>CM035811.1:40430550-41630550 GCA_020458035.1 Magallana ariakensis | reverse complement strand
TTTTGCATTTGCATTATATTCGTATGCATTGAGTATGCCTAAACCGGTAAACGATCCACAGTCTGATATATACAATGAAATAGATAATCCAGATTATAACTTAAATCAATGGCTTTTTAATTAGACTGCATTTAAATGATTTTCAGTTGAACGTGTGTAAAAGTGGTGTTTTTTTCATAATTTACTCAAGTCAAAGTCAAAAAAGAAACATTTTGTATTTGCATTATATCAAAATGCCTTGGGTATGCTTTTTATAACGTAAGAAAATCTGAAAACGACTCAGTCTAAAATGAACAATCGAATGGATAAATCTGGATATGGCCGAATTTTACTCATTAAAAACCAAAACCCATGTTCTTGTTTAATTCTGTAAATAAAACAAAACAAAACTCAATGTTTTATCTGTTTTCTTGTTAAATTGCAGTCTGGGAATAATTCCCGAATTATTCTGAACAAATCGCTCCTCTTGCATTCACTGAGCATTAAAGGATTACTTTGCCCTGCGTTTGCGCTTAGTTCACGGTCTGCCTTCGCTTAACGTTTACCAACCGCTCATCAAATTCCGTTCAGCGTTCAAACATTGTGTGCTCACTGTAAGTTTAAAGTTTGTTCACTGCTGCTCACAGCTCTATTGGGCAAGTACAAGCTCGTAGAACGTTTGTATACGGAACGGCCATCGATGTTTGGTTCTATACAGAACATCTATCGTTTCATATTTGATTGATACAATTGTTTAATAATATCATCGATATTTAAAATGAGATATTATAACGGTAGGGAAATGTTTTGGTATGTTAATTCGTTCATTGAAAGTAGCAAGTTTAGTATTTCTCCCCATTATCTTCAAATTCCATGTGAATCATCTAATCCAGAATTGCTTCATCTTTGATTAGGCAACAAACATTATTTGATAAAAGTAGCGAAATATTCTAAATTTTCTGTTTTAAAGATATTCAATATTGGATGATACATCTATCAAATGAAAAAGAGCATGCAATGCATGATAAGACTAAACATATGTCAATGATCTATTGGAGAGGATAATGCATTTTCATATGTAATGAGACAGCGATATTTATCTGTTTACGTTCTTACATGTGTTTGCATATAAAACGAATATTTTCGGGCTCTTAATGACTTTGTGTGGAGCTTAATTAAAGTAGTGGATTGTTGAGCTGTATAATTTGTGTCATGCAATTTCAATGATTTCATTGATGATGAATAGATTTGATGTTGAAGTGTTCAGTTGTGAGTGTGTATTTGAGGAGTTGTATTAGGACTGTGTGTGAATGGTGATCAGTTGAACGTGTGTAAAAGAGGTGCTCATTTGGAAGTGTAAATTTATTTTGTCATTTATCCAGAGTTAATTGGGAACTTTGCATTATATTCATATGAATTGAGTAAGCTTAAGTCAGTACACGATTCCCAGTCTAATTTGAACAATTAAATGTATAATTTTGATTATAATTATGGTCAGAGGCATTTTAATTACACTGCAAATGAAAGGTGTTCAGTTGAAAGTGTGTAAAAATGATTCCCATTTAAAAGAGTAACTTTTTGTATTCACAATTTACTCAAGTCAAAGTCAAAATAGAAACATTTTGTATTTGCATTACATCAATATGCCTCGAATATGCTTTTTCTAACTTCAGAAAATCTGCAAACGGTTTACAGTCATAGGTAAACCTGGACAGGAGCCTAAGTTTTAATAAAAATTCAAAACACATATTCTTTTTAAATTCTGCAAATAAACTCAATATTTTATCTATTTTCTTGTTTAGTTGTAACCTGGGAATAAATCTGGAATTATTCCGAACAAATCGTTCATCTTGCATTCACTGTGCGTTAGAGCTCACTTTGCGCTCTCATTTGGGCTTAGTTCACGGCCTGCCTTCGTTCACCGTTCACCAACTGTTCATCTAATTCCGTTCAGCGTTCAAACTTTGTGTGCTCAACGTTTTAAGTTCGTTCACTGATGCTCACAGCTCAATTGGGCAAGTAGAACGTTTCAGGGATTGTACATGAATACGGAACGGCCATCGATGTTTGGTCTGGTTCTTCGTTCAACGTTCTCACATTAATTGTTGCTCACCGTAAGTTTTAAGTTCTTCATTGTATTGTTCACAGCTTAAGCCCCTTTCACAATTGGCGCACGAGCAGAAGGACAAAATATTCGTGCGACCGAAAAAATTTGACATGGTTCGTAAACTGTTGCCAAAATAATCGCATATTAAAAAGTACTCATACGAAACTTGCACAATTCAGAGAGACCGTTGTGCGATGTAAAAGCAATGAATCTTGCGATACATCTTGCGTCTATATACGACTGTTGTACAATGAAAGCAAGTGTTGTAAGACAATGCGATAAGATCTCACGAAAGACCAGGTGATCGTGCGCCAATACGATGGAACGAGCGACACTCGTCCGATCATGCGTTTCATAGTACAAATGCTCGTACGAGTCAGAGGGGGTATATATACCTCCCGTTTCCGACGCTCCTCAGTAGAAATAGTTAAACGCAAGAGAAGATACCGCCCAAGAAGATGACAAAAGCAACAGCCAAAATCAAGGTCATTATGACCTAAAACAGATATGCTTAAACAGTCAGTGTATACTGTATAAAGGAACTATTCGTTCCTGTTTTATTTTTCGCTTATTTCGCTCTTTTTGTCAGTAAGCGCATTAAGACTTGGCGAATTCCAATGTCTCATATTATCTCTCTTTTACCACAACATTGTTGGGGCGAATTCAAGACGAGGCAAAACTGTAAGTAGAAGCGAAAATGTCACGCGGCGAAAATAACCCTCTATCCAGTACATGTATATACTAGTGGCAAAGCATGGAAGCTGAAACCAATAAATCTTGCAATGATAGTAAAACGTTGCAAGATTACATGAGGCACGTTGAGCAACAATCTCATGGTCGCACAACACACGCATAAACAGCTGCGATTTATCTTACGATTTTTAAAAATCGAGCATCGCTCTTGCGAGTACACAAAACGTTGTAAAACGTTCGTGCTAATGTTCGTGCGTTGCTTTGCAATAATTTAGATCGCATTCGGTCGCGTCTGAATAGTGTGCATGTCCACTATTTTGAGGAGACTTGATGCGACCAAAAAAACCCGCATACAACGGACTATTGCAACGAATGCGATAGCTCGTGCGAAGCAAGAGCTATCGCATCCGTTGCAAGAGCTCTCGCATTCGTTGCAGGCGTTTTTGTGGTCGCATCAAGTCTCCTCAAAATAGTGGACATGCACACTATTCAGACGCGACTAAATGCGATCCAAATTATTGGAATGTAACGCACGAACATTAGTACGAACGTTTTACAACGTTCTGTGTACTCATAGTTTAAACAATATTTATTCAGTAATTTGCATCATACATATTATAATTACAGTACATAAAAGATTGAGAAACAAGCCAAAAGGCTTATGTTAATCTCGCTCTCGTGTTTATCTCGCTCTCGCCAAGTCTTAATCCGCTAACTGACAAAAAGAGCGAAATGAGCAAAAAAACTGAGGCAAATTGTTCCCTTATATAGTATACACTGTATAAGTATATCTGTTTCAGGCCACAATTGACCTTGAATTTTGGCTGTTGCTTTTGGCATCTTCTTGGGCGGTATCTTCTCTTGCATTCAACTATCTCTACTGAAGAGCATCGGAAATGCGTCGCTCGTCCTATCGCATTGGCACACGTTCAATCGCCCGATCATCTAGTCTTTCGTGCGATCGCATTATCTTACAACACCCGCTTTCATTGTACAACGTTTATAGACGCAAGATATATCGCAAGATTCAATGCGTTTACATCGCTCTGAATTGTGCGAGTTTCGTACGAGTACTTTTTTTTATATGCGATTATTTTGGCAACAGTTTACGAACCATATATGGGGTTTTTTTTCGGTTGCATGAATATTTTGTCGCTTCTGCTCGTGCGCCAAATGTGAAAGGGGCTTTAATTTGGAAGGTAGAATTTTCTAGGGGCTTTGCAGGTATAAAAATGGCCATCAATGTTCTATTCATCTTCTTTATTTTTCCATATTAGATTGATACATTTGTTTCATTTTATCATTGATATTTAAAGTGAGATATTAACATCAATTCTCTGTAAAGACCAAAATATTACTGTAGGGTCATGGCACACACTATCTCAGATTTTCATTAAACTTTCTCAGGTGATTGATACTCATAAGGTATGACATTACCCACCATCAAAATAATGTCTATTACCTTGGTTGCCATGGTAACCAATTTCATTCATTTAGGGCCAAAATACACAGTTTTAAAGGTGGAAAATAATGCAAACTAAAAGTAACAAGACAGGTTTATTTTTAAATTTTCAAGATATTTCACACATATATACATAGTACAAATATAGATGTTCATGATGCAAGAGAGAAAAAAATCTCAATGTCCTTGTTTATTTTAAAACTAGTGGCTCAAAGATGGCCAAAATTTTTAATTTTTAATATTTCAATTTTTACCCTGTATGTTTAAAAGTCTCTAAAAAATTGCAGGTGAAGAAAAAATAAATCAGTTGCAATTTTTAAAACATCATACTTACACAAGTTATTATTTATAAAAAACAGAGCGGGTATCTTTTTCGTTTTCATTTATTTTACTTCCAAAATTTGGTAATTTCGCCCTTTCCCATACCCCTAAAAAATTGTTTAAAATACTTTTTTAACAATAAGTTGATCATGAAACTCCTTTAAAAACACTTTTTCTACTTAAGTAAAGAATAAACTGATTAAATATTTCAAAATATTTTAAATTTGATATATAAAGATAATTTTATTTGGCTTTAAAAAAAGTGTTTCTATATATTTTTTGCAAAGGGCAGATAACTCCAGGCAAGAAAAGCATATCAAATGAGTCTTAAGTCTTAACAAATATTTAGACTATGAAATTTTCCTTTTAAATATTTTTCCAGTTATAAAATATGTCTACTGCTTCAATAGATAACAATATTAAAGATTTTTACCATTTAAAGAATGCTTTTATTGATTTTAATGTATAGCAAAGGGCAGATAACTCCAAATATATGCACAATGGGAAAATGATACATCTTTTTTTGCAATTCCAGTAAAAGAAAATCAACGTTTACTTAAAAACTAATGAAAAATTGTCAAATAAATCTTAAGAATATACTCCCAATCATGAAAATAAAATAAAAATACACCACTAAGTGACAATTAATGATGGATTGCTCAATATTTAAACAAGTTCAGTTTGGTCATTATTTGTCCATCTAGCATTGTATGTCTGACTGTCTTGCTGATCTGTTATTCACTGGACTGTTCTGATCATTTTTCTTAACACCCTGCAATGTTGAAAAAGTAAAATATTACATGTATGAATCATTTCATAAAACCATATACATGAATAGAATACCACAGACATATTCAATTGTCACTGAATGTTTTTTTTTCAAATAAGAAACAAAACCCTGATGTGTTAATGTTTACAGTACAAAATTTCAAAGGTGAAAAAGAGGAAATGACATTTAATAAAGATCTTAATTTAAATTGATTAATGTTATTTTCACTAGGAATCTTAGTCTATATTTGTATGCACTAATGAACAGCTGTAACTGAATAAGATATGAAATAACAGGGCTCAACATTAACTAAAATATTAACACATTTTTTCAGGCAAGTTGCTTACTTGTCTGAATGCTAGTATAACTTGTATATTTAAAAGGAAGGAAAATTATGAAATGCCATAAATAAATGGTTGAATTTTATGAGAGTATGGCTTGTCTGCACATTATTTACTGTCACAAAATATTTTTTTTTCAATTTTCTTCATTGCTTTTGTTATCAAATACAGTGTATATTAGTACTGGGTATTTGTTAGTATAAAAAAAATTTAATACAGGTTTAAAAAATATCTTAATATTGTATATAACATATACCGGTATTAATATCACTCCAAAGAGGAATATCCTACTCAATCTACTAGTGTGTATTAGTGATATTAGTAGATTTAGTACACTTGTCAAGTAACTTAGCTATTATATCAGTATATAGCTTGAATATGGATTTTAAAACTTCTCTGAAGTTTCAGATTTCTCTTATTTATAATTAAAGAATAAATTATATACATGTATATATATAATAATTATGAGATTTTTTTCAGTTCAAGTACAATGGGGAAATTTTTTTCATTTTTCATGATATTTAATGAGGTCCATCACCATATCTGACATATCATAATTGTTTGAGAAAAATAATTTGTCAATCAGACAAGTGTATGTTAAGATTGACTTGTCCAAATACAAAATCAGATGGCCACAGCAACTGAACAAGTGTTATTAATGAGCATTGTATGATAGATAATATATAGTACTATCAGCTGATTTGAATATGTACAAATGACATAACTTTTTCATTAATTTTGTTTAATAGAATTATTAACTCACATTTTCAGTTCTATGTCTTCCATTTTACAGCCTCTGTTGTGATGATAAGAGCCAAAGTCAATTATTTCTGCAGCATGCACAGAATCCTACAATATTTACAGCACATTTTATTTGTAATAAAATGAAACATTTTAAACATTCCCTAATTATCTTTGTTAGAACATTGTATAAACAAAATGACATTACATTACACAGGTACCATTATTCTTTACTTTAATACTCTTACATGTAAATATTATATACTTTGAATTAAGTAGTCTGTCCCTTATTCCTATTTTCATCACTGTTTGCTTAATTAAGATGGCTCTGTAGCAACCTCTAATGATACACTGTCCACTAATGATATAATGTTGCATTAGTGGTCAAGATGTTGACCACTAATGATATGATTTTATCATTAACGAACAACCTAACCGTCCGCTAATGATATAATTTTAGATTTATATCGTTAGCGGTCAAAAATCGTAACCTCTAATGATATTATCAAAAAATGTGAAATAAGTACTACCTTGACCGCTAATGATATACATTTGGATATATTTACAATTGCATAAGTGGATGGACTGCATAGCAGATGGCAACCTTTAATGATATATTATATTATATTATATTATATTATATTATATTATATTATATTATATTATATTATATTATATTATATTATATTAATTATATTATATTATATTATATTATATATATATATACTAGATGATATTCCGCGCAAGCGCGGGAACTAACACTATACACTATATAAATAGTGCCTGTTTGGGAGGGTACCAGTTGAAATTGACACCCCGAGAAAACCATTGTCAACCGACGCGAAGCGGAGGTTGACAATGGTTTTCGAGGGGTGTCAATTTCAACTGGTACCCTCCCAAACAGGCACTATTTATTTTATTATACTGAATGTCTTAATTTTTATAGCAAATTTTACTGCTTTCATATAGAAAAGACGTGAATTCTACGGCGAACCGTACGCGCATAATTAACGCGCATGTAACAATTCGTTCTATCGGCCCGTTGCTAAGCGTGCGAGGGAGAGAGAACGGATTGTCAACTGCGTCTAAACCAATCAGATTGCAGTATTTAACATGAAAGTATAATAAATTAATATGATACATGTACAATGTTAATATGTTGAACCATATTTTTTGTTCATTGTTGTGTATGATGTGTCCGATTTTTTTCTTAATTGCTTTCTCGTTCTTTTCTTTCAAATCAAAATTTAAAAAAAACAATTGCATGGCTGGATATATTTAGAGAAGCGAACAGGGGTGAAAAATCTAAACTGAAATATGCACGTGGCCTTGATTCTCTTTGTTGCAGGATTGAAAATATTTTTTTTTAATTTCAAACCAGTGAGTAGTTATTTAGAGCTTTGTATCTCTAAATGTTGTTCTTTAAGTCAAATTACATTATATTTTTAATCACTGTTTCAAGTAAGCTTAAGAAATTCAGATAAAAGATGCTTTTTTTTAAATGGGGAGGGGGGGTGCTACCCCTTTTTCAACTTCCCCGTTTTATGCATGACAAATCTGTTCATTGTTCTAAGGTTAACTACCAATTTGTCATGGGTAAAAAAAAATGTATGAAATTTAATAATAGCTAATGTAGGCATATTTATTTGCGTATTTTAAACCAAAAGCTGTCAGATCCAAAGTATCTATCTTATGGTTAACTCGCCCTACACTTTCCGCCAGGACAGTTCCTGTGCCACCCCGTTCTTTTTCCATTAAAATAAAACTGCTTAAATTTTTTTCCATTTTATTGACTAACTACTAATGTATTAACCATAAATGCCATAAATGGCCGACCCAATGTATCTGCGCGCGATGCATAATCAACTCGACCTACACGTTTCGTCATGACGTTAATTAGTCTACCCGCGTACTTGGTTACCCCATTCTGGAAAGTTTTATCCTATTCTCTCACCAGAGGTCGTTCTATCCATCAAAACCAAAATCGCGCATTCAAGAAACGAATTGGCTCATTTTACATGTATTTGTTCAACATTTGTCAAATCTTAACTTCTATGTATACTCTAAATAAGTAACAAGCAAATATATTTGTTCTTTTCATTATCATTCAATATCATTCCATTGCAAGCATATTTTTTATGCACACTACCACTCACTTAGATCCGCCAAATCGTATCCTTCACCTTACTCTCATTTTTACTATTTCGGGCTTGTTTATCCGAAATGAAAGTAGGTTTTTGATTAATGTCGCAATGATTATTTATCAGTTAAATTTCAATTATAGATTACGGACATCATCTGACACGTGTTAAAATGCCAAATGTGTAGCCAGTTACTCCGGTGCAGGGATTTTTGTAGTTTATTTGCAAATGTCTTAATTTATAAGTATAGATAATTGAGACGTTGAATATTGAGACAAAAGGTGTTTAAAAAATACCCAAGCCCGTTAATAATTGACCTGCATCGTTAAAATTTTATCATGTAGCCAGTTTTAAATCCAACAGCAAATAAACGAACATTATTGAATTGATAATCTGTAGTATATATTTTTGATATATTCAATCAAAAATTTACATTTTTTAAAATATCTATTCATTAGATATACAGAAACATGTTTATATGAGCGCCTTTAATTCTATATTAATAGTCGAAAACATGAACCATTTTTATACCCGCACTTTCGGGTATATTGTTGTTACCCTGTTCCGTCTGTTCGTCCGTCCCTCTGTCTGTCACGTTTTACTTTCTCAAACTGCTCTTGCATCTTATAAACCAGCTAACTGTACTTTTTGAGTTTGATTTGGGGTATCATGTTGTTTTGTAAAAAGGTTTCAAAAGTTCACTAGTAGTCCTGGGGGTCAAATAATTGGTAAAAATGACGTTTTTTCGCAAAACACTTCTTCATCGAACTCCTAAATTTTCAACAATAGACAAATCATCTTTTGGAATATGTTTTGGGGTATACTATAGATGCGCAATAAGGTTTCGGAAATTTCAATTTTGTCCTGGGGTTAATTTTGTAGTCGAAAACTGACGTGTTTTTTTTTAACAATAAATCTGGTTTCAAAAACGTTAACATTTTTTGCAGTAGCCAAATGATCTTCTATAATACGATTGGGGTGTCATTTTAAAGTGTGATCGAGTTTCAGAACTTTTTTTTTTTAACACAGGGATCGGTGGGCAACAAAAACTGACGGTTTTTTTGCAAAAAAAGTATGGTTCCCATAACTCCTCTTACACCTTTTGGAGTAGCTATGTGATCTCTTGTGATATGATTGGGGCTGTCCTAAAGGTGTGCAATAAGGTTTTAGACATTTAAATTTCATCCAGAGAGTCAAATAGTAGCAGAAAATTGACATTTATCGCTCCTAAACAAAACCTAGATCTCAGAACTCCTCTTATGATTTAATGAATAGACACATCATATCTTGGTATATGATAGGGGCTGTCCTCTAGATGTGCAATAAGGTTTTAGACATTTAAATTTCATCCAGAGCGTCAAATACATGTAATAGCAGAAAATTGACGTTTATCACTCCAAAACAAAACCTATATCCCAGAACTCCTCTTATGAATTAATGAATAGACACATCATATTTTGGGATGTAATAGGGACTGTCCTCTTGATGTGCAGTAAGGTTTTGAAAATTTAAATTTCATCCAGAGAGTCTAATAATAGCAGAAAAAAATTGACGTTTATCACTCCTAAACATAACCTATATCCCAGAACTCCTTTTATGATAATTATTGAATAGACACATCATATATTGGGATATGATAGGGGCTGTCCTATAGATATACAATAATGTTTTGAAAAATGGGGGAATAAGATAGCGCAAATGCCCATTTGGTTTAGTCGTAAAATTCAATTTAAAATTAATTTTTTTCCACTTAAATGTATTAGATATCGTTATAATACAAATAAAAGGACAATTTTTAACTATTTTATTTAGTTTTAATACTTAAAAAATGATAAGACAAAAAATTAAACCATAAAGTTTTGGTGGTATCGAACCCACAATCTAAAAACCCTAGCTCTATTAGGTTACCCTATGTCTGCTACCCTAACCACTGAGCCATTTCAGTCACAACAAAGTGCGGTGTTAAATTCTAAATGTGCCTTCGACCACGAATTTACGGAATTGTATAATTTTTCTAAAATGCTCAATTGTTGACATACAAAATAACATTTTTGAAATATAGTAGGTCATCACTCCACGTTTTTATTGATTAGAATTAGTTTGATTTCCATTAAACCATATTTAGACTATGACAAAAATATGGAGCTCAGACCCACTCTATAAAAGAAAACGCATCGAAGCTCTAAAAAATGACACTATTTGGAGGTTTTGATACGCATACGCTTGTTTAGATCAACATATTCCAAGTTTATAACATATTTCAGGGTTACAAATCGATTTTATGTTTGATATAAATTTTAATAATTTTAAAAAGGAAATAATCAGATTTGTTGATACTTTAATTTTACAGTATCTTATCTTTTCTCATATAGGCATTTTACGCGCCTTATTCACCATCTTCTTTAATCCTGGTAGTCAAATAGTTGCAGAAAATTAATGTTTATAACTCTTTAAAAAACCTAGATCCCAGAACACCTCTTATGATTTAATGAATAGACACATCATATCTTGGTATATGATAGGGGCTGTCCAATAGATGTGCAATAAGATTTTGAAAAAATTAATTTAATCCTGGTAGACAAATAGTAGCCTGAAATTAACATTTATCCCATGCGCGCATCTAGAGGGGGGGGGGGTCGGTGGTCAAAATCCCCCCTTCAAAATTTCTTTAAATTACATTCAATCTAAAAAATTGCCAAAAATATGCCTCAGACCCCCCCCCCCCCACAACTCAAATAACTGTTGCCCCCCCTCCCCCTTCCCCTGGAAAAATTTTCTGGATCGACACATGTACGTATCTCTCCTTAGACTGTAAATAAAATGACGGTTTTTTTCTCTTAAAATAAAAAAAAGAACTTTGCATTTATTTTTGCTTAGAATTAAAAATAACCTTACATTTACACTCTTCTTAATTGTCGAATGATCTATTAAAATCAAAATATAATTTGGGGTAAAAAAAAATGTTTTATAAACTGGTAAATAATGTTTTTGTTTAAAAAAATCACATTTGACAAATGATCTATTGATATAAAATCAGAAGTCTTATTTTCTGCCTAATATTCAAGTTAAAATTAATAACAATAAATGATTAAAGGTAAATGTTTATTTTTAACACACCCCATTAGATTCAGAGTCTTTTTACAATCTTACATGTGTACAGTAGCAAATTTTAAATCATTTCTTGATTGATATTTTCTCTAGATGCACATAAAGATTTTGGAAATTGCTTTTAATTTTTATCGATAAGATAAACAAAATGTTATATGTATTCGGGGCAATTGTAAATTCCCCTAAACAAAGCAGGATTTTCATTAAGCTAGGAATTACCCATATGGATCAAACTACATATGAATAAGATAAAATACTTTATTATGTCCAGTTCTGGAAAGTCAGGGTGTCTCCAAGGGGGCATAACCTATATACCATTTGATGCGCACAAAGAAGAATAAATATGGTTTAAGGATGGGGGATCTCGAAAGTTAAAAATTATCAAAGTATATCATCATTCCCTATTTCAAGGGGAGGGGGGTTGGTGGGTGGTGGTGGTTTAAACAATCCCATAGGGTCATAGCCTACATTTTATTTTCCATGGCTTGTCACAAAATCTTCACAACAAAAGTTTATCAACCCTAATTGATTTTATCACTGAAGTGGTAAATAACAAATTTTATAGAAAAATTGCAGTTCATTTTGCTTTAAGCAGAAGATCATGCTCAGGGGTAAGGGTAGGTAGTGATTTTTCGGAGTTTTAAATCTCACAAAGCAAATTGATTACTCAAAAGTAACACAAGCTGGCAAATGTGTCATATATGTCCTATACCCCCTAAACACAACCATGAACAAGTTTCTGTTTAGTGTTAGTATCTGTATTGAACACATTGTTTTTTTATGTCAAGTCGGAATCAGTAGCTTATTATTCATCATTTAATATAGTTTATCTGACAAGTTTACGAAATAAAATTATTGTTAAGTTGAATTTATTAAATAATCACTGATCGCGACTTGTCTAATAAAAATATGACAACTGTTCATTATTGTGCTGTCAGTTAATTATCATGACTTCTCAAAATAAAGTTGTAGCGATTTGCCGTAAATGTTACTAGTATTATTAGTAATAACAAATAACATACTTTCTCTTAGCTACCAAAAAAATCTGACAAGAAAAACACCAAATTATCTGTGAACTCTGAGTGTCTTTGATCAAATTTAGAGTTTTGACCTAAGGTATGGAAATGAATATGTCCCAAAAAAATCATCCTTTCGGCATGCGCATGAGTATCACAAAATATTCGAAATTAAAATATGGATCTGAAATTCCTAATCAGATTAATTTGCCTAAAGCAAGTTCCATTTCACGACTTTTGGTGGTCTCAGTTTTCAACGTTAACCCCCCCCCCCCCCCTCAGATGAACGATCAACGTTGAAAAATGAAACCCGGGTGATATTTTTACCCGGGTCAATATTTGATAATTATACATGATCACTATTTATTAAGTAGTTTTATTCAACCAACTCTAATTGATATTCTTTGTTGTTCTAATCTATCAACAAACCAACATGTCCATCTTAACAACAGATAAGTGATTCAATTGTACTACAGACCACAATAGCAAAATAATATTCTTATCAATTCGACCTTTTTGAATTATTGAATTACGCTTAAAGTTTTACAACATTTTTTTAAATATCTTAAAATTGCTTTTCTTCAAATTTTCTTCAACTTAAGACATATTAGTAAGCTTAAATTCCGCAATTTTGTTTGCAAATATAAATATCGTCATTTTTCCCCGATATTTTGCCTTTGTAGGTATAGATTGCAGGGATGCTCAAGTACGATTTTAAAATTTATTATATTTATATATATATATATATATATATATATATATATATATATATATATATATATATAATATATATATATATATATATATATATATATATATATATATATATATATATATATATATATATATATATATCATATTACATCATTAAAGATTGCAAATCCACCCACTAATGCAATTGAAAATGTATGCAAATGTTTACATCATTAGTGGTCAAGGTAGTACTTATTTCACACTTTTTCCCCATATCATTAGAGGTTACAATTTTTGACCGCTAATGATATAAATCTGAAAATATATCATTAGAGGATGGTTAGGTTGTTCGTTAATGATAAAATTATATCATTAGTGGTCAGGATGTTGACCACTAATGCAACATTATATCATTAGTGGACAGTGTATCATTAGAGGTTGCTACATGGCTCAATATACTTTAAATTAAAAGTTTCTCAAATCGGCAGAAAAAACAGCTTAGGTATGAAATATAACATGATGCAAAAGAGGTATACAAATCAAAATGGTGAAAAATAATTTTGGGGGGAAGGTATTTTCTATTGCGTTAAGTACCATATCAATATACAGCTATAGCCTAGCTACAGACCCTGAAACGTGCTACTATACCAGTTGCAGCCTTTCTGTAATATTAAAAAAAATAAAACCATTGATATTTCGCATTGCAAATAACATGAAAGTACCTGGGTGATATACTGTTAATAAATTTGGAGAGGGGTGTTTGGGGAATAATATTGTTTGTCAGGGAAATCTGATGCCTAATTTTGGTAACTTTACTTTGTACATTTAGATTTGAGGTTTATTAATTGAGAAAATCAACTACCGGTAACAGTGATGAAACAGGCTATAGATTAATGGTTGTAGCTTATTTGATTTGGATGTGAATATACATACCTATGCCTATTGGAATAAGGACTGCTATGGACTGCATGTTATCTCCATAAACTGCCATTTATTGAGCCTATTTTTTCACTTGTTCATGTAGGTAACCCGGTTCTCAAAATGAGTAAATCCTACATAATCGGGATATAGGTCTGGTATTTTGAACATATATATTCCGGAAAACTTGGGTCAAAATAAACCATATCACTGACGGCAGATGAATTTCTGTAATCGCTGTGGGAAGAAAAAGTATATCCTTAGAACTATGCTCCACAGGTGTTGACACTCTGGAACAGCTGGAAGGGTACACACTATGACTCTTTTCATCTTTCACACCATCAGTCCGGGGTGGGGGATGTTAGTCGCATTGGCATTTGCATTCCTATTTAAGTATTGCAGGCTGGTAACTCGTTACATGTAGCTTCATTGGTTGAGTGCTGGATTCGTAAGTCAGATTACCGAAACTCAAGTAGAGGAAATATCTGTCTGTTTCATTTGTACAAGACACTCGACACATGTTTACAAAAAGTTTCAACACAGCCCGGCCCAGGTCGGTAATTAAGCTAAAATCCGATAAAGCATTGTTCTTTTCATATTTATAAATGTATTCGGGACTTACTATAAATTCATTAAAACTTAAATCACATGCTTTCTCCACCTCATTTGATCCATGTTTTTCCAACGTCTGCTTTGCCATGTTGTTTTGACGTCTTTTTTGTACTTCAATACAGAAGAGTCAACAAAGGGGAGTAACTTTTAGTTGAATTTTGTGCAAAAGTGATAACTTCAAATAATTGTAGAAGAAAACCAGGAGATATACCCAATCCAATTTTGATTGTATTTATTAGAACAAGGTCTAATCTTGTTAAAAGTTTGTTTATTCCAGCTTTTAATTGCCTGCTTAAAATTAAATTGATATTATTTAGTGTGCCTGTTTTTATCCATTTTATTAGCTGAATCTATGAAACACAAACCGATCGTATTGTTTCCTGTACATTTCACCGAAATCAATTTATGTGTACAGATACATTGATTACTTGTTTATAATATTAAACCAATGTCATGATCAAACCTTCATACATTTAGGGAGCACACCAGTTATTTATATGAAGGTACTATTTATGTCATTTTGGCCATGCATGAGCAAAATGTTTCAATGTCGTTGCTATGATAACTGATCATGTACTGTCAAAAATGTACCCACAGAGAGTCTTCATATCAAACACTCTTTCAAGTCAGAGAGATAAAATTCAATTCCATGATAGTGCGTGGCCACGTATTTTTGGTCTTTACAGAGAATTGATGTTAATATGCAAATGGTTTTAAAAAGTTACATATACTATAGTAAATTCCTTGTGAAAAGAAACAAATGTTTATATACAGATGTTGCTAATGAAAAACAAATATATTTTCTAAGACTACATGTATTTGGGGAGCATGAACGAGTACACATACATATAGTCAGCTCTAAATGTTGTTAATGCAATAGTTGGGTTTTCAAGTAGCGCAGTGGACAATGCACTCGCTTATCACCGCTGCGATCCGAGTTTGATCCCCATGATCAACAGTGGTTGTATGTGAAAGGGTAAGGTGGTCGCCCGCGGTATCAGGTGCGTTCGCCCTATCTACCTGTTCGCCTGAGTCCGTTCGCTCTAGGTCCGTTCGCTCTAATCATCGTTCGCCCTAATAGTCGTTCGCCCTACACCTCGTTCGCGCCTTATTTGTTAATAAACCATATCAGAAGTTCTTTCATTTACTTTTAACTTAAATCTTGTTAACTTTTATTAATTATTCGTATATTCTATGTTTTTTCTTCATCAAAAAAGAACTTAATTGCTATAATTGTAAGATTTTATTGCCATAAATTGCCGATAACCGTCTTGTTGTTTTAAAAATGATTCGCTTGGTGTTTTTTTAAACAATTAAAGAAATTGAGACTTTAATTGGCTCATTCAGAAGCTTAGCAGACGATAATCACCTATTCTAGCTTTGAAGAATTTACATAACACAATCCTTTGATCTCTAAATGAGATACGGAGATGGAACATGAAACTGTATCAAACTACTGTCAACCATACTTTTCAACCTGACTTTTCATACAACTTAATTGAACTTAAAAGAAAATGAATTTATCAATAACTTCATTGTAAGCACATAATTTACAAATTATATATATTTATACAATTACCAATTTAATTATATTTAAATTACTTAATAATAAGACTATAAGATCTTTTTTAATCACTGAAAATTTAATAATTATAATATGGTTATATTAAAAGGTGAAATAAAAAATAATTACATAATAACAGAAGAAAAGAAAATGTTGTAACATTATAAAAAATTAAATAAATTAAATTGATCAGAATATAAAAATATAAAAATACATTAATCCTATATAAAAATTTGGTATTATTATCATTAATTATATTATTATATATATCTTCATAATGTTCAAATTGAACAGAATACAAAAATATATAAATACATTGTATGACAGATATATATAAATATAATTATATAAAACTAAGGCGAACGGACCCAGTGCGAACGGCGTCAAGGGCGAACGGACCTAGGGCGAACGGAAACTAGAGCGAACGGCGTCAAGGGCGAACCTGTTTTAGGGCGAACGAACAGCCAATCGTCGCCCGCTTGGACACGTGGGTTTTCTCCGGGCACTCCGGCTTCCTCCCACATCAATGACCCCCTTGCGCTAACATCCGTGCCAACGAAAGATATTAATATAAGTTATTGAATTTGTTTATCAATTGTTGTAAAATAAATAAAGTTCATTTTAATGCAATACTCTGAAATACATGTGATTAAGAGACTTTGGACGAATTTAAATAGGTGTTCAGTTGATTGGGTGTATATGGATCTGTGGAGTTGTATTGAAAGTGTGTATATAAGATGTTCACTTGAACGTGTGTTTAAGAGGTGTTCAATTGGATGTGTAAATCTAGTGTTTATTTAGCAGGTGCCAAGTCAAGGTAAAAAAAGTAAAAATAGAAGAAATTGCAACCGATAACAACAATCCTGAAACAAAAATGAGTTCAGTGGTGTTTTTCGTTTTTTAATTTTAGTGAGTATAAATGATAGTGTCCATTTTGGGGGTGGGGAATACAGGTGTTGGATTGGCACCGCTTACACGTGTGTGTGTGTGTGTGTGTGTGTGTGTGTGTGTGTGTGTGTGTGTGTGTGTGCACTCCATTTCAATTTTCTAGTAAATTAAAAAAAAAACCTTCCAATAGAATTTCCTCAACCTTTGCACAAATATGCCTCATTGTAAAAGATTAAAACAAATGCAATATGTCATATTAATTGGTCAAATTGTTATGCAAAATCTTAAATAAAATTACACCATTGTAAAGGAGGGGGGCATACATTTAATAATGACAAAATTCGTTCAAAACTAAACATGTTACTAGATGTTTGTGTAGCGAGTAAGCGAGCGGATCTAACATCTAATTTTAATTAGATTGATTTATCATAGATTGCACACTTCTGTAAAATAACAAATAAAAAATGCATGTGCCTTTCCAAACCATTAATACTATTACAAATGATTATTTCATTAAATCAATGTCATAATCAACTTTGTATACGAGTTATCAATCAAAATTTCTGATTAAGAGTTATCAATCACCCAGAGCGAAGAACAACGTTACGCGGAATTATGATGAGTTAATAGAATCAATCACCCAGAGCCAAGAACAACGTTACGGTGAGTTAATAGAGTTAATAGCTTAATGTGTGTTTGAATGTTTGTTATTTGAATTTAACACGCATAAATATAGTCAAGGAACGTTTAGAGAAATTATATTGAACTCGTCACTGTTCATTATCGAGGACACTCGGCGACCACCGAATTCGTTTTCCTTTCACTATCCTCGGATCATCAGTAGAAATTGAGTACTTGCAGCTTGCATTCAATGCACTTCACTTGCAAACAGTTTCGCTTCGTCGTGAATTCGCCCAGTCACAGTTGTGTTTAAAGTTACTAATATAAAACGTTGAAAATCGTCAAGTCTTAAATTCGCCCGCTGACAACGAGGGTGAAATTGTTGAAAATTAAACGGGGGCGAATAATTCCCTGTATACAGTATATATTACTTTCTAAAAACAGGAAAAGGAGTTGGGGAGACCCCGGCCTCAAATGTTGATAATTGTAGACAATATATTTCAAAACTTTTATCATTTGAATTGAATCGTAGTAAAATCAAGAATCGTTTCCATGTCGTTGTCTAAATTCTTACAAAAATGGAACAGAGGATGGAAATTTTCTTCCTTCAGAAGACATAAACAACGTTAATGTACTTGTTATTTATACAGTGTATATTTTCGATTTCAGCAGGTTGCTGTTTAAATCATAGTCATATTATATTCTATAAATAATATAGTGATATGATAAAAAAAGACTCGAGCCTTATCCCAGTATCTTAAAGTGTCTAAATATCTATACGAAGCACGACCTATTATTCTGCATACGTATGGGGCATATCTACTGTATCATGCCCCTGCATTCTATAAATATTTTCAATTTTACACGAATATTAGAGTTAATTTTGTTCAATTGATATGTACAAATGTGCCTCAATACTGTCTGTAATGCATTCAATTGTCATATATTTGGTTTTTGCGACCTCTTATATCTGCCTTTTTCATATCTGTATTTCTCTAAAATTTCATTATGTTAGCAACGTATAGACATTTGTTCTACTTTCATTGATATAAACTGTTACGAACAACTTGAACTATGCACATTCAGTGGTATAGTATAACATGTGTACTTTCGAGTAAATGTACTATGAATTGGAAAATTGATCCACCACATATAATCATAGTCTCAAAGCAAAACAAAATACGATATGCGCATGCTTAGTACTCAGCGGAGATGTCTTAAGTTCTTCGACATTTAAACCCTAACTTACGCCTCTTTCAGAAACGCAACTTAGACCCGACTAAATATTGGCGTAACTTCGTTAGTCGGACTAACTTAAGCCCAAATTTACGCCTTTTTGAGAAACGGGCCCCAGGTTTTCAAAATCGTTAAAAAAGCCAGGGAAACATCAGATATTTCGGACTAGATACAATGGACACCGAGTTCATAATCTATTGTTCGAAAAATCGTACTTCCTAAAAGAAACGTTGTTATCCAGAGATAATATGATGATATGTAATATTTTGTTTTTGTTTTTTCTGTGCCCATTCCGGCGATTACAGCATTTTATTTACACATAATGTTTGTTGAAGCTGCTTGGTCCTCACTGGATGAAATATCTGGTTTCAGCACTGCGGAAACCCTTTGGAAACTTTGCGGAAACTTAAGGTTACTTTAAGTTTCCGACAGGTTTCAGCACGGAAACTTCAAGTTTCATTAAGTTTCCGCAGTGCTGAAACTTAGACTGTCCACGAATCCAAATGGTTTCCGCAATGGAAACTTACTGAAACTTGAAGTTTCTGCATAGTTTCACCCTCCATATACGATTGGGATACATATTGTTTACAAAGGGTTTCCGCAACGGAAACTTGCTGAAACATGAAGTTTCTGCATAGTTTCAACCTCCATATACGATTGGGATACATATTGTTTACAAAGGGTTTCCGCAACTGAAACTTACTGAAACTTTATTATTTTTTTTTTTGTTTGCTTTCACAAAAACTCAGCAAGGTTTCTACTATATGTAAAAACAACACAATTTCAAACAGTTCCAAATTTATTTTGTTCACAGAACTGAAATTGTTTCCAATTATAATAAATAAAACACAGCCAAGATACAATAATGGAGAAACATCCATATGGCAATTCCCTTATCAGGGACTTTCATTTAAAAAATGATAAAATTGCACAACACAAAAACTTCCAATAAAAATTTGTACATTTGTACTTGTTTTCTTCTGGATCAAATGCATATCAAACTTCCCTTTAAAAATGCAAAAGGATCTTACTTTTTAAAAATTATGAATGCAATTTACAAAATAACTGCATGTACATAAATAAACAAAAAAAAAACTTCACTGTTACATGAACATGATGCACTTGTCTTAATTTGTTTTGAACTACTATGAATATGTACACCATAAAATATTTTTGAAAAGGCTAAAGTGTCCCATCTTTTGTAAAAATCATAAACTACCAGATAAGTAATTGACTATAGAGGTATGACCCAGATTTGATTTGAATATGTATGTCCATAAATTCCAAAATGAGGTCAAAGTGACCTACTTTCGAGTTGGGATAAACCTTTCCTTTGTTAGTTATATAATCTAATTTCTTACATTAGAACAGGATTTGACAGCATTTATTAGATAATCCATAAAGTCCAAAGTGAACTTCTCAGTTCCCCCCATGATGTATCAACTGATCAGATTTGAATGTCCTAATCCTATCAGTATTTAAGAGATGACCCAGAGGGAGATATGAAAAGCTTGTGGGCCGATGAAAAGCTAAACAATGGAGCAGTCTGTCAAATCATGTGCAAAAATATGATGTACACATTTAAAATAATTATGCAACACACTTCATTCCTGATGAATATTGTTCTTTACACACGGTTTACCTTCCTACATTTTACTATTTTACCTACATTGATATTTTTAAATCCAAGTAATATATACATTGTTTATATATGTCAAGTGTTACTACATGTACATGTACTTGCTTTTTGTAGCATGAATGTATAAAATACAAACTGTCACACAGATCATTCACTTTACAATTCTCATCAATACCAGTATTTTACTTATGTTATAAAAGCTAATTCCAATATTAGTTACATAACACAGATAACAAAAAATCCACATGGAAACAACTTTCCATGCAAGTACTTTTGTTATATAAAAATTGTAATACATGGGGTATATGTTGTCTTTATATATTTTCATATCCGACATAATTAAATAGTGTTTGGTGTATTTGATCATTCTTTGACACATGCATTCATCTCCTAATGCAGTGTTTTTACATGTATTTATTTATTTAAGATTGGTTTCATAATTTTTTCATATATTGCTGCATATAAGAAATAAGTTATCAATAAATGTTTAATAAAAAGAAATGAAAGAAAACAAAATGTACTTAACACTAAGATATATATATATATATCTGATTTAGGAATGGATTTATATTATGATTTTTCAGACAACCTGTTGAACGGTTGGTTAGTATAAATAGATATGTCTTTTCAGTTCTCTATTTAAAAAGTTACACATCATACTGGCAAAATAAAAATAACATTCAGGGTTGTGTTTGGATTGTGAAAAAATATATGAATCAACTACTAGGTATCAACAACATCATTAACAATGCATGTATATTATCAACCTGGAGGTGGAATGATATATGTTACCTGGAGTCTAATATTTTATGCAATATTTGCAAATATAACAAATTATTTAAGAAAATGAAAGTTAATATCAAGGTCTAATCAATCATTTGATAAGTCAAAACCATGTGATTTTCTAAGATTTTAGCTTACAGACAGACATTGTAATTTACTGGTATTTGATCATATAAAAAAGTTTTGTTATAGTTTATAAGTTTTTTGAAATGGGAATACTTTACAGCTACAAAGTCTTGTTCTGCAGACTTAGGTTTAGTCAGGTTGTAGAGATGTGTCCATTAAAATCAATGAGGAGTGTCCTTGGCTGTTGTTGATGTAACCTGAGTCGTAGTTTATGGAAATAGGCCTTTTGGGGGGATTTTTGAGCATTCTCCAGGCTTGTGAAGCACTAGCATAAGATCACATCGACATGGTTACAGCAGACTTGGTAGTTCTGGACAGTGGTGGCATGAAAATTCTTCTTCTTGCAATGAACTTGTTCCTTTCACTGGACTGTACTTTATGTCTGTTCTTTTTATCTTAAACAAGAATGATAAAGTTTCATTTACATTTTTAAACAATACTGGCACTGTACCAGTTATCGGCTAAAATTTTACGTTTTCTTTTCGTATTTCCTTATTTCTTGATATTTTTTAATAAAACTTGACATACTTTAAATGGTATACTCCTTATTTATGCACCTGTTAGGTTAAATCATTATTTAGAACCCAGAACATCTTTTTGTGTGCTTTTTTAGCACGCCCAGAATTTGCCGAGTTTTTACGATTTACTGTACCAGTTATCGGCTTCGCGATAATTACATAGTAAAATCCCTGTGCATGTTGATTTGATACTCTGCAAAATGTAATTTGAATTATGCCCCTTTTGGGGTCAGACTAAAGTTCGTAGGGGTTATGATGCATAAACAAATCTCATAAAATTATTCGTTTGTTATCATACGGTAATACACAAAATCGTAGACTATTCAATGCATAATATTGTGCAATCAGGCGTTCAACTGCGCTATGAATAACTCAGAATTTAGTGAATTCCTTTTGTTTGTACATGTTATATGTAGTGATATTATATGTCAAATCAAAGAAGGGAGATGATAATGTATCACAAAGGGGTTATATTCTATTTTTAACATATTACGTCACTTCCCCCACTGCTGAAAGTGCAAAGATGTAAATCAGCGGTAAACAATGATCGTTTAAGCCCATGTTTAAAACATATTCAAGAAAGTTTTCAAGCAAACTTACTTTTCTTTATTCAAAACAGAGGACTAAATTAAAAAATCTCAGATAGTCGCGTGCTATAAACCCGAACTCTTAGTTTAGCCGATAACTGGTCTTAGCCGATAACTGGTACAGTACCAGTAAACATTCAGTCTAACATGTAATATAAAAGCATAAAATTTATTCTGAATATAGAAGAAGCTAGTATTTGGTCGAAAATGTTTCATTTTATGTTTTAAACTAGGTTATTTTCATTTTGATTCAATAATTGTTTATTGAACAATGGAAAAACTAATCAACAATAAGTGTGTTTCACCACCACCCCCCCCCCCCCACCCCCAATCAACCTCCTTTTCCAGAACTTAGACCTGGATTTCCCCCAAATTATTACAGTAAAGTTATAAACATTCAACACATGTATAAGTTAATGGTAAAAATAATCAATTTCAAAGCAATACCTTGCGTTCACATCGTCCAGCTGGTCAAAACATTCAAACATTCACCGAAGAGAAGATGCAACTAATCACCGGAAACATTGACTGTGTATGCTGTTAATGCTGAAAAAAAGAAAAACGTGAAAGATTTCATTTTCCGGATTTAATAAATAATAATTTTTTTTACTTACGTACGTTACATTTAGAGTTTGTAAATTGTGTAATGTGTGAAAAAGATTCATTGTTCGTCTTGTTTACCAACCAAGCATCCATATATTCCAGGGACGTTTATATATACGTATACCCTGGATATTCTAAGAAACTTTATCTTGAGTATCATGCATATAAACTTGGTTAATGGTTAACTTGGTCAAAACGTATATTTTAAAGAGATACGGTAATAAAAATTAAAATGCCGAACCAAGTTTGAAAAAAATGACGCCATTTTGATTTGATTGCGCGAGATCTCGTTTACAAATGAGAGACAATTAAGAGCCTTGAAAATGTTATTGAGAGTATCTATATTGTGATTTAAGTACCTTGATATAAGTTCTTCGTTCCTGTATTATCTTCTTGTTGTAGACGCTATTCATGTTTCTCAATTCTTCATTTTACAACAGCACCTTCTTGTCTATTTAGTCAGCCCGCGGGCTGACTAATTAAGTTAGGATGAAACTTCAATTGCGCTTGCGTAAATTGGAATTCTGGGAAGGAATTAGACAATTCGTATTAGAAAAATTCGAAGAAGTTATGAAACTGGTCAGTTTCTAGGTCAAACTGCGCATCGAACGTCTGCAGCCATAGTCCGGAGTCCGCGTCATATCTTTTCTACTCTCTTAGTGAGATTGAAAAGTAAATATTAAATATTGACTTGTGACGAGACCATAAAAACCAGAGAGATATGTCTGCAAAGTTACAACTTTAAGTATTAAGTAGGTGTGCAGTCATACATTGCATGTACACCGCTACACGCTTATCTCGTCACCTACATGTACAGCCATTAAAATAAGGCTGCAAACTAAATGTGCACGCCACCCGCATATTATTATTGTTCTGGAAACTATTAACTTGTATCTTGTATTTTAAAAGATTGTGTATTCACTTTTGACCTAAAATTAAAATTCCGCTGGCTGACTTTCTTAGCTTTTTAAAAAGCTAACCTTGTTCAACCTTCGCTCAGGATTATAAAGTGCGCCAATATTGACCAATCAGAACCCGCTAAATCTTGGAGAAGTGCATCATGGGATAGTTTAAAATAAATAATGTTTAATCATGTTAATCAAAATTATCACTTTTTACTGAGTAGAATACTTTTTACATATATTTATTTTAAATAGGAACCTCTGGAGTCAATATTTCCTGGTTAAATACGACAAATTATTGGGGTGGTTTTGTTAAAGTTGTAACACGTGATTAACAAAAAAAATGGCCGACCGTTTGTTTACAAATGTTTTATGTACTTAAACATGCGAGAATAATTCTAATGAGCCATATGTTTCAGATTTTGTCTTTAACTATTATTTATTTCCATGTTCTGATGAGTTTGCCAAACTTAATATGATAGAGCCATATATAGTTTACTGACAAGGTAATCTTGACTTGTCCAATTTTCACCGCAATCCTAAGCACGGTCATTGTCTTATTCAAAATATAGAGGTGTGAAAATATAATGTTCAACACAGAGCAGGTTCCGCATGAACACACAGAAATCACAAGTATAATTAGATGCCGGTCAATTAACGGGGGTCTTGACTCAGTGGGATGGTTAACAGGGTTCACCCGTACGGTCAATTTACAACTACGATGAATTGAAGGCAATTATTTTACAGTTACACATGTGCACTGCTTGGTCATACGATGAACAGTACGTTAAAAATACTTATAAAATACAAAAGCATTAAACAAGCCGGGAAGTAAGACGTACATGTGTGACTGATATATAAACAAATATAAAATTGTCAATAACAGATTATGTTGCAAACCATCGTCAATGGATTTTGACAAATTTTATTGGAACTTGACCCCTACATATGAATAAAATAAGTATTTTAAATTCATAACTTTACATGTTATAGGTTTAGGAAGTATTAATTGACATAGACAGGAGCTGTTCTGTACTAAAAGTGTTTGGTATACTTTATATATCAAATGTATACGAATGTATCATCAAATTAAAAAAATGGGATTGAAATCACCTGCACTACATGACTAGTGCTGGATTTTAAACTGATTTTGTAATATAACGTATAACTTCAGTAAAATTATAATTAATGCTTATTATATCTTATTACAGAAACATGTGCTTGTTTCATAAACATATATCAATGATCGTGTTAACCGTAGTACAGAAAGTAAATACATTAAGTATAGAAATACACGAATCATGATACAGTCACACATACATGTATATACATGTACATGTAGTAAAGTCTAAAATGCATGTAAATAAACAATTATTATATTAGGAACAAACTCTAAGTGGTTTTTACTTAATATCATTATCAACTGTAGACTTATAAAATGGTTTTTTTCTGTGTACATGTATTGGCGTGATATTTAAAAAAAATGAATTAACTTTAAACTTCAGGTTGTACGATTATTTGGTATGGTTTGTAATAATGTAGCATTTACAACGACTTTACCTTAAGTTGATAATTAAAGGATTTAAGAAGGAGTCTTACAAAATAGGTATATTAAGTAAATGAGTGTAAGTAAAATACTTCATCATACAATGTATGCGATATACAACTAGCTAGAGATTTATTTTACTAATTAATTATAATTTACTAATTAGTTTTACTAACTCAGATACACACATATTGAAAAACAAATCCCTGCCGGGCTACAGTTATAAACTCATGCTTAGTACCGTGTATATGTTATGTAACAGTCTTTTGTTCACTCCTGACAGAAAAACCCTGCAATCCACACAGAATATACAGGAAAATCACAAAGAGGAGTTCACCTGGACAAAGAATGTATACACATGTATACACGTGCCCGAGTACCTAAGATTAATGATTCATCATTAAACAAGATCAGACATCAGTTTTTCTTTTCACATTCAATTAATTACTTAGTAAATTTGTTAATCGCCTTTTTTCCACATTTAAAGATAGTAACATGTATACATATAGTTTCAGTCACGCTGAAACCTACAATAACTGTACATATAAGCATGTGCGGCTTCATGATCATTAGGCTAGAATTAAACCTGTTGAAAATAATTGATATCACTTTTAAACTCAAATCAATTTTAGTAATAGTTTCAGCAATGCGTAAACCATTTGGAATCTTAACTTAAAGTTTCCGCATGCTGAAACCTAGCGGAAATGTGCTGAAACTGATTGATATTTCCATAATAATTTACACAACTTTTCATACATTTCAATATTGGTTTTCGCATTGCGGAAACCATCAGTAATCTTAGACTTAAGTTTCTGCTGACTGAAACCTAACGGATACTTGCTGAATCGATATAATGGTTTCCGCATTGCGGAAACTATACATGAAACTTCAACTTCAAGTTTCAGCAAGGTTTCCATATAGTTTCAGTTTTGCTGAAACTGGATTTTTCATCCAGTGCCTGTTGTAGAGCAAAGTTAATGGACGCTGTAAAGCAATGGTTTAATTAATATGCATATGCATGTCAATTTGATAGATATCGGAGTAGATAAAATTCCTGATCATTTAGGCAAAATTTACATGAATAAAACTGCTCAAAAAATTGTTACAAACAAAACATTCTAAAAACAGACAAATCGCCCCAAATAAGATTCGCCCAGACGTTGAGATATATTTAATATTATGACACTTATACAGGTAAACACATTGGGAACTTTTAACATGATATGTCAGGCGGTTATACTGATGGCACAGAATGAGCCCAATGAGGACACGTCCAGCGTCGCCGCATTTGACGGACAGATGGGTCAAGTGGCTTACGCAGCGAGTAAGGCTGCAATCGCAGGAATGACACTCCCCCTAGCTCGAGACATCGGGGAGTTTGGAATCCGAGTGTGTACAATCTGTCCAGGTAATGTTGAGTACGATAAAATGTTTACAGGTAATGTTGTGTACAGTGCATGGTTACAGGTAATGTTGTGTAAAGTGCATGGTTACATGTAATGTTGTGTACAGTGCATGGTTACATGTAATGTTGTGTACACTATGTACAGGTAGTGTGTACAGCATATCCAGGTAATGTGATGACTGGGTGATATTATGTGTAGTATCTTAGTCTCTGATTGGATGATGTCTTGGTAACTCTCTGATTGGTTGATGTTATAGTGTGATTTTAATACTTGATTGGTTGATTTTTGTGTAATTTTAAGCTCTGATCAGGTTAACAGTATTTTAAACTGTCATATTGAAAAAAAAACACCTTATTATGTTTGTGATATGTACAATGGAATTTCCATGGAGACTTTGACTGTTTTATTTCTAGGCGTACCTTACTAGCAGCCCTACCACAGAAAGCAATTGATGCCATGACCAAAACTGTTGTTTTTCCTCAGAGACTTGGAAAACCGGATGAATTTTGCACAAATGTGTCAAACAATTGTTGAAAATCCTTATCTGAATGGAGAAACAATCCGATTGGATGAAGCTCTCAGAATGGTATGACAGTCCTCGATTCCTACTTGAGCAGGATTCCTTATTGTGATTAATAGACTAAGAGCACTGTAGACTGAGAGTCTTGTGGGTTATTGCTGCGGTGAACTAATGAAAATGACAACCAATCACGCGGAAGTTGTGAACAAGAAATTTGTTTAAATTGCCGTCATGTAAAGTAATCCAAGAAATTATACAAGATGAAAATGCTGTGATGTGTTTTTGATTACAATTTTTTCTACAATAAATGGTTGAAAATTTAATGAATTTTTTACTTGGTTCTCGCTCATTAAAATCATGCACAGGTGATCGATTGGGTTTCCATATATTCATATCTATACATATTACCGGTATTATGTGTATATTAGGTATCAAAATTATTTTTAAAAAACGTATAAATTCATACAAAGACAACAAGTATTTTCATTACTTTTATATATTTTACATTCAGAAGCTTTGAATTGCGCACAATGGTAAATTAGAACAGAAAATAAATCGTAAGGGTCTAAAACAAACGTCCTTGAAAATCAGAACAGGAAATGAAATCACAAGTTGGTTGAAAGAGGAGATAGATAATTGAGGGTTTTTTTCATTATTTTCGTGTTTTCATTGATACACCAGCTCCCATTTAGTCACATAGACAAACTGATTTTCTTCCACTGTTTAACTTTTGTATAAAACTACGATTTTTTTTGTCATACTTTATTCATTTGAGGACAGTTTTTGAAAGAAATTTATATACATGATTTCATACTAGAAATAATTTTTCAAAAATGTCAGATATCTTTAAGGCCAAGTTCTGTTTTAATAGTAAATCTTCAACACTGTTGAAAATAAGTCTCTCATTTTCAATAAATGTACATCATACAGAAATAGTGTACAAGCTTAAATTTTGTCAGAACTATTTTCCTCTCGTGTAAATGTGAAATATAATTATACATGTATATCTTTCATACTGATATGTAATAAAAACAATACTTCTGTTTATATAATGGGCCTTGTGTTTACAAGTGCCAATATAATATTTGTATTGGTATTTATTTTTCTGTACTTTTGACTTTTTGTGCAATTCGATGTACACTAATACTGAAAACAAGATATGTTTGTGAAACACTTATGCCCCCCTCCCTTGGAAACATCTGCGAAGAAATGGGAGTCCCTAATTTCACAATCGTAATTCAAAATACCTTCTTTCAATCATTAACAATTACAGTCCTCAGGTAAATAACATCGGATGCAACTAAAGTTCGTAACTATGTGTCCCGCATGACAGTGCGTTTTTAGAGGTATCTAGGGAATTTTTAAGGTTTAGAACTGACTGACAGACACTTGATTAGACAACACTCTATGATGTCTAGAAAAACCAAGATAGTGTTTAATTTCTTATAACAGTTGTATTTTATTAAGGAATAAGGAATCATTCTTTGAGTATTATGAGTTGGTAATTTTGGTCGGGGCGTGATCAAATCCAAGGGCTTTATTATAGATTTGATCACGCCTCGACCAAAATCATCACCTCATAATATTCAAAGAATGATTCCTTATTACTTATATTTATATAATTTTCAGCTATTGTACAATTAAATATTTAAATATAAATAAGCAAATCCCGCTGGCG
Organism: Magallana ariakensis; assembly: GCA_020458035.1. Taxonomy (NCBI): domain Eukaryota; kingdom Metazoa; phylum Mollusca; class Bivalvia; order Ostreida; family Ostreidae; genus Magallana; species Magallana ariakensis. The sequence continues at coordinate 41,601,032 of CM035811.1, read as the reverse complement.
CCCCTGTTATAATACGTCATTTGAAGTTATTAGACTGTATAGTACAAAATCGATACGTAGTGGTCACACTGGAAATGTAAATATTAAGGGTTATTTTTTTTTCGTTTTGAATCATACTGCCTTACTGTTATTACATGGTAGTAATTTTAAAAAAAATGTACAGGCGTATCGTTTAATCTAATTAAAATTCATCTTCGCTAGCCAAGGGTTTTCGGTCCACTTCGCTCCCCGTTTATGGGGAACGGAGTGGACAGAAAACCCTTGGCTAGCGAAGATGATTAAAATTAGAACTTCCATCCGCTCCTCGGTTTCGATGTCGCGACATATCGAAAATCGAGGAGCGGATGGAAGTTCTAATTTTAATTAGATTGGTATCGTTTGGCAGACTTTTCCGAATAGTTGACATGCAAAAAAAAAACCAAAAAAACCAAAAAAAAAAAAAAAAAAAAAAACCCACCAAAATCCCTATAAAAATAAATATCCATATTTCCCTATAATTTTTTAACCTGTTGCCCAAAAATAGGAGGGGGTAGCTTCTTAAAAATTATATTTCTTATATGTGAATTTACGAAAAAATGCATATGTATGTTGCAAGAAAAAGTGCACCCCCCTCCACATACGATGCTACGCGCCTGAATCAAGTTGTACTATATATCAAGGTTGACCAATGGTAAGAATGAAAAAGAGTGCGCAGCGTAAAGAGAAATGTCCATTCTCATTAATCAATGAGATAATAAAACTGAAAGTTGTAATATTTAAACACTAGCAAACAGTTGAATGTACATCGTGTGTGGAAATACCATGGTGTGGGGTGGTTGTTTGAAATCAAGACATGAACTATTAAGGGGACAATAGATAATTTATTCTTTATAATGTACATAAATAACGATTCTGGTGTAGCAACATTGGACTCGCAATGTGGCCATGGGTACCTGTAAAAGATACAAAAAGAAACAAATAAGTAAAACTGAAAAGGATTTTAAAAGGACAAGGCTTGATTGGTACCCCCTCCTCCCACGCAAATCTTGGTGAGAACATTATTTATTCAACGCTAGAAAGGAAAGTCAACAGTGAACACTTTTATAATTTTATGAATACCAATGATAGTCTTTGCACAAGCCTAGTTTTGTTCACCCAATGTTTTGTCCATTGTAGATTTATTAGTTAATGTTTAACTTTTGCATGCTATGTTTAATGTTTTGTTTTATGTAACTCATATTCATGACTGTATGCCGACATGGTAACTGTCAATAAATGAATTGAAATTAAAAAAAAAATTATTTCTTACTTAACTTTATACAGTATATGATTTTCGTGGATAGTGAGATTTACAAATATTTCATGCCATGTCAATGTAATCCAATCATTATTTATTGTTAAGATCCCATTTATCCCAATGTTTAATTACATACAGGACTTCAGTGCAAACGTAGAAGCAAGATTTAGAAGCTTTTGTAGACATGAATACAAACGAGCGGACTTTAAGGCCCTAAACGTTTGGGCCCAAAGATGTTTAAGCATTATGATGTTTTGGCACCATCATTAGTTTTTTCACCATTTAATTCACTTTATTCACTAACGTGTTAAAATTTAATATTTTTAATAAGTTTAAGAAATATTTTTCCTATGTTAATTTCTTGTGATTACGTTTATAACAATGTACGTATTATATCCATACTACGCGTCTTAATTATTAATTAAGCGAGGAAGTAGGCGCATGTGTCACTACAAATTTTATTATATATTCTTGCCAAAATTTGCGCAATTTAGATTTTACTTTAATCCTCTTGACATCTTTTTTAACAACACTTCATTTACAATTTAATAGCAAATAAAAACAAAACACAGGTGCAACCAGCAAGGCACGAGACTTTTTACACATGTGCTTGGTAATCAAGCCCGGGCCTTTTAACACCCCCCCCCCCCCCTCCCCCGGAAACAACACGCATCAAAAATTCAAATGATCTCGCATTATTACAAAGTGGGATAATCAGAAATCTTAAACATTATTTTTCATCTCATAAAAAATCAGCACCTGTCGCGGGCGGAAACGCACCAAATTCGATTCGGGAATATCATGATCCACCCCTGCTATATTTATAAGTTAATCACGTGACGATCACAAAGACCAACAAGACCAGGAAGAAAAATACCGTGATCGCCATGTTGGACTTGTAGAGGTTTGTTTCTTAACCAGTAACTCTTTTACCCCCCCCCCCCCAAAAAAAAATGAAAAATGAAAAGAATGCAAATGCGTTAGAGATCGAGGTCTTAATAACCAAGAGAGTTGCGACCTATTGTCGTGTACTGCAGTACGTGTGCACCAGAGACATAAACTCTGGTGTGCACTTCCAACATGCAAGTTTAAGATTTTACAATCCTTAAGTTTTTTGAAAATTAATTGAATAATTTACTGAAGTATGGTAAACTAATAGTGACCGTTTTTTTTCTTCAGAATATCTCTTAAAATCCCATCATACTATATGACCATGGACCCTGAGTACAGCCTTCAGGATGTGTTACGGTGTCATCTCTGTGAGACCCCGGGCCCCCCTATGTACTGTGCCATTTGTAACAAATATCTGTGTAAAGCCTGTGAGGGGGAACATCTCTCAGATCTATCCAAAGAACACAAAGTGCTACCATTTGAAAAGAGGAGATTAACTCCAAAGTGTCAAAAACATTCCTTAAAACTATGTGAACTTTACTGTGAACAATGTGATATTCCTATTTGTGCAACATGTGCTTCTTCTAAAAAACACCGCGGCCATAAATTTATTGAAATAATAAAAACAATGGACAACAAGAAAGAACTCATTCAAAAAGATTTACAAGAATTAGAGAAATTTATTTTCCCTAAATACCAAGAGATTGCATCCATTATCCCAGTCCAGAAATCTGCTCTGAATGAAAACTCCCAGAAATTAACGACAGAAATCGACAAACATGGAGAAGACTTGCACAGAGAAATAAACGCCATTATCAGATACATGAAATCTAACGTGGAGGAAATGGACACCAAACACCTGGCTGTCTTAGATAAACAGGAAGGTGAAATTAAACACACCATTTCTGAAATCACACAGAGCATTGCTGAACTGAAGAAGTTACTGGAGTCCAATGATGTCAGCCGTGTCTCTGCCTACAAATCCAGGAATGATGAATTCAAAAGATTGCCTCCTAAACTCACAGTGTCCTTACCAAGTTTTACCCCTCAGAAGATCAACAAAGAACAGCTTTATCAACAGTTTGGTTCTCTGTCAGCGTTATCTATCAAAACAGAAGAACATGGCTACACCATGGAATCTCCCGGTGCTGAGTCCTCTCCCCCGGACAGACCGCTCATTGATGTACCACGGATCATCACACAGATAGACACCGAGTGTGGAGGATTACTCAGTGTGTCCTGTCTGAGTGATGAGGAGATTTGGACGCGTGGTGATGACAATATCCTAAGACTCTACAACCTGAGGAGGGAACTAGTGAAGTCAGTCCAAACCAAGTCAGGGGACTATCGATGTGACATAGCAGTGACAAGGAGTAGGGATCTAGTTTATACTGATTACCATGATAGAACTGTGAACATAGTGAAGAATACACAGATACAGACAGTGATCAGACTACGGGGGTGGAGACCTCTCGGTGTCTGTAGTACCTCCTCTGGTGACCTCCTGGTTGTCATGGACAGGGATGATGATACACAAACAAAAGTTGTGTGTTACTCTGGCTCCACAGAGAAACAAAGTATTCAGTACGACGACAAAGGACAACCTCTCTATTCATATGGTGGATACATTAAATACATCAGTGAGAACAGGAACCTAGATATCTGTGTGTCAGACTATAGAGCCAGTGCAGTAGTGGTGGTCAATCAGGCCGGGAAACTCCGGTTTACCTACACTGGTCCTCCCTCTACTACCTGGGGATCATTTAGTCCACTCGGCATCACAACAGACAGCCAGGGTCGGATCCTGACAGCAGACAGTAACAACCACCGTATCCACATCCTGGATCAGGACGGACAGTTCCTCCGCTACATTGACTACTGTGATTTACAGCGTCCATGGGGTTTATGTGTGGACACCAGAGACAACCTCTTTGTGGTTGAGTGTACAGGTACAGTGAAGAAAATACAATATAACATGTAAACAAACTGTGTTTATAATGTTCAAACTATTTGTTTATTTATTTACATGTAACATTAGTGAAGAAATCCCTATTACAAATGAAACAAACCATGTTTTATAATCATCAAACGGTTCATGATATTGATTTATATTTCAATAAAGTCCTCAAGTGACAAATTCTAAATATTATATGTTAATAAATTATATTTGTTTGATAACATGTTTACATGTCAACAATCTGACTGTTTTACAACTTATATATGTGAACAAACTACATGCAACTGACTGTGTTTACATAATGTATGTCAACTGACTGATTGTTTTATGTATTGGATGTACACTAACTGTGTTATTTGTATTTGTATATACATGTATTGGATGTAGACTAACTGTGTTTATATATTGGATGTGTTTGTATATTGGATGTGTTTGTATATTGGATGTGTTTGTATATTGGATGTGTTTATATATTGGATGTGTTTGTATATTGGATGTGTTTGTATACTATATTGGATGAGTTTATATATTGGATGTGACTGTCAACAGACCAAATTTGGTGATTTGAAACTTCAAACATTGTGTGCCATCAAACTGTAAAATTAATATATTTAATATATGTTAAATCTAACTGCAATAATGCAATATATATTGTATACTGTTTAGATGTATATATTAAATAATAAATGTAAATTAACTGTGTAATTATGAAGTGTGGTGCATTACTTCAATGGTTCAGACTCTTGACATTACAAACATTTTGTTCTCAGAGGTAGAAAGTTCTCTTAACTATACACTGCTATATAAAAGTACATTATCTCATAGTGAGGAAAACCATCTACCACTGAAAAAAAATATTTGCGTTATCAAGTGCTTAATCAGGGTTAATTAAACAACGAAATGCTTCTTTTCATGTTTTATGTGGGTATGAAGACAGTGAGAATTGCAGAAAAAATATATAACTCTCAATCGCCTTGGCTGATCATGTAAAATTGATCGTTATTGTCGATCAGCACATTTCACAGAAGGAACAGCCAATTCTTCCATACATTAAGGTTACCATGGTTATTATAAATACTTGGAAGTCTGAGGTCAGCCTGTGTAAGTCGGTATTTATCAAAGTTTGGATTATTTTGTGATTGATCGTAACTTAGCAAAATGGACAGCACGGATTGACCTCAGACTTAAAAATAGTTGTTGTATATATGGAAGAACTTGCTGTACCTTCTATGCAATACCCTGATTGAGAAAACTGATAACTTGCTTTTAATGAATAATTGAAAGAGATAAAGAGAGAAATTAAGAGAGAGAGATGTAAATATAATTAATACAAGAGGCCCATGGGCCACATTGCTCACTTGAGAAAAAATAGCCATAACAATTAAAATCAGCTTTATGGAGTCATATACAAAGTATTTGGACAATTTAGTAGAAGTGGTCCGGTATGAAAATATCTTAAAAGTTGACCCCCATTGTGGCCCCCACCCTACCCCAGGGTACTTGATTTGGAGAAACTTAAATCTACTATATCTGAGGATGCTTCTACACAAGTTACAGCTTTTCTGAAGAAAGGGATTTTCTAAGACTTTTCTCTATATATTCCTCAGTAAAAATTCGACCTCCCAATGGGGCCCTATCCTAAACCTGGGGATCATGATTTGAACAAACTTAAAGCAATATGAGCTGCATTTTTCATGTTGATGAAATTTTTTTTTACGAAAATGCTATTTTCTACTAAAATGACAAAAAATATCATGGTTTTTAAATTTCTGCTAGCCATAATTTGTGGAAAAGGCCGTTAAGAAGCCTTAATGGAGCAAAATTGAATTATTGTCGTCCTGTACAAAAATTAATCTGCTATATATTCCTTAGAAGAGAAATCTTTCCTCTGACTAAAATTAATGATTTTTTAAAATTTTATTTGTCATAAAAGTTTAAGTTACATGCAGACTTATCATACTAGCAGGCTTTTGCAGCAAAATAAAATTCTAAAAAATACAGCTCATATTGCTTTAAATCTACACTACCTGAGGATGCTTCCACACAAGTTTCAGCTATTCTAGCGAAATGGTTTTAGAGAAGGAGATTTTTAATGATTTTTCTCTATATATTACAATGTGAAAATTAGACCACCAATGTGGCCCTACCCTGACCCCGGGGATCATTTCTTGAAAAAACTTAAATCTATACTACCTGAGGATGCATATAAATCCACTATATCTGAGGATGCTTCCACACATGTTACACCTTTTCTGGCCAGATAGCTTTTGAAAAGAATTTTTTTTTAGAATATCAACACATTTTCAAAATTCTTAAATATTTCTTGACTTGAATATTGTCTTGGCCCTTCATTTTAACAAACTTGACTCCCCTCTACCCAACAATGCCTTATGCTTAGTGGTGTTAAAATTGACCCAGTGGTTTTTGAGAAGTCTAAAATATAAAAAGTTTATGGATTGATGGACAGACAGACGCCAAACAAAGTTATCAGAATAGCTCACTTGAGCTGCCAGCTTAGGCAGGCTAAAAATGATTTCTTTTGGTGATCTATGGGCTATGAAGGTAGAAATCATTGCAGAAAAAAGTACAACCTGCTGAGTTATGTTTTTTATCTGCAACAGTAGCTACTGTCACACCCGCATGTACCACCAAAGAGAGCATTTTATTGGGTTTTTTTTAAACTAATTTCAGAATTTATAAACAAAAAGTGAAGACTTTTATGAACAACTTAGACTTTATCAGGATCAAATTACACTTAGTTTTAAGGTACAAACCTCCCAATGAAAGTCCGTAGATTCTAAGCTTGCTGCGATAGCTAGTACATGTAGTTACTTTCCACCTGTTATTATTTCCAGGGTCTGAAAAATGACGAAAGTTATAAGTCATGGTGAAGAACCCGAAATATATATTTAGTATAATTATTACAAGATTTTATCTTTATTAAAGTCCTAGGACATTAACTGCAATACCAGTTATATGTGTCGATTACTTGATGATTCAATTTTTCTATGAATATCTAATGTTGAAAATTCAAAATATGAAAGCTGCGCTTTTGAATTAATAGTTCACCAGTAAAATGTATGAGTTATCTTTCTTTGACTATAGTCACTGATGGATGAATTATTTCCCTTTGATTAGTCTGATGATACCGAGTTGAAATTAAGGCAGGCTTCTAACACAGAATCATCATACATTCTTACATAACTACTGGTACCTAAAAATTAGTTGATTTTGTGACTCGATCTCTATACCTTAAAATATACCTGTTTAAACATACAGAGTTTTATCCCTTGTCTTGGATCCGATGCTTGACCAGCTGACTGCTCAGTGATGACATCCTATACTTCAGAAAATCGAGTTACTGGAAGAAAATCTCTTTAAGACCTGTGATCAAATTTGGAAATAATTGGTGATAGTTAAAATAAATTAGTCTTAAAAATACATGTTATTATTTTTTCAGTTTTAACATAGAACTATTCTGCTAGAGTTATTACCAATATGAAGAATTGAAGCAACACCCTTCCCCCCAGAAAGAAAGAGAAACAAAAACAAAAAACCACACAAACAGTGCCAATAATTAATATCACAAAAGTAGAATCATATTAAGGAGGCTGGGTGGTCAACAAATTAACCATCAGATCTGTCTTAAACTTTGAAATATAATATTTTTGGCCATAAACTAACTTTAAGTAAAGAAAAAATCCAAATATTTTAGCTTTAAAATTTTATTACTTTCCTATATCTTTATACAGAGCTCTTATTCTTAAGGAGATTAAAATAGTCTAAAAATGGCCATGACCACCGAACCCTCTTAAATTTGGACAGAAGGAATAAAAATAGGGTCTTAGATGTGTTCCAAAGTAATACTAAATGAGAGCATATTGATATCACGTCTTCCGCCAGTCTAAAGGGTGTATATTCCTGATATAACCGTCTGTTTCTAAGTCCAAATAAGACCATTTCATGTACGTCCCTATTGTATTTAGGTGTTGTAATTTTGTATATAAAACAATATAAAATATTAACATTGCAAAATTAAAGAGATTTATCTATTTTAGATACAAACAAACTTATAAATAATTCTGCAATATTTTTGTTCAAGGACATATTGATGATTAGCATAATAATGATACAATTAAGCTTATAAAAACCATGGCAAGTAGGCGAGAACAGGGATGAGGAGGCGACAAGGTAAGAAGAAAGGTGTTCTTACAAAACATGGTAGTGTAGGAAGGGGTTACAAATAAATATGTATATATAAACTGCATAAGGTAAACCTGTGTTACTCTTCATTTCTAGTGTTTATGAGTTATTTATAGTATAAATACATGTATATCGGGTGTGTTTGATGATTCTATGGGGTCGAGTGAACTTGTGCAGAAAGTGTAGTTTAACTTGTTTCCTAGTATAAGAATTTTGCAATAAATATAAATTTTGGCCTTTCACATCTTATTTTTAAACTCATCAATGCACATGAAATTGAATTAATCATTTCATGTAAATCCCCACAAATTTTACCTGCTCCATATAGTCAACTGTTCTTTGAAATGAATCTGCATGAAAGTTATAGATTCTCCACAGGATCTTTCTGGTGGTTAGGGATTCTCCCAACTGAAGGATCTTTATGGTGATTAGGGATTCTCCACAGGATTTTTATGGTGATTAAGGATTCTCCAAAGGATCTTAATGGTGATTAGGGATTCTCCACAGGATCTTTATGGTGATTAGGGATTCTCCACAGGATCTTTATGGTGTTAAGGGTTTCTCCACAGGATCTTTACCTGCATGTTGGTTAAATGATAGGGATTCTCCAGAGGATCTGCATGGTGGTTAGGGATTCTCCACAAAATCTGGGTGATGATTTGGGAATCTTCACAGCAATCTTCAAGAGAAGAAATGGTTTAGACAAATTGTCACCATCTCCTAATGCAGAGGAAGGCAGAAGATGTTTAATTTCAACAAAGTGTTTGAAAATGAATAAATTAAACATCTACTATAATTTCTTATATATTGCTTAAATAACACATTTAATCAAAATTTTCAATATAAATCTAGACACCGTCACATTAATACATTGATATACAAATTTGTCACATTATTAAATGTAAAGAAAGGATCTTAAAAGGGTGGTTGAAGTACACATAAAAATTATGATATTTAAATTATAGAAGTCAATCTTACATATTCATATGGCAAATGTAAAGATACATAGTCTCTCTTCATGAAATTTGAAACACTGAGTTCAAATAAGTGCAAATATTCAAAATTCTGAAATATAACTTGATATCATAACTGGCCAGTTATAGTCTAAGGGAAATAACTCTAAAGAAATGTTGTCATTCTCTACATATTCCTCACAGTATACATGTATATACATTTTTACTGTACATTTTTATCAGAATTGTGCAATTTAGATGCAGGCTGTAAATTTAAAACAAACTTCTGGGAAGATTCCTTTTGAAACAAATCTTTCAAAACAAGATATCTGTGAGCCAATGCTCACTAGTGATACCCACGCTCTAATGTGAATATGCAAAATAAGCAAAGTCAAAATTTAACAGAAAGTTGGCATCCGATCGGTACAAAAATATATCCCACAATATGGCATGCCTATACAAAAAGTGTGATAAAATTTCAAGCATTTGCGATAAAAAGTTGCTGAGAAATCTTTGACGAAAATTTGTTTGAATATTTTGGCTAAAAATAAACAGTCGTCATTTAACAGGAAGTCGACATCCGATTAGTAGAAAACTATATCCCACGATATGGCATGCCTAGACAAATAGTGTGTTAAAATTTCAAGCACCTGCGATAAAAAGTTGCTGAGAAAAATGCGACGAAAATTTTTTTGAAAATTTTAGCTAAAAATAAACAAAGTCGTCATTTAACAGGAAATTGACGTCCGATTGGTACAAAAATACATTCCACGATATGGCATGCTAGACAAATAGTGTGTTAAAATTTCAAGCATCTGCGATAAATAGTTGCTGAGAAAAATGCAACAGAAATTTTTGTTACGGATGGACAGACAGACGGACAGACGAACACACAAGGGTAAAACAGTATACCCCCTTCTCCTTCGGAGCAGGGGTATAATAAATTAATATTTTCTCAGCAATAAACACATGTACCAGGTATATCCTATAGCTTTCAAAAAGGCAATTAATTTAATTGTTAGGACCTTTTCACTCCAATATGGGAACACCACACATTTAAACTTGAAATGACTTTGTATTCTTTTATAAGTGGGCTAGTCAGCTATAATGCATCTAAAATGTTTTTTGACACTTAACAAAATAAATTTATATAGTCGATCAGCCCCATTTACAGGCAGAAACCTCTTATAATATATACATGTATATGACATATTTATAAGGAGAATTTGGAATTTGTTTTTGCTAGCTGCTATGTTTTGATTAATGCAACTTCTGGCGGGCTCATAACAGCATTTCTGATTTAAGTAAGGGGAAACCTAAAAATATAGGGGTTGTCACCTCCCTGTTGCTTAGTAACGTGCCTGCTTGGTATGTAATTGTGTTATACTTAGCTATATATATATACTGATGATTTACATTTTCCAATACATCAAAGTAATACATGTACTTGATCCTAACAGTTCTTGTCAAGCTGTGCATTCCCTCTTCAATGACCATGGTCTGCTGAAAATAAATCATAATTTATTAGATAACAATCGTCACTTGTAAGTGAGCATTCATAAAAACCGGGAAAGTAAAATTGTACAGAACCGATCAGTTTTATAGAACAGATACCATTTAAAGCAATACCAACAAGAAAACATATCTCATTGATTTCAAGGGACCTATAGGCCTCATTGCTCACCTGTGCAACAATGTCAGACTTTGATCAATGTAGCTAACTGGTTATAAGCTTTATTACATATGAAATACATTGAGCAAATATAAATTTGTCTTAATGTACATAATCTTCATACATTTGCAAATATATTTCCTTATATGAACCTAATAAAGAGAACATGCTTAATTCTGTGTCTATCTATGACGTCGCAATGATTATCACAGTGGCCACGCGTTTATGGTTTTACTGTCGCTGGGTTTTTAACAATGTAGAATCTCCTGTTATTATTCCAAAGTTAACGAAAGAACAAGAGAAAAGCTGTCAATGTGACAGCAAACCAGGTTTTGTTTTGTGTGAACAGTATCCATGATAATCTATTTGTCAACCCTGAATTGATAAACACTATACCTATCCAGAGAATTGGGGTACTCTATATGCATTATTTTGCCAAAAAATAACTAAGTTCAACAGCTAATATTTTTCCCACAAGTTATCAAAAATTAAAATCCAAGTAACTGTATGCATATCTCTAATATATATATGTACAAAGAGATGCTTATTTGACAGTTATTACTAGCATTTTAAACAACAAAAAACAAAATTAATGCAAATGGGCCAAAAATTTGTCAATCCTAGTGGACAAATAATTGACTTAATCTTATTTATTTTGTGTAATGAGAAAATTTGTCAAAATTAATATCTGACCTGTTTATTAGAAAAGGGATAAAACTTCATGATAAATAGAAATAGGGCAATGTGAATTACCTATTATATATAGTCTGTCCCAAGTTATTGTTTTCATCACATTTGGACGATTTTTGATATAAATACACATACCTGTGAAAGAAATACAATTGAAATAGATGAAAAGGCAAATATCTAAGATACATGTATCGATCTTCATTGTCAGATTTCTTTCTAAAAGATTTATAATGGGAAATGTTGACATCTTTTCCCCAATTCAGAGGTGATCACTCGGAATATCTAGCATAATTTTTCAACATTATCATCCAGGTACTTTCATGGCTGTTGCAATTCAAAATCCCCGTATACTTTTTAGTTTTGGTTGCGTACTTTCTGACTACTGAAACCTGAAGCAGTATATATGGTTGACTTGGCATGCAAAACAGATAATCTGGGTTTTTTCTTCATTTTAATGGATGAATGTAGTTTAGGGACAAAGGAATTTTGGTTATTGAAATATCAAGAAAAAAGTGGTGAAAGCAGAAACTTGTGACAGAGTATATAAAAATTTGCAATATTAAAAGGTATCTTAAGAGACACTTTAAATAAAACACACACAATAGCATAATTGTCATGACCCTATTATTCAGATTTATCATAATGGAAATCTGAGCGTCAATTTTAGATTTATTAAGGGTTTTAAGATATTTGACAGATATGATAAAAATCGTAGATGACGTCATCATATTGACTTTTAATGTGACCTTAACATTAAACAAACACAAGTTATAAACGTTAGGCTCCATTTAGAAGGCTGAATTACACAAAATCAAATGAACACCATTGAAATGTAGGTTTATAAATGATCAAAATACGCGGTATATGTACCATGTGAACATCGACTTTGTTCTGCCTTGAGTGAATGAAATGTGTGACTGAAATAAACTTTTTCCAGAATTATGCCATTATAACTCTGCATTTGAAATTACTAATTTTGCCATTATAACTTCGATTTGAGAAAATATTCCAAAGAACTAGTTAACTTAACGGGTGTTTCGTACTACCTGAAATCAAACACTGTTCTCGTTCGTCTGTAAACCTCATTTGTAGCAGACACAATATTTTTTATGCATTACGATCCCGATTATAATTGAAGAGTCTTTCGTGCGCACCAGAGATGCAACACACACATTCTGTAACACTGGACTTTTACTATCTCCGATTTACGCCTACATGTACTGGTGATAATTCTAAAATAAAGCGTTAAAAATCAATCTGAAAATTGATGGGGAAAAAAAAAACAATTATTCACTGAAACAAGCTTATGTTTGTTAACAAAAAACTAATGGTTACATTATCACCTGTTCTCTATTTATTTCACCTTACTGAATAGCGTCCAGTTTATCTTAAGGTATCTCACTCATCAATGTTGTTGTATCAAGAATTTCTCGAGAAGTTTATCATTGAAATCTGTAGTTCTAAAAACATACATAAAAAATACAAAGAAAAAAGGGGTCAGTTTTCATACCCCTGTTTTTTCGTGACCTTTATAAACTTAAAATAGACAATAGTACGTCATTTTTGGTGAAATTATCGAAATATACGATACAAGTTTGATTTGTACGTGTTATGTTATTGCATACAAAGACACTGGAAAACATGAGCGGATCCAGAACTTTTTTCCAGGGGGGGGGGGGGGGGTCCGAATTGAAAGTAGGGGGCCTACCCCTAATCATCAGAAATGTTGACGAGCAAAACAACAAAAAAAACAACCAAAAAAACCCCCCAAAAAACACCTAATTCCGAATCATTGGGGGGGGGGGGGGGGGGTAGTATACCTGTAACTCAAAAAAGACCAAACAAAAATAATACCTGTAAAAAAAATTTAATTCCCATATTCATGAAATTCCTAATCCGTGGGAGGTGGGGGCGACTATGCCTATAACTGCAATTTTAAAATATCACTCTTAATATTTCCGCTTCCGACGCCTTTCCAAAGCATAAATGTGTTTTCCAGGGGGGGGGGGGGTCCGAGGCATATTTGCGATAATTTTACTATGTAAATTTGATAACTTCTCATTTTCCAGGGGGTGGGGGGGGTTCGGACCCCCAACCCCCCCCCCTAGATCCGCGCATGGAGTTGAACCGAATGTTTTTCCTCACAAAAAGCTAGCGCTTGCTGCAAAATGGAGATTCACGGGTTTACACGCCGTGAAATCCATCATTCTCTCACCAGAGGTCGTGCTACACAAGTTTCGCTTACACCTCTCATTCGGCAAACCTCGGCCGATTCCGTAACCTACATCAAACGATTGAGATACGAATCGGCCGAGGTGTGCCGAATGTTACACCTCTGTCAACGCCGGTAAAAATAGTCTGTCACATGATCAAAACAAGCATGGCAAGCACATGGCATTGTTGATTCGTTTCTTCTGTACAATCAGCTTGAAGGGAAGTCATCGACGGGCGAAGACTTTGAGGACACGAATTGTAGAGATAACGGGGTTTAAATATTGATTTTTTCGGAAATTTTGATTACGCAGTCAAGATTTAGAAAATAGTGCAAAATTCACCCGACTTCTCGCAGCTATCGACCTACCCATTCTGCGCATGCGCGAACTACGTCATAGTAGTCTACTTTCGAATTGAGGTAGAAATCGTACCGCTTCGCTTAGCTTCGTTTAGTTGTTTTCCATACGGTAAGCTTAAAGAAAAAGTTTATTTAGAATGCCATATACACTGTGTATATATTGAATGCTTTATTTCTTATCAACGTTTAATCGATAAGTATTGAAACGTACGGGTAGGCACTAGTGAATGCATGCACTCCTAAGTCGTCCTTCCGAATTTTCTCAGATCGGGGGGCTACTTTCTAGCATAGACTTATGTCTATGTTTTTAGACAGTGCAACGGAGAGAAAACCCATGGGTTCCGACAATGGGGAGCTACAGACATGCAGCTAGCCAACACACATTTGTTCACAACGAGCTTAATTATTTTGATGTTCAATGTGCAACAAGGTGGTAGCTATTTAGGAATGTTAAACATTATATGTACATTAACAAGATGGAACGTTACAGGTACCAATCTCCCAAATGTAACATAATAGTCCGTTTTGGGATATAAAACCCCAAATGTTTCAAGGAAAACACATAAACATTTTCATTCTTTATATGTACATAAAAATATATGCAAGACTATAAGTTTGAGTTAAAAGACAAGTCATATTTAATTTGCTTGAAAAACTATGCACATCTATGTTACATGTAACAATGTGTGATGGTTTTTGCCTATATTTTTTATTCAAGTTATTTCCATTTGACCCGACAGGGCTTAGCATGTGGGTGCCGTGAGTGTAGAGCGAATCAGGGAAAATAATATCCGAGATTCCTCTGACTCTAACCCCCGCTTTTATATTGGGACGTCCCCCGCACATCTCAATATAAAAGCGGGGGTTAGAGTCAAAGGAATCTCGGATTAGGAAAATAATTGTCACCAAAAAAAATATAACTGTAAGTTTACCATTTAAATCATAATGTAATCAAATAAATTGAGACCACCCACCAAACTGCAAAAGATTCAGCACAACTGTTACACTTTGTCTCAAAGCAAATACAGCTGTAACTTGTTGATGGATCTTGGGGGAAAAAAAAAATTCAAATTTTAAATTAGAAAAATAAATAGTTTGGCCATGCAACTATATCAATCATGCAGTTGTAATAGGATGAGATTTATTAATTATTATATTATTAAATCTAATTACAGTATTGATAATGATTAGTTAAGATATAATATATTTTGGCAATACATGTCGTTCTATATTAAACAACCCAGGTAGAACACCTATGTTTACTTGGCTTAATTAATGCCCTTAGGATATATGGTCCTTATAGGTGTGTTTTTATGAAGGAAATCTATTGGTTTTTAAGTTTGTATAGTTTGGTTTTATTGGTTGGTAGTTTTCCCTCCAAGAGTTCTTTGTACTGTTTTAAGCATTCTTCACATTGAAGCCTAAGAGACAAGACTCATATAGACATTTTGTAGTTGACATTATTTCATCTCATATAGGTAAGCTAACATTATTTATTTCTAACCATAACAGAAGTGCTAATATTTTATTAATAGTACATCTCTTGTAATTTAGCAAATTTAATATATCCTTTTGCACTTTATTAGCAAGAGCGATTGTTGAGTGAAAGAATATTTATTAAAGTATATTGAGCTTTGAGAATTAGAAGTAATGCTAGTGAAAACCTTATTTTAAAGCAATTTGTATTTTTAATTAGTAATACTTATGGAAATATATATAATTTGTAGTCTGTCTCTGCTGTGTATAAAAGCGCACACTCATAGGGCGTGGGATTGCCCATTCTCATATGAATGGTATTGATTATGTTTTTATCATTAATGTATGTCAAATATAAAGACGTTTCTTAAAAAACGCAAATATATCTGTACTGTAAAGCATTTTATAATATGTATGGATAAAATGTGTAATTACATGTATAATTACATATAAGAGTTATTGCCCTTTAATAAGAGTAAAATATTACCGTGTCTATAGTGTATTTTATACCTTAGCCTATTACTTACTATTGTTATTATTTCATTTCAGGGCATTTATTTATTCATTTATTTATTCATTTGTTATCATATCTGTAATCACAATATCAAATAAAAGGGATGTCTTGAACCTTATACAGTGTTTCGTATATGAAGAACCAGCACTGTTTCACAGTCACCAGAATACAGAGCCACGTTAATGGTTTCATTTAAATTTGGGTAAAAGTCAGGACTATTTTTTGGCCTTATCTATTATACTTAGCTGAAATCTTCAGCCTGACAAGCTGGAGATCGAGACATTGTAAAGAATATATCTTGGAACTTTTTAGTTTAGGAATCGATAAGTTATATATGAATATTGAAAATGTAAGACAATTTGCTGCATAAACGGAACAAAGTATTTAAATCCAATTTCTTGGACTTGCATTAATCTCTAAATAGGTAGTGTATTGGCAGTCTGTGGCAACACTGACGTGGGTTCGATTCCCA
This sequence comes from Magallana ariakensis, assembly GCA_020458035.1. Taxonomy (NCBI): domain Eukaryota; kingdom Metazoa; phylum Mollusca; class Bivalvia; order Ostreida; family Ostreidae; genus Magallana; species Magallana ariakensis. The sequence goes on along the minus strand of CM035811.1, from coordinate 41,584,356 downwards.
TCACTACCAAATTACAATGAGATGAATGGACTTTTCCTTTAATTTTGGAAAAGAGAATTGTCAATTTGAATTTCATGCCTTAAAATAACAACAGGCTAACAGACAACTAAACAATTTATTGAAAATCAAATAAATAATATTAAAGCTCTAGTAACATAAAAATATTAATTTTTTTTGTATAGTGATGAATAGGTTAGAACTAAATACAAACTAATATATGTAGCATATTATATCCAGGTGGGATTTTTTTGTGTCACAAAATATGCAGAAATGTGGAAAATATGCAAGTTTTTGTATGTGTCAGTCATTTTCTTTGATTTAAAGTTTCTTTAGCAAACAATACCTTAGTTTCTGAGTAGTGAATATTTAGGGATGTAATAGTGATTGAGAAAAGGTGAAAATTAGAATAGATCATCACAAATATATATAGTATGTATATACTATTTTAGATATTGTTTTACCTAATGTTTTTTACTTTGTATATAATATCTATTCACATAATTGTAAGTGTAAGTTATTGTTGGCTTTCTTCTTTTATAATAATACATGTATTCATATTGCACATTCAGGGCCAGAAAGAGTTAATTTAAAACAAATTAAAAAGAAAAACTTTAGTGATGAATACTGGTACAGTATATTTCAATTCAATTCAATTTCTTTATTGACCAAGTAAGGGCCCTCATGGGGCAACATGAAGATTGTAGTAGATGTACAATTATAAACATTCAATAAACATATACAAGAGGGAAAGAGTTGGATGATTGAAAGAGCTAGGACAGACATGAACAATTAATTAGCATATACAGTCAAACTTCGTTATCTCGAACTAGATGGGATTGTTTAAAAACTTCAAGATATCCAAGTATTTGAGATATCGAGGGTAAAATATTTAAAAAAAATATGTGGTTGGGACTTACAAATCACTTCGACATATCCATTATATTTGAGATATTAGACTAATAGTGTTTGAGATATATCAAAGTTCAACTGTATATGTAATATGTATGTTAATATACTCAATACATATATGTATATTTATAAATTATATTAAGCACTCTTACATAGATATGTCAAAATGCATACAAATCTGAAATAGTTTATCACTAAAAAAGTATTTGACTCAGAAATACAAATTAAGGCAATGCCTTTTGTAAAAAGTTACCAAGAGAGTTTAATATATCTAATTCTTCACATTTTAAAACCAAAAATAATTTTTGTTTATCTTGCATACTAGTAAAATGTTTTAGTTAACATGAATTTAAAACAAACAGTTCCTCTCTTGCTTTTGTGAATTTGCTACATTGGATAAGAAAATGCTCTTCATCTTCAATTTTATTAAGTGTACAATTTTTACATACCGGTAATCTTTCTGTTCTATGTGTGTTATTATATCTGGCCAATTCTATGAGAAGTATGTGTGCTGATATACGCAGTCTACAGATTGGCTTTTTGTATTTAACTTGGTTGGTAAGTGATCAAATCTTCTGAGAAGCCATTTGGGCTTCACAGGATTTGATCACATGACCAACCAAGTTCATATCCCAGTAAACGTTTAATTTGCAGTTTATTTCTTAAATGAATTCTCACGGTGGTCAATACAAGTTTTATCCATATATTCCTTAAGTACATGCAATGCTATTAATTGCACTATATTTGCATGTGACCGAGCTTAGTGCACTGATATATAATATACTAATTAAATAGTGCACGTTTCATACTGGACCGGTTTTACAAGTCTTATACTTTTAATTATATTGTATACACTTATTCAGGTAGTCCATCCATAACTCATAAATTTTAGACTTTATAATAAATGGAATTATATGACTTTATTATACCTCTACTTATTTTTCATTATATAAGAGTAGTTCCATATATTTTGCGGATTCCCTGAAAATTGCCGTAAACAGACTGATTCCTTGCAAAACAAATAGGTGCGTCAGTTCGATAAACTAATACACATCTATTCAAAACACTTAGTACATGTAATTCCTGTTAACCGAAGGAAAAAATTCAAAATATTCTGAACAAAATCATGAATATTTAAGAAATGAACTCAATGTCTACCCAAGTTATACGAGTATAACCTGGGTTGGGGCAGTTTACGCTTTATAATCCACGAAGCGGATTATAAAAAAGCGTAAATTGCTCCAACCCAGGTTATACGAGTATAACTTGGGTAGATATTGAGTTCATCTCTTATAATTTAATTATCTGTAATTTACTGTACAAATTGAGTGCGTTTTACTTTTTGAAATGATATTAATCTGTTCGAAATTCAAACATAACATCAAGCGGATTAGTACCTTTTTGACGTTGGTGCATTGTGACGTGCAAACCAGGTTATACACGTATAACTATATTTTTCTATCCAATCAAATGCCGCGTTAGAACCAGAATTAAATTATTCATAATTGTATGATTGAATTCTAGTTGCAAAGCCCTTTTTGATTGGCTATATACTTATTCATCTTTATCGTATAACATAACTTGCATATTGTCACAATACGACACGCGTGCAATTTAATTTTATTTACTTTGACGTTATATTAATTATTACTTGTTGGATACACAAAGAATTATGTTAACTTGAACTTTTTCTGATTGGTTGTATCGGTATAATAAAACAGTTAAAGTATAGCATTGAGGGAGTCAGCAAGATTCCAGTTCCCCTCAAGAAAACCTTGGCTATTTCCCTCGGCTTCGCCTCTGAAAATAGACTTGCTATCGGGGAACTGGAATCTTGCTGACTACCTCAATGCTATACTTTATTTGTATAATAATGACCATAATGTTATAAGACATGCCAAATACTAAAATTTCACCCAAAAATTTTTATGATTTACTGAAGGTATGGGATATAACCTTCTCTTCAATACATGCTTCCACGCTGCATGAAAATGTTGACGTCTTCTGCATTGAAATAAACCAAAAAAAAGACTATCTAAACAGAAAAATCTTTTTATTTCATTATATTCAACAGTTTTAAAGCATTATATCATTCTTAATACAATTTATTTTCCTTAACATTTAAAAAAAAAATAAAAATTCATCAAATTACCTCCCTTCCAAAAATAAAAAACATAGGTAATCACATATAACAGATAACAAAGCTCACTGAGACGAGGCATCACCTTTATGAGACCACCTTTATCATATTATATTAAAATCAGTTAATGATCTTAGATATTCATGGATAATGTAGTATCGTAAATCATATGTTAAAAAATTGTTTAATAGTCATGTTGATACAATGTTTTACAATACACTTATATAAAATACAATGTTTCATATAATTTATCCATATGATACAATATAATACTATAATATATTATGTTACAATGTTATATTGTAACATATGATAAGACATCGTATCAAGATATGATATGATATCATTAAAATAATGGTATTGTATCATGTTATACATTATTGTATTTGATTACATAAAACAATATCATAAAATAATATATAACACAATATATTATCATATAATTTCATATCGCATTATAAATCACAATATTGTAATGACACTATATTATATTGTATAACGTATAGTATGATCTCATTTTTTTTAATAATGATATCACATATTGTATTGTATCATATATGATACATAATACGTATCATATGATACAATATCATTTGATAAAATAATATATTATATTATAAAATATCATTTTATACAATATCGTATCTTATGATAAAATATTATATATATAGAATCTCTCTAATAATTTGCGATGGTATATGATTTTTATCCAACGAGTTATGTGTTTTCTATCCCCGAGCCTTGGCGAGGGGATAGAAAACACAATGAGTTGGATAAAAATTATATACATGTACCATCGCAAATCATGAGTGATTCTTTTTTTCACATGTTTTACTACAAGTTAAACCTCAATCTTTTGTTAAACCTTAATCTTTCTGTAAACATTATAATGATTGTGAGCTGCACAACACATTCACTACAAGATGTCAACAACTTTACACCTGGAAAAAAGTTCCTTGAAGACTAACAAACAAACATTTCATTTTCTGGTATATTTTTATCAATTTATAAAAAAATAAACTGAAACAGCATTAAATGCTGCACATAGTTAACTCTACGCTTTTCAACTTAATTATTTTGTTACTTTTTCATTCTACGTCAATAATCTGCCTAAAGCTATGTAACGTTTAATTATGACGTCACGTGGCAGAACACACAATGGAATATCAACAATTTATCCAATGCGTGATATCCACCGTATATTGAGATAAATATGTGGTAAATTCCAATATTATACGAAACTATATCATGTGATACTACTAAAATCATTAAACTATGTGCTAAAATTTCATTTTCAGTTATATGTTGCTGAGTTTTTCTAATTACATGTAGCATTGACAGGGGTTTTACATCTTCAATAGCATTATGTGGTCTGAAGAGATTTCACCAAAAAATCCCTCTTGTAGTCAGGCTGTCCTGGGAAAATTTTACGGAATAGAAAAAAGGAATCAATACAAGCATGAACTACAGAGTATAAAACATCAAGTAAATGACAATATCATGCTGCACCAACTAGAACTGGAAAGTCAAATCTTCTTCCATTGTGAGCAATCAACACAATACTGGTAACTTCTTCAGCCAATTGAAGAAATCCCTGAAGCCATCACCTATACCAACTGCTTTCTTTCTTTCTCCGTTGACCTTGAACTCTCCAGCTTCATGACATAATCCAGTGACTCTTGATGCCTCCTCAGAGATGGACATTTTCGGAAAGATGTAGGCGGTGAATGTTTTTATCTGATCCAATCTCGTTCGCAGATAACTGAGAGGGGGAATACATGTCCTCGGACTGAAAATAGAAATATTATATATATGACATTTTTTAGCTTTATACAAATATTTTTTATTCTGAATGAAACAAGGTATACTGTGTGGAAAACAGCTATTAATTCAATATTGCCTTCAAGACCTCTCTTGTTTCCTCGATTCTTGGTGAATATATACTTCAAACATTTCTATAAGTGGTTAATCATTGTCTTGCTAATCTTTACAATTTTCTGATAATTATATTTTACAATACAACTGTTTCCCTATATTCTTGACAACATGGTTTTTATCAAGACATTTCTTCATATTTATACCAAGTTCACTTCTCAGGCTTGAGATCATAGTATTGTCCTCATCTCCCTCCAAGATTTCTACAGGAGTACCATTTTCATTCAGTTCCTTCTCTCCAGAGACACCACTAACACTCTCCATCAGTCTCGTACTACGTGAATGGTTTTTCGTGCATCAATGAGGATGTACTTTCATCCCAGGATGCCTCGTTTCCAGCACTTATAAAAACACCACAGGTCCGATGTAAAACCACAGCTTTGACAGCCTTCTTTCCGTACTTGAAATTGGACATGAAGAATGTGTGGGCTGTAAAACGGTACAATTTAAAAAAATAACTGATGAATACTAAATTTCACATCTTACATAGATTGTAGAGAAATATTCATGCTGCATGTAACTACTTGACTTACATGTAAGGCTATCAAAACCTCTTTTATGTCAACTGCACAAGTCATCCCTGACCCTGAAGGATGATTAACTATAGTTGATAGACTGTCTGTATCTCTTCTTTCAACATCATGGATGCTTGTATTACTTGCTTTTGGGGTATCAGGCAAATCAGTGGATCTTTTCTTAAAGCTTGCAAACTTTTCACTGAAATTTAATCAACAAAAATCACACCCCTCAGTCTGATGATTGCAAAATATAAAACATTCTAAATTCTTTTTAAAATACATAATCTTTTATTCAAGATAAAAAATACCATAATATAATTTGTGCTCACATACTTATAGTGAAAGGTGATGCATCTGTATAATACAGATACTCCTACTTCTTCTACTTCTGGTCCCTTGTGCTCCCTAGCTGACAAGGATTCGTCACTGCCTACATCTCTGAAATAGAATTTGTCCATTTAAAATTGAAAAAGTACATTAATCCTGAGCAGAAAAATGCAATAAAGTTTGTTTTGGATTTCACTTTAAACTACACACAAAACAATTATTCATTTTAATTTTTTCAGTACTGTTTGAGGAAAATCATAAAACATGAAAGTTAGGATGCCAATTTTGTAACTATGCTGATTGATATATCCTTTTCAAAGTATCTGATTGTTCTGTTAAATGTGGTTTATTTTGATTAATTTGATTCAATGATTCAACATGTAATATGCAAATGAAATCTAAGAAAACTGCATGCTGTATAGAATATTTGTTTTTTGCTAACTTGCATTAAGTCATATTAGTTAAACTATTTTTCCCAAAAGAGCAATTTGTCAATGAAATATTCCCAATTGAATAGGTAAAGGACCCTGTACCAAAAAGGTTTAATTGCATGAGCCCTGACTGCATGTGTATACACGTGTTTCTTTGAATATTGATCAGATATTTAAAAATATAAAATGTGTGTGCATATGTGCATGTAGACTACAGCTATGCATTCATAATAATACACATAAATTCGTTCATAACAAAGATGTGTGAAACACATTTATTTTCCAGATTAAGAAGTAGTTTTATGTTATATGTTTTGCCCCTTTGATCCCTGATAGCGAGCGCAGCTCGCCGGCGCACAGCGCCGGCGCGAAGCGAGCTCTAACGGCAAGGCGTGTGCGAATAGAAAATTCGGACCAGTTGCACATTCATTCAACGGATTTTTTTGGCGTCAGTAAATCGGACCAGTAATGCATTGTTTTAATCGTCCCAGTAGTTCCCTGTAATCATGGCAATTTTTATCACTTCACACTCTCACGAGAATCAGCAAGACAATAAAAACAATAACGATATATACGACATACAGTCAGTTACCTCTAAAGTTCACCTCAGTACACTCTCAATCAAAAAAAAAAAAAATAATCGAGTGACGTCACAAAGGTTTGCACATTGATCCGATAGATTTTTTCGGCGTCAGTAAATTTGGACCCACAATTCATAGTACCAATGGTTTCCAAGTCCTCACGTTCTCGCGAGAATCAAAGTAAAACTTTTGAGAAGCATAGAAGATGTGTAATTTTAAGAACATCATGCTTTTTAAGTAAATAAAACAGTATACTTCGCTTACTTTTATTTCTCAGAGGAGTTTTAAAGAGTCAGACGACACTTAAACGTGAACTTTGACGTCACAATAAGGGGAAATTACTCTAACTGAAGTTATTGTAAATCTGCTGAAATTACCAAAATCCTCTCAAAATCTTGCAAAGCTAAAGAATGAGGACATTTCTTCAGATATAGGAAACAGTTGTAACTTGCACTCATTTGGATGAATGCTCACATTTATTTTATTCACTATAATTACGGTAATTTTCAGGAACGTACACGTAGCATCGGGTTTTTTTAAAAGGGGGTGGGTGGTGGATGACAGCCTCATCCAAAAAATCTTTACAAGCGAAAAAAAAAAAAGATAATTCTCAAAATTCTGAAAATTCTAATCCTTCAGCTCTTTAGCAGTTCAATGGTTTCTTTCTTTTCACTTCCATTTATTACATGCTCCCAATCCCAAGTGTGTGTGTGGGGGGGGGGGCAACTCCATGTTCCTTTAATATGATAAGCAAATATTTTTAAGCGTAAATTAAAAAATAATAATAATTAATAAGAAAAAATGTCGACTGCAAAAAAGGGGATGAACTGACGTTACAATTACTTTAAAAGAGGAGATACAGTGCAATCTTTATTATTCAACAACATTGTATCTGAGATTAAACTATTGTTCTACTTATAAATAAATAAATAACAAATCTTATAACATATGAAATCTTATAAACTATGGATAATGGAAATTTACGGAAAAATAAGCATGTCTTATTTTATTTTGCAATCAAATGTATTTACGTTGTTAATTTTATTTTTATTGATTTATCATAATTCTTTGTTTGATCACATGCTGCGCTCGCCCCAACGGTCGCACCGTAAAACATATTACATAAATATATGATATTATGGGTGTATTTGTGAGAATATTTAACGTTTGCTGTTTGTTTCCTTCCTTTGTGCGTGTACACGTGCATAGACTACGTTATTTTAATGCTCGTTAATTATATAGTATAATTAATCGATAACTGTATTACTACTGGAAAACTTGACTTACCTTTAATTCTAAAGTGAAAGAAGGGTTGCGCATGCGCAAACATTTGGAGAAATGTTCCGATCAGATTTTCGGATGACCTCGGCAGCTTTGGGCCAAACGTGGGGTAGGTCGATAGCTGCGAGTAGTCGCATTCATTTACTACCCCCCCCCCCCATCCCTCTTGACAGTTGAATTTAGTTCCAGTCCGTCCCTTCAATCATTCTGTTAAAGGGATATTCTTCAGTTTCTTTAACATATCCCATTTTATTGAGAAACAAAGATGCATTTTCCAATCCCTCTCTGAAATAATCCGATCGTAAAAAGATAACCATCGATGCTATAGTGCCATCGCCATAGTATACTATGTCAACACATCTGCGTTGCCGATTCGATCGCCCGTTTTGTTGTGAATTACATATGTACCTACCATTGTTTACCTCATAGATAGCGATGTCATTTTCCTATAGCGCGGTGGAACGTAACAAATTTGTAACGTAAAGCCCCTGTCAAACAAGAAGCCATCGTCAATTTAGCGTCACTTCCGCCTTCTCTGACGTCATATTCAACAGTGAAAAAAAATTGGCGGATCATTAAGATAATCATTAAAATAAATGCTAAGTACTAGAATATGCTTCAGTCATGTTTCTCTATTATATATAGATGATTTTATAAAATGTGTTTGTCTTTATTTTTTATTTTATATACATTTTAAATAGAAAGGGGCGTGAACCCGGTACCATGGGTATACGGATCTATAAAGCTATAGAAAGGGGGGCTGGAAAGAACCTCGATTTTTTATAGTGAACATTTTTTTTTTTTACAAACTTGGGATGTTTCCAACCACCAGTAGCATCGGATATATAAAGGATCTGGAGAAATTAAGAACCCCTGTGCTCGAAAAGTCCATCTGAAATCTATAAATTTCTGGATCCGCCCTTGTATTTCATTGCCGTTAAAAGCGCCGGTTTTAGTGTGCAAGTCTAATAAAATCCACTTCAAAATGACGTAGGACCAACTATTACGTCATGACGCTAAAACTTAAGATTAGTATTCAGCATACCACACCTGTTCTGTGTGAGAGAGAGAGAGAGAGAGAGAGAGAGAGAGAGAGAGAGAGATTTTGTATACAGAATGATGTTGTGTATTTAGATTGCGTGTGTACTTGATTTTAATTATAACTTGTACATGTAGCATGCACAATATATGCACATTATATTTTTAAACCATGCACAATTACTCAATATTACATGTATACTAGTAAAATGCATGTTTTTAGTGTAATAATGTATGCTTTATATAACTTAGCTAAATGTGCTTATTATATGTCACTCCTAATAGCTACATAATACACGCACTTCACATAACTTCTACATTTCCATTTTTAATTAAATTTTTCTTAATCTGTTTATCTTCAGCTCACTTTTTTCTGTAGTATATGCACCCTCTGATCCTTAAACACCCTCTGTAGTATGCTAGCTAGCTTTGTAACATAACTGCATGGTGTGCGCTTTTGTGCTCATGCGTATGGGTCACTAACCAGTTAATCCAAGCACTATGGACACTGGGGGTTCTAGCTAGTGCTAACAAATCTGTTTGAAATGGTGGAAGTCTTGAATGAACAAAGTTTTATTATATTCAAAAAATAATTCAATCATGCCTAACAAACGCATTTTCAGAATAAATGTTGCTCGATTCAACCTAGCTTCCTGTCTGTAGCTTCCGGTCTGAAAAAATCGGATGGACGACCTTGGACCGACATGCTGCTTATATTAATTCATTGATCTTCATTGTCATTTTCTTTTGCTGTACATTATTAATCGCATGTACATGAATGAGGAATTTTATTTCAAAGCGGGGAGGGGGTTATAAATTGTGTGTCGTATCTTTTTTTTCTTAATTTTGTTCTTTATGTCAAATTTCAATTTATTTTTATTATTGTCCCAAATAATTTATCATCGATTTCAACTTTTGTGTTATTAAACTCATCAGTATTGCATACATATATACAAAATATGAACGTAACATTGCACACCATTGCGGCAAAACCAGTAATACAAATTTTAAATAAAAGCTGGTTTAAAAAAAAATGGGTAGTGGTACATCAAAAAATGAATACATTGAGTTTCTGCATTTTTTCTTGATAATGATAATGAATTTCTTGATAACGTAAATAATACATGTACATACAAAACGCGTCATTTCATATTTATATAAATGTAGTGTTTTGCATTTACTATGCCTAAAAAGTAGTCGAGGTTTGATATACAGTGTACATAAGATTTTTGTACAGAACATTCGCTGTGCTCTATTTTTGCATAGTATGCATAGGTGTATACATTCTCCTTTTGTATACTACCGGTATGCAAAAGTTTAATATGTATAATGAAAAACTGACAGGAAGCATAATAATTCACACTATCAGGAACACAATGTAAATGTATCAATCTTGTTGAAAAACACACTATTAAATAACATCTACGGGTGCATTGAAATGAAAAAAATGCGCTGTCATGCGCACTCGAACTCTACTCGGCCTCTCAGCTATGAACACGCCTATCAAAATAGCATGTGATCTTCACCGTATTTTATGATTGGATGAAAAAAATATAGAGTACCGCCTCGGTTACGTCAGCTAAATACAGTAGCTAGACGATCTGCCAGCACCAGAGACTAGCCACCGTCACAACACCCACGCAGAGTTCCCAGCCAATCTGCCTGCATCAAAGGCTAGCCGCTGTCACAACACCCACGCAGAGGACAGACAATTTGAGAGAGAGAGAGAGAGAGAGAGAGAGAGAGAGAGAGAGAGAGAGAGAGAGAGAGAGAGAAATTTTGAGTTTGTGATATCTTGATGTATTATTAAATGAAAATAAATAAAATAAAATAAATAAATAAAAATAAATTTATAAGTACCCAATGTTATTTGAAATATTTACCCGATGTATCAAACTTGTTTATATGTTTAATGAATCATTACTCAGCAAACAAAATGAATTGTTCTTTAGACGCTTACTTACTATCGCCACTTTCTTCCTGTTTTGCAATAAAAAAAATTACGTTTCTAACATGCATCACATATAATAAAACACATATATTAGAACCATTTTAACAAGAGCTTGGACTTTGGGTAGTTGTGTCAAACAGCAATATGACGTAGGCCTGTCTATTTCATCGTTAGTCACTCAGACATTGCTCTTTGGAATCAAGGAGATAGAGTTGTCTTGGCTTTTGAGCTAAGACTACCCAATTGGTGCATATTTCGCTTGAAACCGCATTAAGGGAATCGTACTTGGTGGGGGTAAATAGAACTATTTTAAGAAGAGCTTGGACTTAGGGTTCTTGTGTCAAACATCACTGTCTACATACATACATACATACATACATACATACATACATACATACATACATACATACATACATGCACGCACGCACCCACGCACGCACAAACACACGCACACATGCATTGAAACATGAAATATAACTACACAATGAACATGGAGCGGTCACACTCCTGATATAATTTATGAAAGGTTAATATTACTACACAATGTTATTAACAGTTCATGGAGCGGTCACATTTCCGCCCCCGATAGAAACACTCCTGATATAATTTATGAAAGATTAATATTACTACACAATGTTATTAACAGTTCATGGAGCGGTCAGATTTCCGCTTCCGATAGAAACACTCCTGATATAATTTATGAAAGATTAATATTTATACACCTAAAGATGATACAGATACATGTATTAATAATGCTCATAGGAGTCTAGTTCTTCTCGGATCTTTTTTGGAATATGTCCTGAAGGTGTAAGCTTAAGGTAAGGTTTGCGGTTACAGGGAGATAACCCCGTATTTTTATTGTGACGTAACACCAACAACCCTTTATTTCAGCTTTGACGTCAAAATTTATGTGACGTCATAATTGATTTCAGGTTCTTTTTATTTCGCGGGGTTTTGAAGTTTCATTGAATAAATAACAAGACACAAGCGTTTTATCAATTTTCACGAAAACAAAGTCCGCATCATATGGTTTTGAATAGTGTTTTAGAAACATCAGATTACACATATACTAAGATACATTTTTCCTGAAATCGGTGGACTTGGAAAGGTTTCAAATAAGATGTTTTTGTTTACATAACAGTAGTTAAAAATTAAGACTTTTGTTGTATTTTATTCTATTTGTAAATAGTTCATTAGAAATTCAAAAAAATAAATCACGATATAAAAAGTGGCATTATTTTTGAACAATTTAAGCATAAATAATCTCCATAATAGTTACATATAAAATGTATATATTTTCACGAAATTATTTACATTTCATCAACATGAAAATTTGAAATCATGAACTTTGACCTTTTGTAGTTATAAAACGGGACCGGCGAAATCATTTGAATTTTATGAGAAAAAAGACTTTAGTATAGTGAACAAAATGGTATGTAACTTTGGTACAATTTCTAAAAATTGCAAGCCGCAAACCTTACCTTAAAAGCTGAGGACCATATTTGTTGTTTGTTGACTTCCTCTGTCCATGCCTCATGCTTTCCTCGCGTTCCTGGAATTCTTCTCTTGCATGGAGTCCAGGCGGTAGTTCTAGAACCTTTGTACCAATGCACTGTGAAGTGGTCTCCATCTACATTGACTACTTGGCACAGCTGCGGCCACTCGCCGGCATATTTTGGTATGTCCACCAGGACGAAGTCGTCATTACTGATAGGCCTGGGTTTTGTAGCGGTAGTGCCTTTTCCGATAACAACCTTTTTTAACAAAACATTATTTTTAGAAAGTTCTAAAATGCATTTTTACAATAACATGAATAATAAATATCAGGTTCTTAGCAATTTAACTTACTGGTGGTATGGGGATTTCTTCATGTAAATCAAATGTGAAGGGATCCCCTAACTCTTCTTCGTTTGCATGTGAGTTTTTCTCTGTAATGTAAGATTAGTTTTTAAATTCTGGGTTCTTTTCCAAATGAAAACAAAAAAGGAAAGTAAAATGGGTTTGAATAATGCCTATCGAATCGGACATATGGGAAACTTAAAAATAAAAAAAAAATCCTATAACCACCAATTCAATTACATGTGTAAATCTAATTAGCAGCACGGATTTAAGCGAAATATATCTGTTATCAAAGTAAAATTTCAGCTTACTTCGTTTTTCTGCCGCCAGGTCCTCAAATGGCCATGATGGATTGGTGTCTAGAATAACAAAAAGTATAATAATTTATGATATTATGTGATCAAATACAATAATGTATAACACGATACAATGTCATATCATATGTTACAATATCATATTTCATCATTATTTATTACAGTATTTTATTGTATTATATGATATATATTGTAAGTATAATAGGATGCAATATCGTATTTTATATTATTGTATTGAATAAACATTGTATCATATAATACCATATGATATGAACATATGTTTTTTATACAATTTTTTAACATATGATATAGTTATACGATATTGTGTCAAAACAGTGTCCATGTATATCCAAGATCAATATTAACTACATGTATGATTTTCATATAATATATGATAAAAGTGGTCTCATAAAGGTGATTCCTCATAAAGGTGATTCCTCGTCTCGGTGAGCTTTGTAATCTGTGATTACCTATGTTTATATATTAAATGTGCCTAACATGTACTTACAGTATAACCAAAATGTGCTTTCATCTTTAAGTAAAGATATGCCTTAAGCATACTTATGATTGTACCTGAAATGAACCTACTTGGTGCCAAAATTATGCCTACCATGAAATTGTCTTGTGTACAGATGTGCCTAAAGTATACCTATAATAGTACCTCAAATGAAACTGGGTGCCAAAAATATGCCTTTGTCCAAATTGTACTAAATCTATGTGCTGCTTTTAAAGAGTACACATTTGGTATACTCAATATGTGTGTAATTGCTAGGCACATATTAGTACTGCTTATTTAACATACCTGCATCATGCTTTTTCTGTACTTTTTATGTGCCCTTATTTTTTGTCAAAAAGAAATAAACTTTTAAAAAAAATGACTATGTTGCACTTATTTTTGGAATAAGTACCAAATTGGCATGCCTAAAATGTGCAAATTTGGAACCATGGTGAATAAATGGTTCCAAACTTGCATACTTTAGTTATGCTTTTTTGGTACCTGAATTTTTAGACAAAAAGAATGCCTATAATGTAATATTTTTGGTATTCATGCATGACTCTAAATTGACAAAATTCAAATTTGAATATTACGTTAAATCCTTCTCGGAGCCTTATAAACTTGAGGTGGAATAACACATCATCACAAAATGGCCGACCTCTGATCGAAACGACATTTCGTTTTATTAAAATGATTTTATCGGCGGCAACCTGTTCATTTCTACTAGCCGAGTGGATAAAGTGTCGGCCTTGTGATCTGTTCATCCCGAGTTCGAATCCCGCAGGGGCTTTATTTGTTACTGAATCGAATTTTTTAGATATTCATTTTTTATCCCAAAACTGCAAAATCTTCACTTATTTGACATATGTACAGTTTATTTATCAATATATCTTTTATAATCAAATAATTTACTGTTAATTTAAGTGGCTTTTTCCAGGTGTGTTATTCCACCTTAAAGAATTATTAAAGACGCATAGGACTGGTGTTTATCCCCAGTTTTGGTGGTGTTAAGTGAAGGAAAGTAATTTAATCCCCTGGGATGAGACACCAGTCCATTGCAGGTTAACTCCCAGCATTAGTCGGTACCAGCTGGACAGACTGAGACAATGTACATTATTATACTTTCATGTTAAATACTGAAAGCTGATTGGTTTAGACGAAGTTGACAATCCGTTCTCATACCCTCAGCGTTAGCAACACACTTGGCAACGGGCCGATAGAACAAATTGTTACATGCGCGTAAATTATGCGCGTACAGTTCGCCGTAGAACTCGCGTCTTTTCTACATAAAAGCAGTAAAATTTGCTATAAAATTAAGACATTCAGTATAATAAAATAAATAGTGCCTGTTTGGGAGGATACCAGTTGAAATTGACACCCCTCGAAAACCATTGTCAACCTCCGCTTCACGTCGGTTGACAATGGTTTTCTCGGGGTGTCAATTTTAACTGGTACCCTCCCAAACAGGCACTATTTATATAGTACCGATCAGACCCAACCTAACACCAGAGTAAACCCCAACTAAACACTGGGTTTACTTTTGGGGTTTACTCCGGGTTTACTTTTTCAAAATTTGGGTCCACTCGGGGTTTACTTTGGGTTTACTTTGAAATTGCTTTTGAGGTCAACTGTACGCACTGAAGTGTGAAGCAGACCCGTCTTTCATCTTACTGCCCTACTGCCTGTAATTCCTGCCCCTTGTATATTCCGAATACACAGTTAGCGTCTGCTTTCAGGGGTATACTTCTGACTGGGTTTATTCTCTGTGTCCACTCTGGGTTTACTTTTGGTTTACTCTGGGTCCACTCTAGTAAACCCGGAGTAAACCCAGAAAGTAAACCCGGGGTTTAGTTGGGGTTTACTTTCTGTTAGGTTGGGTCTGATCGGTACTGTAGATAAAGTGGCTTATATCTAAAGGTACAACATCCAAGTGACTAGTGACCACAGTGGGGCTTGAACCTACTCATCTAATTAAACACCTATGACCACTGAGCCATGAGCTCCAGACCACAATATGAGTACCGGTACATCTACTTGAACTACTTTAAACCAGACAATGTTCTCTATGTACAGTGTTATACTTTTACGTTTAACTGTTTTGGGCTTAGGTGATGATGTGTTATTTAAGGAATAACGAATCATTCTTTTAGTATTATGAGGTGATAATTTCGGTCGGGGCATGATCAAATCCAAAAAAGCCCAAAGGGCTTTATGATAGATTTGATCACGCCCCGACCGAAATTATCACCTCATAATATTCAAAGAATGATTCCTTATTACTTATATTTAGTATATAATTTTAAGCCATCGTACGATTAAATATTTAAATATAAATAAGCAAACCCTGCTGGCGCCTCAATTTGGCGTCATTTGAAGTTATGGCTTATATAGTACAAAATCGATACATAGTGTTATCACAGGCAAAGACACTGGAAAATGTAAATATTCCACCTTAAAATGGTCAATACCTTTTAAAAAAAAATTAATGTAGACTTTAAAAAGTCTGAAAGCTAAGCTCCATATTGCAAAATAAAAAGACATACACTTGCAATAAGTAAAAGTTTGTGATTTTGAAGTTCCTGGATCGATTCCCTGAAGTTGTGTCTAAATATTTTTTCCTTTCATTAGAAGTATTACAAGAATAGAAAGTAAATGTAAATCTATAAAGCTTTTTTCAGTTCGGGGTATTTTTACGAGTATATAAACACTTTAAATTAAATTAAGAGGGTCAGATGGCCGTGGCCATTTTTAGACTTATATTATTTTCCTAAAGAAGAAGAGCTCTGTATAAAGATAAAAGGAAATATTCAAATTTTTAAATAAAGGTAAAATATTTGGAATTGGTTAATATTATGTACCTTTTATACCAACAAGCAAGCTTAAAAAATATACAATGCATAAAATTTATTACAAACAAAAAATCCATTACAAATAAGCCTTGCAGCACTTGCAAGTTATTCATTTAAACATGACAGTATTATTCAATAATAAAAAGCACAAAACTTCAAAACTTTTCATAAAATTTCAGTTCAATAAATTCAAGGCCCATGCTTTAGAATCCAGTAGTCCACCTGCAAAGAAAAAACAATTAAATTACTTGAATAATTTTACTAAAAATATTTGAACATGGACATGCATTTACCATTTATTAATAAAAGAAAAGTTTGTGGACAAATTTACAGATAATTGTATGAACCAGACAACAAAAACATTTGTAAGCATTACTTGTTGGCATCCACATTGTAGATTTCCACGGTATCCATGAAGTCTGATACATGGCCATCATTGAGAGCTCCGTACCCCCCAGACAGGTGAATACAGCCATTCTCTGTAGTGGCCGTGGCTCCAGCCCTTGGCTCTGGCAAGGACTTTACGTAGAACCAGCAGTTGGTTTTCGGGTTGTAGCATTCAACCCTGGTTAGAACCCTGAAAAATAAAATTTCAGTATAACATACAGAAAGTACATGTACAAGTTGCATTTACATGTATTTGACTCTATTCATGTTTTGTTCATGCATTTAAAACATACAGACAAAAACAATAGTCCAACAGCACTTACCGGTCCCTTTTACCAATGCCTCCAATAGCATAAATCATTCCATCCAGGAGGCATAGCGTGTGGTCCATCCGAGCAACATTCATAGGAGCAAGGGAGGTCCATTGTTTGGTTTCATAGCTGTATGCCATGACTTTCTTGGAGGGACTTCCATTATGCCCAGGTCCACCTTTTTGCAGGTAAATAAAATATGTATCAGATTTGACAATGATGGTTGACATGTTGGAATCAGGATTGCATGATGATATTTGGATTAGAAAATAACATTGGATTAAAACCGATTAACATTTTTTAAACTGGTCAGTTACATTAACATACTTCACTATAATCATCATAACAAGGAGACAAAATGAAATTCAATAAAGCACACCTTTAATATTGAAATAAAAAGTAAGAATTTCAGTGACTTAATATTTCCCTTCCTGTAAACACTTACCAATCAAAAACCACTGGGTGCCTCCCCACACCATGGCCTTTTTCCGGAGCTGGTCACTCTCGTCCGAGAGTTTTCCCTCCTGATTGGTCTGCTCCCAATCTCTCTTTTCCACCTCCCTTTTCTTTTTCTTCCGAGTAGACTTGTTTGGGTCCCTCTTCTTCTCTTTGTGGATCCGGCCAAATCTCTCTCCCATTCCAAGATCCAAGCTTTGGAGAATGCGCCTGTCTTGACCTTGTTTGCTTTGCATCTCCTTAGCATGATGATCTGGAGAAATGTTCCACTTTTCTTCAGCAAGCATCTCCCTTTGGATTCTTTGATGCTCTCCAAAATCACCCACCATACTGCAGTCTCCAGCCACTTTATAAAAAAAGATATTTTAAGTAAAAATCAACTGAAAATACTGTTACACATTGTGATGTATATATGGATGGATAAAGCCATTTAACATGCGCTTGACTCAGTATATGGTGATAATTACAACAAAATTCTTAATATGTAACTTATAAAACAACAAAGAAAGCATAATATTCATTTCCTGAAAACATTAGACCAAATTAAGCAACATCTATAATGTATATTTGCTCAAAAATTAACAATGCAGATCTGCAATAATTGGTTACATTTGGAATTGCTGTATTGTTCAATGAGGGGCAAGTTGGAGATGGTCGAGGAGCTTGCGCTATGCAAGTAAGCATGCGTGTTGAAATCCCGAGCCATGTCCTCTGACATGTGACTTATTTCAACCTCAACATCAGGGTCCTCCTGTTCATTATCCTGCTCAGTGCTAGAATGATTCTGTAAAAGCAGGAAGGGGAAAGGAAGGAAGAAAAAGACAAAGATGAGAAGAAAGTAGAGTAAGGAGTAAGCTAACAAAAAAAGATTAGATTTAATAGAGTAGAATTTAGTGAAGCGTGCAAAAGTTTTATAAAGAAGTGAGGTACATACCTGTGTGGATGAATACATGTCTAATACAAATACAGTATGAACTTGTCTTCAGAAAAAAAACCCATAGCTAATAAACACTAAAAGAACAAATTCATTAATTCAAGTTAATTGAATCTCAACTACAACAAAAACTAGAGGTACTGTGAGCAAGCTCACAAATTATGATACCCTTGCTAAGAAAATAGCAAATCTGAAGTATTTCTCTATTAAATTAAAAGATAAGGGATGCTTCTTTCTCTTATAGTGACATTGAACTAGCACAAATGACCAAAGCTCAGGTCAGGACATATTTACAGGTCACAAACAATCTTTGTGTCAGATTTTAGCGTCTGATCATTTTCCATTACAAGATAGTGCCAAGACAGGAATTAAGCATTTTTTAAACAATGACCTTGAACTTGCCCAACTGACCCTGGGTGAAGATCATGACACATCCTTAGGTCATAAGCAATGTCTATGTAAAGTAACAACTTCCAATGTTTCTCCATAAAAAATGATATGAACTAGAGTCACTGGACACAAATTTTGTAGTTTTCCTACCAGTGACCTTGACCTTGCTCATATGACCTTGAGACAAGGTCATGACACACCCTCAGATTATAAGCAATGTTTATGTAAAGTAAGAATTTCCAATGTTTCTCCATTATGGACCAGACAGGAATTTTTTCACAGACAGACGGACAGACAAACAAGGTGATTCCTATTAACCTTCCCCCTAAATTTTGTTTGCAGGGGGGGGGGGGGGGTTATTATGTTGTGAACACCCAACTATAGAATAATTCACACTGATATAGCTTGCCACACTAGTAGCACTGTTGGCGTGGCTGCGGGGGTTAGGGATTTGGAGGTCCAGGGGGTCTTCTCCACCCAGCGACAAGGAAGTCTGAATCCTGTAAACATACATGTATTTAATGACAGAATTCAAAAGCATGAAACAAAAAAAAACATAATTAAAATGAAGACAGCTAGTATTTGATGGTCATCACAAGCTCACAATATGTGCATGCGTATATGATGGTTAGTACCTATATAAATCCAATCAAGTTCAGGAGTCAAATTAATTAACAGTATCTGAGTAATCCCTAAAGAAATCCAAAAGATTTTTAAGCTGGTAATGTTGTAGGGGTGTAGGTCTATTTCAGTATATAATTCTAATAACTCTAAAATATACACTACAGAGGGTTCCGACATTCCCACCACCCACCACCCCACTTAAAAGATATAACATTGGTTATCATTTTGTTGTGAGTGTATATAATTACCAATTTGCCAAGGTGATGTCCATTATGACCTGGTGGTAGTCTCTCAGAATTGGACAGATTTTGAAACAGGAGAAGAGCTGTTCTCCCGTCAACAGCGGGAAGCGGACGCATCCCATAATCTTTTCAATGTAGTTTTCCTTTTTGTCCGCTTCAACATTGCTAATGAATTCCACTGCCGCCATGAAAATGTCCAGTTCTGACGCAGCGTTAAGGCTGTCGTCAGACAAGATCATGCATGTGGTTTCCAAGTCCAAACTAAGGAATTCATCACATTTTCTCCAAGTCATGAAACTCTTGCTGAGCAGTTGCATGATAGTTTCACACATTGGGATGTTTTTGTTCCTTCTCATTATTGGCAATAGTTTTAGCAGTTCTGCATGGCCAATTTTTTTCATTCCATCGATGCAACGCCTCGAAAGTTTTTCAACTTCAAACATCTCTGACAACTTCAGGATGTCAGAGATAAGGTTTGACTTAACTTCAATGTGTCCAGTATATAAGAAGTTAATGAAGATTTCAAGGGCAGCAGGTGCCACATTCTTCACCCTAATTATCTTTGGGGTGACAGGATTAGTTGAAAATGGCTTCGCTTCCAAAATTTTCTTAAAAAGGGAGCTCTGTGATGCCAGCACCACTTTGTGTACTGGCATCAGCATGTCTCCCACCTGAAATGAGACATCACAGATTTTTTTCTGCTTGTAAATCTGGTGGATGTAGGAACCGATTCCCTCGTAATGTGATATGGGTTTGGTTCCAGTCATCCCACTGCCTCTACCCTCAGATTCCAGGGTGGATTGTGATCCTTGGCTAGAGACTTCATGGGCTAGGGAGCCCTCCAGGGAAGAGGCCCTACTGGGTGCATTGCTGGGGGATGGGACGGCTTTCTCTATTAAAGACGCATGAGAACTACAACCACTATAAGTGGTGTCACTCGGCGGAGGTGGAGAATTGTTGCGGTTTCTATTCTCTGTAAACAGACAAAGGTAATCCAGTAAAACTGATAAATCAACTCATGAAGATTGAAAGGAGATTGGTACATGTGACTTCAATGCAGAGGTTTTATAATTTTCAATGCTATTATAAATTATTATCTTTTTTTTTTGAAACAACAAAACAGCAGTAAATGTAATCAAAGATATAATACATATATACATATAGAGCTATAAGAAAAGTGATGAGAAGTAGACTGCTGTACTGTGATTAACCTCACGCGCAACCGTTCTGATGAACATTTGTTTTTGCTCTACCCCTATGTATTTATTGTCTGAGAAAACAAGTACTGTTCATTCCCAGAGGTTTGTTAATTTAAATTTTTTTTTTTAATGCTAGTGACATACATTCAATATTGTACATAATATAATATAAAAACAAAATGCATTACAATAAAAATCGAAGATAATTGTAATGTAGGGAGGGGGGGGCGTCAAACAAGTCCACCTTCTCCAAACTATTCATCAAATCTGAGTATACATTTTGTTTTTTGTTTTTTCTTATCAAAATTCATAATATTTCATTAATAATATAACAAGCCAGACTTACCCATTGGATGAGAGCTGTTACGTGATTGTAACGTATTTATCCAAGAATAAATATACGGAGTCTGCAAATGCAGCCCACTCAAGGCTGCACTTTCCATAATTCTCGAATTCTCTTCAAAGATCCTTGAAAAATCTCGTTCGATACTTTTGATAAAAATACCCAAAACTGATGAAACAATAAATGCTGAGTACAAGATCCTCTATACGATGGCAAAAGGCTACTATACAATGATTGTAGAGTGTGGAAACACTGGTGTTGCAAATATGCAGCTAGCTTCGTTAGTAACTAAGGAAGTTTGAATGAATGCCCGCGCAGGTACTTATTTATAACACAAAAGATGCGCGTGCGCAGTAGATAGTTCCGACTAGTCTGGTTCCCGCCCCCGCCACAGCGTTTCACTTCGCATTGAAGTGAACAGTAAATGCAGTGGCGGAAGCGGGAACCAGATTAGCTAGTGCTAGAGTTGTCGTTCGTGTGCCAAGTTGCTAAAAAGCGGAATCTCAAAGAAAAGTTCTATAGGACATTCAACTTGGTTGAATTCAGGTATGTAAACTCAAAGACATAAATAACATTTATGTCTCTGGTAAAAAGTACCAGTATCGTTTTGAAAAAAGTATCAGTTTTGAGACTTGTCAGAGACATAGATAACATGTCTTTAGACTTGTATAGAAAAAAAAAGCATAGTTTAAAAAAGTGGGTACCTCGGACGAAAAATAACCCACCATAAACACTGTTTTTAACCACAGGAATCAGCAATTTTATCAATTTGTTGTAAATAAATGAGAAACAGGCAAAATCCTACCAGTGAGCTTCGCGAGCATTGGCCACCATCTTTGGGGAAAAACCCATTTGTAGGTAAGAAATTTGTAACTTTGTCATTTGACAATAAAATTCCGTTTTTCGTTGTGTATGTTGATTGCCCCAGGATGGGGCAACCCACACCTCGAAGGAATTAATTAAATTCAAAGAGATTTTATCACAGGACGCACAAATATTTGGTAGCATAGAGAAGGAAAAAGTTTAGTTTTCCATTTTGACCTTTGTGTTGACCCCAAAGGGAAACAACTTTTGCAAAGTGTGGATTGGACTATTTTTTTTATTAATTATCCCCTCGCGCAACTTGTTGCGAAGGGGATATAGCATCGCTACCGTGCGTGTGTGTGTTCGTATGTGCGTGTGTGTATGTTTGTGCACTCCATTTCAATTTTCTAGTAAATTTAAAAAAAAACCTTCCAATAGAATTTTCTCAATCTTTGCACAAATATGCCTCATTGTAAAAGATTAAAACAAATGCAATGTCATATTAATTGGTCAAATTTTTATGCAAAATCTTAAATAAAATTACACCATTGTAAAGGAGGGGTGCATACATTTAATAAGGACAAAATTCGTTCAAAACTAAACATGTTAGATGTTTGTGTAGCGAGTAAGCGAGCGGATCTAACATCTAATTTTAATTAGATTGATTTATCATAGATTGCACACTTCTGTAAAATAACAAATTAAAAATGCATGTGCCTTTCCAAACCATTAATACTATTACAAATTATTATTTCATTAAATCAATGTCATAATCAACTTTGTATACGAGTTATCAATCAAAATTTCTGAGTAAGAGTTATCAATCACCCAGAGCGAAGAACAACGTTACGCGGAATTATGGTGAGTTAATAGAATCAATCACCCAGAGCCAAGAACAACGTTACGGTGAGTTAATAGAGTTAATAGCTTAATGTGTGTTTGAATGTTTGTTATTTGAATTTAACACGCATAAATATAGTCAAGGAACGTTTAGAGAAATTATATTGAACTCGTCACTGTTCATTATCGAGGACACTCGGCGACCACCGAATTCGTTTTCCTTTCACTATCCTCGGATCATCAGTAGAAATTGGGTACTTGCAGCTTGCATTCAATGCACTTTGGAGCATGTACATTCACCAAATCTTTCTGCTATCAGAGTATGTGATCAAATATACCGAGCTTGTGTGATGAGTATTGTGCTAGTGTATGTAAGTGTGTACATGATGAAGGAGGAGGGAGATTCGATCGATACATTAACCCATTATTATTGAAATATACAGCTAAATTTAAAATTTGTAATAAATCTTGCTAATACAATTATCAGAACATATATTTTAATTTATTTGAAAATTGTTACTCAATGCAAAAATTAAATATACAGTATGTAAACTATATTTTAAAATCAAAATGTCAATCCTAATTAGAATATGCTGTGGGTTTCTCATTAAAGCCAAGGACCTTCTTCTCCTTACTTCATAATATGTAAAATACTGTGGAATCATTTAAATTTTTTGAATGACAAAATTTTACTCATTTGTTAACAGTGGATAACTTTTCAAATGGGAAAACGACCATGAAAACACAAAGAAGTACCTTTAAGCAAAATAGTTCCTATTCTTGCAGAGTGTATATACATTTATTGGGACATTTTAAATCAGAATGCTTGACACATGTCAGAAAAGAGGATTTGCAATTTTAAAAGCAAGTGTCAAAATTAAATTATCATTTGAAGGAAAGAATTGAAATTGTTTGATGTACACCCTTTCCAAAGCTGTGAAATTCCCTACTTTTACTTTCATTTTCAGAGTTTTTCAATACAGACGCATTTTGCCGGAAAACGAATCTGACTTCACACCACGAAATTTTAACAGCAGAGAGACAATTTGATGAGCTTTTATTCAAAAGGTCCCTCGTTGCTGAACGAAAATTAGGGCCGGAGCTATGAGCCCGAACGATAACATTACCGCCTATGGAAAATGCATTAGTGGACTATACCCATATATATTTACATTCTACTGTGTTTTTCCATTAAATTCTGTGATCTTCAAATGCCTCTAAATGCAACAAGTAGTCAAAGGTTAAAATGTCGAGTTTTATTATGACGTCACAAACGTTGAACGCTGTAAACTGCAACGTCACAAGCGAAAATCAAAGTTCACGCTTGTGGCTGTTACTGTGGCTCTTCCATTAATGTTAACTTACCCTTAGGATAAGATAGGAATTTTAAGGTATAAATCCAATTTGCAGACAAGGCAAGAAGTTTAAAAATGTAAATATAAGCATTAAATCATGATTTTTTGAAGTATACAGTCTCATAACTGCCGCGATGTGTGCATACAAATTTTCATAACGCGCTAACGCGCGTTACTCAATTTGTATGCACACATCGCGGCAGTTATGAGACTGTATACTTCAAAAAATCATGATTCAATGCTATATTAGCCCCATGCTGGTAAGGCATATTTCTTGTTTATTTGCAATTATTGTGATAAATGTGAATTTCTCTTTTGTACATCTTTTCATTTATGTGAACAAACTAAATTTCCAACAAGTTCAGCAAGTTTAATCACTTAAATAACACATTGCATAAGAAAAATATCCATCACAACAACAACCCCCCCCCCCCCCCCGGGTTTTCAGAAAATCAATTTAAATTAAAGATATTGTGATTTTAACTTGAATGTAATTTATTTTGAGTTTTTATAAAAAATAGAAATTAAAATGTATATATGTGTTTCTACTAATAATGAGATAAGAAGACATTTTATAAATTTTTAGACCAAATATCACTTTGGGTTTTTAGTGCGATCATTTCAAGCGAGTAAAAGTGAAAGTAGAGAAGCAGAAAGTTTCCAGTGAGGAAAAATACTTTATTCAAGCAGTGTCTAGCTATCTGATATTAGTTTGCATTGTAAGGGAGTTGTATTAATGCCCGGTGGGTTCCAGTTCTTTATTTATAACTATAGATATGCATTAAATTTGCGTAAATAAATGTTTCATGCATGTGACGTGACTATGTACCGTAGATGTATAGATATGCACACTTTAACATGTGGAAGCCTACCGTGTTGGTTAATTCTTAATCCATAAAACCTATCTTTGTTTATCATAATCAAAATAGAATGAAATCATCATTTTAAGTAGATATTTACCTGTATTTATATTTTCATACTATTGAAACAATAGATTAATTTGTTGGGGGTGGGGGTTGATATTGAATGTTTGGGGGGGGGGGGGGGTCTTTAGGTTGTACAAATGTGTTGTGCGTCAAGATGTAGTTATTTGTTGTCTATCTCCTCTCTCTTTTTGTATCTCCCCTTCTTTCTCTCTTTCTGTCTCTGTCTGCCTGTCTGTCTGTCTGTCCTTTCTCTCTCTCTCTCTCTCTCTCTCTCTCTCTCTCTCTCTCTCTCTCTCTCTGAGTATTAAACATATATGGCTGCTTGTGACATGAAATTGCAGATGTTGAGGATAGTGTTTGATACATGTAGAATTAAATTCAAAACATTTCATTTTAGATACCATGTCAATTGAAATGGAACTTCTTCAAAGATTAAAACACAACAATGAGCCACACTTGACGTAAGTAACATTTATTTTTGTAACAATGATGTCTAATAACATTAAAAAAAGGAACCTGTAAAAACTACATGTATATACCCCGTAAGTATTTGACATGCAGATAATTTAGAATATCAAATACCGGTAAACTACACATATTTCACCTACTTAATGGGTATTTTTTGTTCTCTTGGATTTTGAACTCTAGTTAATTGTAGACTCTTTTCCATAGGATATGTCTTTCTATAAATATGTTAAATTTGTTACCATGGTAACAGTATACAAGAGTGAAAAGAAAAACTCCTTATTAGCAAGTTTATTCCCCTATGACATATCTTAAATGGGTTAATAAATGGTGCATTTCTTCCGAAATTAGGCTTAAATAAAAGTTCAGCAAATACTACTCTTACACGAGTAAAAACAACTCATCACTATGACGTCATAATGACGTCATAGGTGAGGTAATCTCAAGCTAGCATCAAAATGGACAAAATATGAACTGAGGGCTTCACATTATAGAGTCATATAACTTTATTATTTACAAACCAATACTTACATGTAATACCTTGATGGATAGGGAAATTCCTATACTTTTCTATTTTACCTTTTTCGTGGTATTTGAAAACAATTTGATTTTGTAACTAAAGGAAAACTTATGGTTTGTGCGACTAAAACTTTATAAAATTAGACATAATTGAGCTTTTTTATGAGAATATGAATAAAATAAATTTGGTAAAATATTGAATGTTCATGTTTTACATGTATTTTAATCCTTGAGATAAAAGTTTCCTCAATATATGCTATTTGAAGAACATCGAGCGCCTATGAACTAGATGTTGTTCAGGTAAATTTTGACTGGACTGTTTCTTCAGATTTCATGCATGTGTATCAATGCTGCAAAATCCATAATTATGTATTGAATTTTTCCAAATTTGGAATCATGGTTCTGTATAGTGTCTAGAGTGAATATATAGGCTTAGAATTGTAAATAACCACAATGACTGTTTCATATTGGGTATATCCCTCTAACTATTTTTAGAATCGGTAGGACAACAAAGAAGTACCTTTAAGCAAAATAGTTCCTATTCTTGCAGAGTGTATATACATTTATTGGGACATTTTAAATCAGAATGCTTGACACATGTCAGAAAAGAGGATTTGCAATTTTAAAAGCAAGTGTCAAAATTAAATTATCATTTGAAGGAAAGAATTGAAATTGTTTGATGTACACCCTTTCCAAAGCTGTGAAATTCCCTACTTTTACTTTCATTTTCAGAGTTTTTCAATACAGACGCATTTTGCCGGAAAACGAATCTGACTTCACACCACGAAATTTTAACAGCAGAGAGACAATTTGATGAGCTTTTATTCAAAAAGGTCCCTCGTTGCTGAACGAAAATTAGGGCCGGAGCTATGAGCCCGAACGTTAACATTACCGCCTATGGAAAATGCATTAGTGGACTATACCCAATTGATGCCGTGACCAAAACAGTTGTTTTTCCTCAGAGACTTGGAAAACCGGATGAATATTGCACAAATGTGTCAAACAATTGTTGAAAATCCTTATCTGAATGGAGAAACAATCCGATTGGATTAGGCTCTCAGAATGGTATGACAGTCCTCGATTCCTACTTGAGCAGGATTCCTTATTGTGATTAATAGACTAAGAGCACTGTAGACTGAGAGTCTTGTGGGTTATTGCTGCGGTGAACTAATGAAAATGACAACCAATCACACGGAAGTTGTGAACAAGAAATTTGTTTAAATTGCCGTCATGTAAAGTAATCCAAGAAATTATACAAGATGAAAATGCTGTGATGTGTTTTTGATTACAATTTTTTCTACAATAAATGGTTGAAAATTTAATGAATTTTTTACTTGGTTCTCGCTCATTAAAATCATGCACAGGTGACTGGGTCTCCATATATTCATATCTATACATATTACCGGTATTATGTGTATATTAGGTATCAAAATTATTTTTAAAAGACGTATAAATTCATACAAAGACAACAAGTATTTTCATTACTTTTATATATTTTACATTCAGAAGCTTTGAATTGCGCACAATGAAATAATTTTTCAAAAATGTCAGATATCTTTAAGGCCAAGTTCTGTTTTAATAGTAAATCTTCAACACTGTTGCAAATAAGTCTCTCATTTATCAATAAATGTACATCATACAGAAATAGTGTACAAGCTTAAATTTTGTCAGAACTATTTTCCTCTCGTGTAAATGTGAAATATAATTATACATGTATATCTTTCATACTGATATGTAATAAAAACAATACTTCTGTTTATATAATGGGCCTTGTGTTTACAAGTGCCAATATAATATTTGTATTGGTATTTATTTTTTTATACTTTTGACTTTTTGTGCAATTCGATGTACACTAATACTGAAAACAAGATATGTTTGTGAAACACTGATGCCCCCCTCCCTTGGAAACATCTGCGAAGAAATGGGAGTCCCTAATTTCACAATCGTAATTCAAAATACCTTCTTTCAATCATTAACAATTACAGTCCTCAGGTAAATAACATCGGATGCAACTAAAGTTCGTAACTATGTGTCCCGCATGACAGTGCGTTTTTAGAGGTATCTAGGGAATTTTTAAGGTTTAGAACTGACTGACAGACACTTGATTAGACAACACTCTATGATGTCTAGAAAAACCAAGATAGTGTTTAATTTCTTATAACAGTTGTATTTTATTAAGGAATAAGGAATCATTCTTTGAGTATTATGAGTTGGTAATTTTGGTCGGGGCGTGATCAAATCCAAGGGCTTTATTATAGATTTGATCACGCCTCGACCAAAATCATCACCTAATAATATTCAAAGAATGATTCCTTATTACTTATATTTATATAATTTTCAGCTATTGTACAATTAAATATTTAAATATAAATAAGCAAATCCCGCTGGCGCCCCTGTTATAATACGTCATTTGAAGTTATTAGACTGTACAGTACAAAATCGATACGTAGTGGTCACACTAGAAATGAAAATATTAAGGGTTATTTTTTTTTTCGTTTTGAATCATACTGCCTTACTGTTATTACATGGTGGTGATTTAAAAAAAAAAAAGGTACAGGCACGTATCGTTTAATCTAATTAAAATTCATCTTCGCTAGCCAAGGGTTTTCGGTCCACTTCGCTCCCCGTTTATGGGGAACGGAGTGGACAGAAAATCCTTGGCTAGCGAAGATGATTAAAATTAGAACTTCCATCCGCTCCTCGGTTTCGATGTCGCGACATATAGAAAACCGAGGAGCGGATGGAAGTTCTAATTTTAATTAGATTGGTATCGTTTGGCAGACTTTTCCGAATAGTTGACATGCAAAAAAAAAAAAAACAAAAAAAAAAAAAAAAAAAAACCCACCAAAATCCCCATAAAAATAAATATCCATATTTCCCTATAATTTTTTAACCTGTTGCCCAAAAATAGGAGGGGGTAGCTTCTTAAAAATTATATTTCTTATATGTGAATTTACGAAAAAATGCATATGTATGTTGCAAGAAAAAGTGCACCCCCCTCCACATACGATGCTACGCGCCTGAATCAAGTTGTACTATATATCAAGGTTGACCAATGGTAAGAATGAAAAAGAGTGCGCAGCGTAAAGAGAAATGTCCATTCTCATTAATCAATGAGATAATAAAACTGAAAGTTGTAATATTTAAACACTAGCAAACAGTTGAATGTACATCGTGTGTGGAAATACCATGGTGTGGGGTGGTTGTTTGAAATCAAGACATGAACTTTTAAGGGGACAATAGATCATTTATTCTTTATAATGTACATAAATAACGATTCTGGTGTAGCAACATTGGACTCGCAGTGTGGCCATGGGTACCTGTAAAAGATACAAAAAGAAACAAATAAGTAAAACTGAAAAGGATTTTAAAGGGACAAGGCTTGATTGGTACCCCCTCCTCCCACGCAAATCTTGGTGAGAACATTATTTATTCAACGCTAGAAAGGAAAGTCAACAGTGAACACTTTTATAATTTTATGAATACCAATGATAGTCTTTGCACAAGCCTAGTTTTGTTCACCCAATGTTTTGTCCATTGTAGATTTATTAGTTAATGTTTAACTTTTGCATGCTATGTTTAATGTTTTGTTTTATGTAACTCATATTCATGACTGTATGCCGACATGGTAACTGTCAATAAATGAATTGAAATTAAAAAAAAAATTATTTCTTACTTAACTTTATACAGTATATGATTTTCGTGGATAGTGAGATTTACAAATATTTCATGCCATGTCAATGTAATCCAATCATTATTTATTGTTAAGATCCCATTTATCCCAATGTTTAATTACATACAGGACTTCAGTGCAAACGTAGAAGCAAGATTTAGAAGCTTTTGTAGACATGAATACAAACGAGCGGACTTTAAGGCCCTAAACGTTTAGGCCCAAAGATGTTTAAGCATTATGATGTTTTGGCACCATCATTAGTTTTTTCACCATTTAATTCACTTTATTCACTAACGTGTTAAAATTTAATATTTTTAATAAGTTTAAGAAATATTTTTCCTATGTTAATTTCTTGTGATTACGTTTATAACAATGTACGTATTATATCCATACTACGCGTCTTAATTATTAATTAAGCGAGGAAGTAGGCGCATGTGTCACTACAAATTTTATTATATATTCTTGCCAAAATTTGCGCAATTTAGATTTTACTTTAATCCTCTTGACATCTTTTTTAACAACACTTCATTTACAATTAAATAGCAAAAAAAAACAAAACACAGGTGCAACCAGCAAGGCACTAGACTTTGTACACATGTGCTTGGTAATCAAGCCCGGGCCTTTTAACACCCCCCCCCCCCTCCCCCGGAAACAACACGCATCAAAAATTCAAATGATCTCGCATTATTACAAAGTGGGATAATCAGAAATCTTAAACATTATTTTTCATCTCATAAAAAATCAGCACCTGTCGCGGGCGGAAACGCACCAAATTCGATTCGGGAATATCATGATCCACCCCTGCTATATTTATAAGTTAATCACGTGACGATCACAAAGGCCAACAAGACCAGGAAGAAAAATACCGTGATCGCCATGTTGGACTTGTAGAGGTTTGTTTCTTAACCAGTAACTCTTTTACCCCCCCCCCCCTAAACAAAATGAAAAATGAAAAGAATGCAAATGCGTTAGAGATCGAGGTCTTAATAACCAAGAGAGTTGCGACCTATTGTCGTGTACTGCAGTACGTGTGCACCAGAGACATAAACTCTGGTGTGCACTTCCAACATGCAAGTTTAAGATTTTACAATCCTTAAGTTTTTTGAAAATTGAATAATTTACTGAAGTATGGTAAACTAATAGTGACCGTTTTTTTTCTTCAGAATATCTCTTAAAATCCCATCATACTATATGACCATGGACCCTGAGTACAGCCTTCAGGATGTGTTACGGTGTCATCTCTGTGAGACCCCGGGCCCCCCTATGTACTGTGCCATTTGTAACAAATATCTGTGTAAAGCCTGTGAGGGGGAACATCTCTCAGATCTATCCAAAGAACACAAAGTGCTACCATTTGAAAAGAGGAGATATACTCCAAAGTGTCAAAAACATTCCTTAAAACTATGTGAACTTTACTGTAAACAATGTGATATTCCTATTTGTGCAACATGTGCTTCTTCTAAAAAACACCGCGGCCATAAATTTATTGAAATAATAAAAACAATGGACAACAAGAAAGAACTCATTCAAAAAGATTTACAAGAATTAGAGAAATTTATTTTCCCTAAATACCAAGAGATTGCATCCATTATCCCAGTCCAGAAATCTGCTCTGAATGAAAACTCCCAGAAATTAACGACAGAAATCGACAAACATGGAGAAGACTTGCACAGAGAAATAAACGCCATTATCAGAAACATGAAATCTAACGTGGAGGAAATGGACACCAAACACCTGGCTGTCTTAGATAAACAGGAAGGTGAAATTAAACACACCATTTCTGAAATCACACAGAGCATTGCTGAACTGAAGACGTTACTTTGGGACTCCAATGATGTCCGCCGTGTCTCTGCCTACAAATCCAGGAATGATGAATTCAAAAGATTGCCTCCTAAACTCACAGTGTCCTTACCAAGTTTTACCCCTCAGAAGATCAACAAAGAACAGCTTTATCAACAGTTTGGTTCTCTGTCAGCGTTATCTATCAAAACAGAAGAACATGGCTACACCATGGAATCTCCCGGTGCTGAGTCCTCTCCCCCGGACAGACCGCTCATTGATGTACCACGGATCATCACACAGATAGACACCGAGTGTGGAGGATTACTCAGTGTGTCCTGTCTGAGTGATGAGGAGATTTGGACGCGTGGTAATGACAGCATCCTGAGACTCTACAACCTGAGGAGGGAACTAGTGAAGTCAGTCCAAACCAAGTCAGGGAACAAACCATGGGACATAGCAGTGACAAGGAGTGGGGATCTAGTTTATACTGATGACGATGATAGAACTGTGAACATAGTGAAGAATACACAGATACAGACAGTGATCAAACTACGGGGGTGGAGACCTGACGGTGTCTGTAGTACCTCCTCTGGTGACCTCCTGGTTGTCATGGACAGTAATAATTATAAACAAACAAAAGTTGTGCGTTACTCTGGCTCCACAGAGAAACAAAGTATTCAGTACGACGACAAAGGACAACCTCTCTATTCATCTGGTGGATACATGAAATACATCAGTGAGAACAGGAACCTAGATATCTGTGTGTCAGACAATGGAGCCCGTGCAGTAGTGGTGGTTAATCAGGCCGGGAAACTCCGGTTTACCTACACTGGTCCTCCCTCTACTACCAAGGGACCATTTAGTCCATACGGCATCACAACAGACAGCCAGGGTCGCATCCTGACAGCAGACAGTGACAACCACCGTATCCACATCCTGGATCAGGACGGACAGTTCCTCCGCTACATTGACAACTGTGATTTACAGGATCCATGGGGTTTATGTGTGGACACCAGAGACAACCTCTTTGTGGCTGAGTTCTTCACAGGTACAGTGAAGAAAATACAATATAACATGTAAACAAACTGTGTTTATAATAATCAAACTATTTGTTTATTTATTTACATGTAACATTAGTGAAGAAATCCCTATTACAAATGAAACAAACCATGTTTTATAATCATCAAACGGTTCATGATATTGATTTATATTTCAATAAAGTCCTCAAGTGACAAATTCTAAATGTTATATGTTAATAAATTATATTTGTTTGATAACATGTTTACATGTCAACAAACTGAGTGTTTTACAACTTATATATGTGAACAAACTACCTGTAACTGACTGTGTTTACATAATGTATGTCAACTGACTGATTGTTTTATGTATTGGATGTACACTAACTGTGTTATTTGTATTTGTATATACATGTATTGGATGTAGACTAACTGTGTTTATATATTGGATGTGTTTGTATATTGGATGTGTTTGTATATTGGATGTGTTTATATATTGGATGTGTTTGTATATTGGATGTGTTTGTATATTGGATGTGTTTATATATTGGATGTGTTTATATATTGGAGGATGTGACTGTCAACAGACCAAATTTGGTGATTTGAAACTTCAAACATTGTGTGCCATCAAACTGTGTAAAATTAATATATTTAATATATGTTAAATCTAACTGCAATAATGCAATATATATTGTATACTGTTTAGATGTATATATTAAATAATAAATGTAAATTAACTGTGTAATTATGAAGTGTGGTGCATTACTTCAATGGTTCAGACTCTTGACATTACAAACATTTTGTTCTCAGAGGTAGAAAGTTCTCTTAACTATACACTGCTATATAAAAGTACATTATCTCATAGTGAGGAAAACCATCTACCACTGAAAAAAAATATTTGCGTTATCAAGTGCTTAATCAGGCGTCAATTAAACAACGAAATGCTTCTTTTCATGTTTTATGTGGGTATGAAGACAGTGAGAATTGCAGAAAAAATATATAACTCTCAATCGCCTTGGCTGATCATGTAAAATTGATCGTTATTGTCGATCAGCACATTTCACAGAAGGAACAGCCAATTCTTCCATACATTAAGGTTACCATGGTTATTATAAATACTTGGAAGTCTGAGGTCAGCCTGTGTAAGTCGGTATTTATCAAAGTTTGGATTATTTTGTGATTGATCGTAACTTAGCAACATGGACAGCACGGATTGACCTCAGACTTAAAAATAGTTGTTGTATACATGGAAGAACTTGCTGTACCTTCTATGCAATACCCGGATTGAGAAAACTGATAACTTGCTTTTAATGAATAATTGAAAGAGATAAAGAGAGAAATTAAGAGAGAGAGAGATGTAAATATAATTAATACAAGAGGCCCATGGGCCACATTGCTCACTTGAGAAAAAATAACATAACAATTAAAATCAGCTTTATGGAGTCATATACAAAGTATTTGGACAATTTAGTAGAAGTGGTCCGGTATGAAAATATCTTAAAAGTTGACCCCCATTGTGGCCCCCACCCTACCCCAGGGTACTTGATTTGGAGAAACTTAAATCTACTATATCTGAGGATGCTTCCACACAAGTTACAGCTTTTCTGAAGAAAGGGATTTTCTAAGACTTTTCTCTATATATTCCTAAGTAAAAATTCGACCTCCCATGGGGCCCTATCCTAAACCTGGGGATCATGATTTGAACAAACTTAAAGCAATATGAGCTGCATTTTTCATGTTGACGAAATTTTTTTTTACGAAAATGCTATTTTCTACTAAAATGACAAAAAATATCATGGTTTTTAAATTTCTGCTAGCCATAATTTGTGGAAAAGGCCGTTAAGAAGCCTTAATGGAGCAAAATTGAATTATTGTCGTCCTGTACAAAAATTAATCTGCTATATATTCCTTAGAAGAGAAATCTTTCCTCTGACTAAAATTAATGATTTTTTAAAATTTTATTTGTCATAAATTAAAAGTTTAAGTTACATGCAGACTTATCATACTAGCAGGCTTTTGCAGCAAAATAAAATTCTAAAAAATACAGCTCATATTGCTTTAAATCTACACTACCTGAGGATGCTTCCACACAAGTTTCAGCTATTCTAGCGAAATGGTTTTAGAGAAGGAGATTTTTAATGATTTTTCTCTATATATTACAATGTGAAAATTAGACCACCAATGTGGCCCTACCCTGACCCCGGGGATCATTTCTTGAAAAAACTTAAATCTATACTACCTGAGGATGCATATAAATCCACTATATCTGAGGATGCTTCCACACATGTTACACCTTTTCTGGCCAGATAGCTTTTGAAATGAATTTTTTTCTTAGAATATCAACACATTTTCAAAATTCTTAAATATTTCTTGACTTGAATATTGTCTTGGCCCTTCATTTTAACAAACTTGACTCCCCTCTACCCAACAATGCCTTATGCTTAGTGGTGTTAAAATTGACCCAGTGGTTTTTGAGAAGTCTAAAATATAAAAAGTTTATGGATTGATGGACAGACAGACGCCAAACAAAGTTATCAGAATAGCTCACTTGAGCTGCCAGCTTAGGCGGGCTAAAAATGATTTCTTTTGGTGATCTATGGGCTATGAAGGTAGAAATCATTGCAGAAAAAAAGTACAACCTGCTGAGTTATGTTTTTTATCTGCAACAGTAGCTACTGTCACACCCGCATGTACCACCAAAGAGAGCATTTTATTGTTTTTTTTTTAAACTAATTTCAGAATTTATAAACAAAAAGTGAAGACTTTTATGAACAACTTAGACTTTATCAGGATCAAATTACACTTAGTTTTAAGGTACAAACCTCCCAATGAAAGTCCGTAGATTCTAAGCTTGCTGCGATAGCTAGTACATGTAGTTACTTTCTACCTGTTATTATTTCCAGGGTCTGAAAAATGACGAAAGTTATAAGTCATGGTGAAGAACCCGAAATATATATTTAGTATAATTATTACAAGATTTTATCTTTATTAAAGTCCTAGGACATTAACTGCAATACCAGTTATATGTGTCGATTACTTGATGATTCAATTTTTCTATGAATATCTAATGTTGAAAATTCAAAATATGAAAGCTGCGCTTTTGAATTAATAGTTCACCAGTAAAATGTATGAGTTATCTTTCTTTGACTATAGTCACTGATGGATGAATTATTTCCCTTTGATTAGTCTGATGATACCGAGTTGAAATTTAGGCAGGCTTCTAACACAGAATCATCTTACATTCTTACATAACTACTGGTACCTAAAAATTAGTTGATTTTGTGACTCGATCTCTATACCTTAAAATATACCTGTTTAAACATACAGAGTTTTATCCCTTGTCTTGGATCCGATGCTTGACCAGCTGACTGCTCAGTGATGACATCCTATACTTCAGAAAATCGAGTTACTGGAAGAAAATCTCTTTAAGACCTGGGATCAAATTTGGAAATAATTGGTGATAGTTAAAATAAATTAGTCTTAAAAATACATGTTATTATTTTCTCAGATTTAACATAGAACTATTCTGCTAAAGTTATTACCAATATGAAGAATTGAAGCAACACCCTTCCCCCCAGAAAGAAAGAGAAACAAAAACAAAAAACCACACAAACAGTGCCAATGATTAATACCGTAAATCTGGAAATTTTTACCGTAGATAAATTTTTAGCAAATTTGCGCGTGCTCTGCATTCGCAAATATTTTTTTCCTTAAAATTAATCAACAATAAAAAAAAGTAAATAAAAATTTCGCCAAAGGTTGATCTCTAATCCTTACTATATGAACAGGTGTCCGTAAATAATAGTAATTTTAAAACCCTGTTTATATAACCAGGTAATTACCCCCTAGCTATAACCAGCGTGTGGAGAAGGGCTTCACTCAAAATCGGTATATTCGGTATCACAAAAGTAGAATCATATTAAGGAGGCTGGGTGGTCAACAAATTAACCATCAGATCTGTCTTAAACTTTGAAATATAATATTTTTGGCCATAAACTAACTTTAAGTAAATAAAAAAAACCAAATATTTTAGCTTTAAAATTTTATTACTTTCCTATATCTTTATACAGAGCTCTTATTCTTAAGGAGATTAAAATAGTCTAAAAATGGCTATGACCACCGAACCCTCTTAAATTTGGACAGAAGGAATAAAAATAGGGTCTTAGATGTGTTCCAAAGTAATACTAAATGAGAGCATATTGATATCACGTCTTCCGCCAGTCTAAAGGGTGTATATTCCTGATATAACCGTCTGTTTCTAAGTCCAAATAAGACCATTTCATGTACGTCCCTATTGTATTTAAGTGTTGTAATTTTGTATATAAAACAATATAAAATATTAACATTGCAAAATTAAAGAGATTTATCTATTTTAGATACAAACAAATTTATAAATAATTCTGCAATATTTTTGTTCAAGGACATATTGATGATTAGCATAATAATGATACAATTAAGCTTATAAAAACCATGGCAAGTAGGCGAGAACAGGGATGAGGAGGCAACAAGGTAAGAAGAAAGGTGTTCTTACAAAACATGGTAGTGTAGGAAGGGGTTACAAATAAATATGTATATATAAACTGCATAAGGTAAACCTGTGTTACTCTTCATTTCTAGTGTTTATGAGTTATTTATAGTATAAATACATGTATATCGGGTGTGGTTGATGATTCTATGGGGTCGAGTGAACTTGTGCAGAAAGTGTAGTTTAACTTGTTTCCTAGTATAAGAATTTTGCAATAAAATATAAATTTTGGCCTTTCACATCTTATTTTTAAACTCATCAATGCACATGAAATTGAATTAATCATTTCATGTCAATCCCCACAAATTTTACCTGCTCCATATAGTCAACTGTTCTTTGAAATGAATCTGCATGAAAGTTATAGATTCTCCACAGGATCTTTCTGGTGGTTAGGGATTCTCCCAACTGAAGGATCTTTCTGGTGGTTAGGGATTCTCCCAAGGATCTTTATGGTGATTAGGGATTCTCCACAGGATTTTTATGGTGATTAGGGATTCTCCAAAGGATCTTAATGGTGATTAGGGATTCTCCACAGGATCTTTATGGTGATTAGGGATTCTCCACAGGATCTTTATGGTGTTAAGGGTTTCTCCACAGGATCTTTACCTGCATGTTGGTTAAATGATAGGGATTCTCCAGAGGATCTGCATGGTGGTTAGGGATTCTCCACAAAATCTGGGTGATGATTTGGGAATCTTCACAGCAATCTTCAAGAGAAGAAATGGTTTAGACAAATTGTCACCATCTCCTAATGCAGAGGAAGGCAGAAGATGTTTAATTTCAACAAAGTGTTTGAAAATGAATAAATCAAACATCTACTATAATTTCTTATATATTGCTTAAATAACACATTTAATCAAAATTTTCAATATAAATCTAGACACCGTCACATTAATACATTG
This sequence comes from Magallana ariakensis, assembly GCA_020458035.1. Lineage (NCBI taxonomy): Eukaryota > Metazoa > Mollusca > Bivalvia > Ostreida > Ostreidae > Magallana > Magallana ariakensis. The sequence goes on along the minus strand of CM035811.1, from coordinate 41,546,054 downwards.
ATATACAAATTTGTCACATTATTAAATGTAAAGAAAGGATCTTAAAAGGGTGGTTGAGGTACACATAAAAATTATGATATTTAAATTATAGAAGTCAATCTTACATATATTCATATGGCAAATGTAAAGATACATAGTCTCTCTTCATGAAATTTGAAACACTGAGTTCAAATAAGTGCAAATGTTCAAAATTCTGAAATATAACTTGATATCATAACTGGCCAGTTATAGTCTAAGGGAAATAACTCTAAAGAAATGTTGTCATTCTCTACATATTCCTCACAGTATACATGTATATACATTTTTACTGTACATTTTTATCAGAATTGTGCAATTTAGATGCAGGCTGTAAATTTAAAACAAACTTCTGGGAAGATTCCTTTTGAAACAAATCTTTCAAAACAAGATATCTGTGAGCCAATGCTCACTAGTGATACCCACGCTCTAATGTGAATATGCAAAATAAGCAAAGTCAAAATTTAACAGAAAGTTGGCATCCGATCGGTACAAAAATATATCCCACAATATGGCATGCCTATACAAAAAGTGTGATAAAATTTCAAGCATTTGCGATAAAAAGTTGCTGAGAAATCTTTGACGAAAATTTGTTTGAATATTTTGGCTAAAAATAAACAGTCGTCATTTAACAGGAAGTCGACATCCGATTAGTAGAAAACTATATCCCACGATATGGCATGCCTAGACAAATAGTGTGTTAAAATTTCAAGCATCTGCGATAAAAAGTTGCTGAGAAAAATGCGACGAAAATTTTTTTGAAAATTTTGGCTAAAAATAAACAAAGTCGTCATTTAACAGGAAATTGACGTCCGATTGGTACAAAAATACATCCCACGATATGGCATGCTAGACAAATAGTGTGTTAAAATTTCAAGCATCTGCGATAAATAGTTGCTGAGAAAAATGCAACAGAAATTTTTGTTATGGATGGACAGACAGACGAACACACAAGGGTAAAACAGTATACCCCCTTCTCCTTCGGAGCAGGGGTATAATAAATTAATATTTTCTCAGCAATAAACACATGTACCAGGTATATCCTATAGCTTTCAAAAAGGCAATTAATTTAATTGTTAGGACCTTTTCACTCCAGTATGGGAACACCACACATTTAAACTTGAAATGACTTTGTATTCTTTTATAAGTGGGCTAGTCAGCTATAATGCATCTAAAATGTTGTTTGACACTTAACAAAATAAATTTATATAGTCGATCAGCCCCATTTACAGGCAGAAACCTCTTATAATATATACATGTATATGACATATTTATAAGGAGAATTTGGAATTTGTTTTTGCTAGCTGCTATGTTTTGATTAATGCAACTTCTGGCGGGCTCATAACAGCATTTCTGATTTAAGTAAGGGGAAACCTAAAAATATAGGGGTTGTCACCTCCCTGTTGCTTAGTAACGTGCCTGCTTGGTATGTAATTGTGTTATACTTAGCTATATATATATACTGATGATTTACATTTCCCAATACATCAAAGTAATACATGTACTTGATCCTAACAGTTCTTGTCAAGCTGTGCATTCCCTCTTCAATGACCATGGTCTGCTGAAAATAAATCATAATTTATTAGATAACAATCGTCACTTGTAAGTGAGCATTCATAAAAACCGGGAAAGTAAAATTGTACAGAACCGATCAGTTTTATAGAACAGATACCATTTAAAGCAATACCAACAAGAAAACATATCTCATTGATTTCAAGGGACCTATAGGCCTCATTGCTCACCTGTGCAACAATGTCAGACTTTGATCAATGTAGCTAACTGGTTATAAGCTTTATTACATATGAAATACATTGAGCAAATATAAATTTGTCTTAATGTACATAATCTTCATACATTTGCAAATATATTTCCTTATATGAACCTAATAAAGAGAACATGCTTAATTCTGTGTCTATCTATGACGTCGCAATGATTATCACAGTGGCCACGCGTTTATGGTTTTACTGTCGCTGGGTTTTTAACTATGTAGAATCTCCTGTTATTATTCCAAAGTTAACGAAAGAACAAGAGAAAAGCTGTCAATGTGACAGCAAACCAGGTTTTGTTTTGTGTGAACAGTATCCATGATAATCTATTTGTCAACCCTGAATTGATAAACACTATACCTATCCAGAGAATTGGGGTTCTCTATATGCATTATTTTGCCAAAAAATAACTAAGTTCAACAGCTAATATTTTCCCCACAAGTTATCAAAAATCAAAATCCAAGTAACTGTATGCATATCTCTAATATATACATGTATATGTACAAAGAGATGCTTATTTGACAGTTATTACTAGCATTTTAAACAACAAAAAACAAAATTAATGCAAATGGGCCAAAAATTTGTCAATCCTAGTGGACAAATAATTGACTTAATCTTATTTATTTTGTGTAATGAGAAAATTTGTCAAAATTAATATCTGACCTGTTTATTAGAAAAATGATAAAACTTCATGATAAATAGAAATAGGGCAATGTGAATTACCTATTATATATAGTCTGTCCCAAGTTATTGTTTTCATCACATTTGGACGATTTTTGATATAAATACACATACCTGTGAAAGAAATACAATTGAAATAGATGAAAAGGCAAATATCTAAGATACATGTATCGATCTTCATTGTCAGATTTCTTTCTAAAAGATTTATAATGGGAAATGTTGACATCTTTTCCCCAATTCAGAGGTGATCACTCGGAATATCTTGCATAATTTTTCAACATTATCATCCAGGTACTTTCATGGCTGTTGCAATTCAAAATCCCCGTATACTTTTTAGTTTTGGTTGCGTACTTTCTGACTACTGAAACCTGAAGCAGTATATATGGTTGACTTGGCATGCAAAACAGATAATCTGGGTTTTTTTCTTCATTTTAATGGATGAATGTAGTTTAGGGACAAAGGAATTTTGGTTATTGAAATATCAAGAAAAAAGTGGTGAAAGCAGAAACTTGTGACAGAGTATATAAAAATTTGCAATATTAAAAGGTATCTTAAGAGACACTTTAAATAAAACACACACAATAGCATAATTGTCATGACCCTATTATTCAGATTTATCATAATGGAAATCTGAGCGTCAATTTTAGATTTATTAAGGGTTTTAAGATATTTGACAGATATGATAAAATCGTAGATGACGTCATCATATTGACTTTTAATGTGACCTTAACATTAAACAAACACAAGTTATAAACGTTAGGCTCCATTTAGAAGGCTGAATTACACAAAATCAAATGAACACCATTGAAATGTAGGTTTATAAATGATCAAAATACGCGGTATATGTACCATGTGAACATCGACTTTGTTCTGCCTTGAGTGAATGAAATGTGTGACTGAAATAAACTTTTTCCAGAATTATGCCATTATAACTCTGCATTTGAAATTACTAATTTTGCCATTATAACTTCGATTTGAGAAAATATTCCAAAGAACTAGTTAACTTAACGGGTGTTTCGTACTACCTGAAATCAAACACTGTTCTCGTTCGTCTGTAAACCTCATTGTAGCAGACACAATATTTTTTATGCATTACGATCCCGATTATAATTGAAGAGTCTTTCGTGCGCACCAGAGATGCAACACACACATTCTGTAACACTGGACTTTTACTATCTCCGATTTACGCCTACATGTACTGGTGATAATTCTAAAATAAAGCGTTAAAAATCAATCTGCAAATTGATGGGGGGGGGGGGGGGAACCAATTATTCACTGAAACAAGCTTATGTTTGTAAACAAAAAACTAATGGTTACATTATCACCTGTTCTCTATTTATTTCACCTTACTGAATAGCGTCCAGTTTATCTTAAGGTATCTCACTCATCAATGTTGTTGTATCAAGAATTTTTCGAGAAGTTTATCATTGAAATCTGTAGTTCTAAAAACATACATAAAAAATACAAAGAAAAAAGGGGTCAGTTTTCATACCCCTGTTTTTTCGTGACCTTTATAAACTTAAAATAGACAATAGTACGTCATTTTTGTCATTGGTGAAATTATCGAAATATACGATACAAGTTTGATTTGTACGTGTTATGTTATTGCATACAAAGACACTGGAAAACATGCGCGGATCCAGAACTTTTTTCCAGGGGGGGGGGGGGTCCGAATTGAAAGTAGGGGGCCTACCCCTAATCATCAGAAATGTTGACGAGCAAAACAAAAAAAAAAAACAACAACAACCCCCCCCCCCAAAAAACACCTAATTCCGAATCATTCGGGGGGGGGGGGGGGTAGTATACCTGTAACTCAAAAAAGACCAAACAAAAATAATACCTGTAAAAAAAATTTAATTCCCATATTCATGAAATTCCTAATCCGTGGGAGGTGGGGGCGACTATGCCAATAACTGCAATTTTAAAATATCACTCTTAATATTTCCGCTTCCGACGCCTTTCCAAAGCATAAATGTGTTTTCCAGGGGGGGGGGGGGGGGTCCGAGGCATATTTGCGATAATTTTACTATGTAAATTTGATAACTTCTCATTTTCCAGGGGGTGGGGGGGGGGGGTTCGGACCCCCAACACCCCCCTCTAGATCCGCGCATGGAGTTGAACCGAATGTTTTTCCTCACAAAAAGCTAGCGCTTGCTGCAAAATGGAGATTCACGGGTTTACACGCCGTGAAATCCATCATTCTCTCACCAGAGGTCGTGCTACACAAGTTTCGCTTACACCTCTGTCAACGCCGATAAAAATAGTCTGTCACATGATCAAAACAAGCATGGCAAGCACATGGCATTGTTGATTCGTTTCTTCTGTACAATCAGCTTGAAGGGAAGTCATCGACGGGCGAAGACTTTGAGGACACGAATTGTAGAGATAACGGGGTTTAAATATTGATTTTTTCGGAAATTTTGATTACGCAGTCAAGATTTAGAAAATAGTGCAAAATTCACCCTGAAAGTAACTCCTGCTGAAAACAATTCGTACATGTCATAAATTTTTAACTATTTATCTGAGTGTTTGTTGAAACGATTTCGTTAATTCAATTGATAATTGCGTTAAATGTGTAAAATTCCTTTGCAAAAAGAGAAAATTTTGTCAACAGGAATCATAACAAAACAAAGCAGCTGAGATTGAAGACACAGATCCCGATTCTATATTTCACAGCGAAAAGCTATCGAAAGTCTTTTCTGAAATTTGGTAAGAGTGTTATTTAAATCGCAATATTAAGCCTATGTATGGCCTAATCGTCGCAGATCTTTCAGTTGTTGAATAATAGAACAACACGTGCAATTATGTAGATTAAATTGGATCACTACAGTAAATATGAGTTTGATAAGATTTCAAATAAGAATATATATCTATTGTAATTATTAACTTCAAAAATAAATGTATTAATGTAATGTATGTTAATCTGTGCTTTGCATATTAAACACAAACTTATTAGTTTTAATCGAAATAATTATCGTACGATCCACCATGTCAACTCGCCATGTTTTGACTGCGAAGTACAGCTGATAGCGGTGTGTGAACATTTTTAAAAGATGCATGGCTTGCAATACGTCGATAGTAGGAAATTCAGCTCAACTATCGTATGAGAGATTATAAAGGTATGTTTCAATTCATGATATGTCCTGTTGACTTTTTCTTTTTAAAGTATTTGTACTTTTCAATCTAATCCGAGATTCCTCTGACTTCAACCTCCGCTTTTGACGTGCGTCACAATATAAAAGCGGGTGTTAGAGTCAGAGGAATCTCGGAATATTTTCTTTCCAGTGTATTTTCACGTGTATGTTATGCACATCACTCTTTTGAATTTCTATTTATTGTTTTGCTATGCATATGTATGTCTTATTGTGTATTGAACAACACATACACTGTAAAACGTAGATAGAATGTTCTATCGTTAAAATGACAGATGTCCTACGGACCCGGTTTAACGATAGAATTCGTCCCATATACTCGCTTCGTAGCAAATAAAAAAATTATATCGCACTATATCTCGCCTAAATTTTCATATGATTGGTCTCAAATACCTACAATATTGCTCTTTTATAATCCCATTTTACCTCATAAACTATTTTTGTAACAAAATCACTGCCACTTGTAACATCACGTTTGAAAATTCGCTGTTTATGGTCGCCATGTTTACGATAAAATCCGAGACTTTCCGAGTACGATTTCCGACAAAATGGCAGGCAATTCAAACGTGTATATTAACAAAATGCCTTAGTACGACTAATTAAATGGATATTTTGTGGATTTAACTACATATGCATGTTCAAAAAGGTTTGTAATGTATAAAAATGTGTTTCCCCCTTGCAGATTATTTTAACAGACTTAAAATCGACGCGAAGCAGATCCGCTTCGCGGCTGCTACATTGCAAGTATATGGGACGAATTCTTATTGTGACCTGAGCGTAGCCTGACCACGGTAAGATTATTCTTTCTATGTAAAACAGTGCAATTAAAAGGGGTGGTGGTCCCAAGGTACACAAGAGTAGAATGTTGTAATTAGAGTTCATGTTTGCATGATGATAACTTTACATGTAACAGATCTTTATCATATCGCCTTTCACTTAATTTATAAATTAAAAAACAGGCTTGTGCTTAATTAAAAAAATATAATTGACATGGTAAATGTTCAATCTAATTAAAATTAGACCTTTCGTCTCGCTCTCTGTTAAGTGTTATATATGGTTGTCACTCGTGAAAGAGCATGTAAAACAGAGTGCAATATGAAAAGAACTTCATATTATATCAAGCTCAGATTTCAGGTTCATGTTCCCTGATATCTATAAAATATTCTTCTCAAGATTTAATTATTTCACAGAAGCATAGTAATTTGTTTGAGATTAGTTTATCTTTTATACATATTAATTTGTTTTAGATAAACTTTACATGCATATCACATCTACATTGTATCTAACAATTTTTAAAGTAAGACAAAATATATGTAATAATTTTTACTGCATGTGCCTCAGATCTCTCTCTCTCTCTCTCTCTCTCTCTCTCTCTCTCTCTCTCTCTCTCTCTCTCTCTCTCTTTCTCTCTCATGCTTTTAATCTTGGCAAAGCATCAGAGAGCAACTAAATTTTGTAACAAAAATATCTCTGTCTAGTAAAAGAAATCAACAGTGCATTGAATTTTAAAATGAGCATGTTATCAATCCCTTATTTTTTGAATGTGCAACCAAAATCCAAAGCTTTGTAAAATTGTTCATGAAATTTTATGCACATTTTACATAGTATTGTTTTTTAAACATGAAAAGAAGAAAAAAGACTTTCACTATATTTATTCGCAAAAAAAAACCCTCAGTAGAATTGATAAAACATGGTATAGCAAAAGCTTATACTTTGACGCTGTTTGGATGGGTAATATTTCCTTATTACAGTAGTTTACGAATTGAAATATTGACTGTCGCACAACAAGTAAACCTCTAATATTCTCTCTCTCTCTCTCTCTCTCTCTCTTAATTTGATATGTGTCTATACCTGTAATATAATAATGTTATATTATGACTTGATATGCAAAGTTTTGTTTTTGTAGTGCCTAAATGTTAATGTTATGTATTGGGATATGTCATACTTATTACACTGCATGGCCAGTGTATTTTTTCCAGATATGTTAATGTAAACACAGCTATTACATGTATTAGTACATGTATGTTAACACAGCTAATTGATTTATTTTCAATTTCAGCTCAAAACGGACTGTTGTTACCACATGGCGACCACAAGGCTTTTACCTGTTGATTCTTGTGGTTTCAGCTTTTAAGGTTAACCTGTCACCTCTATCCACATGCATAATCCTTGTGTTCTACAGACTATTTACCGGTAATTCAAATTAAATCGGATAATTCATGAAAAAATAATGGAACTTTAAGAAAGCATCATGCCTTGTTGTGGTTTGTGTTTGATAAGAAATTATGAAAAAAAAAATTAAGGCTGTTTAAACAAATTCACAATTGTTAGTTGTGAAAATTTGTTTTTCAAGAAAAGTATGCAATTATGTTTCCTTTATTTTGTATTTTATAATAATATAATATTTAGATGTGTTTACATAATTGAAAAATCACCCCCCTCTTTTCAAGTGTTACCATTAAGATTACATGTAGGATATGTAAATGTACATTTGACCTTGAAATAACATCTGCTATGATAATTACTTTTGAAATTAACAAGATACAACATATTTTTACCTTTTTAATGTATATATGCATAAAAATGTAGGAAAACATGTAAAATTTGAACATTTTTCATGGAATTCTCCTCCGTCTCCAGCTACCCAGGTGTGTTTGAATTAATTTGAGGCAGATGTCTAACTTGTAGAACTTACTGTTTTAGCATGGTTAAAAGGAGACTAGAAACCTGAATATATTAGATATTCACTAAATTTGATTGTAAGCATACTTTTTTTCATGAAAACAAGAAATTACATGCAGGAAAGCATGTCTATTTGTTAATTCAAATGCTACAAATCATTTAATAAACAAAAAAAGATCAAATTTTAGTATCATTGATGATTGATTTCAAATATGTGTGAGAAATGACTCAAAGAAACTGCCACAAGTTGCATACAATTAGGTAAAAGATTTCAAACCATGAATTTTTATGAAAATCAAAAGATAGGGGGTGGGTATTCATGTAAGGGCATTTCTAAGCAATGTGATGCTTTTATCATGATAATATCATGTAGATGTATGTTGTATTGAAAAAAGTTTCTTATTAAGGCAGGTTGAACAACAATTGACCTCTAAAAGGTCAGGTAAAGATGTTTTACTATGGAGAACCCTATGAATCTGTGTTGAATAGAGGAAAGTAAAAATGGTGGGTTCACTTAAATGGCCATATTTTTATTAAACCTCAATGGAATTGGCAATATGTGGTATACTTTTTCTCAGAATTGCATTAGCTTTCTAAGTTTAAGACAAAATGTCTTTTCATACAGTGTTAGTGTACTAAGTTAAAGGTAGCAAGGGACAGTTTTGGATAAAGTACCCGTTAATCTATTTGTAAAATTGAGAGTTGCTGTACTTGAAGGCTTATGAGTGTTGTTAAGATTCATGAAATGAATTTTGATGATTATCATTAGTTAGAGGGATGTCTCTTGTTGGCATTGGTATGCAATATGAAGGCTCCTAATGTTAAGTACATGAGAAGCAGAAGTAAATTGTGAAACTTGGGGCTATGCCATTTGTGTTGACTTTACACAGTGAAATTGCAGGTTACAAAGGGAGGTTATATAACTCGAAATGTAGATGGATGGAACATTATATACCTATTTACTGGCTATGAGGTATATTACTAAATTCCAAAAGTCTTTTATATTTTACTAATTTAGTTAATATTGTTAATTACCAATTAGAAACCCTTACTACATATCTAGTATATAAAAATGTGTGCTTTGAAATATACGTGTAAAAGGCCACGCGCAATGCTACTGCTTTTTGGTTCTAAATCTACCTCTTTTTCACCACTGGAGGTTAACATGTATGGTATTATCCAAAATGCTTTGTGCAATTAATCCAAATTTTTAATTACAGTCAAACTTCGTTATCTCGAACTAGATGGGACTATTTAAAAACTTCGAGATATCCGAGTATTCGATATATCGAGGGTAAAATACTTAGTAAATAAGTGGTTGGGACTTACAAACAACTTCGACATATCCATTGTATTCGAGATGTCAGTGTTTGAGATATCGAAGTTCAACTGTATTTCCATTTATTTAGAACGTGTTTGTAATTCATTTTATATTTTTCAAGGTAACTGGAAAACTGATGATAGACCACTGCAGGACTTGTTCCTAAAGAGATTGCAAGCATTCATGGTGTAAGTAATATAGATTTTATTTCGTTCTGGTAACTTACCTGTGTCAACTAACTTATAGGATTTCTTACCGGCTCTAGTTGAATCAGCCGCTAAAAATTTTAAACTTTGAGATGGTATTGCTACCTTTGAGACCATCCTTGTAATCTCCTCCAACTCTCGCGAGAGTTACTTCTCATGGTGTAAGTAATATAAATTTACTGATTAAACAACTTAAACCATTGTGTGAATTAAAGGAAATTATGAAAATGTGAGTTTAAATAAATGTTTTTAGCTCACCTGAGCTGAAAGCTCAAGTGAGCTTTTCTGATCACATTTTGTCTGTCGTCCGTCTGTCTGTCTGTCCGTCCGTCTGTCCGTCTGTCTGTCCGTAAACTTTTCACATTTTCAACATCTTCTGCAGAACCACTAGGCCGATTTCAACCAAACTTGGCACAAAGCACCCTTAGGCAAAGGGGATTCAAAGTTGTGAAAATTAAGGACCACGCTCTCTTTAAAGGGGAGATAATTGGCAATTATTGGAAAATTTTGAGAAATTTTCAAAAATCTTCTTCTCAAGAACCATTTGACCAGGAAAGCTGAAACTTATGTGGAAGCATCCTCAGCTAGTGTAAATTCAAAATTGTGAAAATCATGACCCCCGGGGGTAGGGTGGGGCCACAATGGGGGGTCAAATTTTTACAAAGGAATATATAGAGTAAATCTTTAAAAATCTTCTTCTCAACAACTAATCAGCCAGGAAAGCTGAAACTTATGTGGAATCATCCTCAGCTAGTGTAGAATCAAAGTTGTGAAAATCATGACCCCCGGGGGTAGGATGGGGCCACAATGGGGGGTTGAATTTTTACATAGGAATATATAGAGTAAATCTTTAAAAATCTTCTTTTCAGAAACTAATCAGCCAGGAAAGCTGAAACTTATGTGGAAGCATCCTCAGCTAGTGAAGAATCAAAGTTGTGAAAATCATGACCCCCGGGAGTAGGGTGGGGCCACAATGGGGGGTCAAATTTTTACATAGGAATATATAGAGTAAATCTTTTAAAATCTTCTTCTAAGAAACTAATCAGCAAGGAAAGCTGAAACTTATGTGGAAGCATCTTCTGCTAGTGTAGATTCAAAGTTGTGAAAATCATGACCCCCGGGGGTTAGATGGGGCCACAATGGGGGGTTTAATTTTTACATAGGAATATATAGAGTAAATCTTTAAAAATCTTCTTCTAAGAAACTAATCAGCCAGGAAAGCTGAAACTTATGTGGAAGCATCCTCTGCTAGTGTAGATTCAACGTTTGTTCAAATCATGACCCCCAGGGTAGGGTGGGGCCACAATGGGGGGTTGAATTTTTACATAGGAATATATAGAGTAAATCTTTTAAAACCTTCGTCTCAGAAACTAATCAGCCAGGAAAGCTGAAACTTTTGCGGAAGCATCCTCAGCTAGTGTAGAATCAAGGTTGTGAAATCATAACCCCCGGGGGTTGGATGGGGCCACAATGGGGGGTTTAATTTTTACATAGGAATATGTAGAGTAAATCTTTAAAAATCTTCTTCTCAAAAACTAATCAGCCAGGAAAGCTGAAACTTACGTGGAGGCATCCTCAGGTAATGTAGATTCAAAGTTGTGAAAATCATGACCCCCAGGGTAGGGTGGGGCCACAATGGGGGGGGGGGTGAATTTTTACATAGGAATATATAGAGTAAATCTTTTAAAATCTTCTTCTCAGAAACTAATCAGCAAGGAAAGCTGAAACTTTTGTGGAAGCATCCTCAGCTAGTGTAGAATCAAAGTTGTGAAAATCATGACCCCCGGGGGTTGGATGGGGCCACAACGGGGGGTTGAATTTTTACAAAGGAATATATAGAGTAAATCTTTAAAAATCTTCTTCTCAACAACTAATCAGCCAGGAAAGCTGAAACTTATGTGGAAGCACCCTCAGCTAGTGTTCATGTAGAATCACAGTTTGTTCAAATCATGAACCCCGGGAGTAGGGTGGTGCCACAATGGGGGGTTGAATTTTTACATAGGAATATATAGAGTAAATCTTAAGAAATCTTCTTCTCAGAAAGTAATCAGCCAGGAAAGGTGAAACTTTTGTGGAAGCATCCTCAGCTAGTGTAGATTCAAAGTTTGTTCAAATCATGACCCCCGGGAGTAGGGTGGGGCCACAATGGGGGAGGTCAAATTTTTACAAAGGAATTTATAGTGTAAATCTTTAAAAATCTTCTTTTCAGAAACTAATCAGCCAGGAAAGCTGAAACTTATGTGGAAGCATTCTCAATAAGTGTAGATTCAAAGATGTGAAAATCATGACCCCTGGGGGTAGGGTGGGGCCACAATGGGGATCGAATTTTTACATAGGAATAGAGTAAATCTTTAAAATCTCTAAAACTAAGTAGCTAGGAAAGGTGAAACTTATGTGGAAGTATCCTCAGGTAAGGACTAGGTAGATTTAAGTTTGTTCAAATCATGATCCCCGGGGGTAGGATGGGGTCACAACGGGGAGGGGGGGGGAGGGAGACATAGGAATATATGGAGAAAAATCTTCTACAAAACCATTTGTCTAGAAAATCTGTAACTTTAGTAAAAGCAACCTTGGGTAGTGTAGATTCAAATTCGTTAAAATAAAAATCTTGAGGAGTAGGGTGGGGCCACATTCGGGATTCAATTTTACAAACGAAAACATTTTTAATTCACAAAAACTGAAATGTTATAATATATATGGTTTTACTTATATGCAAACATTTTGCCAATTTGTGATTCTTTAAAATTGTTAAGACTTTTGCCCCTGGACAATTCTTGGGCCTCACAAGGGGTTCAGAGTTTGATGTAGGTTTATATCCCATGTATAAACAGTTGTCTAGGATCTTGTTGAGAACTGCGATGCTCAACATGTGATATGAATATAAAATCATCCTGTTAGAAAAGGGACTTGATTATAAACACAAGAATATCTACATGTATTACTACATTGTCCAGATATTTTGTATTATGTCGATCTCCATTAAGCTGATTTTATCATGCCTATTGTTGCTCAGGTGAGCGATGTGGCCCATGGGCCTCTTGTTACTTCTTCTAAAGATACGTTTAGATTTTTATTGCATTTTATAATGACATGTATATAGATGATGGAGCTGATGCCTCACACTGGAGTGTTTGTCTACCCTCGGCATGTTAGATCAACCGGCAAAAAGCCAAGTGGGACAGCAATGGCACGACATCTGATGTCAGTATTTTATACCAATATTAAGAAATTGATTGATTTGGGAATTGTCATGGGTGTGAATTGGAAAGTGGGATTCAACAAGGAGATTGTGAAGGCCATTATAGGTAAAGAAATTGTAACTAAGCTAGCACATTCTTCGTCTAGGCACCCTTTACAACTCTCTCCGACCTTGCAGTGTCCATCTTAAGATAAGCTTTGTAATATTAAATTTAAAGGAATTGCACCATTTTGTGTCACAGCTGTGATAAAGCTATAAGCATGTTTTGGAGCAAACAATGAAATTTGTTTTGAAAACTGACTTATTTGTTGTACAAACATCAATTTATTGATAAAATTGTGTCTTTGCTCTTACTAAACTATGGTATCAAATTATATTTAGACTATTCTGATAAAAGGAAAGACCACGAGTCGTGTGTGAAGCTAGCCATGAGGTCAAAGGTTACTGGATTGGTAGCCTTTGAAAAGAAGAAACTGAACCAAAGTCTGCAGACTGACATTGAGGACTGATGGAGTGACATTGAGGACTGATGGAGTGACACAGTGTGATGTTAAGATAAACTGTTTTTTATTGGACAATTATTTTGTGTTCTGTGATACTATTATCACAGATACACAAAATACAATGAAACCATGCAAAATGCCCAAAATTTTATGTATCAATGAAGCCACTTTCACCATTGTATTATAAATTATGTATTCAGAATAGTAGCTTAAAAATTTAGCTTATGTCATCTATTGAAAGTAGAGATAAATTTATAATTATACCCCTGCTCCGAAGGAGGAAGGGGTATACTGTTTTACCCTTGTGTGTCTGTCTGTCTGTCCGTCCTTCTATTTGTCTGTCCATAACAAAAATTTATGTCGCATTTTTCTCAGCAAGTATTCATCGCAGATGCTTGAAAATTTTAACACATTATTTGTTTAGTCATGCCATATGGTGGGATATATTTTTGTACCAATCGGACGTCAACTTCCATTTAAATGACAACTTTGTTTATTTGAAGCCTCATTTTCAAACAAATTTTCGTCAAAGATTTCTCAGCAACTATTTATCGCATATGCTTGAACATTTAACACACTATTTGTTTAGGCATGCCATATAGTGGAATATATTTTTGTACCAATCGAACGTCAACTTCCTGTTAAATGACGACTTTGTTTATTTTAAACCTAAATTTTCAAACAAATTTTCGTCAAAGATTCTCTGCAACTATTTATCGCAGATGTTTGAACATTTAAGGTAGTACAAAACAGTATCCGAAAAACAAACACTTCGGAAATCCTCGCGCAAGTCAAACGTTTACGAGAAACAAATAAATGACGTACGTCATGTTCTAAACGTCTTATTATGACATCACGCCGTGCAAGAACTGTTCAAATAATACTTTGTAACAAAGTGGGGGAGGGAGGTTTAAACTTCTTTTTAAAAATATCTAGTGGTGGAATTGTTTTGGTATTTACATAATATTATCTACATATTCCAACAACTTATATGATAGTTTTTCGTGAAATTTGAATGATAGGAATTTAAATAAAAACGGTATTTAGTATGGCGAAAAGCTCCAAAATAGGGCCTTCTTGCATATACTTAAGACTGATTTTATTGGTACAAAAAATTATCAAAGTCAATGATTATTATTTTTTAACGTTTAACGTGTCTTAGTCTCTTTGTTAATAGATATTTGCCCCCATAAAAAATATTTTGAAAATTTTTTTCTTTTAAATCATGTATTCTGATGAGCCTAGCCCTTTTCTAACAGGGTGTCGGAAGCCATAGTTGCGACATAGATTACGAGAAAACTAATGGTGGAATTTTTTTAAAACTTTGTATATGTATACAGTTTAATATGATAAACATTTGGTGCAATTTTTAAAAAAAATGAATTATGAGAAAAATTTTCGCTATCTGTTTTGTACTACCTTAACACACTGTTTGTTTAGGCATGCCATATGGTGGAATATATATTTTGTACCAATCAGATGTCAGCTTCCTGTTAAATGATGACTTTGCTTATTTTGCATATTCACATGGAGGATGATAATTCGTAGATGAGAGGTACCCCCGAATTCCATTAAAATTGAGCCACCATGAAATTTAATGATTCAACAGTATACTAGTATACTAAATAGTAGCTGCTCTTTTTAGCTCACCTGAGCTGAAAGCTTAAGTGAGCTTTTCTGATCACCCGTTGTCCGTCGTCCGTCCGGGGATTCAAGTTTTTAAGAATAAAGAGCCACACCCTCTTTCAAAGGGAGATAATTAAAAATCATTGAAAAATTTTTATATTTTTCAAAAATCTTCTTCTCAAAAGCCATTTGGCCAATAAAGCTTAAACTTGTGTGGAAGTATCTCCAGGTAGTGTAGACTCAAATTTGTTTAAATCATCAAATGGGGGTCAAATTTTAATACATAGGAATATAAAGAGTACATCTTTCAAAATCTTCTTCTCTGAAATCGATCAGCCAGAAAAGCTGTAACTTGTGTTGAAGCATCCTCAGGTAGGGTAGACTCTTGTTTGTTCAAATCATGATCCCCAGAGGTAGAGTGGAGCCACAATGGGGGGGGGGGGATTTTTACCTAAGAATATATAGAGAAAAATCCTTAGAAATCTTCTCAGAAACAGATCAGCCAGAAAATCTGTTACCCATGTGGAAGCATCCTCAGGTAAGGTAGATTCTTGTTTATTCAAATAATGATACCCAGGGGTCTGATGTGGCCACAATGGGGGTCAACTTTTTACATAAGAATATAAAGAGAGAAAATTCTTTAAAAATCCACTTCTCAGAAACTGGTGTGATTGGTCAGAAAAGCTGAAAGCATAGGGTAGATTCAAGTTTAATAATATTATGATCAATCCCCAGGGGTAGGGTTTGGCCACAGTGGGGGGGGGGGGGGGGGTCAAATTTTTACATTGGAATATATATAGAGAAAAATCTTCTACTCAGAAACCGATCGGGCAAAAAACCTGTAGCTTGTGTGGAAGCATCCACAGGTAGAGAAGATTTGTTCAAATCATTATCCCGGGCAGGGAAGAGCCACAATGGGGGGGGGGGGGAATTTAACATAGGAATATATGGGAAAAATCTTTAAAAATCATCTTCTTAAACAAAATTTGCCTAAAAAGCTCTAACTTTAGTCAGCACAGATAGTGTAGATTAAAATTTGTCAAAATCATAATCTTCAGGAGTAGGGTTGGGCCACAATGGGGCGGGGGATTGCAATTTTAGAAAGGAAAACATTTAAATTATTCACAAAAACTCAAAGTAATGTTATCTATGATGTATGGTTTTACTTCTATGCAAGCATTTTGACATATTGTTGATTCTTTATAATTGTTTAGACTCTGGTCCCTGGAAATTCTTGGACCTCAGAAGAGGTTCAAAATTTGATGTAGGTTTATAATCCACATATAAACAGTTGTTTAAAATCTTCTCAAGAACTGCATTGCTCAATAGAGAGGTTAAGCATTTCAATGAGTACGTGTACCTAGGGGAATCCCCAAATTCTATGTGTATAACGTCATATTTTCTCATTTTTCTGCATACCGCGTAATTCTAGATGTAGAAATTAAAGTACACGTAGATGAAAACTTGTAGCATTTTTGATAAAAATATAGACTAAGTGTTTATCAGATGCTGTGTAATGTAAAGCAGGCGATAAATTAAGGGCAACTTTGCTTTTAGTTTTATCAAAGTCATAGAATTATTAAATAAACAATGAGTCAGTAAACTGAACATGTTGAAAATGTTGAATCTAATTATTTTACACGTACACATATAACAGCTATAAAACATAACCCAAATTTTTTGTATGTGTACATGTAAACTGACTTGTAGCTCTACATGTTCCTGTAGACATACACGTTCAAATGCTTAACCTCTCTATTATGTGATATGACTGTAAAATCACCCTGTTACAAAGGGGTCCAATAATAAACATTAGAATATGTAGGGGATTTTTTTTTTATAGCGGATCTATTTTAGAATATGTAGGGGATTTTTTTTTATAGCGGATCTATTTTATGACATTATTTAGATATTTCGTATATGACTCCATATAACTGATTTTATTGTCTATTGTTGCTCAGGTGAGCAGTGTGGCCCATGGGCCTCTTGTTTATGTATTAGAGAGATTATCTAATAGTCAAACTTCGTTATCTCGAACTAGATGGGACTGTTTAAAAAGTTCGAGATATTCAAGTATTCGAGATATCGAGGGTAAAATAGTTTAAAAATAAGTGGTTGGGACTTACAAAACACTTCGACATATCCATTGTATTCAAGATATCAGTGTTCAAGATATCTAAGTTCAACTGTATATATATGTAAACATGTGTATCCTAGGTATTGAGAAAGGAACCTTTCTGATAAATCTACATTTATCAGAAAGGTTCCTTTCTCAATACCTAGGGTGATACCTTCTTATGTACCTATTTTGTGCTTTTTCTGTATGTAAAATAAGGCCACATAAAATTAATTTTTAGATTCTCATTCCTGCCTGCCCCTCTGAAAATGGCCCGCCCCAATGCATTTTATTTTCTTTTGAAAAAAAAATTGGATGGAAAAAAGAATTTGGGGAAAAAAAATCGGGCTTGATATGCAAATTAAAAATTTAAAATATTTTAATGGGTGCCTAAACATTTGATTCCAGTTATGTTTGTTATCATAAGGATACAAATGTGTTCATGCATTAACAGTTAAGTCCAAATAAAACGGAATTAAAAGATTACAAGTGGGTTTGTGTACTCATATTAACATAAAACAATTTAAAAGAATAGAGCTGTAACAAGTTGTTATTTCTGGAACATGAACAGTGAAAAAAGTGGTTTTAAAAAAATAAAAAATGATAAATGAAATCCGCCCAACCGCCCCATGAGATGAGAATATAAGTATTAATTTTATATTTTGCAAATCAGGATGAGAATATAAGTATTAATTTTATGTGGCCTAAGCCTACATGTGTACTCAAAATGTACCTTATTATATATCTAAAGTATACCTACTTTTTATATATTAAATTTGCCTAACATGTACTTAAAGTATACCCAATATATGCTTTCATCTTTAAGTAAAGATATGCCTTAAGCATGCTTATGATTGTACCTGAAATGAACCTACTTGGTGCCAAAATTATGCCTACCATAAGATTGTCATTTGTACAGATGTGCCTAAAGTATACCTATAATAGTACCTCAAATGAAACTGTGTGCCAAAAATATGCCTTTGTCCAAATTGTACTAAATCTATGTGCTGCTATGAGGTGAATACAAATTAGGTATACTCAATATGTGTGTAATTGCTAGGCACATATTAGTTATGCTTATTCAACATACCTGCATCATGCTTTTTCTGTACTTTTTATTTGCATTTATTTTTTGTCAAAAAGAAATAAACTTTTAAAAAACATGACTATGTTGCACTTGTTTTTGGAATAAGTACCAAATTGGCATGCCTAAAAAGTGCAAATTTGGAACAATGCTGAATAAATGGTTCCAAACTTGCATACTTATGCTTTTTTGGTACCTGAATTTTTAGACAAAAAGAATGCCTATAATGTAATATTTTTGGTATGGGATGTTTTAAGTGCAAATGTCATATGGAAAATTCATGCACGACTCTAAATTGACAAAATTCAAATTTGAATATTGCGTTAAATCCTTCTCAGAGCCTTATAAACTTGAGGTGGAATAACACATCATCACAAAATGGCCGACCTCTGATCGAAACGACATTTCGTTTTATTAAAATGATTTTATCGGCGGCAACCTGTTCATTTCTACTAACCAAGTGGATAAAGTGTCAGCCTTGTGATCTGTTCATCCCGAGTTCGAATCCCGCAGGGGCTTTATTTGTTACTGAATCGAATTTTTTAGATATTCATTTTTTATCCCAAAACTGCAAAATCTTCACTTATTTGACATATGTACAGTTTATTTATCAGTATATCTTTTATAATCAAATAATTTACTGTTAATTTAAGTGGCTTTTTCCAGGTGTGTTATTCCACCTTAAAGAATTATTAAAGACGCATAGGACTGGTGTTTATCCCCAGTTTTGGTGGTGTTAGTGAAGGAAAGTAATTTAATCCCCTGGGATGAGACACCAGTCCATTGCAGGTTAACTCCCAGCATTAGTCGGTACCAGCTGGACAGACTGAGACAATGTACATTATTATACTTTCATGTTAAATACTGAAAGCTGATTGGTTTAGACGAAGTTGACAATCCGTTCTCATACCCTCAGTGTTAGCAACACACTTGGCAACGGGCCGATAGAACAAATTGTTACATGCACGTAAATTATGCGCGTACAGTTCGCCGTAGAACTCGCGTCTTTTCTACATAAAAGCAGTAAAATTTGCTATAAAATTAAGACATTCAGTATAATAAAATAAATAGTGCCTGTTTGGGAGGATACCAGTTGAAATTGACACCCCTCGAAAACCATTGTCAACCTCCGCTTCACGTCGGTTGACAATGGTTTTCGAGGGGTGTCAATTTTAACTGGTATCCTCCCAAACAGGCACTATTTATATAGTACCGATCAGACCCAACCTAACACCAGAGTAAACCCCAACTAAACACTGGGTTTACTTTTGGGGTTTACTCCGGGTTTACTTTTTCAAAATTTGGGTCCACTCGGGGTTTACTTTGGGTTTACTTTGAAATTGCTTTTGAGGTCAACTGTACGCACTGAAGTGTGAAGCAGACCCGTCTTTCATCTTACTGCCCTACTGCCTGTAATTCCTGCCCCTTGTATATTCCGAATACACAGTTAGCGTCTGCTTTCAGGGGTATACTTCTGACTGGGTTTATTCTCTGTGTCCACTCTGGGTTTACTTTTGGTTTACTCTGGGTCCACTCTAGTAAACCTGGAGTAAACCCAGAAAGTAAACCCGGGGTTTAGTTGGGGTTTACTTTCTGTTAGGTTGGGTCTGATCGGTACTGTAGATAAAGTGGCTTATACCTAAAGGTACAACATCCAAGTGACTATGACCACAGTGGGGCTTGAACCTACTCATCTAATTAAACACCTATGACCACTGAGCCATGAGCTCCAGACCACAATATGAGTACCGGTACATCTACTTGAACTACTTTAAACCAGACAATGTTCTCTATGTACAGTGTTATACTTTTACGTTTAACTGTTTTGGGCTTAGGTGATGATGTGTAATTTAAGGAATAACGAATCATTCTTTTAGTATTATGAGGTGATAATTTCGGTCGGGGCATGATCAAATCCAAAAAAGCCCAAAGGGCTTTATGATAGATTTGATCACGCCCCGACCGAAATTATCACCTCATAATATTCAAAGAATGATTCCTTATTACTTATATTTAGTTTATAATTTTAAGCCATCGTACGATTAAATATTTAAATATAAATAAGCAAACCCTGCTGGCGCCTCAATTTGGCGTCATTTGAAGTTATGGCTTACATAGTACAAAATCGATACATAGTGTTATCACAGGCAAAGACACTGGAAAATGTAAATATTCCACCTTAAAATGGTCAATACCTTTTAAAAAAAAATTAATGTAGACTTTAAAAAGTCTGAAAGCTAAGCTCCATATTGCAAAATAAAAAGACATACACTTGCAATAAGTAAAAGTTTGTGATTTTGAAGTTCCTGGATCGATTCCCTGAAGTTGTGTCTAAATATTTTTTCCTTTCATTAGAAGTATTACAAGAATAGAAAGTAAATGTAAATCTATAAAGCTTTTTTCAGTTCGGGGTATTTTTACGAGTATATAAACACTTTAAATTAAATTAAGAGGGTCAGATGGCCGCGGCCATTTTTAGACTTATATTATTTTCCTAAAGAAGAAGAGCTCTGTATAAAGATAAAAGGAAATATTCAAATTTTTAAATAAAGGTAAAATATTTGGAATTGGTTAATATTGTGTACCTTTTATACCAACAAGCAAGCTTAAAAAATATACAATGCATAAAATTTATTACAAACAAAAAATCCATTACAAATAAGCCTTGCAGCACTTGCAAGTTATTCATTTAAACATGACAATATTATTCAATAATAAAAAGCTCAAAACTTTAAAATTTCAGTTCAATAAATTCAAGGCCCATGCTTTAAAATCCAGTTGTCCACCTGCAAAGGAAAAAAAAATTAATTACTTGAAAAATTTTACTAAAAATATTTGAACATGGACATTTACCGGTACCTTTTATTAATAAAAGAAAAGTTTGGGACAAATTTACAGATAATTGTATTAACATGACAACAAAAACATTTGTAAGCATTACTTGTTGGCATCCACATTGTAGATTTCCACAGTATCCATGAAGTCTGATACATGGCCATCATTGAGAGCTCCGTACCCCCCAGACAGGTGAATACAGCCATTCTCTGTAGTGACCGCGGCTCCAGCCCTTGGCTCTGGCAAGGACTTCACATAGAACCAGCAGTTGGTTTTCGGGTTGTAGCATTCAACCCTGGTTAGAACCCTGAAAAATAAAATTTCAGTATAACATACAGAAAGTACATGTACAAGTTGCATTTACATGTATTTGACTTCATTCATGTTTTGTTCATGCATTTACTACATACAGACAAAAAAATAGTCCAACAGCACTTACCGGCCCCTTTTACCAATGCCTCCAATAGCATATATCATTCCATCCAGGAGGCATAATGTGTGGTCCATCCGAGCTACATTCATAGGAGCAAGGGAGGTCCATTGTTTGGTTTCATAGCTGTATGCCATGACTTTCTTGGAGGGACTTCCATCATGCCCAGGTCCACCTTTACAGGTAAATAAAATATGTGTCAGATTTGACAATGATGGTTGACATATTGGAATCAGGATTGCATGATGATATTTGGATTAGAAGATAACATT
The DNA here is from genome assembly GCA_020458035.1 of Magallana ariakensis. Lineage (NCBI taxonomy): Eukaryota > Metazoa > Mollusca > Bivalvia > Ostreida > Ostreidae > Magallana > Magallana ariakensis. Next base: position 41,524,166 of record CM035811.1, on the reverse strand, counting down.
GGATTAAAACCGAATAAAATTTTTTAAACTGGTCAGTTACATTAACATACTTCACTATAATCATCATAACAAGGAGAAAAAATGAAATTCAATAAAGCACACCTTTAATTTTAAAATAAAAAGTAACAATTTCAGTGACTTAATATTTCCCTTCCTGTAAACACTTACCAATCAAGAACCACTGGGTGCCTCCCCACACCATGGCCTTTTTCTGGGGCTTGTCACTCTCGTCCGAGAGTTTTTCCTCCTGATTGGTCTGCTCCCAATCTCTCTTTTCCACCTCCCTTTTCTTTTTCTTCCGGGTAGACTTGTTTGGGTCCCACTTCTTCTCTTTGTGGATCTGGCCAAATCTCTCTCCCATTCCTAGATCTAAGCTTTGGAGAATGTGCCTGTCTTGCCCTTGTTTGCTTTGCACCTCCTTAGCATGATTTGGAGAAATGTTCCACTTTTCTTCAGCAAGCACCTCCCTTTGGATTCTTTGATGCTCTCCAAAATCACCCACCATACTGCAGTCTCCGGCTACTTCATGAAAAAAAGATATTTTGGATTAAAATTAATTGCAACCACTGTTACACATTGTGATGTTAATATGAATGGATAAAGTCATTTACCAGTAACATGCGCTTGACTCAGTATATGGTGATAATTACAACATAATTCTTAATATGTAACTTATAAAACAACAAAGAAAGCATAATATTCATTTCCTGAAAACATTAGACCAAATTAAGGAACATCTAAAATGTCTATTTGCTCAAAAATTAAAAATGCAGATCTGCAATATTGGTTACATTTGGAATTGCTGTATTGTTCAATGAGGGGCAAGTTGGAAATGGTCGAGGAGCTTGCGCTATGCAAGTAAGCATGTGTGTTGAAATCCCGAGCCATGTCCTCTGACATGTGACTTATTTCAACCTCAACATCAGGGTCCTCCTGTTCATTATCCTGCTCAGTGCTAGAATGATTCTGTAAAAGCAGGAAGGGGAAAGGAAGGAAGACAAAGATAAAGATGAGAAGAAAGTAGAGTAAGAAGTAAGTTTAAAAAAAAAGATTAGATTTAATAGAGTATAGTGAAGCATGCAAAAGTTGAATAAAGAAGTGAGGTACATACCTGTGTGGATGAATACATGTCTAATACAAATACAGTATGAACTTGTCTTCAGAAAAAAAAATATAGCTAATAAACACTAAAAGAAACAGTTTAAATGAACAAATTAAATCAAATTCATTAATTCAAGTTAATTGAATCTCAACTACAACAACAACTAGAGGTACTGTGAGCAAGCTCACAAATTATGATACCTCCCGCTGAGAAAATATCAAATCTGAAGTACTAGTATTTCTCTATTAAAAAATAAGGGATGCTTCTTTTTCTTATAGTGACATTGAACTAGCACAAATGACTACATCTCAAGTCAGGACATATTTACAGGTCACAAGCAATTTTTAGCCGGGCTCTGCTGAAAGCAAGAGTCCTGGCTGTAGGCAGGCAAATCGCCGAAGTTACTATAAATAGCACACCTTCATAAGTAAACAAAAAAACCGAACAGCGTCAAAGTAAAAGCTTCCGCTAAACCAAATAGTTACACAGAGAGCCATGTTTGTGAAATGTATTTTGGGGGGGGGGGGGGGGGTTGTGAAAAAATTATGCAAAGAGAGGTTGTTTTTTGAAAACAAGACTTATAGTATGCATTTTTAACACATACAATGCGCATATATTTCCATGAACTACTTTACAAAGCATTGGTATTCGGCTGCACATCGAAGAAATAGGGAATTTAGTTTATAACGCTTCTTTTAAAGTGCAATGCACCGTTGATTTTTTTCTACTAGACAGACATATTTTTGCTAATAGCCGCTTTTAAAATTTAGTCACTATCTGACGCTTTGCCGACATTAAAAGCATATGAGAGAGAGAGAGAGAGATTTTGTCAGTCTTTACTGCACAATGTGCATTTAACACATCGAAAGAGCCCAGCTTTCAGTACTTCAGTACTTTGATTGTGTCAAATTTTAGCATCTAAACATTTTCCATTACAAAATAGGGCCCAGACAGGAATTATCCATTTTTTAAACAATGACCTTGAACTTGCTCAACTGACCCTGGGTGAAGATCATGAAACATTCTCAGGTCATTTAAGCAATGTTTGGCGTCAAGAAAGAACTTCCAATAAAAAAAGAGATAAGGACCGGACACAGATTTTGCACTTTTCCTTCCAGTGACCTTGACCTTGCTCAAATGACCTTTGGTTAAGGTCATGGCACACCCTCAGGTTATAAGCAATGTTTAGCATGAAGTTAGAACTTCCAATGTTTCTCTATAAAAAAGATATGGACTGTACACAAATTTTTTCACAGACTGACAAACAGACAGACAAGGCGATTCCTATTACCCCCCCCCCTTAACTTTGTTGTCAGGGGGTATTATTATGTTGTGAACACCCAACTATAGAATTACTCACACTGATATAGCTGGCCACACTAGTAGCACTGTTGGTGTGACTGCGGGGGACAGGGATTTGGAGGTCCAGGGGGTCTTCTCCACCCAGAGACAAGGAAGTCTGAATCCTGTAAACATATTTAATGACAGAATTCAAAAACACAAAACAAATAAAACATAATTAAAATGAAGACAGCTAATATTTCATAAAAGCACAGATGGTCATTGCAAGCTCACAATATGTGCATTCTCATATAATAGCTAGTACCTGTATTTATTAATCCAATCAAGTTCAAGAGTCAAACTAATTAACAATTACCGTTATCCCTAAAGAAATACAGGGGATTTTTAAGCTGGTTCTATTAGTCTGTTTCACTATATTATTTTAATAGCTCTGAAATATACAGGGGGTACTTCCAACACACACCCCCCCCCCCCAATCAACACACTGAGCAAAAAATAACATTCAGATTGGTAACGTTTTGTTGTGAGTGTATATAATTACCAATTTGCCAAGGTGATGTCCATTATGACCTGGTGGTAGTCTCTCAGAATTGGACAGATTTTGAAACAGGAGAAGAGCTGTTCTCCCGTCAACAGCGGGAAGCGGACGCATCCCATAATCTTTTCAATGTAGTTTTCCTTTTTGTCCGCTTCAAGATTGCTAATGAATTCCACTGCCGCCATAAAAATGTCCATTTCTGAGGCAGCTTTGAGGCTGTCGTCGGACAGGATCATGCATGTGGTTTCTAAGTCCAAACTAAGGAATTCATCACTTTTTCTCCAAGTCATGAAACTCTTGCTGAGCAGTTGCATGATAGTTTCACACATTGGAATGTTTTTGTTCCTTCTCATTATTGGCAATAGTTTTAGCAGTTCTGCATGGCCAATTTTTTTCATTCCATCGATGCAACGCCTCGAAAGTTGTTCAACTTCAAATATCTCTGACAACTTTAGGATGTCAGAAATAAAGTTTGACTTAATTTCAATGTGTCCAGTATATAAGAAGTTAATAAATGTTTCAAGGGCAGCAGGTGCCACATTCCTGACCCTGATTATCTTTGGGGTTACAGGATTGGTTGAAAATGGCTTCGCTTCCAAAATTTCCTTAAAAAGGGAGCTCTGTGATGCCAGCACCACTTTGTGTACTGGCATCAGCATGTCTCCCACCTGAAATGAGACATCACAGATTTTTTTCTGCTTATAAATCTGGTGGATGTAAGAACCAATCCCCTCAAAATGGGAGATTGGTTTGGTTTCAGTCATCCCACTGCCTCTACCCTCAGATTCCAGGGTGGATCGTGATCCCCGGCTAGAGACTTCATGGGCTAGGGAGCCCTCCAGGGAAGAGGCCCTACTGGGTGCATTGCTGGGGTATGGGACGGCTTTCTCAATTAAAGACGCATGAGAACTACAACCACTGTAAGTGGTGTCACTCGGCGGAGGTGGAGAATTGTTGCGGTTTTTATTCTCTGTAAACAGACAAGGGTAATCCAGTAAAACTGATAAATCAACTCATGAAGATTGAAAGGAGATTGGTACATGTCACTTCAATGCAGAGGTCTTGTAATTTTTAATGCCTTTATAAATTATTATCTTTTTTTTTTAAATAACAAAACAGTAAATGTAATCAAAGATATAATACATATTATAGAAGATATCTTGGATATTTTCCATTTCATCGATTTCAACTGTACTTCTTTCACAGGTGTGTATATTTTTATTAAAAATCATCAAAAAGTGGTGGAAGCAATAATTTGAGACAGACTATAATAATATAACAAACCAGACTTACCCATTGGCTGAGAGCTGTTACGTGATTGTAACGTATTTATCCAGGAATAAACATACGGAGTCTGCAAATGCAGCCCACTCAAGGCTGCACTATCCATAATTCTCGAATTCTCTTCAAAGATCCTCGAAAAAGTTGTTCGATGCTTAATAAGAATACCCAAAACTGATGAAACAATAAAGGCTGACAACACTAGATCTTCTATACGATGGCAAAAGGCTAATATACACTGATTGTAGAGTGTGGAAACACTGGCGTCGCGTTGCAAATTTGCAGCTAGCTTCGATAGTAACTAAGGAAGTTTGAATGAATGCCCGCGCAGGTACTTATTTATAACACAAAAGATGCGCGTGCGCAGTAGATAGCTCCGACTAGTCTGGTTTCCGCCCCGCCACTGCGTTTCACTTTGCATTGAAGTGAACAGTAAATGCAGCGGCGGAGGCGGGAACCAGATTAACTAGTGCTAGAGTTGTCGTTCGTATGCCAAGTTGGTTGGGGAAAAAAACGGGCATTCAATTTGGTTGTATTCAGGTATGTAAACAGTACTTATTTGAAATCCAGTAAAAGTGTCTATTTTTAAGATGAATGGGGGATACCTCGGACGAAAATAACTTAACCACAGGAGTCGGCGATTTTATCAATTTGTTGTAATTTATCAATGAGATTCTTACCAGCTTGGCCGCCATCTTTGGGGGAAAAACCGCTTGGTTTCTCATATCATAGTAGCCTTTGTAGTTTAGAGGTTTGTAACTTTGTCATTTGACAATAAAATTCCGTTTATGTTGTCTATTTTGATTGCCTAAGGATGGGGCAGCCCACACCTCGAAGGAATAAATTAAATTCCAAGAGATTTTATTACAGGACGCCCAAATATTTGGTAGCATAAAGAAGGAACAAGTTTGGTTAAATTCCCTTTTGACCTTTGGGTTGACCCCGCAGAGGGAAACAACTTTTGCAAAGTGTGGATTGGATTTTTGAAATTTTTTTTTTTTTGTAATTTTTTTCTGAAAAGGTTCCAAATTATACCAAATATTTGGCTAGAAATATTATTACGTTAGTGAAGTACTGAGAGGGCATAAATAAATAAATGATTGGTACTCTGCGCAATAAAGATCCAATTTTTTGGGGGTTTTTACATATAAATTCGTAATTTCAAGTAAAGATAATTATTACCTAATCAAAGGGATTTTATTGTTTTATTACAAATTAAACTAGACTTTGACCCGTGCGTGCACGGGTTGACATTGCATATGATATCGGAATAATCTAAGTTTATTCTAATAAAATAATAATATCATTATATATTATGATATTGTATTATGTGATCAAAGACAATAATGTATAACAAGATACAATGTCATATCATATGTTACAATATCATATTTCTTCATTATTTATTACAGTATTTTATTGTATTATATGATACTAGACTTTGACCCGTGCCTGCACGGGTTGAAATTGCATATGATATCGGATATTTACGAAATAGATACATCGACATACTGTATTGTTGACATTTACATAACCAAGCTTTAGGCCTACAATAATGCTATTAATAATTTCACTACACTCGGCTTAATTAGAATAATCTACAATGTAACTGTGTCTCGGGACAGACGTTCACCACAGTTAAAATGCCTCCCATATGCCCGTAATGTAGCAAAAAACTGCAGAATTGCTCTGATACGATTTTGAGAAAATTAATGAAGCTTTATTGAAAATAACAGTCAAATTATTCACAACAAACCATTTTGCGGCTGTAAATACATTTCATTACCATGTTGACATTCGGAACTCTCGGGATTTTTCAAATCAAATGCACTGAGTTAGAGTTATCTCCCGTATTTTCTTTGATGAACAGAATATATACATGTAGCAAACTTTCAAAGAAAATTTACACGTATTTGTATTATCGTTTCTGAGTTTATCCATGCAAATGTGATATTGTGGAAACATAAACTAAAAAGCCTCCCGTGATTTAGCGTGAATGTAATCCGCATGCGTAAGATTGTAAAATCCAAAAAATCCAGTGATTTTCGGATTTTTAAAAGGAATTTTCGTTGATTATTAATTAGTGAAGCTCGATTGAGAAAAAATAAAAACATATTGGTAATCTTCAAGTACCAATGATGTTTCAAATATATAAAACACTAGATAAGATCTCGTTACGAGTAACGAATAGGTCTTCCGTTCAATTTCTTAAACGATACGATTAAAATATTAATGAAATTTCAGAATTCCCCCTCAACCCCTTCCTTTCAGATAATGTATACGATTGTCAATATCCTTTACAATGCTTAACAAAGTCTTTTGCTTTTTCACATTCAGTACATTTAAGATTTAAGATTTTAGTTCCTTAAAATTCCTTAATATGTCATCAATGGGTGTGGCAATGAGTTTTACAAACTGATATTATTACGATCAACAACTTTGCATCTATAATGCATTACAAAATCTTGATCATTTTTAGGTTATGTGTAAAAGACTTTAAGAGTGTCTTGGCCCCTAATTTAAGGGGCCAGCCCCTTTTTGTTAATTTCATACAAAAGGTCTCAAGCATACTAACATTTTTTGTTCTTACACCCATCTTAAATTGTTGTTCATTTTTGAGATACAAATGATTGAATATTTTAGGGGCCAGCCCTGTTGATCCTTAATGGGGACAGCCATTTGTGTTTTGATAAGTGGAATCGATTTAAATTATCAATACAAGCATTTTCTCTTCTACAATGCTTAACAAAATATGTCTCGTTCTCTAGATATATTGTGTCAAAGTTTGAGAACTTTGGCCCCTAAAAATCCCTAATTACGTCATAAATGGGTGTGGCAATGATTTTTTTCTGATAGATATTGTAACGATCAACAAATTTGCTTCTATAATGCATTACAAAATCTTAATCGTTTTTAAGTTATTTGTAATAGAGTTTACGAGTCTATTGGCCCCTAATTAAAGGGGCCAGCCCCTTTTTTTTGATTTTGTTGGAAAGAACTTTTAATACTCTACCATTTTTGTTATGTATGTCTTAACAAAATATCAACTGGTAAAAAGATATAGATCAAAACGTGTGAAAATTTTGATTTGAAATTCGTACCCAATTTTCGTGCCTAGGCAACTCCAAAAAATGGCGCCACTTGCGTAAAACGAAAATAATAGGCACAACTTCAATCTATGAACTACCTATCCTGAAAGTTTCATATTCATATCTCTTATAGTCTCCGAAATCAACTGTTCACAAAATGGGTCCTAAAAGTTTACAAAATTAGCAATAAAACGGTACCGGAAGTGACGACGGCAAAAAATTTAAAAACAAAATAAATTCAGACCACTTGCAATCATCTGTAAAAAAAATGGTCGAAATCGGTCAAATAGTTTTCGAGAAAACGCTTGCACAAAATTTGTGGAAAAAAAAAATAATAAGAGGAAGAAGAAACTGTACGAAAACTATAAGGTCTTCCGTTGGAAACGGAAGACCTTAAAAAGACAGTACTCTTCCGATTTCTCGGTATTAAAGCCCAAAAATTCGAGTCTATTATTTTAATATAGTAGTATAGATATTTGCGTCTATTTGGTCGTGTATGCAGTTTTGCTTAACTATTAAAACCGTTCTATTGAACTGCCGGTCAGTAGTCTGCGATCTATTGGACCGCCGATCAATAGACTGCGATCTATTGGACCGTCAACATATTTCAGAAGGCGGGTATGTTAAGGCTTCCCGATTGATTTCACAGCGATGTGTAGGATGTCATTTGTCTGTACGTCATACGATATGACGTCATAATTAGCTTTAACGTCACAATCTGCATCCTTTCGATAGTTCTCTGGGAATGTAACGTAACGTTAAAAGTGAACATTTATAAAACCGCTTGTTTCATTTACATTGACGCTGTTTTTAATACCAAATTCAATATAATCAATATTGAGTATCTAATAATCAGCAGCTTTATGCCTTGTATAAGGTTAATGACTATTAATAAACCAATGGTTTGGAGACTCTTCCTTCTACGTGTAAACTAATAAGTCTTTAATGCAGATGTTTTAATGCATGAAACAGTTTAGGTGCATTTGAAAGATCAAAACAATCTAAGTTAATTGCACGAAAACCTTCTGTAATATACAAATTGTAAACCCTAAAAACTAAAAAAGGAATTAGGTAATATAATCATGAAATAGGCTATTATACAATTATTTAATGCTTGAGCAGTCAATAGACCAGAATTTTTTCCCGAGGTGCAGGGAACAGCTCAGTGTGTTCTATTGCCCGAGGCCGTTGGCTTAGTGTGTTCTATTGCCGGAGGCCGTTGGCCTCGGGCAATAGAACACACTGAGCTGTTCCCTGCACCTCATGAAAAATATTCTGGTCTATTGACTGCTCAAGCATTAAATAATTGTATAATAGCCTATTTCATGATTATATTCAAGTAAAGATAATTAAAATATTTCATGATTAGTAGGATAAATTTAAAATTTTAATACACCTGCAGTAAAACTAGCACAGAAAATCATAGAATTTTAAGAGAAATGATAGGGATGGGATTCCAAATATACATACAATGAATATATGGGTAAAATCAAGGTGAACCCAGCAGGAAGAAAAATCAAGTAATGTATGTTTTAATTGTTATGATATATAAATTCAATTAATGGAATCATTGTTGATCATATACATGAGGCACTTCACTTTTGCAGTTTTAGCTATTTTTTAAAATTTTGAAATGCATCTATAACACATAATTTAGCGGCTCAATAAATGTCTGGCTCTGCTGATCATCTGTCAGTAGAATTTGTAACCATTGTTTTTTATTTTTTATTTTTTTTTTTTATTTTTTTTTGCAAGCTTTATGTTTGCATTGCCTTTGAAATCGTTTAGTCTTCAGATTGTTTATCTGATGCTCTCCAATGTCAATTTAATTTCGTCTGGTTTATTTTTCAGCAGATCAACATTGTATGGAGATTCTGCAGCTGGACCAGCAAAGCAATTCAGATCAAATATACTGCCTTCCATACTTCTCGGCCATCCTTGATTTGAAGAGGATTGAGTTCCACTGTCTTCTTCCTAGCTTATTCACATCGGACAAGATTTTGATTCCAATTCCAGGAAAGTTTCACCTTCCCTCCATTCCTTGAAGTTCTTACCATTGATCTCCATAATACATTGACACATCAGTATGTTTTTGCTGCCTCTCATTATGGGCATCAGCTTAATCATCTCTTCATTGTCTCGCAGTTCTTTAATCCAGCAAGGCACAGCTTGGACAGTTTTTCTACAAGGAATGTCACTGCTAATTTCAGTAGGTCTGGGATAAGGGGGGATTTCATAGAAAAAATTGATAAATTTCACCATGGCCTCCAAAGACACATTCTTCACCCAGATTATTCCAGGGGTGACCGGATCTGATAAGAATTTTACATCATCGAACACCTCCTTGAATAGTGGACTTTTGGAGGCTAGCATCAGGGCCACTTGGAATGATACAGCACAGATTTTATTCAACTGGAAAACCTTGTGGACAGATTCCCTCATTATAGGGGTTGGTCTGTTCTCCAGTCAACAGTGGGAAGCGGACACATCCTATTATCTTTTAAATGTACTTTTCTTTTTCATCTGCTCCAAGTTGCATAATGAAAATGTCCATTTCTGACTCGGTGTTAAGACTGTCATCGGACAAGATCATGCAAGCTGTTGGTCAGTTCTCCAGTCAGCAGTGGAAAGCGGACACATCCCATGATCGTCTCTAGGTATTTTTCCTGTTCGTTACAAGATGGCCAATGAAATCAACTGCTGACATGAAGATGTCGATTTCTGACTTGATGTTTAGACTGTCATCAGACAAGATCATGCAAGCTGTTTCTATATCCAAGTCTAGGAAATCTAAACTCTTCCTCCAAACCGTGAAATATTTAATAAGGATTTCCATGATACTTTCAGTTTGGCATATCTGTATATGTGTTTGCTTGCCCTCATTAAGGGCAGAATTTTCAGGATTTTTGCATTGTCAAGGTTTTTTACTCCCTCATAGTACTCTCAAAGAGTTTTCCCATTTTAAAAAAGTCACTGCTAAATTGAGCAGGTGACTGGTCTGAGATCTAGTGGCATTTCATTATCATGTGTCCAGTATAGAAGAAATTTATGAAGACAGTTTTCCATTTATACCTTCATCTCATAATTATGTAACATTCGTGTCATAAAACTGTATATCATGATGTAGTTTCATCTTTATTTCTTATGCACAGAATTTATTACGTAGATCGAATATCAATTTGTCGTACAACATATCTTGATTACCGGTACATGTCGGTATGAACGACATCACTTTAGTTTGCCATCATGGCAACTTTTTATCAAAAAATATGTTTCAGCAAAAGTTCAATATTTCGAGAATATGTGTAATGCAGTACAATAGTATTATTACTGCTATTTCCAGTTTTTTGAAATGTATGTCATTGAACAAAAATGTTGTGGAAAGTAGATGTGGTCCATATCTACCTTTTATTTTGAAAATATTTTATGAAATGAGAAATGTACAAAAGTGATTTATAATTGTATTAACGAGAACAATATTGTTCCCATTAGAATGAAAAGCTGTCTCCACATGGACTTAATAATATATATTTACAAGATGTGCTTACAAGTGTGTTTTAAAATTACTATGGATTCCTCATTACAATGATTACAGTACAGAATCCTTTATAGGATTTTCCCTGTATGTTACTACCCTTAAAAAAAATCAAAATAAAAACCGATGACTGTTGTAGATTTTGTGGCACTGAAAAAGAAACTATTAACTATACTGCATGTGTTTGTTATGTGTGGAAAAATTTTAGCTCGCAACAACAACCTCTAATAGTGTCATCATTAAATGGTAACAACAAGGTAATAAATTTTATTATATTATGTTGCAAGCAGTATATTTTTTTCATGCTTGTTGCAAAGTAGAATTCCAAATTTGTGTGGCCTTTTATGTCATTAAAGAATGAAATATTACATGTACATTGAAAGATGTGTAGCAATACACAATTCAAAATTGTCAATTTTTGATAACCAGTGGTCCCTCTGGAAAATATATTTATTTTTTTTGTATCGAGAGCAGTAATCGATTCACTTATTTATTTATTTTTTATATCTTCCATTTACCTGTGTAAATTTAAATCATATTACTTAACTGATGTGAATGTGTGTACATGTATGAATGGGTGGTGAAAGGGGAAAAAAAAAGGAAAGAAAATAATCATTGTAAAACCTGTATTTACCGGTACCTTAAAACTGTTTATGAAAATACAATGAATGTGAATAAACAAAAAACAAAAAAGAAACTGCACTTTAAATGGCTTTGTGTGCAGTCTTTTCCATTAATAATTTGTTAGGGGAAAAACATCCATCAAAAAATTAAACAAGACATGTTATTAAGAGTTTATGAGGTTTAATACATGTTTGCCGGGAATTCTGGTCTATCATTGTTTTTTCCAGCAACTGAGCTTACGAAATAGAACGTATTTGGTCATTATATTCACGAATGTGGTGTTGCTTCTTGCTTTATTGTTAATTTCGGGCTACCAATTTTTACATTCGGGCAAATCAGAATTTCATTCACTTGCCTTTCGGGCAGTGGATTCATTGAAAAGTGAATGTATATTCCTGTAGTTCGAGATATTGTCATTCATACTTCAGGTTGATTAAGTTGAATTATGAAAAAAAAATTACTAAATTGCATTCTTAAACTTCGCGACACCAAAGTAGTTTATACAGATAATTAAATAAAACTTTAAGAATTTACCCAGCGAAAGAGCTGTATAGCATGCACTGTGAACTTTGAGGGTAATTTGTATAGGCATGGGAAAATATCAACATATAGATAAAAGTATAAAAAAAAATATTTTTTTTTTCTCAACAACACCATAGCAGACAAATACATTTAAAACTGTCATCCCCCCTTTTTAAGAGACTTAATAATAACTTTATGACAAGATGGGTGGATAAGGCTTGTAAAATGCCTATACAAGGACAGATACATGTAAGATACTGAAAAATTAAAATATCAACTAATCTGACAATAAAAAAATATTTATTTAACATATCATCGATTTGTAACCCTTAAATATGCTCAATACTTAGAATGTGCTGATTCAAACTGCAGGCGTATATGTATCAAAACCTCCAAATGTAATTTTTAGAACTTCAATATCTTTTCTTTTATAGAGTGGTTCTGTGCTCCATATTTTATTCATAGTCTAAAAAGGTCTAATGGAAATCAAACGGATTTCAATCAACAGAATTGTGGAGAGATGACCGATGCACTATACATTAAAAATATCATTCTGTATCCCATGGCCATGCAATAATTAAACGTTTTAGAAAAATAATAATAAAGTTTGCAAATTTTTAGCTTGAATTTTTCGGAGGGGGGGGGGTCCGGACCTACTGAGCCTTTCCCTTCTAGATCCGCGCATGGTCTCATGGTTCTTCACTCACCACAGATTAGCGCTTAGATACACGCATAGTAAACGCGTTTAAAAGTATGCGTCTTGCATACTGGTACATTGCCTGAAACAAGAAAGATAACTCTTTCATCGACGCAGGTCAATTATTAGTTAATATTTGCCATTATTTGCTGTTCTTAACGGCAATACAAATATTCTTTAAAAAGACAATATTTGTATCTCATTTCAAAGCAGTCTAAGATTGGGTGTAATTAACTTCCATGTTACTCCTCTTAATGTTATAACTCTAGCTGTTATAGTTTTTAGCTCACCTACATGTAAGCTCAACGACTCAAGCGACCTCTTCTGATGACACATTGCCCGGTTTTCGTCCATCACAACACTTTTCCTGATTATTTAATTAAATTTAGAATTGAAAAAAAAACAATATTTGTTCTTTTTTAAAACATCAATTTTTATTGCTTTTTAAGAAGAAACAAAGATTTTTTAATTGATTTTAAAGCGGTTTTTTTTTTTAATTAAATCATAAATGTTAATTCTATATCTGTTTCCAACAACGTATATGTAATTCTTTCAAAGTATAGTTACATGTATGGTATTGTTAATTATTGACAAATGAATGTTCTCTTTTGTAACACATAGCTAATGTGTCTCTTGGAGGTGTGTCCATACACAAACGCTGTAAAGAGGAAGATGCATGAAAGTTGACAAATAATACATGCATGTTTTAAATATCAACTCGGCAGTCCTCGGACGACAAACCCCGCGACACGCTCCAAGTGCACATTTGGATACAAAATGGATTAACCAGGAGACTGACTGTCTTGACCGCTTCCACCATCTTTCCCGCCCTGTTCTGAGCCCTGTGCCTCCATCTGGTCCTCGGGGGTGCTAGGTCTCTGACCTCCTGATTTCTTGATTGCCGCTTGTTTTCTTATCCATGATCTTTCCAGGGCGTCGGCAACCCTACAGCCAACGGACCCCATCCACATGAGAATGATCACCATTATCAGGCAAAGGATCATATTCTTGATGATGGGAACGTTATTGGTGTAATACACGTCTCCAGTTTTGTGATGAGTCTGGGTTGCAGGCGCTGTCGAGGTATCCCCATAATCTGCTGTGGTCCACAGGGGTGCGGCGAAACATGCCGCCGAATTCATCGCCAGTCCTGCTAGAGACAATCCCAATATTTTTGCTGAACTGTTCATGACTGTTTGCACGATTTCCTTCGTAACACTGTAAACTACAAAAGACTAAACTGCTCACTATGACGTCACAATGGTTAAACGTCATAAAATTTAGTGACGTCCAACGTACGGGCTCATTTTCACTTGCAAAATGCTCCAAAGAGAGTTTGATACCCTTTTACCCGCAAAATGTTGACACCTCTCTTCCATTTATATCGAAAACTTCTCCAAATTAGCATATTAGTTCCATTATTTTCATTTGTGTTTCATATTTGGTTTTTTTTCGTAATTTCGTTTCATTTATGATCAACTTTTAAGGCTATTTCGATTTGTTAAATAGATAGTATAGTCCGGTTCGTCTTATAACCCAATAAACCCCGATGGTAGTATATATATGTCATTGTAATTTGAGACAACAACAACAAAAAAAACCCAATTTTCTAACAATGTGAGTGGGCATTATTTAAAAACCTAATAAATGAAATGGTTAATTGTATTTATAGTCTGTTTTGATATACTATATACAGGGTTATTTTCGCCCCGTGTTTCTTTCGCCCTTTTTAACTTGCAAACGGTTTCGCCCCGTCTTGAATTCGCCCAGACAAAGTTGTGAATAAAGAATATAGTTTGAAACATAGGAATTCGCCCAGTCTCAAATTCGCCCGCTGTCAACGAGGGCGAAAAGGGGCGAAAATAAAACAGGGGCGAATATTTCCCTGTATACAGCATTACATACACATTAAACAGATTGTCTGAAATGTTAACTTCTACACGTATATTCATTGAATAAATATACATGAAATTGTTGTAATTTCTACGCAAAATAAATTCAAATTTATGTAAAATATGGACATCGATATCTGCACATGGGGGTGAGCATAACACACCGATAATATCGGTGTATATATTGTAACTTATAATCACACAGGCCCCCGACCTTATATATTCTTCACATAATAAAAATACTAATTAGGCAGAAGCTTATATGTGCACAAACTTGCTTCATAAATGCATAATTCTATAAATTAAATATCCGATATTTAAGTAAAATACTCAATTTACACTTTCATTAGACACGACGCATATTGTTTTTGAAAGCTGGGGGGGGGGGCATAACCGAAATCTAGACAAGCATAACAAGTTTTTTAGGCTCACGTGCCCTATATTTTTAACATACATTTTACAAATTGGGGGATGGGGACCAGTTACTCCGAAATTCAATTTTCAGTATGTAAATTGTATATTTTAAAAAAAAATATCTGCTTCGAGAAAAAGTGGGGTCCCCCCAACCCCCCCCCCCCCCCCGAAGATACGTGCCTGTTCTTGGCCTGTTGCGTGTACATTTCTGACTATCTAACGAAACAAATTTATAATGAGCCATGCTGTATATTATAAAAATCACAGCTCTATGAAAATATGCCCTAATCATTTATTGTTTCTTAATTAAAGAAAAAAAAATACTTACATTTATATACATGTATATATATTTACTTCTTACAATTAATGGTATTTTTGATTATAGTATTTTTTGTTATGACTTTAAAATATTTGACACATACTAGTATATCAGTTGATTGCCCGGCGAGTATGGCCATGATGATCGCTCACTGCTCGGTCGACCTCACTGCTCACGTGACCAAGAGCAAGGGCCACGCATTGTACTGAGCAGTCTTCGAGGGCAGCGTGCTGTATGTATGGTCAACAAGAACAGATTCCCGCCTGGAAATTTTCCTCCGTTTTAAATCCTGGTCAAATTCTAAAGGTATATACGGATTTTATCTTCTGTTTTTATATAAGAAATGTATAATACTTGAAATTGGTTTTTCTTAAGAAGGGATATTCATAATCTTACCGTGACCAGGCTACGCTCGGGTTAAACCGGGTCCGTAGGACGCCTGTCATTTAATGGTAGAACATTCTATCTAGTATTTATTCTGAAATACATTATATTAATCTGGAAGTAATACATCTATTTTGAACGAACTGCCCTCACCCCTGCATTAGGATTTTGATGATTGGCGAAGTTAGATTTTGTATTTGTTTTTTTTGTATGCCTGTAAACTGTAAAGTAGCCCCCCTCCCCCCGTCCACTTACAAAAACGATGCTACGTGCCTGATAATTATATACCCATAATACATGTATAATAATTGAAATGGAATGTATTGCAAACATGTACTAAATATACTTCTATTGGCTAACTTTGGGTACGTTAAAAACCAGAATGGACAAATTTATGTTAAGGAGGCTGGAGGCTGGGTTGTTAACAAATTGACCGTCAAATTTGTCTAAAATTTTAAGATATTATGTGTTTAGCTATAAACTATTTTTAAGTAAAGAAAAATTCTATATATTTTACCTTTTTAAATTTGAGTATTTTCCTATATTTTTGCATAGAGGTCTTCTTCTGAAGGAGATCAATACAGTCTAAAAATGACCACGGCCATCTAAACCTCATAAACCTTTTAGATATACATGTAATTTGTTTAGCAATCTAATAAAAATTATAACTTTCATCGGTTTATTTCCGAATTATGAACAATGATACCCCTGATTTTGAAAATATTTTGCGCTCAAGTTTTCAATTAAATAATCTACTATTCCTTTTTAACTTTTTACAATGAAATAAAATTAATCCAACATATGACAAATAATCCACTCTTGTACTATCCAGGTGAACATAGGTATACTCTATACCTGTGCCCCTTTGAGGACCCCATGATTGTCTAATTGCCTAATTGGCGAGTAGCCGTTCGGGGAACACACGCTTTCAACCGCTTCCCGTGTTTGATACGTCGCGTGTATCAAAACCGGGGAGCGGATGGAAATTATAATTTTAATTAGATTGTTTGTTTAGTGATATACTATCATTATGTTACGTTACATGTGTGTGAATTGATTTTATACAGATCTCATCAAAATTTCATTCATATGGGAAATACATATACATGCGCGGATGTAGATGATGTCATAACCCCCACCCCTCTCGAAATTTTATACTTATTGAATCTACATGCATCTATTCATCTAATTCATTTCATTTATGTCCTAATCAAATACATTTAAACTTCTCATCTAGACCCTTTTCCCTAAATGCATGGTGATCCGAATTTGATCACCAATTACTTGCTATTTGTTTAATTATTGATAAATATCTATAACGTTTTTTATAATTTGTTTTTTTTTTCATAGGAAAAAAATACATCTACAAATAGTAACGTCATGAAAATCAAATAATAAATGTTAAAATTAAAAATTCGCGATAAAACCATTGATGACGTAAACTGGAGCTTCATGGTTATACTTTGGGTCCGCGCATGGGTGGGTGTGGGGGTGTACCGTACATTGTAATTAATTTAGATTGATTCACCATACTTTAACAAATATTTTATTATGCAAGTAAATACATAAAAGGATTGGACATCAGGCATGCAGTGCCTACGTAAGTCCTCTCCCCAAGGATCAAGAGAACAGTAAGCAATTATTTCTTTGCGATTTCCATAATTGTAAATTTTGACAGTTTTTGCTATTTGTACAGTTGGTTTTTAAGTACATTTTTAAAAAATGAAAAGGACGCAATACATTTTGTTTCCAATGGTAAATTACTAGTATTTCATAGCTGAATAGTCTATGGCAAAAAGCTGTTATATTATTAAACTGTTCTAGTCCGTGGTATAACAAAGTTAAAGTTACCAACGCTAAAATTATAATCATGCTGCGTTATTTCGCGTAGAGACACAATTTCTATGTTTCAGGGGTATTTATTTACTAATCAAAAGTATACGAATGCAAATTTTAACATTTGAATTGTGAAAGGAGTTTTAATTGATATTTTAAATAGGTTATTTGATATAACATCTTAAACCTTGTTATAAGTCCTGTTTACAGGCAAACTGAAAGCAATTAAATATAATAAAATTCTCTTGTTTTCCATGCGGGTATGTAGGTGCATGTAAGAGCTGACGCGGGCTATGTAAATTTATATTTTGTATATACAATGTACATGTATATTTATATATGAAATGATCGGTACCTTTATAGGCCGTATGAGACATAAAAGAAAGCTTGCTGCTGTTTATTTTTTTCTATATTTAAGATTTAATTTTATAAAATTAATATTCTCATTTTTTATCTCAAGGAGAACCATGCTGTTACTCAAGGAAGGCGTTGAATGAAGGAAGACAACTACCACTTCCATCATCATCATCATCAACAACAGCAACAATATTATCATCATCCTCATCATCGTCATCCGCAGCAGCAGCAGTTTCAACATCAAAGTCCTGCAACATGTACTTTTATCTTTTGTGAGTATGTATTATTTTAAAAAATGATATTATTTATACTATAGCCTGTCCCGGGCTCCTATTCCAAAATAGTCCTAGATTTTTAATTTTTTTATTTTTTTTTAACATGCCCCCTTTTTACATGGAGAAATTTTGTTAGAAATGAAAACTATTTTCTTACTGGAATTTATTTGGACCTTTTCTGAACACTTTGATCAATTTTTCAACATAATCATCCGCGGGTACATGTACTTTTATGTAAATCCAAGGCAAATTCCAGTAGACCAACTATTTTTAGCCATGTTCTTTATTCTTACAAGGGTGAAGGGGGGGGGGGGGGGAGTGCTGGCCACTGACTTTTTCAAAACAGACATTATTTTTCTATAATATTTACATCACAAGAGCTGACGTTATAAAATATTTCCTTTAATAGTAAGATAAATTCTCTAAAAAAAAAAAACAGTCGTATTGGTCGCCATTTTGAATTATTTTTACCGACTCATCTGCCATGATCTTTTGTTCAAAGCTCTTTCAAAACTAAAATTACAAATATCTCCGTAGCGAACGGAGAGAGTTACTTTTTAACTTTTGCATCGTCAATTAAATTGATGATACAACCGTTCCATTTATTAAAGATTATAATCTGCGCAGATTCAGTTTAACTGCTTGTAATATATGGTAGTTAATGTGAAAAAGGGAGACAATACGATACGTGTTACAATTTACAAAGAAAAAGTATTGCTAGCGCTCTCGAGCGCTAGCAACTTCGTTAGTCTTTTTCACTTGAATACGCACGCTCGACTCCATAGTAGGGGATTCTGGGAATACTGTACTACTGTAGATAAACTGTACCATGTGAATTTCGTTTTATCATCTCCGCACGAAGTTTTGTGTTATATTGTAAATGTCAAAATAGTAACAGTCGCTTAGGTCTTATTATGCAAAGTTATTTTAAATATTATAATAAATAGCTAGCTTTATTTTAAGTACCTTCAAGCTCGGAAAACAACCTCGGATATGTTTTCCGAGTTTGACGGAAAGGCCCGAGAAGATACGATTGCTACAAAACGGTACCAATGGTTCTTGAAAATTTTCACCTGGAAGTTGAAATTACAGTATATACATAATGATTAAGGCACAGTCAATGAGCTATGCCATTGCCGATGCTTCTGTGTTTTATGATGGCTACAGCGCTAGCTCACCAATCTTTTTAAAAGATAAGCTTGTTAATTTAAAAGAATTTGTAAGATGCCACGCCACTCAACAAATAAGGATTTTAAAGATTGGCAGATTTTTTTCTACCCTTTTAAAGATTTTAACGATTTTTTTTTCTCTTTTTGCTTGTTAAGATGTTTGTGTAGGTCTGTGCCTCTTTCCTCACTTTCTAAAATGCTACGTGCCTGAATTAATTGTAATGCCTTATACAGACCATGGTTGTATGGTCTCATAAAATAAAACAAAATCCAGTTGTTGAATTTTATATGTATATTTCAAGAATAGGATCCATTTCCATGCAAACGTGCACATAAGATGTGTCTTGAGATTCATGAAACCAGAGGCGTGTTCAACAAACCGCTCGCGAGCGAGCGCTCGCCAAAATTCCCTTTACCCGCAACACAAATTTTGGCGAGCGCTCGCTCGCTCTGTTGAACACGCCTCAAGTCAAGCTGTCTTTGACGTACGGTGTATTTTTTTTTTCAAATGGTTGAAAGTGTTAGATGTTGTCTTTGGCTTTACCTTCTTTTCAATTAGATTAAAATAGTTTAAAATGGCTAGAACCATCTAGCCCTCTTTAATTTATGGGGACCGCTTTTCGTGAATTGACATATTTTACAGACACATGGGGATGCAATTGTATGATAAATGGTTTATTCTGTGTTTCATAATTTATTAAGGATGACATTTGTTTAAGGTCTTGATATTTTCTTCCTGACAAATAAATCGAAATAAAACGATAACAATTAAGTAAATTATGGTTTGTACGTAGAAGCATATAGACCTAAAAATAGTTTATGTTTATCAGAATCTTTGAAACATCTTTTATTTTTTCAATTAATTTTTTTTAAAGTTAGGTGAAAGGTAAATACTGTTTTTTTTTTAAAGTAATATTGAATAACATCCTAATATGCATTTATATAGTAACAGTGACCAATAACTTTGGTTTTCTCTATTAATTAGCATTTTACACAGGAATTCTAGTAGATATTTGATTATTTATGTTTGTTACAATTGTAGCCACCAAAGAGATCCAGACATCAGACTTATGATGGGGCATCAAGAATACAGTAACGCATAGGCAGTCTCGCTTACATTGAAAGTTTGACAATGGAGTTTGGAAAAAAAAACCATTGTTGACCAAAAGATTGTACCATATTTAATGATGAAAGTTTGTTTTGAACTTGTATATATTTTTACGTTTTACGTTAGATTAATAAAGTTATTTGGTGTCTTGTTATCTTTGAGAGAGGTAATGAGTGATTGGGAGAGCAGGGGGAGAGTGAGTTTTGGGGAGAATGCACTCTGCCACTCTCATTCACTTGCTCACGCCATTCTCTTTGTGTGTCTCCTCTCTCTCTCTCTCATCACTTTCTTACCCTACTCTTTTCTCTCACTCTCTTACCCGAATTTTCCTGTTGGGTTGGGTGAGAGAGTAAGAGGGGAGAGTGGGTGAGAGAAATGGATTGACAGAGAGTGGGACCTGAGAGAGAGAGAGAGTGTGTGTGTGTGTGTGTGGGAGGGTGTTATAGAGAGTGGGGCATGAGCGAGTGTGGCGTGTGAGAGTATGGGGTGTCTGAGAGAGAGTGTGTGTGTGTGTGAGGTGTCTGAGAGAATGTGTGGGGCGTGGGAGGGGTGAGAGAGAGAAGGGACTGAGAAAGTGTGTAGTGTGTGAGAGGGTGAGGGAGAGAAAGTGTGGGGTGAGAGAGAGAGTGGGGAGTGAGAGAGTAGTGCATTAGAGAGAGTTGGAGAGGGTGAGAGAGAGAGAGAGTGGGGCATTGGTGAGAGAGTGTGTATGGGCTGTGAGAGAGGGTAAAAGAGAGAGTGTGGCGTGAGTAAGAGGGTGGGAGAGAATGGGGTGAATGGGGATGTGGGGTGTGTGAGAGAATGGAGCATGAGAGGGTGAGACAGAGAGTGGGGCGGGAGAGGGGTGAGAGAGAGAGGGGCGTGAGAGAGAGTGAGATGTGGGAGGGGTGAGAGAGAGAGAGAGTGGGGTGTGTGAGAGAGTGGGGCGGGATAGGGATGAGAGAGTGGAGCATGAGAGAGAGGGGGGGGGGTGAGATGGGTGAGAGAGAGTGTGTGGTGTGGGAGGGGTGAGAGAGAGTGTGGTGTGGGAGGGGTGAGAGAGAGAGTGGGGCATGAGATGGGTGAGAGAGAGAGTGTGGTGTGGGAGGGGTGAGAGAGAGAGAGTGGGGCATGAGAGGGTTGAGAGAGAGGGAGGGGCGTGAGAGAGTGAGGTGTGGGAGGGGTGAGAGAGAGTGGGGCATGAGAGAGAGAGAAGGGGTGAGAGAGAGTGAGGTGTTGGAGGGGTGTGAAAGAGAGAGAGTGGGGTGTGAGAGAGAGAAAGTGGGTGTGTGAGATGGTAAAAGAGAGAGTGTGGCGTGAGTGAAAGAGAGTGTGGCGTGAGTGAAAATGTGGGGTGTGTGGGAGAGTGGGGCATGAAAGAGTGAGATAGAGAGTGGGGCGGGAGAGGGATGAGAATGGGGCGAGGGAAAGAGAGAGAGAGGGTGAGAGTGGGGTATGAGAGGGGTGAGAGAGAAAGAGGTGTGTGAGAAAGTAAGAGTGGGGCGAGAGAGAGGGGGGCGTGAGATGGGTGAGAGAGTGGGGCGGGAGAGTGGTGCGAGAGTGGGCCGTGAGAAAGTGAGAGAGAGTGGGGCATGAGCGAGTGGTGCATAAGAGAGAGTTGGAGAGGATGAGAGAGAGAGAGTTGGACATTGGTGAGAGAGTGTGCATGAAAGGGTGAGAGAGAGTGTGTGGTGTGTGAGAGAGGGTAAATGAGAGAGTGTGGCGTGAGTAAGAGGGTGAGAGAGAGTGGGGTGAATGTGGATGTGGGGTGTGTGACAGAATGGGGCATGAGAGGGTGAGATAAAGAGTGGGGCGGGAGAGGGGTGAGAGAGAGAGGGGTGTGAGAGAGTGAGGTGTTGGAGGGATGAGAGAGAGTGGGGTGTGTGAGAGACTGGGGCATGAGAGCGTGAGACAGAGATTGGTGCAAGAGAGTGAGAGGGGCGTGAGAGAGAGTGAGGTGTGGGAGTGGTGAGAAAAAAAGAGAGGGGGCGGGAGAGGGATGAGAGAGAGTGGGGCGTTAGATGGGTGAGAGAGAGTGTGGTGTGGGAAGGGTGAGAGAGGAGAGTGGGGCGCGAGAGGGTGAGATAGAGAGTGTGGCGGATGAGGGGTGAGAGAGAGAGGGGCGTGAGAGAGAGTGAGATGTGGGAGGGGTGAGAGAGAGAGACTGGGGTGTGTGAGAGAGTGGGGCATGAGAGTGGGGCGGGATAGGGATGAGAGAGTGGAGCATGAGAGAGAGGGGGAGGGGTGAGAGAGGGTGGGGCATGAGATGGGTGAGAGAGAGAGTGTGGTGTGGGAGGGGTGAGAGAGAGAGTGGGGCATGAGATGGGTGAGAGAGAGAGTGTGATGTGGGAGGGGTGAGAGAGAGAGAGTGGGGCATGAGAGGGTTGAGAGAGAGGGAGGGGCGTGAGAGAGTGAGGTGTGGGAGGGGTGAGAGAGAGTGGGGCATGAGAGAGAGAGAAGGGGTGAGAGAGTGAGGTGTGGGAGGGGTGAGAAAGAGAGAGTGGGGTGTGAGAGAGAGAAAGTGGGTGTGTGAGATGGTAAAAGAGAGAGTGTGGCGTGAGTGAAAGAGAGTGTGGCGTGAGTGAAAATGTGGGAGAGTGGGGCATTAAAGAGTGAGATAGAGAGTGGGGCGGGAGAGGGATGAGAATGGGGCGAGGGAAAGAGAGAGAGAGAGGGGTGAGAGAGATTGGGGTATGAGAGGGGTGAGAGAGAGAGAGGTGTGTGAGAAAGAAAGAGTGGGGCGTGAGATGGGTGAGAGAGAGTGGGGCGCGAGAGTGGGCCGTGAGAAAGTGAGAGAGAGTGGGGCATGAGCGAGTGCATAAGAGAGAGTTGGAGAGGATGAGAGAGAGAAAGAGTTGGACATTGGTGAGAGTGTGCACGAAAGGGTGAGAGAGAGTGTGTAGTGTGAGAGAGGGTAAAAGAGAGAGTGAGGCGTAAGAGGGTGAGAGAGAGTGGGGTGAATGTGGATGTAGGGTGTGTGACAGAATGGGGCTTGAGAGGGTGAGATAAAGAGTGGGGCGGGAGAGGGGTGAGAGAGAGGGGTGTGAGAGAGAGTGAGGTGTTGGAGGGATGGGAGAGAGAGAGGGGTGAGAGAGAGAGTGGGATGTGTGAGAGACTGGGGCATGAGAGCGTGAGACAGAGATTGGTGCATGAGAGCGAGAGGAGCGTGAGAGAGAGTGAGGTGTGGGAGGGGTAAAAAAAGAGAGGGGGCGGGAGAGGGGTGAGAGAGAGTGGGGCGTAAGATAGGTGAGAGAGAGAGTGTGGTGTGGGAAGGGTGAGAGAGGAGAGTGGGGCGCGAGAGGGTGAGATAGAGAGTGGGGCGGGAGAGGGGTGAGAGAGAGTGGCGTGAGAGAGTGAGGGGTGAGAGAGAGAGAGTGGGTGTGTGAAAGAGTGGGGCATTAGGGCGTGAATTGAGATCGGGGCGGGAGAGGGATGAGAGAGAGTGGAGCGTGAGCGAGAGAGAGAGGGGGTGAGAGAGAATGTGGGGCGGGAGAGGGGTGAGAGTGGGGCGTGAGATGGGTGAGAGAGAGAGAGTGTGGTGTGGGAAGGGTGAGAGAGTGGGGCGTGAGAGAGAGTGGGGTGTGTGAGATGGTAAAAGAGAAAGTGTGGCGTGAGTGAGAGAGAGTGTGGCGTGAGTGAGAATGTGGGGTGTGTGGGAGAGTGGGACATGAAAGAGTGAGATAGAGAGTGGGGTGGGAGAGGGATGAGAATGGGGCGTGAGAGAAAGAGAGAGAGTGGGGTATGAGAGGGGTGAGAGAGAGAGGTGTGAGAAAGAAAGAGTGGGGCGAGAGAGGGGTGAGAGAGAGTGGGGTGTGAGAGAGAGTTGGGCGGAGAGGGGTGAGAGAGAGAGAGGTGTGAGAGAGAAAGAGTGGGGCGTGAGAGGGGTGAGAGAAAGTGAGGCGTGAGAGAGAGTGGGGCGTGAGAGGGGTGGGATAGAGAGTGGAGCATGAGAGGGGTGAGAGAGAGGGTGGGGCGTGAGAGGGGTGAGAGAATTGATGAGAGGGAGAGTTGGGCTCTAGAGGTTGAGAGAGAGTGGTGTGTTAGAGGGTGAGAGAGTGGGGCATGAGAGAGAGAATGGGGTGTTAGAGGGTGAGAGAGAGAAAGAGTAGGGCGTGAGATAGGTGAGAGAGAGAGAGAGAATGGGGCATGAGAGGGTTAAGATAATTGATAAGAGAGAGAGAGAGAGAGAGAGAGAGTGGGGTGAGAGAGAGTGCGGCATCAACGAGAAAGAGTGTGGGGCGTGAGAGAGAAAGAGTTAGATGAGAGAGAATTGGGTGTAAGAGGGGATGATAGAGTTGGGTGAGGGTTATGATAGAGACTGGGACGTAAGAGTGAGGTGTGTGAGAGAGAGTAGGTGAGAAAGGAGAGCGTGGGGGACAGAGGTGAGAGAGGAAGTGGGACGAGTGTGATGTGAGAGAGAGGTGGTGTAGCGTGAAAGGGTTGAGAAAGAGTGGGGCGAAAGGGGATAAGAGAGAGTAAGGTAAGTGGGGCGTGAGTGAGAGGAAAGAAATAGGTAATAGATCGTGGAGAGAAGATGTGGGTGGGATGAGAGTAGAGAAGATGGGGTGAGAGAATCGGGTGAGAGAGTGATAATGGGGATAGAAGCGAGAGAGGGGTGATGGAGGGAGTGAAAAGTGGTAATGGGGTGAGAGTGGCGGAGGCGGGGGGGGGGGGGGGCATAGATACATTATCCTTAAGGGCTGAAATGTACTTAGATCAAACTGCTCTCAGGATGGGACAATATGAATGTAATTCTTCTTTTATCAACGACTTGTTTGAGAAAAACAAAATAATGGAAGAGGCCAATATTTGTTCATTCTAACCAGCATAAAAGGTCACAAAATGTTTTGCTTTGTTCAAATTCTGGTAATGACAATTCACCATAGGAGAAAAATTGTTTCCTAAATATATACTAGCGGAAAAAAGAAACTGTGCATTATTTAATATATGAAATCACATGACTCTGGTTTCCTGTTGGTATATATATTACTGGTTTGTCGAAAACAGAAAAAAAGTAAGGATATCCATAACAACATTTTTGTGTTATCTCGAAAACATGCATTCTGCATTTGTAAATATGAACATTTAAATGACATTTTACATGTATATAGCCTAACACGCACATAAAAATGGTTTATCAAATAGAATTATCTCAGGTTTTGCATAGTTAAATTATATCAAAACCGTTTCCGAACCAACCATGCACCCGGGAAATAAAAAGTAAACCATTTTTCATGATTAATTTCGGGTTAAAATTACATTTGAGCTGGGAACTTAATGCGAATATGTTTTGTTTGTTTTGACCGGTGTACATGTCTTATAATTTATCGACTTTTAATGAAACTTGTGTGTCATTTTGCATTTGTGATTCAGCAAGATTGAACAAATACTCTAGCCTGGCCAAATAATCATAATTCTTTAGGTGACTCTATGCATACGTTTAAACGTCCAAATGCAAGTCCTCTAAAAAAGGTTTCAATACTTAAACTAGCGAATTTATTTCCTCCGCACGCATAACTCAAAAGATCAGGATCAAACTGAAATGATAACACTAATGTACTAATAAGTATAAAGATCGTGTTTCATTAATTTCATTTTGGGATATCGGGTAATTTATTGTGGCTTTGAGGATCCTTCGAGATCCATGAAAACCCTGCTTTCACGAATTCTATTGATGTTGCAGTAAATGTTTATTATCCTGAATTCACAATGCATCGCTAATCAAATGTAGGAAATAGAATATTGAGACTGGATTTTCCCCCCACAAAATTAGAAAAGATTACATGGGATACATGTAATAGATATGAAATCAATTATTTATTACCAAACAATAGTTAATTTAAAAAATCGTTTCCAAATCTCATGGCATATGTTGATCCAGCGCGCAACATTTTTGAAAAACAATATTTTAAGCTTTTTGGGGGGTGACTTATGCGGGATATAAAAGTAAATAGATGATCCGCGTTATATATATATTTACATCTTATTATTAACAAATTAATAAATTGGTCGGAAAAAGTCAGAAAAATTAACTAAATGATTGTTAATGTACATCTGTGTGTTAGATAAAAGAAACAGCCAAATCGTCTTCTATGGGAACTTGAGTCTGACATCATCATGATTATTTCGTGCAGTCCGTGATTTTTCGTAGGTTGCTGAAGGTTTCGACCAATCGATAAACGGGGCGTGTAGATTTCAGTCCTGTCAGTTTCTACAGAGTTATGAATTACAATCAATTTCCGTAAGAAATAGAGGGAATCTTACTTGGTGGATGTAAATATATGTAAGATTACTCTGATCCTCAATCAATTGTCGCCTTTATAATTTGAGATGTGAGGGTTTTTTTTTCGAGATGACTATGCTTCCAGTAAACTGTTGTTGGAGAAATATTTGAATGCGCCCAAACCTTCTTCCAGAATAGGATACCATGGAGGTTTTTTAATGATCAATCAGAGCCGCAAAGTGAAACATGGCATATGTAAGGAATGTATACATTATGGAATCTGTGGACATCCAAATTGACAAACAATAATCATTCCCTGCTTTAAGCATGTATTTATTTTCTCGGATAAGATTATTTTAAAAATTATCATGTCTAAAAGTCCGTACTTTTGCAAATCAAGAGAGCGTATCACATTTCGGTAATTCGCTATTATGCTCAGCATATCAGACTGAGGCGCAGCTAGCAGCCAATTCAACTTCCTGTTTATATTGGTCCAAATAAACTGATTGCAGTTGGATTGAGTATCGGTAATCAGCCAAAGCTCTAGTACTCGGTCTTGGATACAGAAAAAAATATTGTTTTGCTTCTAATACACACTAAAAGGTTTTTGTGACTGCAATAAAATATGAAACATTATAATAAAATTGTGTATGTTTATTATCAATTATAATTGGGTATGTCTATTACCAAATCAAATTGTTTGTTCACCCCATTTACGTTCTGTTTGGCCTTCAAAATGATATTCTACATATGTAAATACGTTGTTCATGTACCATTCAATGGTTTTGAGTAAATCAATGGCGGATTTAGAGGGGGCCCGGAGGGGAGATTTCCTTTGTGATAAAAATTTAAAAGAAAATTAATAGAACTACAGAAAATCAGTTTTTGATGTCAATCATAGACATTATAATATGTTATGTACATCTAGAATAGCTCAAAATGTGTTTTAAAAACCTGGGAGCTTCCGGGAATTTCGCCACCTGGACCCCCATCAAGGCGGCCCCAAGACCACCGGTCTTTTGGCCCCCCTTTCAACAAATCCTGGAGATTGGGAGAATGTTCCCGCTGAAGTTGGAGCTTTTATCTCTTGCGTTTACGAAAATAATTGGTAATTAGAAAAGTAATAGAGACAGACCGAAATTATGGAGAATTTAAAGTAGAGTTTATGGAAAACGCTGGAAAAACTAAATGACACATTCAAAAGTTGATGTGTTATGGATAACAAATGACGCAATTTTGTGTTGTATTCCCGACTCCCAAGCAAAGGAAAAAGCAAAAGGATGTTCCAAGTATCAGAAATCAGAGCTATTGATCAGTATTTCAAGAAATGAGTGAAGAATAACCAATAACATTAACTATTTACATCCGTTACCAAATCATGATTTTGTGTGAAACACCGAAATGCACACCGCTTTATGCTACATTTTTCTTTATTCATTATATTTCATTCAGTCAACCCCCCCCCCTCCCAAAAAAAAATAAATTACAATATTTGATATTTGTTCATTTTGTATTGAACGAAATACTAGTCATATTTAATAATTATCGATCAATATTGAAAAAAAAAGCGTAGTGTTTATATTCAAATTTCAAACTAATATTATTGTTTTACTGTCACAAGATATTCTTACTTTGTATTGTAACACACAACTGTATTTTGAAATTTACATGAACATCTGTTACTTTTCACGAACAGATTGAAGATATCATGTGTTTGATTTTTCTCATTTCGACAGGGTCGATATGTAATACTTAGCGAACCCAGTTCTTTGTGTACCAATCTTTTTGTTTAATGTATTTATCAAACTTAAAAATCTCTAATCAGCCATGAAGCATACATTACGTATACTTTGTAGAGACAATTATATGAATTTTTACTTAAAGTAGTGTCCATTGAAATACTTTGTTATGTTTAAAAGTCATGCACGTAGCATCGTTTTTGAAAGTGGTGGGGGGGGGGGGGGAGGCAGGCTCAACCCAAAAATCTTGACAAGCCAACAAAAAAAAAAAAAGAGGAAATATGCTTCTTCCAAAATCCTCAAAATCCTAATCCGTAGGGGGGGGGGGGCTAAAAGTTCAACAATTTCACTCTATTTATTTCCTTATTTTTCAATTCAAATTTTCAATTTTTTACATTGCCCCATAAAAGGGGGGGGGGGGCAATTCCATGTTTATTCATTTTTTAATATGTAAATTTAAGAAAAATCTTTCCTGCGCCAAAAAGTGCGTCCCCCCCCACCCCGATGCTATGTGCCTGAAAGTTGTTGAGCAATTCTGCACCAATATGCCACTTGTGCTGCGCATTCAATTTATAAGCAATTGTATTACAAACTGTCCCTGTCCTTTCTTTTCAATGTTTCAAGTTTAAACTTCTTTTAAATTTGAAATAAAATATAGAATCAGTGAATCTTATAATTTTTATTAATCTATTGATAGAATTAAATATTACTTTTATACAAGATTAACATCCGTTACCGTGATTTCACCCCCATGTAAAGACCTAGATTGGTAAATACAAGAGATGTGTGAATTTTTTTTCTTCAGGAAAACAATAATAATTGGCGTTCTTTTGGAAAAACAAATTTATAAAACAGTCTGGCAAAGTGATTTTTTTATCACTATGACCATTACAATTATGAGAATGACTGAACTATTTGTCAAAGGCAACATTCGAAAAATAACATAATTATATAACACAAAATTGAAACATGCTGAAATTTAACATGTGTTGCTTTTTCTTCTTAATTATAAAAGAATATGAGACTATGAATGAGACTGAGTTCAAACGTGAGAGCTCTCTGAGTCTCAGCTTTATGGCATCCTGGCCGTTTGTCGGTATCTTACGTTAGATTCGCGCTTCACGTGATTTACTAAACAAGTATTGTACTAATATCAAATAATTTCGTACAAATTCTCACAAAAGATTCTTTATAGATCCACCAAGTGATATATTGGTGTGTCGAGCCATCTTAAAAAAAAAAGGTGAAATTCTTATAGAGCTTTCAAACATTTGCATATGCCACAGGTTTGTTCATTTATAAATAATTCCAGAGACCTACATTTGTAAATAACAAATAATGTTATTTAAGTCTGATAATTCTGATCAATTTTTTTTTTGGCCATCATGAATATTAATTTACAGTTCTGTAAAATATAAAGAATACTACTTCTACTAATGTGACTATCGTATTTTTTTGTGTTTTGAAGTTTTGCGCTTTTCAATAATCGAAGAAAATAAAGCTGCTAGAGTTATCTTTCTTGGTCTGCAGGTGTAAATATGACGTCATTCAATGGCGGTTGTTGAATGGAGGGAACACAAACAGTAGCATTTGTTTATCGTCAGCGATCAATTGGTGAGTCCCCAAGAACCCAAACTGTCGTGTTGTTGATCCGTAAACTTACTGTTAATCATCCACGATTCTTTGCTCATCAAACAATCACTTTATCGCAGAAAAGTCCATTGAATGAACGTCGATTGAATGGACCATTGTTTTGATTTTCGAGTTTTTTGAGTTTTTCGAAAATATGTGTCAACGATTGTTTTCGAGCCTTTATTAGAAATCTGTAAAGACTATAGCAATGATTACTAATCTTAATGTGAAACTGTTATGATGTATGAAGTTTTTCCCAAATACTTTTTCATTTTGATGAAAAACAAGGACTGTTTAAATTAGTTCGAATTTCCTCTAGCTTGCTCAATCAAGCCATTGCCATTTATAAAGAAAGGTTGCATTTCACAAATTCGTTTTTGTGACTGAAAAGTCTTCTGTTTTATTTCTAAAATACATTCCACATGATAATTTCTATCAACTAAGCCATCCTGATACTTATAGTTAAATGAATAATTCATAAACGATCATGTAAGATTTGCTTTGTAATACTTTTCAGATAACTTTCTTACTATTAATCATATTACCGATAGTTAAACAGATTAAAAGTTTGATGATAACTATAGGATCACATTAAATTAAAATGTGCTTAATCAACTTATCTTAATCAAGGTTTAGAAAATTCAAAATCCGTGTACTTTAATTGATATAATGTTCATGATTATGAAATTGATATTTCTTAATAGTACCATATTGTCAGGTTTGCGATGCATTGCATTTAGGTTATAGTAGGTGCATTTTATGAAATGTTGATATTTTTATGAACCTTCTTAGCTTCTTTAATCTTAACAATGCAATTTATACTATAGGGGCAATTTACATGCAAAGTGACAGGCAATACAATAAGTTTTTTTTGTGAGAACCAAGAGATTCTTCATGATTTAGC
Organism: Magallana ariakensis; assembly: GCA_020458035.1. Classification (NCBI taxonomy): domain Eukaryota; kingdom Metazoa; phylum Mollusca; class Bivalvia; order Ostreida; family Ostreidae; genus Magallana; species Magallana ariakensis. The sequence continues at coordinate 41,493,245 of CM035811.1, read as the reverse complement.
TATATACATTTTGGTTGCAACCTGATTGAACAGTACTCATTATTATTATTTAATGTTCATCACAAAAGATTTCTATTTCAATATTCAATTTTCTCTCACGCTTCATAATTCAGTAAATTATAGTTTCTTTTAATACTGATATTTACATATATATGAAAACAGCAGAAAAAAAATATGGTAGTGTCTTCTTTTCAAATTATTTGACTCGGTCTTTATTAAACTTGAGCTTCGATCTGTGCTCAAGGTTGGGTAGAAAATCTCATTTGAAATAATTTTACTAATCAAATAGAAAATAGATCCGCAGGTGCAACTATATGTGAAAAAAGAGATGATTAGAATTTTGAGAAAATTATCTGAGTCAGTTACTTTTCTTTTGAATGTCCTCTTGTTTTATTAGTTAAATGTTGAAGTTAGGAAAAGTTTGATATCTTTTTAAAGTTAATTTATTGAAATTTAATAATCTAGGAGATTTCCTGCCATATATATACGTGTTGGCCTTATAATGACTCTAATTTGGCAATTGCTAATTGTAATAACGAATATGATATTTCACTTGTCTGTCACAAACTTTTTCAAATTCTTATGATTAGCATGCAGTGATTCATCACAAAATTCTGCTGTTGTGTAATTATACTTGTCCTATTTCATTAATTTCAAGGCAATTCTGTGTCTCCCAGTGAAAGTCACCATACATCTGGAAGAAAACAGAAAACATTTCTGTAAAAAAGTTTTACTGCTTATCTTGTGTGTGTACAGATGTTTAAAAATGATAATGTTTTATGCTGTTGGCATTCATGAGATAATTTATGAATTATGATATTAATCAGCATAAAGATATTTTAGGAGCTCTGAAAGATTTTTTTTTTTGTTTACAGTAGAGTATATAATGAATGGTTGCACATTCAGAATATGAATATCTAACATATTATGCGCCTCTCATCTTATTAATAACATGAATATACATGATGTAAGTAAACAAATGACCAAAATAATTTTTCTTTCTTAATTTTAGTTTTTTTGAAAAAATGATTTATGAAAATATAAATCTATGCTATTTGAATTTGGGATCAACTTTATAAGTATTAAAGTAAGAGGTCACTGTGTGTGAATTGTTCAATTATTTCTTTTAAGAAATTGGAAGTATCCTAGACATAGAAAGTTTTGTTTGTATGTCATTTATATCTCTCAGAGTCTGTAAAAAAAATATTATTTTTAAAGGTCTTCTATATCCATTGACATCTGGGCACTGAAATTTTGACCCCTGAGTGTGTGTGTTGTTGAGATATAACTGTAGAAAGTTTAATATTAAAAGCATGTAGGATCTTGCATTGCAAAAAGCGAAAATGCAATGTTAAGTGAAAGAAAAAAGATTTCTAGTACAAATACTTGTGATTGCATTTGTGATAGAAATGTTGTTTTATGGACTATTATTAACAGCTAGGGCAAAACATTACCGGGATGTAACAGTGTCAGAATTAATTAGATAACCTTGCTGAACTCAGAAGTGATAAAATATAGGAAGGAGAATGTCACATAAATGACAGTAGATCGAGGCTTGTGTTTGAAAGCCAATCCAAGATGTTCGACACTGTAACCTTGATGATCAATTCTGGGCAGACCCAAGCACTGATATTGATTGGACTTCAGGTATCGAGTTGAGATCAATGAGAATGCAGGATGAGTCACTTGTTTTGCCTGCGAGTATAACTATAAGATCAATGTCGGTTTCAGGTTAATAACACGGTTAAAATTGCAAGATCCCACCGCTGTCTGTTGAATTTATTGAACGATTTAGAGAGCAGAGAAACGAGTCAGAAATGTTCAAGTTTTCCGGGATGTTTTCTTTAATATTTAATAATTGTAGCGTTTGATGAATGTTTGTGGTGTAGAACTCAGGAATTTGATTTATCGGCCTATTTTGGGAAATTCCATTTTTAGCGAATTGGGAAAATTTTATCGACAATTTGATGAAATTGGGAAAAGTTCTATATATGTTAATAATTAATTAAAGATCACATCATGATTTTAGAATCCACATAGACTTCTGAATTTGTACACCAAACAGCTATACTTTTAAATATGATTCAGCTTTATATAGTTATGTATGAGATTCCTATTTCTGGTCATTTTAAGTCTTTTTCTAAAACTCCTTCAAAGAAATACAGAATGAATGTATATACACATGCATATGTCATGTATGTCTCTTAAAATGCAAAAATGCATTGAAAATATATTTTTCTAGTTGAAATAACTCCTAATGCCTACCTTTTACTCAAATATCAACGGAGTATATGGAAATTACATGATACATTTACAGTATGCTACAATATCATGATGTGTAGAAAAACAGAGGAAATTCGGATTAAAAGTTGGCGATATTTCCAGTGTGTTTTAAAACTTATATTATGACTGCAGATTTGATAAATGAGTTAAATAGAGAAAAAATAAGGACATTTTGATTATCTTATGAAGTATTTTTCCAACAGAATTCAACATAAAAGCATTGTTCACCATTTGGGAAAAAATACTGCTAAATTGGGAAAAATTGAACCTATTTTCAATTGGGAATGGGGCCGAATTTCAGCCCCTGAGGAGGTACTGATAAATCCCTGTTTACAGAATCTTGTATTGCAACTTGTATTAGACAAAAGACTTCAATAAAATCTTAGCTTATTTTTGATTGGCGAGTAGTGTGTATACACTGTATTTTTTTCATCACATGTCGTTGTACTGTTGATCAGCAATTCAGATATGACTATATTGTCCCAAAGGGAAAAAAAACCTTGAAAACCTGTATTGTCATTGAAATAACTGCAAAAATCTCTTATTTCAGATAATACAATATATCGATATGTATTGAATTACCGTAGTTTGACTTTTATCGATTATAGCCTGTGAATTGTTCGATATGAATTCAACATTTTCGCAAATATAGTTTTATTTACATTTATTAATAGGCTTTGTGTCGAAATATTTGACAACAAAGACGCTGCATAAGACGATAAAAGGTCAATCTAAGATTAGAAATTGGCCGACAAATGATGCAGGACTGGCATTGAATCTCCTCTTTTAATGAAGGAAAAATATGCTGTAATGCATGTACATGTACTATGTTTAGAGTTGATTTAGCCAACTGGCATTAAAAATCAATTCCAGCATTATTTCAAAGTCTTTCAAGTTTGAATATATTTTTAATGAGATTTTATAGTTTGGTAATAAACCTGTTTTTGAATTTTCCCACCAAATATTGGGGGGGGGGGGGGGGGGGGGGGGGGGCAAAGAAGCTTTTCGCAGTTTTTCTGTTTGTTCTATCTCAGTTGTGGGGAAAAAGTAGGCAGAATTTTCTCTGTACACATTACCTATTTGTATTTTTTGAATTTGTTTTTTCTTCAGAGCCCTGAGATGCTGATTGGTCCAGGATGACGTCGTATGATGAACTGCTCAAACAGGTAGAGAGTCTGAAGGCGGAGAACTCGCACCTCAGACAGGAGCTCAACGAGTCCACGAGTCACCCTGAGTCCGCGCTCGACGTGTTCGTGGGACTGGACGGTGACTCGGATATTGATGTGATCTATGACGGCGAGGACGGGATACACGTGTTTCAGCAAGGGGGAGGGGGAGAGGGCCGGGACCATGATGTAGATGGTAAGTAGCAGGATTTTTAAGTTTATTTGGGTGGGAAGGAGGTAGTGAGGGCAGGGATTACAATGTGGACAGTAAATGACAGTTGGTTTTTTTTTTTACATTCAACAGGGTGGGAAAAGTTGAGTGGGGGGAGGGGGTAAAGGCTTTGCAAATTGGATGGAAAATAGCTAGATGTTGAAATCAAATTGGTGGGGGGGGGGATGGGGTGGGGGTTGTTAGGGTTTTGGGATTGTAAAGTGGATGGTAAATAGCTAGTTAGAAACTGAAATGGTTCTAAATTTTATTTTTTTTTTGGGGGGGGGGGCTTGGATGTGTGCAGGGACCACAGTGTGGATGCAAAGAAGTGAGATTTGAAATTTAGAATTTGGTAAAGGTGGATCTCAAGTGTTGGTTTTTTCCTTGTGAGGGTTTATTTTAAGCAGGTTTGTTAGAATAGATTGAAATTAATTAAAGGATGGTGGAGAAGCATACCAGGTACTATGTAAAAGATTAGAATGTCTTTAAATGTGATTTATGAACAGAGGTAGAAAAGGCTGTTCACTTGGCAGAATAGGGTTTGGGATAGTGTATTGCTCAGGGGAAAGATTCAGATAGGAGGGGGTCAACTCGTGAAACTAAACACAATTATACAAAAATATAAAAATGTTATTAGGTTAAGAATTGAAGTTTTAAGAATTAAGATGAAAATGTACTGTAACAATACAGAGGTCAGAGGTACATAAATTGCATGTGAATTTTGTCCAATTTGTTAACCAGTGCTGTGAAATGTCCTTACATGACCTTGTGTGTTTAGTGGTTATGGGAGTAGTCCGAGAAACCATCGTGAGAATATACTTTTATGACAATATTCCTTGTACTGGTACAAGAGACATAACTCACACTTGGATAATTGCTGTTTTAGAATTGTCAAAGTAATATTGGGGTTGATTATAAAAAAATAATTTCCATTCTGCATGGTAGAGTTTTTTTTATCATTTGAACTCTGAAGAAATGAAGCTTTCCATGTAAATTTGAGGTTAAAATTGGAGAGAGAGAGAGAGAGAGAGAGAGAGAGAGAGAGAGAGAGATGTGTGTATGCATCGACTTTACATAGTATAACCTGTTCTTTATTTTAATCAAACCTTGTTTAATTAGCTGAAGTCAGCTCTGCAGGCCACGTTTTATGAATCCTTTAATGATGATTTCTTGTACTTCATTATCACTACAAGTCGATTAACATTAGGCTACATGAACAAAATTCTTAATAGCATGTAATTCAATGATCATAGCTGCAATAGTGATGAAATGGAGAGAGAGAGAGAGAGAGAGAGAGAGAGAGAGAATGTATTTACTTTGTCAAAGGTCTCTGCCATGAATTCACTTCTCACAACATTTCTTCATTCCCCAAAAATAAGTGACAACTATATGGCAATGCCTGATGCAGTGAAGCAGCAGATGCAGAAATTTTCTAACCCCAGCATGCCTGATTGTGCAATCAGGATAATTTACTACCTCGCAGATGTTTACAATAAAACGCCATGTTAGTTTAGTCAGAGAGCCGATGGGAGTCGACCGACTCCTCCGTAATAGATGTACTGCGCCTTCATCTTCATTTTTTATTGACTATGAGTAAAAAACTGGGAAATCCACCGTCACTGTGAGCAATCTCTGCCGTGCTCACCAGTAGCAGTGATAGCGTGGAGACAGAGAGTGTGTGTACCGTAAAATGTGTGGGATATATTGCTGAGTTAGACTGTCGAGGACCGGATCAATAGTCAATACATGACTCAGACTGTTGTTGGAGGGATACAGCCTCCTCGGCTTGTCTCGGTGCTGCTAGTGCAGAAAACAAGACTCGCTTGACAGATTCTGTTGCTCGACAAGGATATTTTAAAAATTTTAATTTATTTCGATGACCTACAGTTTCCTTCGACCACCATAGAAGTGCTTTTTGCTGAGACTTTTTGGAGTGGTTATCTGCTGTCTGAGGCTATAGTGTCTGGGGGGAGAAATTTATCTTCCCCTAATTATCATCAATTACATGCTTGTATGGATGGAAAGAAAAAAACTGTTAATGGAAATTGATATACCGGTACTTGGATCTCTTGGCTATTGTGCAGTGGGAGATGTATACTACATATATCATGTGCTCATTGCTCTGAACACATTACTGTGAGGAATTCCTATGTGGAGGAGGGATATTTTTTTTTATTCTCTCTCAGATCTGTTGTTGCCTGTAAATTCTTGTGAATGTGTTGCACAGGATTTCCTCTCTATCTGTAAATCAAAGACGTTTTTTTATTTCCTTTCTTTTTCCCTTCTCTTTTGCCTATACTCTCTCTCTTCATGAAAGAATGAGAATGAGAGAATGGCAGGTGAAAAAACCCTCTCCACAGCTGGAGTTAATTTGAAGGAGCCGGTCTAGTGCTTTCAGAAGAGAGGTAGGAGGAGGAGGGGGTAGTGATGTCGGACGATCACCTGTACCTCAGCCCCGAGGACCTCGAGGAGGGGGACCTGGTCATCGGCGAAGACTCCTCCTCGTCCGGTCACGACTCCTCCAGTCAGACCAGCGATGAGGGAGAAGATCTCAACAACGATGTCAACGAAGAGGACGCCGAAGATGATAGTGATGAAGGTAGAAAGTCATTAATGGATGGAGTGAAACTTGGATCACATTTTTTTTTAGTTGGGGGGGGGGGGGTAAAGGATAGAAATCTTTGGTCTTTGAGAAGTAGTGTGAATTTCTTGTCTCTGCTGCTGGTATTTATAAAGTGTGCATGTGTAGATCATGCTTTTGAGATAATATACAGAAGCAGTAGAGTGTAAATGTTTCAAGTGCCTTTAAAAAAAAAAGTATGCTTCATTCATGAAAATGGTCCAGATTCAGCTTGTCTGTGGTTATTTCTTTGGTAGAGCAGACACTTGTGCCCCACTAAAGCACTTGAATCCTTATGCTGCATTCAACATTGTTTCTGGTAACCACACATAATTTAATTAGTGCACATTGTGTGTTGCTCGGCAAAGGGAGAAATTTTTCTTCTCAGAATCCCAGCAGTATTGGGAATCGAGAAGATATTGATCAACGAGAAAAACCAAAAATTCAATAACTTCTCTTAGTTTTAAACTAATGAAAGAGTTCCATGTTCTGGGAAATCTTGATAGACTGCTGTCTGTAATCAATATGTTGTTACAGTATGTTATTGTTGGTGAGCCCTACTCAGATGAGGACATATCTAATAAGATCAAGGTGTGGGGTAGGACTGTAGGGGGGAGGGATGAGGGGGGGAGGGGGAGGGGTAGGTTGTTCTGTGGATTGTACTATTGAGTAAATAAGTGTTATTGAAGGGCATTAGTAGGGATAATATAATAAAGTTGTCGGGGAGGAGGGGGGTAAAAATATTTGAAAGCCTTGATAGATTGCTTTGTTGTTGGGGAGGGAGGCCAAAAAAATTGAAAATCTTAGTAGATTGCTTTAGTCTGTAATCAGTATATTGTTAAAGTATATTGTTGAACTGAGGTCATACAGAGATCAATCGGTTTGAGGTTGGGGGGGGGGGGGGGTTAGTGTTGTTTTGGAGGCAGGATGCTGGGGATCATTAGACAATGGTTATCTCCTGTGTTGTTTTGTGGTAATGTAAACTGTCTGCATCTTGAAGCTGTTAACTATAACAGAGTACTGGTATAATGGTGGAGCGTGCCAGGGCCGTAATTGTTCTGTATATTGTAGTATTATTGAGGAAATTAGTGTTATTGAAGAGCATTCGTGGAGATCTTTGTAAAGGGGGGGAGGGGGGGAGAGAGAGAGAGAGAGAGAGAGCTTACAGTTAATAATGAAAATTTCATAGAATTCGCTTATCAGTTTAATCACTTCATTCTTTTGCAGGAATGAAAAATTGCATAATTGTGTTTGTAAGTGTATTTTTTTTAATATGATATGAAAATAATTTTCTTCCCTTCAGGCATATCATAATTATGCAAAAAAAAAAAAAAAAGAAAGAAGAAAAACCACTATAAAAATCAATGTGTTCTTAGCTGCTATTAAAGGATGTCTGTATGTATTTGTGCCAGAAACAAACATGATACGATTATATTTAAGCATAATCTGAAATATTTCAGAAATAAATTTTAAATACGGTGAAATTATGGTGACTCATTTCTGGTGAATTTTGTGGATACACTTCACTCTCAAGTTATCATGCCTATTGAATTATGAAACACTGTCTTTATACATCATATGAATCCACAAAGTTACATTTCTACAGAGCCATTATAAGACTGAAAATACATGAAAATTTAAATGATTTCATGGTAGTCTAGAAAAATGGACCTGGTACCCAGGTTTTTTTTAGGGGACTGTTTATCACTAATTATAAGGATGTGAGACATACTGTTCTTATTTTACGCGAGTACTCAAAACACCGTTTTATATCAGAAAACAAGAATATGAAATCACAGGCATCAAACTTTTGTTATGACTTCATATAGTCCACAACTTTTAGAAAAAATAAAGTGAGATTTTAAAATCCATGAGAGGTGCGGTGCTTCTCTTGATTTTACGCGTATTATAGTGTACGGGGTATATTAATTCCTCGCATTTAATTAATAGGAATACAGTAGTTGGGTATTAAAAACAGGTCTGAAGTTTTCTGTTGATGAATTCATACAATGTTTTGTGTGAGTGAGGGGAAAAGAGTAGAGTGCATTAGCTGTTGTCCCGGAACATAAACTATTCATCCTTCAAATTCCTTGTTAACCGCTCTACTATAATGATAGTCCAGTCTGGGCACTCTAAGTCAAATTTCTTGAAGATGTAATACAGACACATTGTATATATATATACAGCCAAATTTATACACAGGATAATGGCGGACTGTGACATTGAGATAATGCAGTGATGCCATATAGAGGAGGATGAACTGGATGTTAATAGTAGCTAAGGGGGGAAGTCTTGGCATCATGTTAGTGGAAATTCTGTCTATTGTGTATTATTTATAAAACATAAAACACTGTTCTGAGTTTTTATGGGCTACAGAGTAAAAGTGTTTTCTGTGTCTTGCACCAATATTTTTTTGTTAGAAATAATGTTAATGGCAAAAATGTTTAAATAAGAAAATATTGTATAAAAAGGGGGGAGGGGGCAAAGAGAAAAAAATATAGGAAGTTTTATCAAATTGAAATAACTTTCCAATTACTTTCTTCCACTGTCAATTGTCTTTCACAGTCGTCAATTTCACAATTTAACTGACAATATTTTTGTATATAAAAGCATAATTCCTATTTTTTTACTGATTCATTTTTGTTGTTGTATGGTTGAATTAAAAAAAATGGCTCAAAAGTACCATTATATATAATCAATGTCTGTGAACTAATTCTGGGTGAATACAATAACAGTCTAATATTAAAGACAAGTGGTCTGTAATAGTTTTCCCTAGCACCCTCTATTAATTGCTACAGCACGCTATTGAATATTGATTCTGGTCGGCCATGAACTCTCCAAGGATTTTTAGGTTTCCATTTACCTAACACAGTCTGTATATTGTCTAATAGTGTCCAATGACGTTCCACCAAATAGAACTTGTATCTCCAATGGTGTCCAATATTTCCAAATTAAACTTGCGTCTCAGAGTCCAATTATGTCCAATATTTCCAAATAGAAATTGTATTTCCAATGGTCATGATGGTGTCTAATATTTCCAAATAAAACATGTTATACATGTTATATTATTTAAAATGTCAAAAGATACATGAAGGACGGAGGAGGGTCTATGAACATTGATGTAATGAGGGAAAGAAATCATAAACAATATGTTGTTGCTGATCGATAAAGAAGATCAACGGTTATGCTATAGATCAATTGTTTCGAATAATTCTAAAGTACTGGTATGTAAAGTAAGATACATCTAACCTGTTCTATATATTTCTTGCATAGGTACATGTATTTCTTTAAACAATTTTTTTACTGGTAATGCAAAGAAAGCAATGAAAATTAGGCAGCCATATTTATAGTTTTGTATGATAAACCTTAAATGCATTACATGTCCTTTGAAAGTATAATTATGTCTCTACATATAAGAGTTATGTATTTTTCAACATGTTCAAAGATTTTTTTTTCTTTGCCCACCTTAAGGAGTTTTCACATGTTTATTTGGTCATGACACTGGTGTATATGAAAATTACAGTTTTGTAAAAAAAAAAAAAAAATCAACCATTTTCAACAAAGGTTTTCTTTGCTGGTCACAGTGAGCATTCATATGACATTGTGTATTTGTTCTTTCCAGAGGAAGATATATCGCCCAATGACATCGGTCCACACAAGTCGTTCAACATTCCTGGGACGGTCAGTCAGCCGAGCGGCGGCCACCCCACCAACAGACAGACGGACGCGGGGGAGGTGCTGGGAAAGCTCCAGGAACTCTACAATGAAAGGTGGGCCCAGAGAATGTCCCACAGTCTTCGTTTAATTTGATTTCTGCAGTCTGAGAGATATTGTTTGGTTAGGAATGTCACATGGGCGTGGAGAATTTTCACACAGTTTTCATCCAGTTCTGTAATGGAAGTCATATCTTATTGATGAACTTCTGAGCGAAGTTTTCAGGTTTTTATAAATTGTTGATGAGTGTCATGATTGAATGATGTAATTCTAATCTGTAGAATTTGAATTGTTAAATATTTGCCAACTATTTGGTGTATGTTAGACTGGTAATGTGTTTATAAGTTCTAATCTAAAATAAGAGATATTTCAACTATGGTACACAGATGTCATAGGTAATAAAGGCTGAATTTCCAAATTACTGATTCAACACCTCTCCAAAGATTTCATACATGAAATATGAAAAGGCGAACAATTTCAGGGCAGAATAGTTAGGAAACATACCTAATTTGTCACAAGTTTAACCCATTGATCTGGATCAGTGGCAATCTATTGCCATTGTATAACCTGTATTTATAAATATTTGATTAATAATGGTATGTTAATCGCTACACTGTTAATTCTCTTGTTTGCTATTCACCATTCAGTATAGTTTACTATTTAATATTTTATTTGTCAATGAAAGAATTCAAAAGAAAATTTGGTCAATTTTTGGGGTTTTTTTTTCCTCTCCTTTTGCAATTTTAATGATTTTTTGTATTAGAATTTTTTTTTTTAGATCAACTAAGCGTTATTCAAATTTCAGACATTTATAATACTGCAAATTGTCATTGAGAATTCGTTTTATTCTTCAGGTCGGCCATTTTGACCTACATTGAAGAGGAGGACAGACAGAGGAAATGGTACATCTCACAACTGGACAACGTCCGACAGCGGCTGGAGAAAGTCACGCTCACGGACGGGGTGGGTACACAGTGGTCAGGGGCCAAAGACTAGGAATTGGGAGGGGGGGGTGTCTTTAATTTTAGCATTTTGATATCTGTCAGCAGAAGGTAAATATTTGCACCCAAACCAGAGGTAAGGGAGCAAAGATGGGGGGAAAAGGGGTCTTAAAAATGGCGTCTTTTATTTTTGGCGATGCTATATATATCAGAGTTTGAAAAGAGGGAAAGTAAGGCATTTAATGGCAACATTAATTTGGACATATCTTTAGCTATGCAAAATTGAAGATTTCACTTATGGCTTGCTTGATACTGCATGCATGTGAACTGGTGAAGAAGCATTACAGTGAGAATTCTTCCACATTTACATAATCTGTATGTGTCGATTACGCAATCACTTGATAACATTGAGATGAGATGCAATCGCGGCCTCCAATTAAACTTCTAGAACTTTGAAGATGGAAAAAAAAGGCAAAAATGGAACTCAATTTGTTTTTTGTAAATGTATAATTAGATTTTTTTCTCAGTTGTGCAAAAACAACACTTGAGATTGATTTAGCTGAAGGTTTCCAAATGATTCATGTAAATGGGAGAAGACATTTTTTTTTGTGGAAGCCATGTCAATTTTCTTGGCAAACCTTTGAAATGCTTTTGGCACGTTGCCGTCAGTGCAAGAAAAGTTGACTTTTAATGGAAAATGAATGGTTTAATTACTTCTAAGTACTAATGAGTGGTTTATGTGTTTATTTTTAACTTGGTGATGAAAAATAGATTTCAAATGATGGTTCTATTTTGATGTGTAAAGTATTTAATGCATTATGTTATTGAGAATAATTAGATAAACTGCCTTAACTGGGCTATAATTGAATAGAAACAACTCATCCATCTGGCTGAAATCCAAAGTTGTCATAATGATGAAAAAATGACAATAACAAACCGTCAACCATCTCAAAAATCCATAAAACGAAATACAAATTCAAGCAGAGCAACACAGACCTCCAAGATAGAGGTAGGAGCAGGTGTCATGGAGGAGTGAGCATCCTCTGCTGACCGGTCACACCCGCCGTGTGCTCTTTGTCGTAATCGGGAAAATAAAACCCGCAAAAGTCCGTAGACAATTAGGTAATTAATTATTGTTTAACAGTATAAAAAACGTCAGTCAGCATGCGACTCAGTGGAAGATTGTATTTGCTGACAAGGTCGTTATATCAACCATAGAACTTACGAAAAGATGACTTTAAACGAGACTGTTGATAGTCCTAATGATGTAACATCTATCTACATTTGACAGTTAGGGGATTGGATTTTCCAAATATGATAACACAATCATGTTTTGGAAATTCATATTAATTGATCCAAAAAAGTTACAGCAGTGTATTAACATTGATAATAATTGTCCTGCAATAAAAACATTTGTTTCTATAACTTCATTCTTTATCATATTTATGGACATTGGTGAAGGATGTCAAGTTCATGGAATTATCCTTATTCAATATTGAATTCATATTTCATATTTGTGTTCAGAGAGATTAACTATAAGCTTTTGATTAGTAATGATGAAGTCAAATACGACCGACCTTTTTCCATCATTAAACCTTTCAAATGGTTAATTGAGAGAAAAAGTCGTCCTATTTAATGGATCATTTTGACTCAAGTTTAATCATTGCTGGTTTTATGAACAGTTATTCGCTAATTACAGAGTCAGAAAGAAAGGGAAATGATGCGGAGGAAGATTGAGTTTGAAGGGAAGCAGATACAGGAATTATTTCTACAGAATCTCGGGACTGCGGAACAGATATCTCAGCGACAGGAGGTCAGACTGTCTCGCATCAGCACCATCGAGACTGAGATACTGGATCTACAAAAGGCACGGAAAGCCAAGGTACAAGATATCTCGGAGAATATCTTGGTTTACAAAAATTTAAATCGTTCGTTTCACATGAAAGGCCTGAGCTCACTACTTAAAATTATAAGACAGCCTTCATCAGTACAAATATTGTTTAGTCAATCGTACAACCAATTTATAGCTCCTGTGCGAAAGTTTATCCTTTTCTCACTCCACATTTTCCATTTATTATCCACTTACTATTTACAGATTGGGCTACAATAAATAAATGGCTCATATTCTGTTACTTTTAGACTTTACTTTCGATAAGTACTCTATCCCAGCCCACTTGTTTCTTTGTGTGACTGTCAGTTCTTTCAATACTTTGATTTTTAACTTGTTTCAGGTGGGTGCTGAGAAGGAACTGAATGGATCGATGTACATGGAGGAAGGGAATGGTATGAACATCACGTCCCTGTATCACGGGGCATGGCCCCTCACCCCCAGCAAAAAAGGTTTGTGATAGTGGTTGATGTGTGTATGTACCATATATCCGGTAATTTTCACAACGATCTAATTTTCGCTTTGTTCGCGGTCTCTCTTAAATGGCAAATAATTGAATACGCAGAAATTGTATCCTTTATCATTTTCTATAAGAAACTTTTTAAATCGCAAAAAATGACTGACTCAAAGAACTAGGTACAGTTTCATTCATATTTTGCCCTGTTTTAGAGTGATTTTTAAAAATATCACAAAGAATTGAAATGTTATGTTTATTTACACAAGAATACCCATAAATTAAGAGTCTTTAAATAGGTACTTGATTAGACTTTCACAAGGTTAATTGTGACGTCATAAACAGTGCATTTTCCTGTAATTTTTATAAAACTGAGCAGAAGACACCAGTTCCTTAGTGGTTTTGTTTGAATAGAAAAATATGTCTGCAGTTGTCCCCTATGATGAAAATCACATTATAACTTTATCATGTAATATCACATAAAATATATTCATTTTGATGTGGGCGATGGCTGCGGACACATTTTCCTCTTCAAAAAACTATGACAAAATGTGCCATTTTTCATCACTTTTGACCAAATCTTAAAAATATGCCAAAATGTATGTTTAAGAAGTCATAATTATTTTTTGAAACAAGATAAAAGTGCATAACTGAGTACTTTATATACACACATATTCAAGATGCTATATGTGTATCTTTATGAGATTAAACAACTTTTGAATTTTAGGGCAAATATTGAAAGAAACTGTACCTTCTTCTTAAAAATGTTACAGATTTCCCCCATTTTCGCAAATTTTGTGACAGGCGAAAAAAATCGGATATACGGTACCATATAATAACACAGAATTTTTTCCCCAAGATGTTTGAATGAAATTTCTCTGATTAACTTTAGCTACTATATTAATCATTTTAAGAATAAAAGGTCAGGGTCATTCCTCAACTTTAAGGTCATATTAGTTCTCACCCAAATTTTCAAATCACTCAAACCAGTCCTCAACTCAAATCCTTAGAAGAAAAGTGCATAAATTTGAGGTAAAAACTCAGACTTGAGGCTGAGTATTGACTTGAGGAAAGTTGGTGACGGCGGGGTCAGGTCAGGCAGACTTAATTGAGAGTATTGAGATCCAGGGTTTATTAGTTGAAAAGATACAGAAAAATACCAAGGTCATAGCTTGATTCAAGAGCTTCAAGTCCCAGCCATCAAAAATCAGTGATGAGGAGTGACCAGACTATTAATTATCCTGTTCTAAGAAATTAATGTAGCTGGCAGATGACTGGGATATATCTGGCTGTGAGAGTGATGGTATAGTTGATAGATAATCTAATTATACAGAGGAAGCAATTTATTGTACCATGGCAAACTGATGAACTAAGTGAAATGTTGCAGCTTTTCTTGGATTAATTCGCGCCAATTCATGTTGAAAGATTAATCCATTAGCAATATATCAAGATATTCCCCATAGTACAATTATTCCAAAATAAATCTAGGAAAAAATGTACCGGTAGTTATTAATTTAGATTTGTTTAAAGTTATGTTGTTCTCTAATGGGAAAAAGGGGTTATTTTGGAAGTATTGTAGAGCGGAGCTTTTATATGAAGCAAATGCCAGTTACAGTTGTTACTGAGGTGCTAACAAAGTTTTAATGCATTTCGTTTGTTTTGATTTGAGTTTGGCTCAAAACCAAGGAATGAGAGTATATCAGGAAACTCTTGTACAGGAGAATTTATGCGACCAGAAATTTTAAATTTAGGAATGCCCTCCCATAATGCACTCTGATTGAAATGTCTTCACTTTATCTCATTTTGACAAGTGCCCTTGTATTTCATTGTCAAGTAATAATTACCGGGAAAGATTACATTTTCTTTCCAATAATGTGTTTTGGCTAACAGGTCAACAAAAATATGTCTATCACTGCCAAATGTATGCGGCTTCATATATATATATAAACTGTGCACGCTTCTGTTTGCAAGTCTAATGGAAAAGGGCGACAAAAATAATCAGCGATATCTGACATGTGTTTCCCCAATTTCTGGCTAATGAAAATATCTGGTACCTATAGCTGAATTAATGCAAAAAAAAAAAAATGTTAAAAACATGCTTTGGAAGTCTCCCAGTTTCTGATGAGGCAGATGAAGTGGAGTGGAGGTATTTTCGGTGGTAGAGATACACGGCGCAAGTCTTTGATGTGAAGGACCCAGTAATGAGATGCGGAGTAGAGGGTTCACAGGTGTCTGATGAGGGGGACTCGCATGTTTTCACTTTCGGCTGTCGGATTTTGGATTTTTTTTTTTTTCGTGTTCACGGATTACTGTTTTGTTACAAGGATGTAGTCAGATCTTTGTTGTTTTCTTTTGCTGCTAGATTTTTGGAATAAGAGCGGTTTTGAAATGGAATCTGGTGACTGTGCTGGATATTTTTCATACAATAATTTGTTTTGCTGTTATTTTATTATATGGATTTTTTTTTTGACTTGATTTGGATTTTTTAGTGTGATTGTTTGATTCTTTGTCAGTGTGTTGGTTCAGTTGGATTTTGTTGTGGATCTGTTTTTACATGCAACTCTATTATCATGTGGATACTGTGTTTTGACTTTTGATCTGTCATCATGGATGTGTAAATTAAAAATTTTTTGCTGTATGAAGTTACTTGAATGCAGATATGGTCATTGATAATGCTTTTTGTGAACAAAGGAATTCCTTATGTACCAGCTTATTTTGTTTGGATTTAAAAATTAGTTTCCTATGTGAAAACTGTGAACAAATTTTTCTAGTACAGAACCTTCAAGTTGAAACCTTTATTTTCAATCATGTGAAACCTTAACGGATATGGAAATCTTTGACACCATCCATATTGACTACAAGTGGAAACTTCGATTGTGTGGGGATTATTATGATCATTTCTCTTAAGTGGAAACATTGTCATATGGTAAAAGTATTTAATCACAATTGAAATTTCTTCTTTGCTAATTAGAATTCTCAGCTTTCCGTGACCTTGAAACTGCATGAATTCTTGAGTCTGTGCTGTGTATGTGGCACTGATAAAGCCAGGGAGGAAAATAAATCAATACCCCCCCTGTCAGGAATCATTGATTGACACGTAAAATAATTGCAGAAATTCAGGCTCAGCTTAAAGCAAGCTTTTGTATACACAGGCAGAAGGGGGAACAAAACCCCCAGCTTCCAAAAAAATACAATAAATCGCAGATGGAGATAGCATGGGATATGTCAATGGAGCATGCAGATATTTCAAATAAAAATCAATGGCTTTGGAATTTTTTTTTGTTTAAATGCATCTTGCACTGCTAGAGGTTTTTTGTCTTTTTTTTATGTAATTAAGCTTAGGCAAATATAGAACTGTTGGAGTAAAGTAGGTCGAAGAAGTGTTTAGAAGTCAGCTCTCTCTCTCTCTCTCTCTCTCTCTCTCTCAAAACTTGAAAAATTCCAAAATTATTTTTTATATATTTGAAAATCTCTATCTTAAATTCCTTTAATACTATGCTGTTCATTTTTTGTGAATGTGAAAAGATAATGGTTGTAGTGAAAAATGAATGCATTGTTGAGGAAATCAAGTAATGAAAATTAATGATATGTGCCAAGAGAGAGAGGGAGAGAGAGTTAAAATGACTCACTGTTAAAATGAAACCACTGCCAGAGATTATCTAGAAACTGGAGATCAAAGCCCTACATTAGTAAAAAAAACACCCCAGCAACAATGTGTTATAGGGGGACTTGGTTGAAGAATTAATGAGAGGGCTGTTCTTGCTGGGTTTTCATGTCTTAAGAAAGTCGAAACCTTATGAAATGATTATTTCCTGTGTGGAGGCAATTTAAAAAAAAATCTGCTATCTATTATATATGTATGGCTGATGGAGGAAAGTTTTAAATAAATTGAGAATTTGAAGAAATGTGTGATCATTGTAGAGTTTTTAGATGTTATATTTGAAAGGAAAATTTATGTAAAATGTCAGAAATTTATCAGTCATCATGAATCAGATTGAAAGAAGAAATCTCCCACTTGGAAAAGATAGTTTCAGTCTGTGGGTAGTTGGTTTTTGACCTGTATGATGTTGCAGCATAATGTGGACTTGGAAAGAGATTAGGCATACATTATTTTGTGTAAATGGATGATTTGATTATATTATTTCAATACTGAGCCTCTGGTTCAATTGTGCCAAGATTGAGCAAACAAAAAAAATATTTTGATTTTTTGTCAACCCTTTGTTTTCCATTTCTAGATAAGATATGGACGTATGTAATGTCTACCTAACTGACCTGGGTCTATATAAGTAGAAATTTCAATTCTGGCAACTTTCAAGTTTGGGGTCAAATATCAAAGTTCAAGGTCATTCAGTAAATTTTAAGGTTGAAGTTGAATATAACAGATTAGCTTTCCAATGTTTAGTCATGTTCAGGACTGTTGTGTTAAACAGATATATATTTTTGTGTTTCCCTTATAGATGGATCTCGAGACGGCTCGAGTCACGGATCGTCTCACCAAGAGATTGGCAGCGTGATGAGCTTCAACTCAAGTAACACCACTGCCTCCCAGTCTGCACAGCCCCCCGCATCGCCACGGCAACATGGCCAGCCTCTGATGACCGGCACCCTCACAATGCCTCAGGGTCATCCCCAGGATGGGGGGCTGGCCGGCCAGACCCCACAGCAGCTGGGCACCAAGGTCTGTATATATGCATATATACTGAAAAGTGCTATTTAATTCATGCCACAAAAATTATTCATAGTACGTAGTGTTTGCCACTTAAGCAGGAGAGAGAATTATTTCAAATATGATACTTTTGTCACTGACAATGTCAGATTTGAGGCATGAAATGTGTATTTGTAACTTGCTTTAAAATGAATAGATGCACTATAGTGTAGGAATAATTTTTGTTGACTGTAATAAAATTATGGTATCCATTATGCCTCTTTTACATGGCAAAAAGTGATGATTTTGATTTTACCTTTCCTGTATTCAGTATTCTATAATTTTTGATGCATTGTAATTAATGATTTGATATCCATGATAAAAGTAATGATTTACTGACTTTGTAAATTGTCAATGCCCTGTATCATACAATGGAATTTACCTGTGATATAAGTAATGACTTAACTGTGATATAAGTAATGACTTAACTGTGAGATAAGTAATGACTTAACTATGAGATAAGTAATGACCTAACTGTGAGATAAGTAATGACATAACTGTGATATAAGTAATGACTTAACTGTTATATAAGTAATGATGTCTTACCTGTGATCTAAGTGATGACTTACCTGTATTATGTCATTAACCAGGTGGAGATGGTCTACTCCCTGCTGTCCATGCTGGGGACCCACGACAAGGACGACATGTCAAGGACACTACTGGCCATGTCAAGTTCACAGGACAGCTGTATAGCTATGAGGCAGTCAGGTCTGTAAATAACCACCCCCCATCCCCACTCAGTTTCTTTATATCAATGTATGGTTCAGTCATTTTAAATATGAAATAATCTGAACTGCATTGTTTTAATCATTCTGTTTAAAGTTATATGAGCTGTATTTTAAAGAATTTTATATTTCTGAGTGAACACTCTTTTGTGATAATTTAATAATTAAGACAAAAACCTGACTGAACATTCAATATTTTAGTAAAGAAAACTAAAACTGACAGTTGAATTTAATCAGAAAAATATATTTCCTGGGTTTTTTTGGATTAAAGAGCATTGTATAAGAAATCAATTTTGTACAGAAGACATAATTTTGCTTTTGAATATTTGTATTGAGTAAAACTGTTTTATAAAGAATTTTTGTCACCTTTTCAGGTTGTCTCCCTTTGTTGATCCAATTGTTACATGGCAGTGACAAAGACTCGGGGTTGCTAGGCAACACGAGGGGCAGCAAGGCCGCGAGGGAGAGGGCGGCAGCCGCCCTGCACAACATTGTCCACTCCCACCCTGATGACAAGCGGGGCAGGAGGGAGGCCAGGGTTCTCAGGTTCCTGGAACAGATCCGCGCCCACTGTGACCAGCTGAGGGAGATCCAGGAGGATAGTCCTGATATGTCAGGTAAGAAATGGGGCTCTCTTAAGGGAAAATTTTCTAGGCAGTTTTTTTTTATATTTTTAAAGTTATTAAAGGAGGGAAGACAGAAAATTGTGGAAGTGAAACAGGACCTTAAATTACAGTTTTTATTCAACAGTTTTATGTGTTTAATGAGTAGACATATTTTTAATGAATCACCATTCAGAAGTTATACATGTGTAGAATTTTAAAACTAAGAATTTTATTGTCAATGAAGTTACACAAGATCATTTGACACAAGATCATTTTTGGTGTCTCTCTTTTACGAAAGGGTCATCAAGGTCAATACGATACTCCAAGACTACATGTATGTGTAATGAACTTTCTCGGGTCTTCTCGATTTTACATCCCTGTCCAATCTCAAAATCCCTGTATGATGTTCTACACTAGTTTTACGTCCTAAACAATGTTTTCTTGTTTTACAGATGATAAAGACATGGACCACCAGCCTGGTCCCGCAGTGGCGGCGCTGATGAAGCTGTCCTTTGACGAGGAACACAGACACGCCATCTGTAGTCTAGGTGAGTGGTCCACAAGAAGCGGTGGGGGGAGTCATAGGGTTTAATTCACTATCAACATCATTTTTACAATGGGCTTTTTGAAGACATACTGTAGATTCCTCAGTTTTCGCGAGTACTTAATTCTGCATTTTAAACGTTTTGCATCAAATGGCAAGAATATAAAATCACGAACACTGATTTTTTTAATGGTAGTTTCATTATACCCCCGCTCCGAAGGAGAGGGGGTATACTGTTTTACCCTTGTGTGTCTGTCTGTCCGTCCGTCTGTCCGTCCGTCTGTCTGTCCGTCCGTAACAAAAATTTCTGTCGCATTTATCTCAGCAACTATTTATCGCAGATGCTTGAAATTTTTACACAGTGTTTGTTAGGGCATGCCATATCGTGGGATATATTTTTGTACCAATCGGACGTCAACTTCCTGTTAAATGAGTACTTTGTTTATTTTTAGCCAAAATTTTCAAACAAATTTTCCTCAAAGATTTCTCAGCAGCTATTTATTGCAGATGCTTGAAATTTTAACACACTATTTGTTTAGGCATGCCATATTGTAGGATATATTTCTGTACCAATCGGATGCCAACTTTCTGTTAAATGTCGACTTTGCTTATTTTGCATATTCACATCAGAGCAGGGGTATCACTAGTGAGCATTGGCTCACAGATATCTTGTTTACATCTAGTTTACATCTGTCTGAAAAATAAAAGTGAGATTTTAGAATATCAGCGACATGTTCTTTTCTCGATTTTACGCTGATAGTAATTCCTTGCATTTAATTAGGAATCTACAATTTTGCTGTATATTTGACAGAAGTTTGGAAATACTTCTTACATTTTGGTTACCGAAAAATATGGAAAACCATCCCCATTTTTATGATGCATGTTGTTCATTTAAGTAAGAAAAGTATTGAATTGTTCTTTCTGTAGTCAACATGAACAAAATGTATTTGTTTTTTGTTAGATAGAATTTTTTTAAGACATGGTAATACACTGTGAGACCATAGACCAGTATGTACACTATAACATTCTTTATTGACAGGTGGCGTCCAGGCAATAGCGGAACTGTTGGAGGTGGACCACGGGGTCCACGAGGGGGGTGTGGAACAGTACAACATCACGATGCGGCGCTACGGCTGTATGGCCCTCACCAACCTGACCTTTGGGGACGGGACCAACAAGGCCCTGCTATGTTCTATGAGGACCTTCATGAAGGCCCTGGTGGCCCAGCTAGAGTGTGAATGTGAGGACCTCAACCAGGTAATGAACCACCTCAGTCAGGGAAAATATAAACTTGCTCGCTAAGTTAATTTATTGTGTCTCATAGAATTAATAACCTTGCTCAGTTAACTGATTGCTCCAGTTGGGTTTACAACATTGAAATGTAGTTTATTAATGACCTCAGTCAGATACTGTGAAACAACTTTTATTTACCATGTACAAAATAAAACAATTCATTGTTAATGTTTCAAGATTTTTTATTCTTAAATTTGAATGACAAATACAAATGAGAGAAAAGTTAATGATAATTAACTATATCTCTGAAGTTTGAAACATTTTTTCTGACTTTGTAAAGTATTGCATGTTTGGAAATAACCTTTAAATTTCTATTTTTAGGTGGCCGCCAGTGTTTTACGGAATCTGTCATGGAAGGCTGATCTACAGAGCAAAAAGACACTGCGTGCAGTGGGGGCTGCCACCAAACTAATGGGAGCCGCAATGAAAGTCAAGAAAGAAGCCACACTGAAAAGTATTCTTAGTGCTTTATGGAACTTATCGGCTCACGGCAGTGAAAACAAAGCCGAGATTTGTGCTGTTGACGGTTCTCTTGAATTTCTCGTCAGTACTCTGACCTACAAATCTCCGTCAAAGACGACAGCCGTCATAGAAAATGGAGGAGGTGTGTTACGCAATATCTCTAGTCATATCACCGTCCGTGAGGATTATCGGCAGATTC
Source organism: Magallana ariakensis (assembly GCA_020458035.1). Lineage (NCBI taxonomy): Eukaryota > Metazoa > Mollusca > Bivalvia > Ostreida > Ostreidae > Magallana > Magallana ariakensis. The sequence continues at coordinate 41,471,435 of CM035811.1, read as the reverse complement.
TTCGTAAACACGGCTGTCTTCAGATTCTGCTCAAGCAGTTGCGCTCTCCCAGTCTGAACATTGTGAGTAATGCGTGTGGTACATTGTGGAACTTATCAGCGCGGTGTGCAGAGGATCAGAAATCTCTATTGGACATGGGCGCGGTGGGAATGCTTCGGAACCTTGTGAATTCCAAGCATCAGATGATTTCGATGGGAAGCTCAGCAGCTCTCAAAAATCTGTTAACCGCTTGTAACATTAAAACCATGGGCATGGATAAAAAGACTTTTCCCAACCGACCCTCGCTACATGTGAGAAAACAAAAAGCCCTCGCGGAAGAAATCGACCAAAGTTTGTCAGAGACATGTGAAAACGTAGAAAGTCCAAGAGACAGTCCCACCGAAAACGGTCGTTCGGACAAAGACCAGCCTCGTTTTCATTTCCCCGCCAACCCTAGTGCTTCGTTAAATGACACTGAAGCTCACCGAGCTCAGAATCGAGGGCACAGCTTTCCGAAGAGTCTGAGTGGGGAGAACACCCCCATGTCCGACAGCCATCTTATGTCCCCCCACCGTGTGGCCAGATCTGGGAGTCAGGACAGCGTCGGTAGTACCCACTCAGACATTTCTCACGACAGGACCCGATTCCATATGGCCATGAAAAAAGCTAAGAATATGACGGACAGGCAAGGGGGCAGTCTCGACCGGCAGCAAGGGGGTGGGGTCCCCCGCACCCACTCAGATAGCAATTGTGAAGTGGCACAGCAACAACAACAGCCAAGCAGCAGGATCATTCAAGTGATGAAGGAAGTGGCAAAGCATGCTGGGATTGATTCAGATTCTGGCTCTAAAGGAGGTTCTCATTCACAGAATAGCACACCCCGAAAAACAGACTCTTCCTTTTCTTACTCACAGTCTCTGCTTGTTAGGAGCTACACTGGTCCTAGTTCCAGTCAGGCCTCAATGGGGCAGTATGGGGGACAGTTTGGAAAGATTCCGTACTCTAACAGTTTGGATAGTGACCAGCCAATAGACTATAGCATCAATAAGACAAACAAACCACCGGTACCTCCCAAATATGGTAATTATGTAGGTCACATGACTCAGGTGGCCATGCATCACTCGTTCAGTGGACCCCAGAAATCTGCTCAGAATTTATTCAACATTTCACCCATGGTTCCTCACAGCAACATGTACGCCGAAACGGACTTGGATTGTGAACAGCCCACCGATTACAGCCGTCGATTCGCAGAGAGCCATGAAGACAGCGACGGAGACCAGCCCTATGACATGAGATACGAGGATAACTGTGCTGACTGTAAACTTGACATCGCAAGGCGAACCAATGATCGGCTAGAATTCCTGCCCGGTTACAACGATGACCAGGTGAAAACCTTTTGCACAGAGGGTACACCTCGAAACTATCTGTCCACTGCTAATTCACTGACCGACCTCAGTAAAGGGGAAAAGGAAGATGCTCACAAGGAGCATACAGATGAAGAAGAAGAGGAGGAAGAAGAAGAAGAGGGGGATTATCAGTATGAGGAAGATAGTGGCTCCATCGAGAAGAGGAGTGGTAGTGGTAGTCAGAGCACCAATCAAAACACAGGTACCACCGTCATAGCCAATTACCACGTCGCCACCAAGAACCTCCAGCAGGTGGCATCCAGTAAATCGCCCAGCCATGAGGAGAGCATGAGCCGGTCCTTTCACGCCCCAAACGAAAATGACAACTCGCCCGACCAAGTGAAGACATACTGTGATGAGGGGACCCCCATCTGTTTCTCCAGGGTGAGTTCTCTCAGCAGTCTTCACAGCAGTGAAGCTCAGGACAGGCAGGTGGAATCCCATCGATCCAACTTCCAGAACATAAGGGGACTTCACAGCATTGATGAGAATGACGGCGCCAAGACCCCACCCAGGGATGTGAAGGTTGTGAACTCAATCATGGCCCCACCTAAATACGCACAGAACTCTGGACGCCAGAAACTCTTAAGCGAATCTGATTCACAGGGACCAGACAGTGCCGAAAAGGAACACAAGACGGTCACATTTAACGATGATCATCAGGTTCAGGAAACTCCTCTGATGTTTTCCCGCTGCAGCTCCTTGGGATCTTTGAGCAGTTTCGATGCACATTCAGTGCATAGTTCTGTTATCAGCGATTACAGTCGGCGAGCCAGTGAGGTGGTTTCACCAAGTGAACTGCCAGATTCTCCCAGCGAAACCATGCCACCAAGTCCATCAAAGAGCCCAGACCAAGAGCTACATCACAGAGCAAACAACCCTCAGAAGTTTGGCAACTTCATGGAGGGGACACCCAAAACTGTGCTGCACCGCCCAGTTCCCACAAAAGTATCCAATCAACAGAAAATGGCCAACATTGAATTGGCTTCCACCATCAGTCGAGACGAGGCTCCGGTGGTGTACGCTGATGAGGGAACACCCCCTAACATGTCAGAAACCAACAGTGTACTCAGCACTCTCACCATCGACGAAACAAACAAAGTGAAAGCCCAGGAAAAATTGAAGTCGGGGAAAACATCAGAGGGCAGTAACTTGAAGCCTGTACAGGAAGCTGAGGACAAAGAGAATTCACAGAATGACGTGTCAGTGGATGAGGAGGACATACTGAACGAGTGCATCAGAACAGCCATGCCCAGGAAACCTCGACGAAGCTCCTCGGACAATTCCATCAAGAAGAAGGGGAATGGAGGCTCAGCTGATTATACTCAAAAGAATAAAGTGCCTCAGTGTGTGGAGGGTGCAGAATCAACACCAAAGCCAAAATTAGGCTCTAGCCTTCATTCCTCCATTTCTGAGAGTCTCGACAGTGAGAAAGACTGTGTTCGTACTTATGCCTCCGAGGACATCCCTTCACAAGGCAGGAAGCAGATTCCAAAACATGTTGCTAGTGCTCCTAATTTGAAGCCAAATGACAAAGGCATCAGTGAGTCTTGTGCAGACAGTGTGAAGGCCTTTGCAGAGGAGGATGTTCCATTCAGTGAGAAAATGAAGAGACCTGTGAAACCGGAGAAGCCCAAGAAAGGTCCCTGTCAAATGAACACCTTGGCCGACAATCAGGACACAGTGACCTCCTATGCAAATGAGGGTCAGCCTTCTGTGAAACCAGTTAAAACAGCCAAACACTACAAAAAAGTTCAAGAAATACTCAATGGTAACTTGGATGTGTTAGACTCTCATGATGACTGTTTGACACTGTATGCAGATGAAGACACTCCATTTTCAAGATCAACTGCTGCCATTTCTACGCAACAACCACCACCACCAAGCCAGTCTCACATTCTTCACAACCCAGTAAGGTTCAATCCGGCCTTACTGTCACAGATGGATTACCTGTTTGATGACGATGATGCTCCAAAGTCGTATGCTATGGAGGACACGCCCTATAACCTGTCCGAGCCCACATCACCAAAAAACACGGTGAAGAAGGCTCCACCCCCAGTACCTCAAAAACCAGTCAGACCTACTAACGTACCGAAATTTAATCCTGCTCTGTTGTCCCAGATCGCTCAGGATGTTGCAGACGACGATGCTCCGACATCATATGCGGTGGAGGACACTCCCTACAACATGTCCAAGCCTACCTCTCCTACTCCTAAAGTCAAGATCAGCAGTCCCAGTCCTAGTAAAGAGACTTCACAACCTGTGTGTGTGGTCAAGCCTGTCTTGCAAGTTGAGGACCCTGCTTTGTATTGTGAGGACACAGTGAAGACATATGCTACTGAGGACACACCCGTTAATTTCTCTCATGCTACATCGCTCAGTGATCTAAGTATCATCACTGGCATGTCAGAACCAATCAAGGAGGAAGATGAAGAGACAGAGAAACCAGGACCTCAAGAGAGTCCTAAAACTGAGGTAAAAGTTCAAGAAGAAATGGAGAGACAAAATGAAGAAGTAGAACGAGAAGATGAAGAAGAAAGGGATGAAAAGGACAAGGATGAATCGGGAGAACTTAATGACAGCAAATCAGATTCCTCCTGTAGTGATGGAAGCGAAGATCTTCTGTCTGACCTCATCCAGTCTGCCATGCCCAAGGGGAGGACCTCGCCCAAAGCTAGGGTGTCTAGGAAACTTGACATGGACCGAGCAGCTGAGGGCGCCGAGTCTAAGTTCCAACCTCAGAGGACCTCAAGCATAGCTGCAACAGCCAAGCAGAAGAATGCAAATACTGGCTCATGGAATGAAAAGTCTAGGATGTCCAGTGAATTTAACGTTACCACTGAGATGCCATCTAGAATTGATTCTGTAGACATCAGTGAGAATAGAATGACCAAGACCTCATACAGTCATCCTGTGACTGGCGGAGATGACTCTGTGTTCTTTCATACTGGCGATTCGTTGGACTCTGTGAAAGTGTATGACGTAGAGGGAACTCCTGTGACGTTTTCTAGGAATGACTCTTTAAGTTCTTTGAGTATAATTGACAGTGATATGAAAGTTGAAAAATCAGAAGCCTCGAATTCAGCAAAGAAGATGCCACCTCCGACATGTATTCCAAACAAGGAAAAATCAGAGGTTGGTCTTCAACGTGAGGTAGAGGGCCAGTCCAGTGATGAAGTGACAACAGGAGCCCAGCAGAGGAACTCAGAAAAATCATCTCAGATTGATAATAAGTCCAATTCAGAGGATGATGATGACGATGATGAAGATGATGAAGCACTTTTGGAGGCTTGCATGAATTTAGCATTACCAAAGAGTAAATCAACCACGTTTGCTGAAAAATCAAAATCATCATCATCCACTTCCTCAAAAACTCACAGATCAAACCAAGTTATGGCTGGCTCAAGGAGCTTTAATTCCTCTCTCACCTCAGAAAAATCACGAAAATCAGCGGTGTCCTCGAGGAAGACCAATGAGAACCACAGACACAAAATGAATAAGAGCACTTCAGCCATTGAGAGCCACAACTTAAACATGAGTATCGGTAGTGTGACTGCTCACCACTCCCGAGCAGCAGACTGGCATGTGCAGCAGACACTTAACATGTCAGACGATTTTGTCTTCGCCAAACCTTCGTCCAACTACAGAAGACCTCGTCCCCACCAGGGCTCGTGGAGGAGATCAAGGTCACAGGACAGCGATGGATTCCTGAAGCAGCAGAAGGAGAATACAAACATGGAGCTGATGCAGAATTCTAGGACACCTCACAGAGGCTCGGCCCAATCCATACCCACCTATGTTGATGTGTATGTAGACAACAGACTTGTAGAGGAACAGCAGCGTTACTCCCATCAAAAGTATTACCAAGAAAATCACCAAGGGTCACAAAGCTACGTGAGTCAGACTGAGCACATGGAGACGACTGAGCAGAGAAGCACTCGATATTATGCTAGCACTGAGCCCCACAAACGCAGTCACAGCGAGAGTCGTGAAAAGACGAACAGAGAGCAGCACAATCAAGCCGTTTACCACTCCCACGTTAAGCGTCGACATCACAGCGAGCACGACAATCCAAATAATTTCAACCCCGTCAGTGTGCAACACATACCTGCACCCCCAGAAGAAATCGAGAGCCTGAACAGATCAATTTACCAAATGGAGCACAATCACGAGGCGCTGACGTTCGGGACTGGCATTGACAATTATGGGTTTGGTATTGGAGGAAGCAGGGAGGAGATGAGTGAAGATGACAGAGTCGATAGTGCTGATGTCACCTTAAGAGCAACCAGTGGGAACAACACCATGACAAACGATTCGATCAATCAGAGCGAGACCTCCATTCACTACCACAAGGAGGCCCTGTCTCCAGAAGATGAGCGAGCACTGCATCTAGATGCCAGTGTAGTGGTGTCTGAGATACAGAACAAGAGAATGATTGGGAGTGGTGTTGAGGACGACATGTTTATTGAGCACGAGACGCTTTCCTTGGTATCTGGGGGATACATTTCCGATACACCGTCAGATGCCTCCATCACTTGGTCCGCCCATTCGGAGAATTATTCTGAGTCTACCATGGAGGAGAACTCTGTGGCTTCTAGTGGACCTAGGATTGTGAAGCCTTCCGGGAGACAAATTCCAGTTATGGCTGCAGATGATGGAAAAGCCATTCGGGGAAAAAGAAAGCCTTTGTACAGCCGCTCTAATTCATCATCCTCTCAAAAATCTGATACGCCAAATCGCATGATGAAGCCAGCAGTCAGCAATACAAGACTGCTAGCTGGAGGAAGGGGTGGCAATGTCTCTGTTGGGGCTAACAGGAGGATTCCACAAACCAGGACCCACCCTCAGGCAAGTAGTACACCAACCAAAAACTCGCCACCTAAACCAAAGATTCAAAAAGCTTCTCCACCCCAGGGGAAAACAGTGGCCCGAAATCTGAACACCAAAGAGAGTCCATCCAGGCTTCCACTGGCCTCCAACAGGAAGAACTCAGCTGAGAGACCAAAACCACCAATAAAACAGGGTACCTTTACCAAGGAGGCCTCTACTGTGAAGGTACCAGTTATTGACAATACGCTCAACGAGAGCTGCAGGGATGCTAGTCTTGAGGCTGTTAAAAACCAGACTAACAAACAAGGCAATACCTCAGGGCCAGAGGGACCTGAAGGCACTGAATCGTGGAAGAAGGCACTAGGCACTTACAACTTTGTCATTGAAAATTCCTCAGATGACAAGAAAGAGAATTTGACCCCTAATAGGAGGACATCAGGAGTCACAAACTTGAACACCAAGAAGTCAGGTAGTGGGAATAACTTATCTGCCACAAAGCCAAAGGCAGGTACATCTCCTGCCAACAAAGGCACAGTGAAGCCTACATGCCGCGTCAACAGTACCAGCAACCTGAAAAAGACCTACAGTGGGACGTCACTGACAAAATCGGGAAGTGGGGCCTCATTGAATAAGACGGGCAGTGGCAGCACCCTTAACAAGTCAGGGAGTGGTCAGCTCCTGAACAAATCAGGAAGTGCCTTACATAAGCTGACAGGAAGTGACCGAGGATTGAACCGAGGTGGATCAAATCCAAATCTGGGGCGACTTCATGGCAGTAAACCAGACCTGAAAAAATCTGACAGTAATGCCAGTCTCCGTAATAACTCAAGACCATCTACACCTGTCGGTAGGAAGGCGTCTTCTTCATCACTGCAAGGGAGGAAATCTGAAGGGAGTACAGGCAAGACCTTGACTCCATCAGAGAAGAAAGTGGGTGTCACTAGCGGTCCAAAGAAGCAGGTGGGAAGCAAGATTGCAGGACTGTGGAAGAAGGATGAATCTGGGGATACCCCCTCACCACGCTCTTCTACGTCCAAATTACCTGTGTCAACAACCCCTTCCCGCCAGAGAAACCTCTCCTCAGCGGGATCCAAAAAGTCCTCAAACACCTCCCTGCAGTCACTGAACAAATCGGTGAACTCTGCAGAAACATTGAATGAAGGGATAAGTCGAAGCTCCACTTACGACAAAATCAATTCCACCATAGACTCCAGTCAGTTACCATCCCTGGATAATGAGAACAAAGATGATGCGGAAAATGTGACCATTGAATTAATGAAGTCCAGTGTTGTTCTTGGCGACGAAATCAAAGGAGACTATGTTGAGCTTAGAATCATTCAGGGCTCAGAGTCTGACTTTGACATGAACAAGAGCATTGTGATAAAAAGTCCGACCAAAAACAAAAGTGATTCAGACTCTGTAACAAGTCCGTCTGCAGCATCTGTGAAGAGCCAGTCTTCTGGAGAGTTTGATCTAAAATCACTGGAAAAAAGAATTGATTCAAGCACTTGGAAGAAAAAGAAGTCCGACTTGAGCTCGACAACTCTTCCAAACGCAGACGAGACCAGCAAGTCTCTGGAGGCCGTGAAGGCGCTGTTAGATGCCTCCTTGGCTAGTGAGTCTTCCAACATGACCTTATCTTCCTCCTTCTACAATACCTCTAATGTCCAGGGAAGTTACCTCAGTCAGGGAAGCCGCACGGTCAACGGCACTGCTTGGCGACGCTACAAGCAGGAGTCATCATTTGCTAGTGTGGACCACAGCGAGGATGAGGGCGACAGTATTTGGGTGAGGCGAGATCCAGAGTCCTCAAAATCTGAGCCTGAGCTCAACAAGCACTCGCTGAATGCAAAAAAGGATAAAAAGGAAAAGGGAGATAAGAGTTTCTTGCCCATCAAAGCCATGAAGAGTATGTTTGGTGCATCTAAGAAAGAGAAAACCTCCAAATCTGGATCCAAAATGTCACTGAGTTCTTCCAAAGAGAGTTTACAAAGTGCCAAGATCAATATGAATGATATAGTGAAACAGGTGGAAAAGGAACGAGAGAAAGACAAAGAGAAGGAGAAAAGAGAAAAGGCTAAACTGAAGGAGAAGCTGAAAGAGAAAGCAAAGTTAGACTTTGCTCTAGAGAAGGCAAAGGCCAAAGAGGCTGCTAGACTTGAGAAGGAGAGGGCCAAGCTGGAGAAGGAAAAAGCCAAAGCCGAGAAAGAGAAGCTAAAAAGCAGTAAAAAGAGTGACTCTAGGAAGAGTTCTGTGGCAGATGACAGCATATTATCAGTCAAAGATGTCGACATAAGTGTCAAATCTCAGGACGTGTTTGGTTCCGTGAGCCACAAGACCACCTCTCCCCAGTCTGCTGTCATCCCGCCCTTCAACTACACCCCCAAGGACAGCCAGAAACCGTCAGAGGATTCCACGACAGAAGCAGGAGACCAGAGTCTGAACAAGTCCCAAAACCCCGGGTCGAACACCTCGGCCAACTGGAGCCCGGCAACCGCTCACATGACCAAGACTGAGATGCTGCTGGCCCGACGGAGGATGAACAGCGTGAACAAGGGGGAGGGGGAGGAAGAGGGGAAGAAGAAGACTGGCTGTATGGTGACCACCGTGTGATTCAACTGCTGCCGGCCAGGGTTATTTTTTTTGTGACTTTTTGTTTTAAAAATGTTTACAGTATACAGTACTTATCAATGCAGACACAATTTTTTTTTTTTATTTATTACCAGTTTCATTCAGTTCTTCAGATGCTGAAAAAAGTTCATTTTGTTTTTTTCTTTCATGTATGTGGCATTTCATATCAATAGGTTTTAATACCATTGGATTATTTTGAAGTGGCATTATTTTTAATTTTTATATTTTTTCGGAAAAATGAAAGTAAAAGTAAACACTGCTGTTCTGTGATGTAAAAAAAAAAGGCTGCTGATGCTAGATAAATATTATGGCTGCTCTATTTCAATTTTTATATCCTAAATTTTTATTAATGTATGACAGTTCATCAAGCAGTTATGGTAAAGTCTTGTTAATTCAATTGTTTCTCACAGTAAGGTGTAAAACTTGTGTAGAGGGATATGATACTTTATGATTCTTTTTTCTTTCCTTTCTTTGGAAACAAAGATAAACAGTGAATGTCTGAGTAAATATTCACAATATATGTTATATTGGGGAGAATGGTACATTGTCAGGGTATATGTTTAGTTAGAGTGTTGTTGGGGGGAGGGGGAGGGGGGAGAGATTAGGTTTGGGGTTGTGTGTTTTCTGTACATAAGTGTAGTATGCAGATTTGGGACCTGTAATCCGCAAGGAAACAACTGTGTGCAATATTTCTCTCTGAACGTGTCTTGCGGCAGCTTTTTCGCGTGTGTTGGAACTACTTAAAAAAATAAAAACCATGCACGGACAAGTTGTGATAATCTGATGCCATTCAGAGAACGTGTCAAACTGTGAAAACGGGAAAAATCTCTTTTTCAATCAAACGTCGAAGCAAGTACATTCTTCATTAGTGCGTGTTGTGAGAATTTTTTTTTTTTCCATAGAGAAACCTGTGCAGCAAATGACGATTTCATGTGATGTGATTTTTTTTTTATTTGTGCGGTAGACGTAATTGTTTATGCATCATGGGACATTCCTTCATTCGGCATCTTGTGAATCGTGTGTTTCTGACTGAGATGTTATGCATGTACATATGCTCTGTATATTAAGGTTGAATTTTTGTACACAAGTTTGTGATGTCATTTGTACAATAATATAACCTCACTCGTAATAAACGGAAGAAAATCTTTTTTCTTTATATATATATATATGTGTTTGCTCTGTATGTATAAGCCATACATATCATGCATCTTTTTATACATTACACATGACATTTAAGCTCCAATCATGTGCTTGCTGTTTTTTGATGCAAACTTTTTTTTCTTTTTTTTTTTTTTTTTTACAAAAATTCAATTCAAACAAATGGTGCTATTTATTTCGACTTAAAATCTTTGCAAGATGTTGTGTGTTTTTTTGTGTTGCTATGCAGTGTAATTGTTTTCATTTTTATAGGTTTTTTCTTCTCTGTTTTGATACAAACTTGCAAATTAATTTTACACAGTTTTCTGGGAAAATATGTATAGATATTACACAGATTTCAGTATTAATGTTTTTTTTTATTTCAGTGAAAATGAGTAAAAAGGATTTTTTTTTTCAAATATGCATTTTAAAAAATGTCTAGATTTATTTATCATTGTTTTGATATTCAAAGTTATTGACATTGTGGAGTTTTTCCCCAGTATGGTTTTATGGTACTGGAGAATTTTAGTACAAATTCATTCCTGTAGATTCCTTAGTGCAAATGAACTCATCTTGACTGAGTTGTCAGTCTATCAAATTGTCAGTCTTAACGCAAGGGAGGTACATGTAAAAACCTTTCTATTGTATTTTTGTGTGTGTACATTATACAGTTTCTCTACTGCTCTTATAAATAAGAAATGATAAAAATATGTCATTACAACTGATTTTGCTGTGTTTGTTTATTTTTTTTTAATCTTGTAATATGGAATGAACTAGAGATGATAGGAGTTACCTGGCTAGAAAGCAATAACATCTATCCCTATGGAACACCTGTCGATATTAACGACATAGGCGTCGGAACCGGGGTTGGGGGGGGGGGGGGGGCTTAGCCCCCATCACTTCTTTGAAAAGTGATACATAATCATAGCCAAAAATCTTTTTTTTGGTGGGGGGGGGGGGGTCAAGATTTTTGAACCGACGCCATGAATAATTAAAATACTTCAACCGTTTTAAAGTTTTCAATTTTTTTGTTCAAGCACATGGCACTACGCTGTTAAGTAATTTTAATTTTGTAGAACTAAAAACATTTTAACATTATTTTATTGCAATGGAAAAACGTCACAATATGGAGGTGTTCCATACCACACTAAGGGATGTGTCTACAACAGTTTAAAGTAAAGACCTTTGGAGTTTCAAAATATTTAAAGGAAAAAAAAGTGAAAGTGTACTAGCACATGTTATGCATTGAACTGATGTTCGTTTTAATGAAAGCACTAAAATTCAACCATGATTAATTCTTGTTGATAAAATACTTGAATTTTTTTAGTTAATGAATTAAAACACGATATTACGTAATATTTTCAAAATAATTATTTCCAAAGGAAATAATTCATAACTTGAGTCTCTTGGAAATAATGATTCTTTTGAGAAATTAATTTATTCATTACTATGTAATGGTAAGTTTATCTATACAATTTATATATGTCGAAATCTTCAGCAACCTAAGAAAAATCAAGGACTGCACGATTATTATGATGATGTCAGACTTCCGTTTCCAAAGACAAGCTGATAAAGACGATTTGACTGTTTCTGTTATCTATAACAATAATTTAGTTAATTTTTTACGACCAATTTATTAATTTGTTCAAAGGAAGATGAAAAAATAAACAATAAAATGCTTGTTGATCAGTGATTCCTGCGGGTTATGAAGATAGCGATCACTGCAGAAAAAAATTGCATAACCTGCATTTTTTTTCTCAAATGTCGCCACCTTCCTATTTTCCTATCCCGCATGAATCTCCAAAAAAGCATTTTATTGTGTAAATTAATCAAGTCCCATTCACAGGGGCTTGTGTAAAACAAAATAAAAATAATAACCCTCGTTAAAAAGTGGGTTATAATTCCTCCGAGGTACCTTTTTTTTAAAATAACGGTTTCCTATAGTCCAATCCACACTTTGCAAAAGTTGTTCCCCTTTGCAGGGTCGACCCAAAGGTCAAAAGGGAAAAACAAACTTCACTGCTTTATGCAACCAAACATTTGGGCGTCCTGTGAAGAAATCTCTTGGAATTTAATTTATTCCTTCAATGTGTGGGTTGCCCTAACTCGGGGCAATCAAAATTCACAACAGAAACAGATTTGTAATGTCAAATGACGAATTGAAGTTCTACACAAGCCCTTGGGCCCCAACCCTATAATTTTTCCAAGTGTTTTATACGATCTAAAATATTTCCCCGGTCCATCACTTATTTAAAAATCTGATACATATATTTTTACAGTAAAAAATGGTAATGTTAACATAACGTGTTACCTGAATTCAACCACAGGCACCTGAATTTTTATAATAGGCTAGTCGCTCAATAAGCGAAAATATTGGCAAAAAATTCTACACCCTTTATATATAAATTCGACATTTGGTTTATTAGGCGACTGATTGTTATAAAAATTCAGGTGCCTGAACTTTTCTTTGAGGTTACGGTCAACTTGACTTACGAACGACAACTCTAGGACTAGCTAATCTGGTTCCCGCACCCTCTTTAAATCAGAAGCGGGAACCAGACTAGTCGAAGCTATCTACTGCGCATGCTCGTCTTTTGTGCTATAAATAAGTTTCTGCGCGGGCAGTTATTCAAACTTCCTTAGTTACTATCGAAGCTAGCTGCATATTTGCAACGCCAGTGTTTCCACACTCTACAATCAGTGTATATTAGCCTTTTGCCATCGTAAAGAGGATCTTGTGTACTCAGCCTTTATTGTTTCATCAGTTTGGGTATTCTACTATTCTTATCAAGCATCGAACGAGATTTTTCAAGGATCTTTGAAGAAAATTATGGAAAGTGCAGCCTTGAGTGGGCTGCATTTGCAGACGCCGTATGTTTATTCCTGGATAAATACGTTACAATCACGTAACAGCTCTCATCCAATGGGTAAGTCTGGATTGTTATATTATTTACGAGATATTATGAATATTGATAATAAAAAACAACAAAATGTTTACTCAGATTTGATGAATATTATATAATAGCCCCTACTGGCTGCATTCCTCTATGATTTTTATTTCATTGTGTTTTATTTTGATACATGTATTTTACAATTGTGTATGTATGTTACTGGTTGTGAGCTGTGAATGGACAATATTTGTTTAAACCATAACTTTGATCGACAACAACAACTATAGTCATAGGCTACGGTAGAAGCTTTATTAGTATGAGGGTATTTACATTACATCTTGATGGTAGAGCCTCTCAGACAAGAAATACATAGGGGGAGGACAAATACAAATGTTCAGCAGAGCGGCTGCTTGTGAGGTTAATCACAGTACAGCAGTTTATTTCTCATCATTTTTGTTTATAGCTATATATGTGTACATATATTATATTTTTTATTACATTTACTGCTATTTTGTTGTTTAAAAAAAAAAGAAAGATAATTCTTATAAGCATTGAAAATCTCCAATGAAGTCTTATGTACCAATCTCCTTTAAGCCTCCATAAGTTCATTCATCAGTTTCACTGGTTTACAATTGTCTGTTTAAAGAGAATAGAAACCGCAACAATTCTCCACCTCCGCCGAGTGACACCACTTATAGTGGTTGTAGTTCTCATGCATCTTTAATAGAGGAGGCCGTCCAATCCCCCAGCAATGCTCCCAGTAGGGCCTCTTCCCTGGAGGGCTCCCTAGCCCATGAAGTCTCTAGCCAAGGATCACGATCCACCCTGGAATCTGAGGGTAGAGGCAGTGGGATGACTGGAACCAAACCCATATCACATTACGAGGGAATTGGTTCCTACATCCACCAGATTTATAAGCAGAAAAAAATCTGTGATGTCTCATTTCAGGTGGGAGACATGCTGATGCCAGTACACAAAGTGGTGCTGGCATCACAGAGCTCCCTTTTTAAGAAAATTTTTGAAGCGAAGCCATTTTCAACCAATTCTGTTACCCCAAAGATAATCAGGGTAAGGAATGTGGCACCTGCTTCCCTTGAAATGTTTATTAACTTCTTATATACTGGACACATTGAAGTTAAGTCAAACTTTATTTCTGACATCCTAAAGTTGTCAGAGATATTTGAAGTTGAACAACTTTCGAGGCGTTGCATCGATGGAATGAAAAACCTTGGTCATGCAGAACTCTTAAAGTTATTGCCTGTTATGAGAGGGAACAAAAACATCCCAATGTGCGAAACTATCATGCAACTGCTGAGCAAAAAGTTCATGGTTTGGCAAAAAAGCAAAGATTTCCTGGGCTTGGATATTGAGACAGCCTGTATGATCCTGTCTGATGACAGCCTTCATGTCATCTCAGAAATGGATATTTTCATGGCGGCAGTAGATCTGATTAGCAATCTTGAAGCGGACAAAAAGGAAAAGTATATCGAGAAGATCATGGGATGCGTCCGCTTCCCGCTGTTGACGGGAGAACAGCTCTTCTCCTGTTTCAAAATCTGTCCAATTCTGAGAGACTACCACCAGGTCATAATGGACATCACCTTGGCAAATTGGTAATTATATACACTCACAACAAAATGTTACCAATCTGAATGTTATTTTTTGTTCAGTGTGTTGATTTGGGGGGGGGGGGTGTTGGAAGTGTACCCCTGTATATTTCAGAGCTATTAAAATAATATAGTGAAACAGACTAATAGATTACCAGCTTAAAAATCCCCTGGATTTCTTCAGGGATAACTGTTAATTAGTTTGACTCTTGAACTTGATTGGATTAATAAATACAGGTACATGTACTAGCTATTATATGAGAATGCACATATTGTGAGCTTGCAATGACCATCTGTGCTTTTATGAACTATTCGCTGTCTTCATTTTAATTATGTTTTATTTGTTTTGTGTTTTTGAATTCTGTCATTAAATATGTTTACAGGATTCAGACTTCCTTGTCTCTGGGTGGAGAAGACCCCCTGGACCTCCAAATCCCTACCCCTCGCAGCCACACCAACAGTGCTACTAGTGTGGCCAGCTATATCAGTGTGAGTAATTCTATAGTTCGGTGTTCACAACATAATAATACCCCCTGCAAACAAAGTTTTTTGGGGGGGGGGGTAATAGGAATCGCCTTGTCTGTCTGTCTGTTCATCAGTCTGTGAAAAAATTTGTGTCCGACCCATATCTTTTTTACGGAAAAACATTGGAAGTTCTTACTTCATGCTCAACATTGCTTATAACCTGAGGGTGTGGCATGACCTTGACCAAAGGTCATTTGAGCAAGGTCAAGGTCACTGAAAGGAAAAGTGCAAAATCTGTGTCCGGTCCATATCTTTTTTTTTATGGAGAAACATTGGAAGTTCTTACTTGACGCCAAACATTGCTTAAATGACCTGAGAATGCTTCATGATCTTCACCCAGGGTCAGTTGAGCAAGTTCAAGGTCATTAAAAAAATGGATAATTCCTTTCTGGGCCCTATTTTGTAATGGAAAATGTTTAGATGCTAAAATTGACACAAAAATTGCTTGTGACCTGTAAATATGTCCTAACTTGAGCTGTGGTCATTTGCATGAGCGGATCTAGAGGGGGGGTCGGGGGGTCCCGACCACCCCCCCTGGAAAATGAAAATTTATTAAATTTACATAGTAAAATTATCGCAAATATGCCTCGGACCCCCCTGGCAAACACAATTATCCTTCGGACCCCCCCTGGAAAAATTTTCTGGATCCGCACATGATTTGTGCTAGTTCAATGTCACTATAGTATAAGAAAAAGAAGCATCCCTTACTTTTTTAATAGAGAAATACTTCAGATTTGATATTTTCTCAGCGGGAGGTATCATAATTTGTGAGCTTGCTCACAGTACCTCTAGTTTTTGTTGTAGTTGAGATTCAATTAACTTGAATTAATGAATTTGTTCATTTAAACTGTTTCTTTTAGTGTTTATTAGCTATGGGTTTTTTTTTTCTGAAGACACGTTCATACTGTATTTGTATTAGACATGTATTCATCCACACAGGTATGTAACTCACTTCTTTATAAAACTTTTGCATGCTTCACTAAACTCTACTCTAATCTAATCTTTTTTTTAAAACTTACTCCTTACTCTACTTTCTTCTCATCTTTGTCTTTTTCTTCCTTCCTTCCCCTTCCTGCTTTTACAGAATCATTCTAGCACTGAGCAGGATAATGAACAGGAGGACCCTGATGTTGAGGTTGAAATAAGTCACATGTCAGAGGACATGGCCAGAGATTTCAACACGCATGCTTACTTGCACAGCGCAAGCTACTCGACCATTTCCAACTTTCCTCTCATTGAACAATACAGTAATTCCAAATGTAACCAATATTGCAGATCTGCATTTCTAATTTTTAAGCAAATTCACATTATAGATGTTCCTTAATTTGGTCTAATAATGTTTTCAGGAAATGAAGATTATGCTTTCTTTGTTGTTCTATAAGTTACAGTGTACATATTAAGAATTATGTTTTAATTATCACCATATACTGAGTCAAGCCAGTGTTAAAAGACTTTATCCATCAATATATACATCATAATGTGTTACAATGGTTGCAGTAGATTGTAATCCATGATATATCTTTTTTTATAAAGTGGCTAGAGACTGCAGTATGTTGGGTGATTTTGGAGAGCATCAAAGAATCCAAAGGGAGATGCTTGCTGAAGAAAAGTCCAACATTCCTCCAGACAATCATGCTAAGGAGATGCAAAGCAAACAAGGTCAAGACAGGCGCATTCTCCAAAGCTTGGATCTAGGAATGAGAGAGAGATTTGGCCGGATCCACAAAGAGAAGAAGAGGGACCCAAACAAGTCGACCCGGAAGAAAAAGAAAAGGGAGATGAAAAAGAGAGATTGGGAGCAGACCAATCAGGAGGGAAAACTCTCGGACGAGAGTGACCAGCTCCGGAAAAAGGCCATGGTGTGGGGAGGCACCCAGTGGTTCTTGATTGGTAAGTGAAATTCTTACTTTTTATTTCAATATCAAAGGTGTGTTTTATTGAATTTCTCATTTTTCCTTTTAATGTCAGATGAGTTATTAATGTAACTGACCTGTGTGATAAAATATTAATCGGTTTTAATCCAATGTTATCTTTTGATCCAAATGTCATCAATTCTGATTCCAATATGTCAACAATCATGACCAAATCTGACACATATTTTATTTACCTGTAAAGGTGGACCTGGGCATGATGAAAGTCCCTCCAAGAAAGTCATGGCATACAGCTATGAGAGCAAGCAATGGACCTCCCTCGCTCCTATGAATGTTGCCCGGATGGATCACACGCTATGCCTCCTGGATGGAATGATTTATGCTATTGGAGGCATTGGTAAAAGGGACCGGTAAGTGCTGTTGGACTATTGTTTTTGTCTGTATGTAGTAAATGCATGAACAAAACATGAATGGAGTCAAATACATGTAAATGCAACTTGTACATGTACTTTCTGTATGTTATACTGAAATTTTATTTTTCAGGGTTCTAACCAGGGTTGAATGCTACAACCCGAAAACCAACTGCTGGTTCTACGTGAAGTCCTTGCCAGAGCCAAGGGCTGGAGCCTCGGCCACTACAGAGAATGGCTGCATTCACCTGTCTGGGGGGTACGGAGCTCTCAATGATGACCATGTATCAGACTTCATGGATTCCGTGGAAATCTACAATGTGGATGCCAACAAGTAATGCTTACAAATGTTTTTATTGTCATGTTAATACAATTCATCTGTAAATTTGTCCACAAACTTTTCTTTTATTAATAAATAGAAAATGTTCATGTTAAAATATTTTTAGTAAAATTTTTCAAGTAATAAATCTCCTTTGCAGGTGGACTACTGGATTCTAAAGCATGGGCCTTGAATTTATTGAACTGAAATTTTATGAAAAGTTTTGAAGTTTTGAACTTTTTATTATTGAATAATCTTGTCATGTTTAAATGAATAACTTGCAAGTGCTGCAAGGCTTATAATTTGTAATGGATTTTTTGTAATAAATTTTATGCATTGTATATTTTTTAAGCTTGCTTGTTGGTATAAAAGGTACACAATATTAACCAATTCCAAATATTTTAGCTTTATTTAAAAATTTGAATATTTCCTTTTATCTTTATACAGAGCTCTTCTTCTTTAGGAAAATAATAGAAGTCTAAAAATGGCCGCGGCCATCTGACCCTCTTAATTTAATTTAAAGTGTTTATATACTCGTAAAAATACCCCGAACTGAAAAAAGCTTTATAGATTTACATTTACTTTCTATTCTTGTAATACTCTAATGAAAGGAAAAAATATTTAGACACAACTTCAGGGAATCGATCCAGGAACTTCAAAATCACAAACTTTTACTTATTGCAAGTGTATGTCTTTTTATTTTGCAATATGGAGCTTAGCTTTCAGACTTTTTAAAGTCTACATTAATTTTTTTTTAAAAGATATTGACCATTTTAAGGTGGAATATTTACATTTTCCAGTGTCTTTGCCTGTGGTAACACTATGTATCGATTTTGTACTATATAAGCCATAACTTCAAATGACGCCAAATTGAGGCGCCAGCAGGGTTTGCTTATTTATATTTAAATATTTAATCGTACGATGGCTTAAAATTATATACTAAATATAAGTAATAAGGAATCATTCTTTGAATATTATGAGGTGATAATTTCGGTCGGGGCGTGATCAAATCTATCATAAAGCCCTTTGGGCTTTTTTGGATTTGATCATGCCCCGACCGAAATTATCACCTCATAATACTAAAAGAATGATTCGTTATTCCTTAAATAACACATCATCATCACCTAAGCCCAAAGTAGTTCAAGTAGATGTACCGGTACTCATATTGTGGTCTGGAGCTCATGGCTCAGTGGTCATAGGTGTTTAATTAGATGAGTAGGTTCAAGCCCCACTGTGGTCACTAGTCACTTGGATGTTGTACCTTTAGATATAAGCCACTTTATCTACAGTACCGATCAGACCCAACCTAACAGAAAGTAAACCCCAACTAAACCCCGGGTTTACTTTCTGGGTTTACTCCGGGTTTACTAGAGACGACCCAGAGTAAACCAAAAGTAAACCCAGAGTGGACACAGAGAATAAACCCAGTCAGAAGTATATATACCCCTGAAAGCAGACGCTAACTGTGTATTCGGAATATACAAGGGGCAGGAATTACAGGCAGTAGGGCAGTAAGATGAAAGACGGGTCTGCTTCACACTTCAGTGCGTACAGTTGACCTCAAAAGCAATTTCAAAGTAAACCCAAAGTAAACCCCGAGTGGACCCAAATTTTGAAAAAGTAAACCCGGAGTAAACCCCAAAAGTAAACCCAGTGTTTAGTTGGGGTTTACTCTGGTGTTAGGTTGGGTCTGATCGGTACTATATAAATAGTGCCTGTTTGGGAGGGTACCAGTTAAAATTGACACCCCGAGAAAACCATTGTCAACCGACGTGAAGCGGAGGTTGACAACTCAGCTATGTTAAGGGCGTCCATAAAATAATAGCGGTATTTATCACATAAAATATAAGCCTTTGAATAATCTTGATATTATATTCCAAAAAATTGTTACACAAAGTAATTTTTTATCAATATACATATTAGATAATTCGCTATCGCATGAGCAATTTTTGAGTCTCTTGGATTACCCTGTCACGTGATACTGCTAAAAATAGATGAACCAGGAATAATACGAAAAAATGCATAGTGCAAGGGCTTAACATTAACAAATATAATTATTTCTGTTTCTAACTTGTAAAATGAACATCTAAAATTTCGAAAAGTGCTGGGAGCTTGAAATATTCAAGTAAGAACAATTATTAAATTCAATATAAACAGTGGATGAACAGAAATTTGCAGGGAGTTCCCACAATTAATGCTTATTTATATGATATGCGTAGCGTTTTTATGTAGCTCCCAGCACTTTTTGATATAACTGGGATATAATGGTAACACATGTAAAATTTCAATATATTTGATAAAGTGTATGCCCTTGCACTACTGCATTTTATCTGACCCATTTCACTTTCGGCGTCATTTGCGTGAAATTCAAACGCAACACTGACTAAGATCATGATTTTAATTTTCGTTCATAAAATAATTACACACTGTGAATTTCATTAAAATAATGTTAGAATTTTGTCTTGTTCACACCAGTCATCATTACCAAATTGTTGAATTTGGAAAAATTAATTCATCTGTTGCCCTCACCAATAACTATTGATATAAGGGTGATGGGGGGGGGGGGGGGGTGGAGGTTTAAGTGTAAGTTTGTAATTTACACATTTAATATATACAAAGTAAAAAACATTAGGTAAAACAATATCTAAAATAGTATATACATACTATATATATTTGTGATGATCTATTCTAATTTTCACCTTTTCTCAATCACTATTACATCCCTAAATATTCACTACTCAGAAACTAAGGTATTGTTTGCTAAAGAAACTTTAAATCAAAGAAAATGACTGACACATACAAAAACTTGCATATTTTCCACATTTCTGCATATTTTGTGACACAAAAAAATCCCACCTGGATATAATATGCTACATATATTAGTTTGTATTTAGTTCTAACCTATTCATCACTATACAAAAAAAATTAATATTTTTATGTTACTAGAGCTTTAATATTATTTATTTGATTTTCAATAAATTGTTTAGTTGTCTGTTAGCCTGTTGTTATTTTAAGGCATGAAATTCAAATTGACAATTCTCTTTTCCAAAATTAAAGGAAAAATCCATTCATCTCATTGTAATTTGGTAGTGATGGGAATCGAACCCACGTCAGTGTTGCCACAGACTGCCAATACACTACCTATTTAGAGATTAATGCAAGTCCAAGAAATTGGATTTAAATACTTTGTTCCGTTTATGCAGCAAATTGTCTTACATTTTCAATATTCATATATAACTTATCGATTCCTAAACTAAAAAGTTCCAAGATATATTCTTTACAATGTCTCTCCAGCTTGTCAGGCTGAAGATTTCAGCTAAGTATAATAGATAAGGCCAAAAAATAGTCCTGACTTTTACCCAAATTTAAATGAAACCATTAACGTGGCTCTGTATTCTGGTGACTGTGAAACAGTGCTGGTTCTTCATATACGAAACACTGTATAAGGTTCAAGACATCCCTTTTATTTGATATTGTGATTACAGATATGATAACAAATGAATAAATAAATGAATAAATAAATGCCCTGAAATGAAATAATAACAATAGTAAGTAATAGGCTAAGGTATAAAATACACTATAGACACGGTAATATTTTACTCTTATTAAAGGGCAATAACTCTTATATGTAATTATACATGTAATTACACATTTTATCCATACATATTATAAAATGCTTTACAGTACAGATATATTTGCGTTTTTTAAGAAACGTCTTTATATTTGACATACATTAATGATAAAAACATAATCAATACCATTCATATGAGAATGGGCAATCCCACGCCCTATGAGTGTGCGCTTTTATACACAGCAGAGACAGACTACAAATTATATATATTTCCATAAGTATTACTAATTAAAAATACAAATTGCTTTAAAATAAGGTTTTCACTAGTATTACTTCTAATTCTCAAAGCTCAATATACTTTAATAAATATTCTTTCACTCAACAATCGCTCTTGCTAATAAAGTGCAAAAGGATATATTAAATTTGCTAAATTACAAGAGATGTACTATTAATAAAATATTAGCACTTCTGTTATGGTTAGAAATAAATAATGTTAGCTTACCTATATGAGATGAAATAATGTCAACTACAAAATGTCTATATGAGTCTTGTCTCTTGGGCTTCAATGTGAAGAATGCTTAAAACAGTACAAAGAACTCTTGGAGGGAAAACTACCAACCAATAAAACCAAACTATACAAACTTAAAAACCAATAGATTTCCTTCATAAAAACACACCTATAAGGACCATATATCCTAAGGGCATTAATTAAGCCAAGTAAACATAGGTGTTCTACCTGGGTTGTTTAATATAGAACTACATGTATTGCCAAAATATATTATATCTTAACTAATCATTATCAATACTGTAATTAGATTTAACAAGAGGCCCATGGGCCACGTCGCTCACCTGAACAGTTTCTTGTAACATTCTATTTCGTAGCATATGCTATTTCTATTTCAAACTTTGAACCCCTTTCTGGGGCCCCAGTACTGGTCCGAGGTTTATGGTTGGCTTTAACAATTTAGAATTTGCACTATTTGAGGATCCTTGCATAGTAATCTCACAAACTGTAACATAATAGTTCTCGAGAAAAACGTTTTGAAAACATTTTCCATATATATTTCTATGTTAAACTTTGAACCCCTCTTGTGGCCCCAGTATTAGTCCAGTGGTCACAGCTTTATTAATTTAGTATCTACATTATTCAAGGATGCTTGCATAGTAATCTCACAAGTTGAAGCATTGTAGTTCTCTAGAAAAAGATTTTTAAACATTTTCCCTCTATATTTCTATGTTAAACTATGAACCCTTCTTGGGGCCCCAGTATTAGATCAAGGGTCACAGCTTTTATAACTTCGAATCTACACTATATAAGGATGCTTACGTAGTAATCTGACAAATTGAAGCATTGTAGTTCTCGTGAAAAAGGTTTTTAAACATTTTCCATATATACTTCTACATTAAATTTTGAACCCATCTTGGGTCCCCAGTATTAGTCCAGGGGTCACTAATTTAAAAATATCGAATCTAAATTATCCAAGGTTGCATGCATAGTAATCTCACAACTTGTAGCATTGTAGTTCTCAAGAAGAAGATTTTTTAACATGTTACCTATATATTTCTATATTAAACTTTGACCCCTCTTGGGTCCCCAGTATTAGTCCAGGGGTCACTAATTTAAAAATATCGAATCTAAATTATCCAAGGTTGCATGCATAGTAATCTCACAACTTGTAGCATTGTAGTTCTCAAGAAGAAGATTTTTTAACATGTTACCTATATATTTCTATATTAAACTTTGACTCCTCTTGGGTCCCCAGTATTAGTCCAGGGGTCACTAATTTAAAAATATCGAATCTACATTATCCAAGGTTGCATGCCTAGTAATCTCACAACTTGTAGCATTGTAGTTCTTAAGATTTTAAAAACATTTTACCTATATATTTCTATATTAAACTTTGACCCCTCTTGGGGCCCCAGTATTAGTCCGGGGGTCACGATTTTACCAATTAAGAATCTACATAAGCCAGGGATGCATGTATAGTGATTCCACAAACTGTAACATTGTAGTTCTCAAGAAGAACATTGTTAAACGTTTTCTATATATTTTTTAAAATGTTTAATTTTGAACCCCTCTTGGTGCCCCAGTATTAGTCCGGGAGTCACGATTTTTACAAATTAGAATCTACATTATTTAAGGATGTATGCATAGTAATATCCCAAACTGGTGCATTATAGGTATTGAGATGAAGATTTTTAAACATTTTCCTACATATGTTAAACTTTGAACCCCGCCTAGGGCCCCACTTTTTGTCCGGGGTTCACAATTTTTACAATTTAGAATCTTCACTATATATACAAGCTTTTTTGTAAATATTGGCATTTCTAGTGCAGTGGTTCTTGAGAAGAGGATTTTTAAACATTTTTCCTATGTATTTCTATGTTAAACTTTGAACCCCGCCTGGGGCCCCAGTTTTGGTCCGAGGGTCACGATTTTTACAATTTAGAATCTTCCCTATACATATCAAAGGCCGGAACGGCCACAAAGGCGTCGAGCTGACATTTTCTTTAATATAGATATCATTAATTTAAATTTCTGTACCAATAGTCGTATATCAAATAATATCAGTATAAAAATGGTTTGTGTAACTAAATTCGCACATATGCAACTTTATTTTTATTTGCAATTTTAACATCACCATGTGATTGTATACTCAGTATATTTCCTTATAAAATACGTAGTGATGCATTTGTAATACAATGAATCATAACTCAACATGGTTACAAAAATCGAAGAAATTTCATATAGTTTAAATCTTTCTGCTTTAAACAGTCTTTGAACAAATTTCACGGGTTCATCATTAGTATACGAGTGTAACACATTAACAGTGTTTCCCTAATTATAATAAAACATACTTTTATTTATTTCTATTTCCGTGTGAAACAAGATTACCTATGGTAGTGTTGTTTACAAATAAATCTACACCACGTGCGTTGATCTGCCGTATCTTAGACTGGATAGCCTGCCCTTGATTCCACACGCTGCCGCTAGGAAATTCAAGGACAGGTAACCACCACCGCCGTGACAGTAGAAAAACTCACTGCAGCTTCGCGCACACTTAAAATAAATCGGAAAGAAGATTGAGGCGGATCAAAGAAAGAAGGTTTAAGAAGAACTAAACATGAATTTGACAATAAATATCAAATTAACAAGAACAAATTAATATTGACACCGTTGACAATACATTGTTTATGTGGGTATTGTAAATATTAATTTACATCGGAAATGTATAAATATTTTCATTGTTGAGTAAGTTATAATTGGCACTAGACTGCTCGTAGCATTCCAATCCATGCCCATTATAACTTGATTTATGGGGCTGCTGAGGATGGTAACGATCTGATTTAGCTCCGTTTTCTCGTAAAGGTCCGATAAGAATAAGTAAGCACATATAAATTGAATGCACACAGGCTACACACAATTAGCACATGGTCTGTACATATTATCTTATGTGTTTATAAAATATGGAGTTATTAACTTAGAGAGTGTGATCGTGTCAGTGTAGAAATTGGTTTTTTTTTAAAGCTAAGGACTTTTCATAACCAGTAGGTAAAATAAATAATTATACAGTTGCCTGGCTTCCAGAGATTTCTTCAGGCTAACACTTTGTAGCGGTTTTACTTAATCGAAAGATGTTTCTCTTTCTTTGTTTATAACTATTAAAGCCGTTTTACTTTTAAAATAAATCTATTGACTCTCCGAAAGATTTTTGTGATCGGCTTCGGCCGATCACTGTTGTGTCCATATGAGGCATCCGGCAAATGCTTCCACGTGCGCACACATTCCGCTTGCATTAGTAGTTCTTATAAAAACTTGAAGTTTGGTTTAGTATTTATATAACATTTTACTCGGTTTTATTTCAATTTATTTACCTTAAGAGATGCAAACTTACATAAAATACAGTTCGACCTGTTAATTCAAGAATGCACATTTTGTCTCACGCGTAAGAATTTCGATCAAAAGATTCATTCAGTAATGCAGTTGACCTCATTGAACTGACCTCAATCATAAGAAGATGCTCCATGAACTGACCTCGATCTGTTGATGTTGCAGAATAGTAGCTAGGAAGACCGCTTGATTTATAAACAAGGTTACGTTATAATGCGACCTCAATAGCATGTTATGATTGCATTCAATGTTTTTCAGTCGCATTAAATTATTTTAATACAACTCTTTCTTTGTATACGTGTTAATGCTCTTTGAAGAGCCCTACTCAGTATTCTGAAGAAGAAGAAGATACAGTAACATTTAATAATTACGTTAAAAATATAAAATTAGACAAGGAGTTTACGAACGGCTTTTTACCAAATCTATTTCAAAATTGAATTTGTTGACGGTTTATAATAATGAAATTATGGTGTACAGATTCAAAATATTATATATTTTGTAAAAATACAGTACTTTTTAAAATTATTTTACATCAAACTGATCATGTTGATTGCTTCTAGCTATCAATATATATCGCCGATCATTCCTTTAAAAGGAATACTTGTTTCGGCATTCCATCGCAACTTGTGGGCCTAAAAATAATTTTTTTCTCGTCACTGCTATTTCCTGTGACGCGTAATCATGGCTGGCGAACCAGTCTATGCCGTATCTATTGCTAAACCAATATATTGCAGCAAAATCACAAGATACATTTATCGCTTACATTCATTTTGGAGACCGTGCCCGACAACAAATAAATTTACATATTAATTTTTATTTTTATCGGGCACGGTCTCCAAATAAACTGTAAGCGATAAACTAAAATAATGTTTAGTGAATTTTTACACCTTATCGTATTCATCCGTCATTTCTTGATTAAACAAACTTATATACTTATGCCATGAGTTGTCAATAATCAGGGAGACACAGTTGGGTTTTTTGGTGCACAATTTATTTGAATAAATGGAACAAAAATCTTGTAAATCTTGTAAACATTTTTCTATGTATATTTCTATGTTAAACTTTGAACCCCGCCTAGGGCCTTAGTTTTGGTCCGAGGGTCACGATTTTTACAATTTAGAATCTTCATTATATACACTAGCTTTTGTGTAAATATTGACATTTCTGGTGCAGTGGTTCTTGAGAAGAAGATTTTTAAAGACACACACCCTATACTCACTGTTTCGCAATTATCTCCCTTTTAAAAAGGGCTGTGCCCTTTATTTTAATAATTTATAATCCCCTTTCCATAAGGATGCTTTGTACCAAATTTGGTTAAATTTGGTCCAGTGGTTTTAGAGAAGAAGTCGAAAATGTGAAAAGTTTACAGACGGACAGACGGACGGACGGACGGACGGACGGACGAAGGACAACGGGTGATCAGAAAAGCTCACTTGAACCTTCGGTTCAGGTGAGCTAATAATATAATAATTAATAAATCTCATCCTATTACAACTGCATGATTGATATAGTTGCATGGCCAAACTATTTATTTTTCTAATTTAAAATTTGAATTTTTTTTTTTCCCCCCAAGATCCATCAACAAGTTACAGCTGTATTTGCTTTGAGACAAAGTGTAACAGTTGTGCTGAATCTTTTGCAGTTTGGTGGGTGGTCTCAATTTATTTGATTACATTATGATTAAATGGTAAACTTACAGTTATATTTTTTTTGGTGACAATTATT
Organism: Magallana ariakensis; assembly: GCA_020458035.1. NCBI lineage: Eukaryota > Metazoa > Mollusca > Bivalvia > Ostreida > Ostreidae > Magallana > Magallana ariakensis. Next base: position 41,444,641 of record CM035811.1, on the reverse strand, counting down.
TTCCTAATCCGAGATTCCTCTGACTCTAACCCCCGCTTTTATATTGGGATGTGCGGGGGACGTCCCAATATAAAAGCGGGGGTTAGAGTCAGAGGAATCTCGGATTATTATTTTCCCTGATTCGCTCTACACTGACGGCACCCACATGCTAAGCCCTGTCGGGTCAAATGGAAATAACTTGAATAAAAAATATAGGCAAAAACCATCACACATTGTTACATGTAACATAGATGTGCATAGTTTTTCAAGCAAATTAAATATGACTTGTCTTTTAACTCAAACTTATAGTCTTGCATATATTTTTATGTACATATAAAGAATGAAAATGTTTATGTGTTTTCCTTGAAACATTTGGGGTTTTATATCCCAAAACGGACTATTATGTTACATTTGGGAGATTGGTACCTGTAACGTTCCATCTTGTTAATGTACATATAATGTTTAACATTCCTAAATAGCTACCACCTTGTTGCACATTGAACATCAAAATAATTAAGCTCGTTGTGAACAAATGTGTGTTGGCTAGCTGCATGTCTGTAGCTCCCCATTGTCGGAACCCATGGGTTTTCTCTCCGTTGCACTGTCTAAAAACATAGACATAAGTCTATGCTAGAAAGTAGCCCCCCGATCTGAGAAAATTCGGAAGGACGACTTAGGAGTGCATGCATTCACTAGTCAGTAGACTAGTGCCTACCCGTACGTTTCAATACTTATCGATTAAACGTTGATAAGAAATAAAGCATTCAATATATATATGGCATTCTAAATAAACTTTTTCTTTAAGCTTACCGTATGGAAAACAACTAAACGAAGCGAAGCGGTACGATTTCTACCTCAATTCGAAAGTAGACTACTATGACGTAGTTCGCGCATGCGCAGAATGGGTAGGTCGATAGCTGCGAGAAGTCGGGTGAATTTTGCACTATTTTCTAAATCTTGACTGCGTAATCAAAATTTCCGAAAAAATCAATATTTAAACCCCGTTATCTCTACAATTCGTGTCCTCAAAGTCTTCGCCCGTCGATGACTTCCCTTCAAGCTGATTGTACAGAAGAAACGAATCAACAATGCCATATGTGCTTGCCATGCTTGTTTTGATCATGTGACAGACTATTTTTACCGGCGTTGACAGAGGTGTAAGCGAAACTTGTGTAGCACGACCTCTGGTGAGAGAATGATGGATTTCACGGCGTGTAAACCCGTGAATCTCCATTTTGCATCAAGCGCTAGCTTTTTGTGAGGAAAAACATTCGGTTCAACTCCATGCGCGGATCTAGGGGGGGGGGGGGGTTGGGGGTCCGAACCCCCCCCCCCCCCACCCCCTGGAAAATGAGAAGTTATCAAATTTACATAGTAAAATTATCGCCTCGGACCCCCCCCTGGAAAACACATTTATGCTTTGGAAAGGCGTCGGAAGCGGAAATATTAAGAGTGATATTTTAAAATTGCAGTTATAGGCATAGTCGCCCCCACCTCCCACGGATTAGGAATTTCATGAATATGGGAATTAAAATTTTTTTTACAGGTATTATTTTTGTTTGGTCTTTTTTGAGTTACAGGTATGCTACCCCCCCCCCCCCCCCCCCGAATGATTCGGAATTAGGTGTTTTTTTGGGGGGGGGGTTGTTGTTTTTTTTTTTGTTTTGCTCGTTAACATTTCTGATGATTAGGGGTAGGCCCCCTACTTTCAATTCGGACCCCCCCCCCCTGGAAAAAAGTTCTGGATCCGCGCATGTTTTCCAGTGTCTTTGTATGCAATAACATAACACGTACAAATCAAACTTGTATCGTATATTTCGATAATTTCACCAATGACAAAAATGACGTACTATTGTCTATTTTAAGTTTATAAAGGTCACGAAAAAACAGGGGTATGAAAACTGACCCCTTTTTTCTTTGTATTTTTTATGTATGTTTTTAGAACTACAGATTTCAATGATAAACTTCTCGTGAAATTCTTGATACAACAACATTGATGAGTGAGATACCTTAAGATAAACTGGACGCTATTCAGTAAGGTGAAATAAATAGAGAACATGTGATAATGTAACCATTATATAGTTTTTTGTTTACAAACATAAGCTTGTTTCAGTGAATAATTGTTTTTTTCCCCCCATCAATTTGCAGATTGATTTTTAACGCTTTATTTTAGAATTATCACCAGTACATGTAGGCGTAAATCGGAGATAGTAAAAGTCCAGTGTTACAGAATGTGTGTGTGTTGCATCTCAGGTGCGCACGAAAGACTCTTCAATTATAATCGGGATCGTAATGCATAAAAAATATTGTGTCTGCTACAAATGAGGTTTACAGACGAACGAGAACAGTGTTTGATTTCAGGTAGTACGAAACACCCGTTAAGTTAACTAGTTCTTTGGAATATTTTCTCAAATCGAAGTTATAATGGCAAAATTAGTAATTTCAAATGCAGAGTTATAATGGCATAATTCTGGAAAAAGTTTATTTCAGACACACATTTCATTCACTCAAGGCAGAACAAAGTCGATGTTCACATGGTACATATACCGCGTATTTTGATCATTTATAAACCTACATTTCAATGGTGTTCATTTGATTTTGTGTAATTCAGCCTTCTAAATGGAACCTAACGTTTATAACTTGTGTTTGTTTAATGTTAAGGTCACATTAAAAGTCAATATGATGACGTCATCTACGATTTTTATCATATCTGTCAAATATCTTAAAACCCTTAATAAATCTAAAATTGACGCTCAGATTTCCATTATGATAAATCTGAATAATAGGGTCATGACAATTATGCTATTGTGTGTGTTTTATTTAAAGTGTCTCTTAAGATACCTTTTAATATTGCAAATTTTTATATACTCTGTCACAAGTTTCTGCTTTCACCACTTTTTTCTTGATATTTCAATAACCAAAATTCCTTTGTCCCTAAACTACATTCATCCATTAAAATGAAGAAAAAAACCCAGATTATCTGTTTAGCATGCCAAGTCAACCATATATACTGCTTCAGGTTTCAGTAGTCAGAAAGTACGCAACCAAAACTAAAAAGTATACGGGGATTTTGAATTGCAATAGCCATGAAAGTACCTGGATGATAATGTTGAAAAATTATGCAAGATATTCCGAGTGATCACCTCTGAATTGGGGAAAAGATGTCAACATTTCCCATTATAAATCTTTTAGAAAGAAATCTGACAATGAAGATCGATACATGTATCTTAGATATTTGCCTTTTCATCTATTTCAATTGTATTTCTTTCACAGGTATGTGTATTTATATCAAAAATCGTCCAAATGTGATGAAAACAATAACTTGGGACAGACTATATATAATAGGTAATTCACATTGCCCTATTTCTATTTATCATGAAGTTTTATCCCTTTTCTAATAAACAGGTCAGATATTAATTTTGACAAATTTTCTCATTACACAAAATAAATAAGATTAAGTCAATTATTTGTCCACTAGGATTGACAAATTTTTGGCCCATTTGCATTAATTTTGTTTTTTGTTGTTTAAAATGCTAGTAATAACTGTCAAATAAGCATCTCTTTGTACATACATATATTAAAGATATGCATACAGTTACTTGGATTTTAATTTTTGATAACTTGTGGGAAAAATATTAGCTGTTGAACTTAGTTATTTTTTGGCAAAATAATGCATATAGAGTACCCCAATTCTCTGGATAGGTATAGTGTTTATCAATTCAGGGTTGACAAATAGATTATCATGGATACTGTTCACACAAAACAAAACCTGGTTTGCTGTCACATTGACAGCTTTTCTCTTGTTCTTTCGTTAACTTTGGAATAATAACAGGAGATTCTACATTGTTAAAAACCCAGCGACAGTAAAACCATAAACGCGTGGCCACTGTGATAATCATTGCGACGTCATAGATAGACACAGAATTAAGCATGTTCTCTTTATTAGGTTCATATAAGGAAATATATTTGCAAATGTATGAAGATTATGTACATTAAGACAAATTTATATTTGCTCAATGTATTTCATATGTAATAAAGCTTATAACCAGTTAGCTACATTGATCAAAGTCTGACATTGTTGCACAGGTGAGCAATGAGGCCTATAGGTCCCTTGAAATCAATGAGATATGTTTTCTTGTTGGTATTGCTTTAGAACCATTTTAACAAGAGCTTGGACTTTGGGTAGTTGGTGTCAAACAGCATTGTGACGTAATCCTGTCTATTTCATCGTAGGCCACTCAGCCATTGCTCATTGAAATCAACAAGATTTGTCTGGCTTTTGAGCAAAGGCTACCAATCGGTGTATATTTCGCTTGAAACCAGCGTCATTTTAACTTGTTTTGACGCAATAAATAGATAATCACGTCCTACTGAAAGTCCAAGGCCTTGTTAAAATGGTTCTAAATGGTATCTGTTCTATAAAACTGATCGGTTCTGTACAATTTTACTTTCCCGGTTTTTATGAATGCTCACTTACAAGTGACGATTGTTATCTAATAAATTATGATTTATTTTCAGCAGACCATGGTCATTGAAGAGGGAATGCACAGCTTGACAAGAACTGTTAGGATCAAGTACATGTATTACTTTGATGTATTGGAAAATGTAAATCATCAGTATATATATATAGCTAAGTATAACACAATTACATACCAAGCAGGCACGTCACTAAGCAACAGGGAGGTGACAATTAACCCCTATATTTTTAGGTTTCCCCTTACTTAAATCAGAAATGCTGTTATGAGCCCGCCAGAAGTTGCATTAATCAAAACATAGCAGCTAGCAAAAACAAATTCCAAATTCTCCTTATAAATATGTCATATACATGTATATATTATAAGAGGTTTCTGCCTGTAAATGGGGCTGATCGACTATATAAATTTATTTTGTTAAGTGTCAAACAACATTTTAGATGCATTATAGCTGACTAGCCCACTTATAAAAGAATACAAAGTCATTTCAAGTTTAAATGTGTGGTGTTCCCATACTGGAGTGAAAAGGTCCTAACAATTAAATTAATTGCCTTTTTGAAAGCTATAGGATATACCTGGTACATGTGTTTATTGCTGAGAAAATATTAATTTATTATACCCCTGCTCCGAAGGAGAAGGGGGTATACTGTTTTACCCTTGTGTGTTCGTCTGTCCGTCCATCCGTAACAAAAATTTCTGTTGCATTTTTCTCAGCAACTATTTATCGCAGATGCTTGAAATTTTAACACACTATTTGTCTAGCATGCCATATCGTGGGATGTATTTTTGTACCAATCGGACGTCAATTTCCTGTTAAATGACGACTTTGTTTAATTTTAGCCAAAATTTTCAAAAAAATTTTCGTCGCATTTTTCTCAGCAACTTTTTATCGCAGATGCTTGAAATTTTAACACACTATTTGTCTAGGCATGCCATATCGTGGGATATAGTTTTCTACTAATCGGATGTCGACTTCCTGTTAAATGACGACTGTTTATTTTTAGCCAAAATATTCAAACAAATTTTCGTCAAAGATTTCTCAGCAACTTTTTATCGCAAATGCTTGAAATTTTATCACACTTTTTGTATAGGCATGCCATATTGTGGGATATATTTTTGTATCGATCGGATGCCAACTTTCTGTTAAATTTTGACTTTGCTTATTTTGCATATTCACATTAGAGCGTGGGTATCACTAGTGAGCATTGGCTTACAGATATCTTGTTTTGAAAGATTTGTTTCAAAAGGAATCTTCCCAGAAGTTTGTTTTAAATTTACAGCCTGCATCTAAATTGCACAATTCTGATAAAAATGTACAGTAAAAATGTATATACATGTATACTGTGAGGAATATGTAGAGAATGACAACATTTCTTTAGAGTTATTTCCCTTAGACTATAACTGGCCAGTTATGATATCAAGTTATATTTCAGAATTTTGAACATTTGCACTTATTTGAACTCAGTGTTTCAAATTTCATGAAGAGAGACTATGTATCTTTACATTTGCCATATGAATATGTAAGATTGACTTCTATAATTTAAATATCATAATTTTTATGTGTACCTCAACCACCCTTTTAAGATCCTTTCTTTACATTTAATAATGTGACAAATTTGTATATCAATGTATTAATGTGACGGTGTCTAGATTTATATTGAAAATTTTGATTAAATGTGTTATTTAAGCAATATATAAGAAATTATAGTAGATGTTTGATTTATTCATTTTCAAACACTTTGTTGAAATTAAACATCTTCTGCCTTCCTCTGCATTAGGAGATGGTGACAATTTGTCTAAACCATTTCTTCTCTTGAAGATTGCTGTGAAGATTCCCAAATCATCACCCAGATTTTGTGGAGAATCCCTAACCACCATGCAGATCCTCTGGAGAATCCCTATCATTTAACCAACATGCAGGTAAAGATCCTGTGGAGAAACCCTTAACACCATAAAGATCCTGTGGAGAATCCCTAATCACCATAAAGATCCTGTGGAGAATCCCTAATCACCATTAAGATCCTTTGGAGAATCCCTAATCACCATAAAAATCCTGTGGAGAATCCCTAATCACCATAAAGATCCTTGGGAGAATCCCTAACCACCAGAAAGATCCTTCAGTTGGGAGAATCCCTAACCACCAGAAAGATCCTGTGGAGAATCTATAACTTTCATGCAGATTCATTTCAAAGAACAGTTGACTATATGGAGCAGGTAAAATTTGTGGGGATTTACATGAAATGATTAATTCAATTTCATGTGCATTGATGAGTTTAAAAATAAGATGTGAATTAAGGCCAAAATTTATATTTTATTGCAAAATTCTTATACTAGGAAACAAGTTAAACTACACTTTCTGCACAAGTTCACTCGACCCCATAGAATCATCAAACACACCCGATATACATGTATTTATACTATAAATAACTCATAAACACTAGAAATGAAGAGTAACACAGGTTTACCTTATGCAGTTTATATATACATATTTATTTGTAACCCCTTCCTACACTACCATGTTTTGTAAGAACACCTTTCTTCTTACCTTGTTGCCTCCTCATCCCTGTTCTCGCCTACTTGCCATGGTTTTTATAAGCTTAATTGTATCATTATTATGCTAATCATCAATATGTCCTTGAACAAAAATATTGCAGAATTATTTATAAATTTGTTTGTATCTAAAATAGATAAATCTCTTTAATTTTGCAATGTTAATATTTTATTTTGTTTTATATACAAAATTACAACACTTAAATACAATAGGGACGTACATGAAATGGTCTTATTTGGACTTAGAAACAGACGGTTATATCAGGAATATACACCCTTTAGACTGGCGGAAGACGTGATATCAATATGCTCTCATTTAGTATTACTTTGGAACACATCTAAGACCCTATTTTTATTCCTTCTGTCCAAATTTAAGAGGGTTCGGTGGTCATGGCCATTTTTAGACTATTTTAATCTCCTTAAGAATAAGAGCTCTGTATAAAGATATAGGAAAGTAATAAAATTTTAAAGCTAAAATATTTGGATTTTTTCTTTACTTAAAGTTAGTTTATGGCCAAAAATATTATATTTCAAAGTTTAAGACAGCCCAAGATCTGATGGTTAATTTGTTGACCACCCAGCCTCCTTAATATGATTCTACTTTTGTGATATTAATCATTGGCACTGTTTGTGTGGTTTTTTGTTTTTGTTTCTCTTTCTTTCTGGGGGGAAGGGTGTTGCTTCAATTCTTCATATTGGTAATAACTCTAGCAGAATAGTTCTATGTTAAAACTGAGAAAATAATAACATGTATTTTTAAGACTAATTTATTTTAACTATCACCAATTATTTCCAAATTTGATTACAGGTCTTAAAGAGATTTTCTTCCAGTAACTCGATTTTCTGAAGTATAGGATGTCATCACTGAGCAGTCAGCTGGTCAAGCATCGGATCCAAGACAAGGGATAAAACTCTGTATGTTTAAACAGGTATATTTTAAGGTATAGAGATCGAGTCACAAAATCAACTAATTTTTAGGTACCAGTAGTTATGTAAGAATGTAAGATGATTCTGTGTTAGAAGCCTGCCTAAATTTCAACTCGGTATCATCAGACTAATCAAAGGGAAATAATTCATCCATCAGTGACTATAGTCAAAGAAAGATAACTCATACATTTTACTGGTGAACTATTAATTCAAAAGCACAGCTTTCATATTTTGAATTTTCAACATTAGATATTCATAGAAAAATTGAATCATCAAGTAATCGACACATATAACTGGTATTGCAGTTAATGTCCTAGGACTTTAATAAAGATAAAATCTTGTAATAATTATACTAAATATATATTTCGGGTTCTTCACCATGACTTATAACTTTCGTCATTTTTCAGACCCTGGAAATAATAACAGGTAGAAAGTAACTACATGTACTAGCTATCGCAGCAAGCTTAGAATCTACGGACTTTCATTGGGAGGTTTGTACCTTAAAACTAAGTGTAATTTGATCCTGATAAAGTCTAAGTTGTTCATAAAAGTCTTCACTTTTTGTTTATAAATTCTGAAATTAGTTTAAAAAAAAACAATAAAATGCTCTCTTTGGTGGTACATGCGGGTGTGACAGTAGCTACTGTTGCAGATAAAAAACATAACTCAGCAGGTTGTACTTTTTTTCTGCAATGATTTCTACCTTCATAGCCCATAGATCACCAAAAGAAATCATTTTTAGCCCGCCTAAGTTGGCAGCTCAAGTGAGCTATTCTGATAACTTTGTTTGGCGTCTGTCTGTCCATCAATCCATAAACTTTTTATATTTTAGACTTCTCAAAAACCACTGGGTCAATTTTAACACCACTAAGCATAAGGCATTGTTGGGTAGAGGGGAGTCAAGTTTGTTAAAATGAAGGGCCAAGACAATATTCAAGTCAAGAAATATTTAAGAATTTTGAAAATGTGTTGATATTCTAAAAAAAAAATTCTTTTCAAAAGCTATCTGGCCAGAAAAGGTGTAACATGTGTGGAAGCATCCTCAGATATAGTGGATTTATATGCATCCTCAGGTAGTATAGATTTAAGTTTTTTCAAGAAATGATCCCCGGGGTCAGGGTAGGGCCAAATTGATGGTCTAATTTTCACATTGTAATATATAGAGAAAAATCATTAAAAATCTCCTTCTCTAAAACCATTTCGCTAGAATAGCTGAAACTTGTGTGGAAGCATCCTCAGGTAGTGTAGATTTAAAGCAATATGAGCTGTATTTTTTTAGAATTTTATTTTGCTGCAAAAGCCTGCTAGTATGATAAGTCTGCATGTAACTTAAACTTTTATGACAAATAAAATTTTAAAAAATCATTAATTTTAGTCAGAGGAAAGATTTCTCTTCTAAGGAATATATAGCAGATTAATTTTTGTACAGGACGACAATTATTCAATTTTGCTCCATTAAGGCTTCTTAACGGCCTTTTCCACAATTATGGCTAGCAGAAATTTAAAAACCATGATATTTTTTGTCATTTTAGTAGAAAATAGCATTTTCGTAAAAAAAAATTTCATCAACATGAAAAATGCAGCTCATATTGCTTTAAGTTTGTTCATGATCCCCAGGTTTAGGATAGGGCCCCATTGGGAGGTCGAATTTTTACTTAGGAATATATAGAGAAAAGTCTTAGAAAATCCCTTTCTTCAGAAAAGCTGTAACTTGTGTGGAAGCATCCTCAGATATAGTAGATTTAAGTTTCTCCAAATCAAGTACCCTGGGGTAGGGTGGGGGCCACAATGGGGGTCAACTTTTAAGATATTTTCATACCGGACCACTTCTACTAAATTGTCCAAATACTTTGTATATGACTCAATAAAGCTGATTTTAATTGTTATGGCTATTTTTTCTCAAGTGAGCAATGTAGCCCATGGGCCTCTTGTATTAATTATATTTACATCTCTCTCTCTCTTAATTTCTCTCTTTATCTCTTCAATTATTCATTAAAAGCAAGTTATCAGTTTTCTCAATCAGGGTATTGCATAGAAGGTACAGCAAGTTCTTCCATATATACAACAACTATTTTTAAGTCTGAGGTCAATCCGTGCTGTCCATGTTGCTAAGTTACGATCAATCACAAAATAATCCAAACTTTGATAAATACCGACTTACACAGGCTGACCTCAGACTTCCAAGTATTTATAATAACCATGGTAACCTTAATGTATGGAAGAATTGGCTGTTCCTTCTGTGAAATGTGCTGATCGACAATAACGATCAATTTTACATGATCAGCCAAGGCGATTGAGAGTTATATATTTTTTCTGCAATTCTCACTGTCTTCATACCCACATAAAACATGAAAAGAAGCATTTCGTTGTTTAATTGACGCCTGATTAAGCACTTGATAACGCAAATATTTTTTTTCAGTGGTAGATGGTTTTCCTCACTATGAGATAATGTACTTTTATATAGAAGTGAATAGTTAAGAGAACTTTCTACCTCTGAGAACAAAATGTTTGTAATGTCAAGAGTCTGAACCATTGAAGTAATGCACCACACTTCATAATTACACAGTTAATTTACATTTATTATTTAATATATACATCTAAACAGTATACAATATATATTGCATTATTGCAGTTAGATTTAACATATATTAAATATATTAATTTTACACAGTTTGATGGCACGCAATGTTTGAAGTTTCAAATCACCAAATTTGGTCTGTTGACAGTCACATCCAATATATAAACACATCTAATATATAAACACATCCAATATACAAACAAATCCAATATATAAACACATCCAATATACAAATACATCCAATATACAAACACATCCAATATATAAACACATCCAATATATAAACACATCCAATATACAAACAAATCCAATATATAAACACATCCAATATACAAACACATCCAATATACAAACACATCCAATATATAAACACATCCAATATATAAACACATCCAATATACAAACACATCCAATATATAAACACATCCAATATACAAACACATCCAATATATAAACACAGTTAGTCTACATCCAATACATGTATATACAAATACAAATAACACAGTTAGTGTACATCCAATACATAAAACAATCAGTCAGTTGACATACATTATGTAAACACAGTCAGTTACAGGTAGTTTGTTCACATATACAAGTTGTAAAGCAGTCAGTTTGTTGACATGTAAACATGTTATCAAACAAATATAATTTATTAACATATAACATTTAGAATTTGTCACTTGAGGACTTTATTGAAATATAAATCAATATCATGAACCGTTTGATGATTATAGAACATGGTTTGTTTCATTTGTAATAGGGATTTCTTCACTAATGTTACATGTAAATAAATAAACAAATAGTTTGATTATTATAAACACAGTTTGTTTACATGTTATATTGTATTTTCTTCACTTTACCTGTGTACTCAGTCACAAAGAGGTTGTCTCTGGTGTCCACACATAAACCCCATGGATCCTGTAAATCACAGTTGTCAATGTAGCGGAGGAACTGTCCGTCCTGATCCAGGATGTGGATACGGTCGTTGTCATAGTCTGCTGTCAGGATGCGACCCTGGCTGTCTGTTGTGATGCCGCGTGGATAGAATGATCCCTTGGTAGTAGAGGGAGGACCAGTGTAGGTAAACCGGAGTTTCCCGGCCTGATTGACCACCACTACTGCACGGGCTCTATAGTCTGACACACAGATATCTAGGTTCCTGTTCTCACTGATGTATTTAATGACACCAGATGAATAGAGAGGTTGTCCTTTGTCGTCGTACTGAATACTTTGTTTCTCTGTGGAGCCAGAGTAACACACAACTTTTGTTTGGTTCTCATCATCACTGTCCATGACAACCAGGAGGTCACCAGAGGAGGTACTACAGACACCGATAGGTCTCCACCCCCGTAGTCTGATCACTGTCTGTATCTGTGTATTCTTCACTATGTTCACAGTTCTATCACTGTCATCAGTATAAACTAGATCCCCACTCCTTGTCACTGCCATGTCCCATGGATCGTTCCCTGACTTGGTTCTGACTGACTTCACTAATTCCCTCCTCAGGTTGTAGAGTCTCAGGATTCTGTCATCACCACGCGTCCAAATCTCCTCATCACTCAGACAGGACACACTGCGTAATCCTCCACACTCGGTGTCTATCTGTGTGATGATCCGTGGTACATCAATGAGCGGTCTGTCCGGGGGAGAGGACTCAGCACCGGGAGATTCCATGGTGTAGCCATGTTCTTCTGTTTTGATAGATAACGCTGACAGAGAACCAAACTGTTGATAAAGCTGTTCCTTGTTGATCTTCTGAGGGGTAAAACTTGGTAAGGACACTGTGAGTTTAGGAGGCAATCTTTTGAATTCATCATTCCTGGATTTGTAGGCAGAGACACGGCTGACATCATTGGAGTCCAGTAACTTCTTCAGTTCAGTAATGCTCTGTGTGATTTCAGAAATGGTGTGTTTAATTTCACCTTCCTGTTTATCTAAGACAACCAGGTGTTTGGTGTCCATTTCCTCCACGTTAGATTTCATGTTTCTGATAATGGCGTTTATTTCTCTGTGCAAGTCTTCTCCATGTTTGTCGATTTCTGTCGTTAATTTCTGGGAGTTTTCATTCAGAGCAGATTTCTGGACTGGGATAATGGATGCAATCTCTTGGTATTTAGGGAAAATAAATTTCTCTAATTCTTGTAAATCTTTTTGAATGAGTTCTTTCTTGTTGTCCATTGTTTTTATTATTTCAATAAATTTATGGCCGCGGTGTTTTTTAGAAGAAGCACATGTTGCACAAATAGGAATATCACATTGTTTACAGTAAAGTTCACATAGTTTTAAGGAATGTTTTTGACACTTTGGAGTATATCTCCTCTTTTCAAATGGTAGCACTTTGTGTTCTTTGGATAGATCTGAGAGATGTTCCCCCTCACAGGCTTTACACAGATATTTGTTACAAATGGCACAGTACATAGGGGGGCCCGGGGTCTCACAGAGATGACACCGTAACACATCCTGAAGGCTGTACTCAGGGTCCATGGTCATTTTGTATGATGGGATTTTAAGAGATATTCTGAAGAAAAAAAACGGTCACTATTAGTTTACCATACTTCAGTAAATTATTCAATTTTCAAAAAACTTAAGGATTGTAAAATCTTAAACTTGCATGTTAGAAGTGCACACCAGAGTTTATGTCTCTGGTGCACACGTACTGCAGTACACGACAATAGGTCGCAACTCTCGACCTCGATCTCTAACGCATTTGCATTCTTTTCATTTTTTTTAAGGGGGGGGGGGGTAAAAGAGTTACTGGTTAAGAAACAAACCTCTACAAGTCCAACATGGCGATCACGGTATTTTTCTTCCTGGTCTTGTTGGCCTTTGTGATCGTCACGTGATTAACTTATAAATATAGCAGGGGTGGATCATGATATTCCCGAATCGAATTTGGTGCGTTTCCGCCCGCGACAGGTGCTGATTTTTTATGAGATGAAAAATAATGTTTAAGATTTCTGATTATCCCACTTTGTAATAATGCGAGATCATTTGAATTTTTGATGCGTGTTGTTTCCGGGGGAGGGGGGGGGGTGTTAAAAGGCCCGGGCTTGATTACCAAGCACATGTGTACAAAGTCTCGTGCCTTGCTGGTTGCACCTGTGTTTTGTTTTTTTTGCTATTAAATTGTAAATGAAGTGTTGTTAAAAAAGATGTCAAGAGGATTAAAGTAAAATCTAAATTGCGCAAATTTTGGCAAGAATATATAATAAAATTTGTAGTGACACATGCGCCTACTTCCTCGCTTAATTAATAATTAAGACGCGTAGTATGGATATAATACGTACATTGTTATAAACGTAATCACAAGAAATTAACATAGGAAAAATATTTCTTAAACTTATTAAAAATATTAAATTTTAACACGTTAGTGAATAAAGTGAATTAAATGGTGAAAAAACTAATGATGGTGCCAAAACATCATAATGCTTAAACATCTTTGGGCCCAAACGTTTAGGGCCTTAAAGTCCGCTCGTTTGTATTCATGTCAACAAAAGCTTCTAAATCTTGCTTCTACGTTTGCACTGAAGTCCTGTATGTAATTAAACATTGGGATAAATGGGATCTTAACAATAAATAATGATTGGATTACATTGACCTGGCATGAAATATTTGTAAATCTCACTATCCACGAAAATCATATACTGTATAAAGTTAAGTAAGAAATAATTTTTTTTTTTAATTTCAATTCATTTATTGACAGTTACCATGTCGGCATACAGTCATGAATATGAGTTACATAAAACAAAACATTAAACATAGCATGCAAAAGTTAAACATTAACTAATAAATCTACAATGGACAAAACATTGGGTGAACAAAACTAGGCTTGTGCAAAGACTATCATTGGTATTCATAAAATTATAAAAGTGTTCACTGTTGACTTTCCTTTCTAGCGTTGAATAAATAATGTTCTCACCAAGATTTGCGTGGGAGGAGGGGGTACCAATCAAGCCTTGTCCTTTTAAAATCCTTTTCAGTTTTACTTATTTGTTTCTTTTTGTATCTTTTACAGGTACCCATGGCCACACTGCGAGTCCAATGTTGCTACACCAGAATCGTTATTTATGTACATTATAAAGAATAAATTATCTATTGTCCCCTTAATAGTTCATGTCTTGATTTCAAACAACCACCCCACACCATGGTATTTCCACACACGATGTACATTCAACTGTTTGCTAGTGTTTAAATATTACAACTTTCAGTTTTATTATCTCATTGATTAATGAGAATGGACATTTCTCTTTACGCTGCGCACTCTTTTTCATTCTTACCATTGGTCAACCTTGATATATAGTACAACTTGATTCAGGCGCGTAGCATCGTATGTGGAGGGGGGTGCACTTTTTCTTGCAACATACATATGCATTTTTTTCGTAAATTCACATATAAGAAATATAATTTTTAAGAAGCTACCCCCTCCTATTTTTGGGCAACAGGTTAAAAAATTATAGGGAAATATGGATATTTATTTTTATGGGGATTTTGGTGGGGTTTTTTTTTTTTTTTGGTTTTTTTTTTTTTGCATGTCAACTAATCGGAAAAGTCTGCCAAACGATACCAATCTAATTAAAATTAGAACTTCCATCCGCTCCTCGGTTTTCTATATGTCGCGACATCGAAACCGAGGAGCGGATGGAAGTTCTAATTTTAATCATCTTCGCTAGCCAATGGTTTTCTGTCCACTCCGTTCCCCATAAACGGGGAGCGAAGTGGACCGAAAACCCTTGGCTAGCGAAGATGAATTTTAATTAGATTAAACGATACGTGCCTGTACCTTTTTTTTTTTAAATCACCACCATGTAATAACAGTAAGGCAGTATGATTCAAAACGAAAAAAAAATAACCCTTAATATTTTCATTTCTAGTGTGACCACTACGTATCGATTTTGTACTGTACAGTCTAATAACTTCAAATGACGTATTATAACAGGGGCGCCAGCGGGATTTGCTTATTTATATTTAAATATTTAATTGTACAATAGCTGAAAATTATATAAATATAAGTAATAAGGAATCATTCTTCGAATATTATGAGGTGATGATTTTGGTCGAGGCGTGATCAAATCTATAATAAAGCCCTTGGATTTGATCACGCCCCGACCAAAATTACCAACTCATAATACTCAAAGAATGATTTCTTATTCCTTAATAAAATACAACTGTTATAAGAAATTAAACACTATCTTGGTTTTTCTAGACATCATAGAGTGTTGTCTAATCAAGTGTCTGTCAGTCAGTTCTAAACCTTAAAAATTCCCTAGATACCTCTAAAAACGCACTGTCATGCGGGACACATAGTTACGAACTTTAGTTGCATCCGATGTTATTTACCTGAGGACTGTAGTTGTTAATGATTGAAAGAAGGTATTTTGAATTACGATTGTGAAATTAGGTACTCCCATTTCTTCGCAGATGTTTCCAAGGGAGGGGGGCATAAGTGTTTCACAAACATATCTTGTTTTCAGTATTAGTGTACATCGAATTGCACAAAAAGTCAAAAGTATAGAAAAATAAATACCAATACAAATATTATATTGGCACTTGTAAACACAAGGCCCATTATATAAACAGAAGTATTGTTTTTATTACATATCAGTATGAAAGATATACATGTATAATTATATTTCACATTTACACGAGAGGAAAATAGTTCTGACAAAATTTAAGCTTGTACACTATTTCTGTATGATGTACATTTATTGATAAATGAGAGACTTATTTTCAACAGTGTTGAAGATTTACTATTAAAACAGAACTTGGCCTTAAAGATATCTGACATTTTTGAAAAATTATTTCTAGTATGAAATCATGTATATAAATTTCTTTCAAAAACTGTCCTCAAATGAATAAAGTATGATAAAAAAAATCGTAGTTTTATACAAACGTTAAACAGTGGAAGAAAATCAGTTTGTCTATGTGACTAAATGGGAGCTGGCGTATCAATGAAAACACGAAAATAATGGAAAAAAACCCTCAATTATCTATCTCCTCTTTCAACCAACTTGTGATTTCATTTCCTGTTCTGATTTTCAAGGACGTTTGTTTTAGACCCTTACGATTTATTTTCTGTTCTAATTTACCATTGTGCGCAATTCAAAGCTTCTGAATGTAAAATATATTAAAAGTAATGAAAATACTTGTTGTCTTTGTATGAATTTATACGTTTTTTAAAAATAATTTTGATACCTAATATACACATAATACCGGTAATATGTATAGATATGAATATATGGAGACCCAGTCACCTGTGCATGATTTTAATGAGCGAGAACCAAGTAAAAAATTCATTAAATTTTCAACCATTTATTGTAGAAAAAATTGTAATCAAAAACACATCACAGCATTTTCATCTTGTATAATTTCTCGGATTACTTTACATGACGGCAATTTAAACAAATTTCTTGTTCACATCTTCCGTGTGATTGGTTGTCATTTTCATTAGTTCACCGCAGCAATAACCCACAAGACTCTCAGTCTACAGTGCTCTTAGTCTATTAATCACAATAAGGAATCCTGCTCAAGTAGGAATCGAGGACTGTCATACCATTCTGAGAGCTTCATCCAATCGGATTGTTTCTCCATTCAGATAAGGATTTTCAACAATTGTTTGACACATTTGTGCAAAATTTATCCGGTTTTCCAAGTCTCTCAGGAAAAACAACAGTTTTGGTCACGGCATCAATTGCTTTCTGTGGTAGGGCTGCTAGTAAGGTACGCCTAGAAAATAAAACAATCAACGTCTCCATGGAAATTCCATTGAACATATCACAAACATAATAAGGTGTTTTTTTCAATATGACAGTTTAAAATACTGTTAACCTGATCAGAGCTTAAAATTACACAAAAATCAACCAAACAAGTATTAAAATCACACTATAACATCAACCAATCAGAGAGTTACCAAGACATCATCGAATCAGAGACTAAGATACTACACATAATATCACCCAGTCATCACAACATTACCTGGATATGCTGTACACACTACCTGTACATAGTGTACACAACATTACATGTAACCATGCACTGTACACAACATTACATGTAACCATGCACTGTACACAACATTACATGTAACCATGCACTGTACACAACATTACATGTAACCATGCACTTTACACAACATTACCTGTAACCATGCACTGTACACAACATTACTTGTAAACATTTTATCGTACTCAACATTACCTGGCCAGATTGTACACACTCGGATTCCAAACTCCCCGATGTCTCGAGCTAGGGGGAGTGTCATTCCTGCGATTGCAGCCTTACTCGCTGCGTAAGCCACTTGACCCATCTGTCCGTCAAATGCAGCGACGCTGGACGTGTTGATGATCACCCCACGGACCTTGTCCTCATTGGGCTCATTCTGTGCCATCAGTATAACCGCCTGACATATCATGTTAAAAGTTCCCAATGTGTTTACCTGTATAAGTGTCATAATATTAAATATATCTCAACGTCTGGGCGAATCTTATTTGGGGCGATTTGTCTGTTTTTAGAATGTTTTGTTTGTAACAATTTTTTGAGCAGTTTTATTCATGTAAATTTTGCCTAAATGATCAGGAATTTTATCTACTCCGATATCTATCAAATTGACATGCCAATCATTTATAATGTAGTAGGAAAGGAGGAATGAGCATATACATACATTGAAAACATATGGCTGGACCGGGAATCGAACCCGGGACCCCTGCATCTCTAGTCAGGAGCTCTACCACTGAGCTACCCAGGCCGATATCCACGGTCCGTATAGCCCCAACTACTACAATAAACTTTAATATGCCCTCTCCATGCTCTCAGTACTTCACTATGATATTTTCAGCCAAATCTTTGATATAATTTGAAACCTTTTCAGAAAATTACAAACAAACAAAAACAAGAGCACCGCTAAGCGGAGCATCTCCTCGCGACATAAATGATTAATTAGAATTAAAACACTATTGTGGAATTGGTAATTATTGTGGAACCAATGTTTGTGGATTTTTTAATGTTTTCAACATAAGATTTTAAATCCCAAGAATGTGTTTTTCAAATTGTGTTTTCATGGTCGTTTTCCCGTTTGAAAAGTTATCCACTGTTAACAAATGAGTAAAATTTTGTCATTCAAAAAATTTAAATGATTTCACAGTATTTTACATATTATGAAGTGAGGAGAAGAAGGTCCTTGGCTTTAATGAGAAACCCACAGCATATTCTAATTAGGATTGACATTTTGATTTTAAAATATAGTTTACATACTGTATATTTAATTTTTGCATTGAGTAACAATTTTCAAATAAATTAAAATATATGTTCTGATAATTGTATTAGCAAGATTTATTACAAATTTTAAATTTAGCTGTATATTTCAATAATAATGGGTTAATGTATCGATCGAATCTCCCTCCTCCTTCATGTACACACTTACATACACTAACACAATACTCATCACACAAGCTCGGTATATTTGATCACATACTCTGATAGCAGAAAGATTTGGTGAATGTACATGCTCCAAAGTGCATTGAATGCAAGCTGCAAGTACCCAATTTCTACTGATGATCCGAGGATAGTGAAAGGAAAACGAATTCGGTGGTCGCCGAGTGTCCTCGATAATGAACAGTGACGAGTTCAATATAATTTCTCTAAACGTTCCTTGACTATATTTATGCGTGTTAAATTCAAATAACAAACATTCAAACACACATTAAGCTATTAACTCTATTAACTCACCGTAACGTTGTTCTTGGCTCTGGGTGATTGATTCTATTAACTCACCATAATTCCGCGTAACGTTGTTCTTCGCTCTGGGTGATTGATAACTCTTACTCAGAAATTTTGATTGATAACTCGTATACAAAGTTGATTATGACATTGATTTAATGAAATAATCATTTGTAATACATGTAGTAATAATGGTTTGGAAAGGCACATGCATTTTTTATTTGTTATTTTACAGAAGTGTGCAATCTATGATAAATCAATCTAATTAAAATTAGATGTTAGATCCGCTCGCTTACTCGCTATACACAAACATCTAACATGTTTAGTTTTGAACGAATTTTGTCATTATTAAATGTATGCCCCCCTCCTTTACAATGGTGTAATTTTATTTAAGATTTTGCATAAAAATTTGACCAAATAATATGACATATTGCATTTGTTTTAATCTTTTACAATGAGGCATATTTGTGCAAAGGTTGAGGAAATTCTATTGGAAGGTTTTTTTTCTAATTTACTAGAAAATTGAAATGGAGTGCACACACACACACACACATACGTGTAAGCGGTGCCAATCCAACACCTGTATTCCCCACCCCCAAAATGGACACTATCATTTATACTCACTAAAATTAAAAAACGAAAAACACCACTGAACTCATTTTTGTTTCAGGATTGTTGTTATCGGTTGCAATTTCTTCTATTTTTACTTTTTTTACCTTGACTTGGCACCTGCTAAATAAACACTAGATTTACACATCCAATTGAACACCTCTTAAACACACGTTCAAGTGAACATCTTATATACACACTTTCAATACAACTCCACAGATCCATATACACCCAATCAACTGAACACCTATTTAAATTCGTCCAAAGTCTCTTAATCACATGTATTTCAGAGTATTGCATTAAAATGAACTTTATTTATTTTACAACAATTGATAAACAAATTCAATAACTTATATTAATATCTTTCGTTGGCACGGATGTTAGCGCGAGGGGGTCATTGATGTGGGAGGAAGCCGGAGTGCCCGGAGAAAACCCACGTGTCCAAGCGGGCGACCACCTTACCCTTTCACATACAACCACTGTTGATCATGGGGATCAAACTCGGATCGCAGCGGTGATGATAGCGAGTGCATTGTCCACTGCGCTACTTGAAAACCCAACTATTGCATTAACAACATTTAGAGCTGACTATATGTATGTGTACTCGTTCATGCTCCCCAAATACATGTAGTCTTAGAAAATATATTTGTTTTTCATTAGCAACATCTGTATACATGTATAAACATTTGTTTCTTTTCACAAGGAATTTGACATGATAGAATTCACATTTACTATAGTATATGTAACTTTTTAAAACCATTTGCATATTTAAAATATCTCACTTTAAATATCAATGATAAAATGAAACAAATGTATCAATCTAATATGGAAAAATAAAGAAGATGAATAGAACATTGATGGCCATTTTTATACCTGCAAAGCCCCTAGAAAATTCTACCTTCCAAATTAAAGCCCCTTTCACATTTGGCGCACGAGCAGAAGCGACAAAATATTCATGCAACCGAAAAAAAAAACCCATATATGGTTCGTAAACTGTTGCCAAAATAATCGCATATAAAAAAAAGTACTCGTACGAAACTCGCACAATTCAGAGCGCACAATTCAGAGCGACCGTTGTGCGATGTAAACGCATTGAATCTTGCGATATATCTTGCGTCTATAAACGTTGTACAATAAAAGCGGGTGTTGTAAGATAATGCGATCGCACGAAAGACTAGATGATCGGGCGATTGAACGTGTGCCAATGCGATAGGACCAGCGACGCATTTCCGATGCTCTTCAGTAGAGATAGTTGAATGCAAGAGAAGATACCGCCCAAGAAGATGCCAAAAGCAACAACCAAAATTCAAGGTCAATTGTGGCCTGAAACAGATATACTTATACAGTGTATACTATATAAGGGAACAATTTGCCTCAGTTTTTTTTGCTCATTTCGCTCTTTTTGTCAGTTAGCGGATTAAGACTTGGCGAGAGCGAGATAAACACGAGAGCGAGATTAACATAAGCCTTTTGGCTTGTTTCTCAATCTTTTATGTACTGTAATTATAATATGTATGATGCAAATTACTGAATAAATATTGTTTAAACTATGAGTACACAGAACGTTGTAAAACGTTCGTACTAATGTTCGTGCGTTACATTCCAATAATTTGGATCGCATTTAGTCGCGTCTGAATAGTGTGCATGTCCACTATTTTGAGGAGACTTGATGCGACCAAAAAAAACCCGCATACAACGGACTATTGCAACGAATGCGATAGCTCGTGCGAAGCAAGAGCTATCGCATCCGTTGCAAGAGCTCTCGCATTCGTTGCAGGCGTTTTTGTGGTCGCATCAATTCTCCTCAAAATAGTGGACATGCACACTATTCAGACGCGACCGAATGCGATCTAAATTATTGCAAAGCAACGCACGAACATTAGCACGAACGTTTTACAACGTTTTGTGTACTCGCAAGAGCGATGCTCGATTTTTAAAAATCGTAAGATAAATCGCAGCTGTTTATGCGTGTGTTGTGCGACCATGAGATTGTTGCTCAGCGTGCCTCATGTAATCTTGCAACGTTTTACTATCATTGCAAGATTTATTGGTTTCAGCTTCCATGCTTTGCCACTAGTATATACATGTACTGGATAGAAGGTTATTTTCGCCGCGTGACATTTTCGCTTCTACTTACAGTTTTGCCTCGTCTTGAATTCGCCCCAACAATGTTGTGGTAAAAGAGAGATAATATGAGACATTGGAATTCGCCAAGTCTTAATGCGCTTACTGACAAAAAGAGCGAAATAAGCGAAAAATAAAACGGGAACGAATAGTTCCTTTATACAGTATACACTGACTGTTTAAGCATATCTGTTTTAGGTCATAATGACCTTGATTTTGGCTGTTGCTTTTGTCATCTTCTTGGGCGGTATCTTCTCTTGCGTTTAACTATTTCTACTGAAGAGCGTCGGAAACGGGAGGTATATATACCCCCTCTGACTCGTACGAGCATTTGTACTATGAAACGCATGATCGGACGAGTGTCGCTCGTTCCATCGTATTGGCGCACGATCACCTGGTCTTTCGTGAGATCTTATCGCATTGTCTTACAACACTTGCTTTCATTGTACAACAGTCGTATATAGACGCAAGATGTATCGCAAGATTCATTGCTTTTACATCGCACAACGGTCTCTCTGAATTGTGCAAGTTTCGTATGAGTACTTTTTAATATGCGATTATTTTGGCAACAGTTTACGAACCATGTCAAATTTTTTCGGTCGCACGAATATTTTGTCCTTCTGCTCGTGCGCCAATTGTGAAAGGGGCTTAAGCTGTGAACAATACAATGAAGAACTTAAAACTTACGGTGAGCAACAATTAATGTGAGAACGTTGAACGAAGAACCAGACCAAACATCGATGGCCGTTCCGTATTCATGTACAATCCCTGAAACGTTCTACTTGCCCAATTGAGCTGTGAGCATCAGTGAACGAACTTAAAACGTTGAGCACACAAAGTTTGAACGCTGAACGGAATTAGATGAACAGTTGGTGAACGGTGAACGAAGGCATGCCGTGAACTAAGCCAAAATGAGAGCGCAAAGTGAGCTCTAACGCACAGTGAATGCAAGATGAACGATTTGTTCGGAATAATTCCAGATTTATTCCCAGGTTACAACTAAACAAGAAAATAGATAAAATATTGAGTTTATTTGCAGAATTTAAAAAGAATATGTGTTTTGAATTTTTATTAAAACTTAGGCTCCTGTCCAGGTTTACCTATGACTGTAAACCGTTTGCAGATTTTCTGAAGTTAGAAAAAGCATATTCGAGGCATATTGATGTAATGCAAATACAAAATGTTTCTATTTTGACTTTGACTTGAGTAAATTGTGAATACAAAAAGTTACTCTTTTAAATGGGAATCATTTTTACACACTTTCAACTGAACACCTTTCATTTGCAGTGTAATTAAAATGCCTCTGACCATAATTATAATCAAAATTATACATTTAATTGTTCAAATTAGACTGGGAATCGTGTACTGACTTAAGCTTACTCAATTCATATGAATATAATGCAAAGTTCCCAATTAACTCTGGATAAATGACAAAATAAATTTACACTTCCAAATGAGCACCTCTTTTACACACGTTCAACTGATCACCATTCACACACAGTCCTAATACAACTCCTCAAATACACACTCACAACTGAACACTTCAACATCAAATCTATTCATCATCAATGAAATCATTGAAATTGCATGACACAAATTATACAGCTCAATAATCCACTACTTTAATTAAGCTCCACACAAACTCATTAAGAGCCCGAAAATATTCGTTTTATATGCAAACACATGTAAGAACGTAAACAGATAAATATCGCTGTCTCATTACATATGAAAATGCATTATCCTCTCCAATAGATCATTGACATATGTTTAGTCTTATCATGCATTGCATGCTCTTTTTCATTTGATAGATGTATCATCCAATATTGAATATCTTTAAAACAGAAAATTTAGAATATTTCGCTACTTTTATCAAATAATGTTTGCTGCCTAATCAAAGATGAAGCAATTCTGGATTAGATGATTCACATGGAATTTGAAGATAATGGGGAGAATTACTAAACTTGCTACTTTCATTGAACGAATTAACATACCAAAACATTTCCCTACCATTATAATATCTCATTTTAAATATCGATGATATTATTAAACAATTGTATCAATCAAATATGAAACGATAGATGTTCTGTATAGAACCAAACATCGATGGCCGTTCCGTATACAAACGTTCTACGAGCTTGTACTTGCCCAATAGAGCTGTGAGCAGCAGTGAACAAACTTTAAACTTACAGTGAGCACACAATGTTTGAACGCTGAACGGAATTTGATGAGCGGTTGGTAAACGTTAAGCGAAGGCAGACCGTGAACTAAGCGCAAACGCAGGGCAAAGTAATCCTTTAATGCTCAGTGAATGCAAGAGGAGCGATTTGTTCAGAATAATTCGGGAATTATTCCCAGACTGCAATTTAACAAGAAAACAGATAAAACATTGAGTTTTGTTTTGTTTTATTTACAGAATTAAACAAGAACATGGGTTTTGGTTTTTAATGAGTAAAATTCGGCCATATCCAGATTTATCCATTCGATTGTTCATTTTAGACTGAGTCGTTTTCAGATTTTCTTACGTTATAAAAAGCATACCCAAGGCATTTTGATATAATGCAAATACAAAATGTTTCTTTTTTGACTTTGACTTGAGTAAATTATGAAAAAAAACACCACTTTTACACACGTTCAACTGAAAATCATTTAAATGCAGTCTAATTAAAAAGCCATTGATTTAAGTTATAATCTGGATTATCTATTTCATTGTGTATATCAGACTGTGGATCGTTTACCGGTTTAGGCATACTCAATGCATACGAATATAATGCAAATGCAAAATCTAAATATTCCCAGTTGTTTCTGGGTAAATTACGAAATAAATTTACACTTCCAAATGAGCACCTCTTTTACACACGTTCAACTGAACACCATTCACACAGAGTTCCAGTAAAAGTCATATTTTAAAATATCTCACGCTAAATATCGATGATTAAACTAAACAATTGTTTGAATAAAAAAAACCCACTTGGTGTTAAGAACCAAAGAGCAATGCAACTACCGCAGTGGCGTCGGCGGAAGCAAATTGATAGTGGAAGGGGGGGGGCTAGACCTATCAAAAAGAAAAAAGAAAAAGAAAAGTTGTTTGGTTATGGTTATGTATAACTTTGCAAAAAAGTGGGGGGGGGCTAAGCCCTCCCCCTAGCCCCCCCCCCCTCCCCCCGGTGTTCGGACGCCTATGTACCGTATACACCCCGTGAAATGTTCCACTTTCCCACTTGCACTGTGAGCGAACGGTGAGTATCGATCAGCGAATGGTGACCGATCGCTGAACAGAATATGAAAAGCGGTTATAGTGAATGATGAGTGAAAGGGGACTTTGAACTGAGCGCAATCGCAAGAGCAAAGTGAACCGTGAACGCATATTCAATTGAAGATGACAGATTTGTTCTGATTATTTCGGAAGTTATCCCCATCTTGTATTTTAACAATGATACTTGTAAAAACTTTCGGGTTTGTTTTCTTTCATTAACGGATTTTAGCAAAAATATGGGCTTTACATTTAATAAATAAAATTTCGGTCATGCCTATGGCCAGGTATATCCATCTGACTGCGCAAATTACGAAAATAAAGTTACACTTTCAAATGAGCCTTCTTTTACACACGTTCAACTAAACACCATTAACCCAGTCAAAATACATGTATTAGTCAGGGTCAGTTTCCACCAGTGCAATCGCTTTTTATGTCCAATGTAAGTTTCATATGGTTTCATATGGTTTGAATAAACAATGTAGTATATATAAATATATTAGAAACAATTTCATGTAACAACAAAAACAAGAGGCCCATGGGCCACATCGCTCACCTGAGCAACAATAGGCATGATGGCATGATAAAATCAGCTTAATGGAGATCGACATAATACAAAATATCTGGACAATGTAGTAATACATGTAGATATTCTTATGTTTATAATCAAGTCCCTTTTTTGACAGGATGATTTTATATTCATATCACATGTTGAGCATCGCAGTTCTCAACAAGATCCTAGACAATTGTTTATACATGGGATATAAACCTACATCAAACTCTGAACCCCTTGTGAGGCCCAAGAATCGTCCAGGGGCAAAAGTCTTAACAATTTTAAAGAATCACAAATTGGCAAAATGTTTGCATATAAGTAAAACCATATATATTATAACATTTCAGTTTTTGTGAATTAAAAATGTTTTCCTTTGTAAAATTGGATCCTGAATGTGGCCCCACCCTACTCCTCAAGATTTTTATTTTAACGAATTTGAATCTACACTACCCAAGGTTGCTTTTACTAAAGTTACAAATTTTCTAGACAAGATTTTTCTCCATATATTCCTATGTCAAAAATTTGTTTCCCTCCCCCCTCCCCGTTGTGACCCCATCCTACCCCCGGGGATCATGATTTGAACAAACTTAAATCTACCTAGTCCTTACCTGAGGATACTTCCACATAAGTTTCACCTTTCCTAGCTACTTAGTTTTAGAGATTTTAAAGATTTACTCTATATATTCCTATGTAAAAATTCGATCCCCATTGTGACCCCACCCTACCCCCTGGGGTCATGATTTTCACATCTTGATTCTACACTAGCTGAGGGTGCTTCCACATAAGTTTCAGCTTTCCGGGCTGATTAGTTTCTGAAAGGAAGATTTTTAAAGATTTACTCTATATATTCCTATGTAAAAATTTGACCCCCCCCCATTGTGGCACCACCCTACACCCCGGGGGTCATGCTTTTCAAAACTTTGAATCTACACTAGCTGAGGATGCTTCCACATAAGTTTCAGCTTTCCTGGCGGATTAGTTTCTGAGAAGAAGATTTCTTAAGATTTACTCTATATATTCCTATGTAAAAATTTGACCCCCCCCCCCCCCATTGTGGCACCACCCTACTCCCAGGGGTCATGATTTGAACAAACTTTGATTCTACACTAGCTGAGGGTGCTTCCACATAAGTTTCAGCTTTCCTGGTTGTTTAGTTTCTGAGAAGAAGATTTTAAAAGATTTACTCTATATATTCCTATGTAAAAATTCGATCCCCATTGTGACCCCACCCTACCCCCTGGGGTCATGATTTTCACAACTTTGATTCTACACTAGCTGAGGATGCTTCCACAAAAGTTTCAGCTTTCCTTGCTGATTAGTTTCTGAGAAGAAGATTTTTAAAGATTTACTCTATATATTCCTATGTAAAAATTTGAGCCCTCATTGTGGCACCACCCTACTCCCTGGGGTCATGGTTTTCACAACTTTGATTCTTCACTAGCTGAGGATGCTTCCACATAAGTTTCAGCTTTCCTGGCTGATTAGTTTCTGAGAAGAAGATTTTTAATGATTTACTCTATATATTCCTATGTAAAAATTCAACCCCTATTGTGGCCCCATCCCACCCCCGGGGGTCATGATTTTCACAACTTTGATTCTTCACTAGCTGAGGATGCTTCCACATAAGTTTCAGCTTTCCTGGCTGATTAGTTTCTGAGAAGAAGATTTTTAAAGATTTACTCTATATATTCCTATGTAAAAATTTGACCCCCCCCCCATTGTGGCACCACCCTACCCCCGGGGATCATGATTTTCACAATTTTGAATCTACACTAGCTGAGGATGCTTCCACATAAGTTTCAGCTTTCCTGGCTGATTAGATTCTGAGAAGAAGATTTTTAAAGATTTACTCTATATATTCCTATGTAAAAATTCAACCCCCCATTGTGGCCCCACCCCACCCCCGGGGGTCATGATTTTCACAACTTTGATTCTACACTAGCTGAGGATGCTTCCACATTAGTTTCAGCTTTCCTGGCAGATTAGTTTCTGAGAAAAAGATTTTTAAAGATTTACTCTATATATTCCTATGTAAAAATTTGACCCCCCATTGTGGCACCACCCTACCCCCGGGGATCATGATTTTCACAATTTTGAATCTACACTAGCTGAGGATGCTTCCACATAAGTTTCAGCTTTTCTGGCCAAATGGTTCTTGAGAAGAAGATTTTTGAAAATTTCTCAAAATTTTCCAATAATTGCCAATTATCTCCCCTTTAAAAAGAGCGTGGTCCTTAATTTTCACAACTTTGAATCCCCTTTGCCTAAGGGTGCTTTGTGCCAAGTTTGGTTGAAATCGGCCCAGTGGTTCTGGAGAAGATGTTGAAAATGTGAAAAGTTTACGGACAGACAGACAGACGGACAGACAGACAGACAGACGGACGATAGACAAAATGTGATCAGAAAAGCTCACTTGAGCTTTCAGCTCAGGTGAGCTAAAAATCCCATTTTTTTAATGTTAGAATATAATAGTCCATGTGTTGTGAGTTCTGTGTACCTGTGTTCACACGCGTGGTTGACAGTCGGGTACCTTTACAAAAGCATGCTTTTTACATGCTGACAGCTTGTGTATTAAATCCACGACGATGTTATTTTTGTATTACATTGACAATTTTTTACTTATTAAGATATATCTAAACACCAGGTGCATGTGAGCGCAATTAAAGCAAAGAGCGCAAAAAGTGGAAGTTGAACGCACGTGAGCGCACGCCAAATAATACGCACGGTGAGCGAATTGTGAGCAAACGCAAACATAGGAGAGTAATTGCGTTTTAAGGATTCTTATTCAAACGGGGTTGATTAATTACATTGATACATTTATTAATTGATTTATTTGATAATTTCCGTATGCATTAAGTGCGAGTGCTATATGGATTAAGCAGAATTTTTAAAATATTGAACAACAACGTTTTCAAGAAAAAATAAAAAATAAATTAGATTTGCTTCAACCTTCCAGTGGCGTCAGAAGCAAATTGAAAGTGGGGGGGGGGGCTAGACTTTTCATCAGACACTCAAAAAAAAATCTTAATACGTTAAAGAAAAAAAATTCCCTAAATCGTGAAATTTCTAATCCGGGGGGGGGGGGGGGGGGTAGTATACCTATAACTGCAATTTTCAATATCACTCTTAATTTCCTTAACTTCATTTCAATTACTTAAACCCCTGTCACACCGGAGCTACGTCCTCATGACGATCCCGCTGCGCCCATAAATAATGTAAAACGCAGTAGAGTCTCCTACAGCGCCGTAACAACGCAACGGCATCTTCATTTGTTGCGGTGGGATCGCCTTGAACATTTTAGAACGCCATGCGACGGCGCGCACTTTGAACATGCACAACGTACGCGCCGTGGCTCTGCGTTCTTATAAACACGCCGTAGAAACGGAGTGAGGTCGCCGTGACAGCGCCGTAAGGTCTTCAACAGCGCCACGAGAGCTCCGTCGGTGCGCTCAAGGAACGCAGCCAATCGCAGTGTAGACGCAGTCAATTGCGCTTGCACGGAGACCTCCCGGAGTCTTTTGGGATGGTACTGCGTCTCTGTCGCGCTCTCACTGCGCATCCACAGCGTTTGAATGAATTGTTTTTTATTTGACTGCCTTCACACAGCGACCCCAAAGAGCTGTTGCTGCGATCATCGCGCTCTCTTGACGTTTCTTCCGCGTTTATTGGCGTTTGTACCGTGCTCCCACGGCGTTTCTAGTGCGTTGTCAGCCAGACCACGAAAACTCGAACAATGGCTGTTGTACAATAGCAAGCGATGTAGTATTATCGAACTTCATGAGGATGACTATGTAAAAAATAGCATTTGCGAATATCCCAGGACCTGTTAAAGGACGTAGATGGAATTCATGCCATTTTGTTCTGATGTTTTCACATGGTTTCTATGTTTTCTAACAACTTATAACGGTTCTTTTTTGTAGACCTGACTACTAAGATTTTTGTACTTCACAAATTATTTAGAAATTAGTTACGTTTCAATTACAATGTACCTTATTCATCAAAACAAAACAATTTTTTATCATTTATTTACCAGTTGTAAATTCTTGTTTGTTTCCCATACAATTGCACAAATTAACATTTACCTACCAAGAAGTAAAG
This sequence comes from Magallana ariakensis, assembly GCA_020458035.1. NCBI lineage: Eukaryota > Metazoa > Mollusca > Bivalvia > Ostreida > Ostreidae > Magallana > Magallana ariakensis. Next base: position 41,414,789 of record CM035811.1, on the reverse strand, counting down.
AACGTCTTGTTCACGCAGTCAGCGGGCAGAGCACGCCGTGGACGCGCGGTAAAAACTCCTAGCACGTCATGAGCGCTCGGCGGATACTCAGCGAGAGCGCAGTCAATCGCCAAGTAGAACTCTGTGGAAACGCAGTTACACGCTGTGGGAGCTCCGTAAGAACGCCTCGGTCGCCGTCAGGACGCCGTGACATCTTCACTTGTAAAATTTTCAAATAAAATTGTACATTTTTTCTGAATTTTTCTTCCGATCCTTCGGCGATTCCATGAATTTTACAACGCCGTGAACACGCCGTGGGAACGCAACTTGGTGTGACAGGGCCTTATTACATATTACCAAAAATGTGGGGGCGGCCGGCAGCTTCGTGATACTTCAATTCTTTTATTTGTAATGCTGCGAGAAAAAAGTGGGGGGGGGGGGGGGGCTGGCCCCTCCTTGATGCTACGTGCCTAATAGTTATGTCTTACTTTGCAAAATAAAAAAGTGGGGGGGGGGGGGGCTCCCCAGCCCCATCCGGTTCCGACGCCTATGCCTTCCTATCAGCTAGACAGTTAGATATGTTACAAAGGAAATGTTATTTCTAGAGTAAACATTTTCTCCTTTTAAATCAACAGAAAATTATGGAAAACACAGTGTAATAAGAACTTGATACATGTATATCATGATCATCGATATCTTATTTTAAAATATCATGAAGCATCGATATTTTTTTTCTAATGAGATAATCAGCCTTCAAAAATATCGTAAGAGTTCTTATTATTAAAAAAAAAAACGTTAAATCCTGTTGTTGTTTTTTTCATTTTGACTTCAACGGCTAAATAAACACTCCAAATATGCTCGTCTTTTACACAGTTCAACTGAACATCTATACACTCTCTCAACCACACACTTTAATTTGCATAAGCAAAATAAAAAGCTGATGCGATCCCCACTCGTAAAATAACTTTTGCAGGCTAGATTTACACGTCCAAAGAAAATCGCAAAGATGCATATGCATTCCAAATTCGCTCAGATGAGTTCATACAGAGGAATTAAATCCGTCTTTACATGTAATCATACCAGTGTTAATGCGGTTGTGTTTGATGTCCCGTCTGGTCATTTGACAGAATACACACCAGGTATATATATAATTATATATATATATATATATATATATATATATATATATATATATATATATATATGGTATACCTTGAAAACCTAGAAAACTAAACATTTCATGCATTTAATCATAACTTTGATAAAAAGATCATGTGGAAGATATACCTCTTGGAACCGATAAACATGTAAGGGTCCTTTGCTTATATAAATTCCGATTTAATTCTAAAAATAGTCCCTCCTCATTATGAAATTCCATCAAATACAAGAGGTGAAACGTGCACCTACGCAATATTTAACAGAATATATTCAGACAGGATAATGCTCCAAACAATATGCAACCTTGATACATATACTGCCGATTTGTTTCAGAGGTTATGATATTTATGTAAGAGAGTACATGTACCCCCTTCCCTGGATCTGTACGTTTGAGACCTACACGTACGGAACCCAAGGCTAGTGGCATATATGTGTATCATTTTGAATCCAACAAAAATATCGCGTGAAATATTGAACCATCAAATCAAATATTGAATTTAGAGATCAAAAAATTGTCCCTTTTAGTATTCAATTCATACTGTATCTAGAATGTCTTTAAAAAATAGTTATATACGTTTGCAATATATCGAGAACCTTCTGATTTTTGTATCCTATAAGAGAGGAGATACAAACTATTTTCGGCGCAAAATGTTGAATCCCCTTCGATTTTTAATTCCTAATGAAGGGAGGCTACGATATTAAGTTTTTTCACCCCCTCTATCCCGCTCTGATTTTCAAATCTTATAGGAGAAGGGTTTCAAAATATTTTAGCTGCGATAAAAGGAAGCCTGAATTTTATATAAATCTGCTCCGTGTCATCTCTCGGTGGCTCACATCAAATCTGCCCTATACTACAGTCCATGTAAACTAAAGAGTTTATCTCTAATCTACTATAGTATCTTTTTGCAAGTAAACTATTTGATTAGTGCCTCCTTCTTTTTCTCAAATGATTGCAAGTATACCTTTCGACCTTTGCTCTGTTCTCAGGACCACAGAGCAAACTACCTCCTATATACACATGTATAGCAAAAACAAAGATAGCAAGTATCATTTACATTTATTGAATCAATTGGTATATGAATAAATATTCAAACATGAACAAAAAATATTGTAAAAATACAGTTGGATCATATTATTAAATTAAATCTAAATCATCATATTAATTTTCTCATATCATGCAATCATGAGCAGATCTACAGAGGGGTGGTATTCTGTAGGGTCCACTCCCTATGAAAAATGCAAACTTATAATTATTAAATTCTTGTAGAATAGTTATGGACATAGGCACTGCCCCCCCCCCTTTTCCGCTCAAGAAAATGAAATGGGATATATACATTTTTCTATTACATAATTATGTAACAATACCCCACCTGTTAAAATGTTGCTGCAGTTTACAAATTTAATAAATACAACAGATTCTATGGTGCTTGAAATTATCAGCAAATGCACAAACATGTACAAAATGCAATAGTATTTGTACATGGATGAGTACATGTAAATCAGTGCACACGGTAACCCATCTATGGTATATAATTCAAACAATATTGTTACTAAGTGTTTGTATTATGGCCTCAGGAGACTACTTTATATAGTAAAAGGAGTCAAAGAGAAAAAAAAAACCCAACTCTTCATATGTCCTTTATGACAATAACTGTAAACAAAGAGTGAAAAAATCATCTTTATGATACAGTGTACCATAAACCTGCCTTCAAGATCTAAACTAGATAAAGCAATACAGAGTACCTAGTATACACATTCTGATTATATACATGTCACTACAAAAAAAAGTTATATACATGTATATTTATATACATGCATATGCATTAAAAACAACTGAGATGAATTGAGTATATCTAACGACTATATTTTCCTTTACAATAGGATCATAATATTTTAAACTGTCTGATTTTTATTTGTTAAATAATGCTAAAACAGTATTGGTTCTTTGGCTATTGTGTTGACAAATCAATCAGATTTAATATGTCATCCCAGTCATCACCAAGTCTTGTAAATATTCCTCATAACGATACTTTTAGTAATTGGGTAGGAGTCCTACAGCTTGGTGCCGACCCTGGACTTTGGCAAAACTGAAACTATGGACCACTGCTGCCTACCAACATTGTTGCTTAGAAAACTGGTACCTAGAATATAGAAAAATTACAAAAAATCAATATAATAATTATAAATACTGACAATCAGCATTTCACAAATATAGCATTAATTTACATGCATAAAATAGTTTTCTTAAAATGTCATTTTTATGTACTTAGTGGTACATGTACATGAAAGACAGTACACTTAAATTAGCCTGTTTTGTAAAGAGACCTGCATTAAAAATACCTAATACTTATAAATCTTTAATTTGCGTTATTACATGTAATACATGTAAAAGTAAAATATTTTATAAGACTATATGTAATACCAGCTGCATACAAATCAGTCCAGAACTGCCAACTTTTATAATAGCTAGAGGTATAGCAGCCTCTTTCATCAAAAAGCTGTACACTTGTACATGTAGTATTTACTCTACACCCGATGTAAATCAAGACTTAAGGTGGTTATGGGACACTTTCATGTTGTGATGTACTATTTATTAATATTTTCCGCGGTACGGAGATTAGCGGAAAATAATTGTCTTGTTGATTCGAGTAGAAAATTGTATCCAATGAAATTCATAGTTACGAGTCACGTGGTGACGAGTGTATGATTGGTGTTCGTATAGCACGAGAAATCAGTTCTAGCCCGTCTTCTTACAAAGACGCATCTATCATGGACGAATACGGGGATGCCGGTATAAGTTCCGAGGTTCAGCAAATAATTAGCTCCGAAGTTAAAAAAGCAGTGGAATCGTCCCAAAATCAAATTTTAAGCAGCATGAAGACTCTGATAGACAGCAATTTCAAGAATTTTCAATCGACTATGGAAACAACACAGAAGGAACTCTCGTCATCGCAGTTAGCAAAAATAGAGGAGAACATTTTTGGCAGTTATAAGTTTAAACGTCATGGAAACGAAGCGCAGTACCGGGGAAATGCACAGGTCATCACTAAGCTGAGGGAAGCAGACGCCAGTTTGGATAGCGCCAACCTTGGCGTTGAAAACATAAACACCGCCCGGACAAAGATTGGTGAAGGTATTGAACTTTTGAATGAGAGACAGAAATTGATAAAAATAGCTGATTCTAGTCCTTTAGGGTGGAAGGTAGTAGCTGAATACCAAGCTAATCCCATCGCTGACGATTCTGACGATGAAAAAAGAATAAACAAGGCGCAAAATAAAGCAGAGAAAAAGGACAAACAACAAAAGGCACAGCGGAAACCAACAAACGACTATTCAAGGCCACACCCATACAAGAAAGACAACTCTAGGTCACCTACGGTCAAGCCAGGGACGTGCTATCGATGCGGGTTTAAAGGTCACTGGGCGATAGACTGTAGAAGGAAGCTCAACGATTCGGCAGAGATAAGTATTGTTACATGTAATACATTCAGAAACTCAGATAACAATTCAGTTTCAGAACAAAACTATTCGAATTCACGCCTGTCGACGTCGGTCACGGACGAGTGCACTACTAACAAGGTAAGCCCTGTCGGGCATTTAAATAGCTGTTTATCAAGGTGGGTTGAAACAGGTGTGGACAATTACATTAGAGATATAATTTCTCGTGGATATAAAATTCCTTTTAAAACAATTCCAGAAAGTGTCGAATTAAAAAACTATATCCTCATTAGAAAATGTAGAATTTGTTTCGTCAGAAATCGAGTCTTTGTTGGCAAAAAATTGCATTTCAGAGGTGAGTACTAAGCCAAGTGTGGTCAATCCGCTTACTGTTGCATATAACAGATCAGGTAAGCCTAGGTTAGTCCTAGACTGTAGACATGTGAATTTTCATTTGCATAAATATAGGTATAGATATGAGGACGCTGAAGTAGCGAGAGACGTGTTTGATATCGGTGATTTTGTTTTCACATTTGATCTTAAGTCAGCATACCATCATATTTCTATATTTGCAGAACACAGGCAGTATCTGGGTTTTAGCTGGAATATCAATGGTCGGCAAAAGTACTATGTATTCAATGTTCTGCCTTTTGGTTTATCTACAGCTGGTTACATTTTTTCAAAAGTTACTAGGCATTTTGTTAAGTACATGAGGTCCAATAATGTCAAAATTGTCATGTATTTGGATGACGGTTTGGGAGGCAGTTCTTCACAGTCGGACGCTTTTAGAGTCAGTTGTTTTGTCAGGGATGAGTTACAAAAGTTTGGATTTTTGTTAGCTCATGAAAAATGTCAGTGGTTTCCGTCTCAAAACGTGAATTGGTTAGGTTTAGAATGGGATTTTCAGAATGGTTTTGTCAGGGTGTCTCGGGAGAGGATAAGTAGGACAATGTCTTTAGTAAATGATATTTTGATCAAATCAAAGCGTTCAAATATGTTTAGTGTTAGACTTATTGCATGTCTGACGGGTCAGATCATAAGTATGAAAGCTGTTTTTGGAAATGTAGTCCGGATTATGACTAGATTTTTATATTTTTGTGTAGAGACGAGGGCTAGTTGGAATAGCAAAGTATTGTTGTCAGAAAATGCAATTCAGGAAGTTTTGTTTTGGTCAGAAAGCATAAAGTCATTGAACTGTAGCGGTGCATTGTTTAGAAACATTGATTTATCAGAAACGAGAGATTTTGAATTATTCAGTGACGCATCAGATGTAGGTTATGGGGGTTATATTAACCCAACAGTTCAGCGTTCAGACAAGAGTTCCTCACAGCAGGGTGGGGATATAGTCCTACAGAAGGACAGAGTTACTTTGTCTGGTTCTTGGAGCCAGAGGGAATGCAATAAGAGTTCTACTTGGCGAGAATTAGAATCAGTTCATAGAATAATAAACACGCATTCAGATGACTTAAAAGGTTCGTCTCTGGTTGTTTACAGTGACAACAAAAATGTGTCTCATATTTTATAGGTTGGCAGTAAGAAAGAGAATTTGCAATTAATTGCTTCTGATATTTTTCAGTCATGTAGTTACAACAAAATTACATTAATTCCAAAATGGATCCCGAGATCGGAAAATCAAGAAGCTGATTTGATCAGTAGGCAGACTGATAGAGATGATTGGGGCATTAGAATTTCAGTGTACAATTATTTGTGTGAAAAGTATGGTCAGCATGACATTGACGCGTTTGCAACGCATTACAATACAAAGTGTTCAGTATTTTACTCAAAGTCTTGGTGTCCTGGTACTAGCGGCATTGACGCATTTAATTTTTCATGGACGGGATCAAATATGTGGCTTGTCCCTCCACCAGTGTTTATTTCAAAAACAATCAAAAAATGTTTGTCAGAAAAAGTGTTAGGGACACTAGTTGTTCCTAGGTGGATTTCAGCTCCTTTTTGGACTTTGTTACAAAACTGTTCAAGTATTTCAGATTCGTTAGTTTTGCAAAGAACTCATATAATAGAGAAGGGAAGATATAAAAAGGGGGTATTTTGTAATGATCCCCTTCAGTTTGACATGGTCGTTTTCAGATTTAATCATTAGATTATTTTATTTTGACAGACATCGGGATACGACAAAAAATAATTGATGACGTAGCCAGAAGCGGAGCCGGAAATAACGACATTTTGAACGATTTGGCATACAAGATGTCCGACTATATTCTTCAGGGGAAGAGTTTTAACACAACGAAATCTTACCATAGTAGTTTTAAAAGATGGAAAAATTTCATTCAAAAAGAAGGATTTGAGTGTTTACCCGCACAACCTGTTCACGTCGCATTGTATATTACACAATTATTGGATCAAGGTTCATCTTCTCATGTGGTCAATCACGCGATCTATTCTTTAAAGTGGGCTCACGAATTACATGGATTTGCTGATCCTACCAGCAATTCTTATGTCAAGTGTCTACAAGAGGCGGCCAAGCACATCGCAACCCCCAAAGTAACCAGAAAGGACCCTGTCTCATCTGATATATTGATTCGTTTGTGCAATTTATATATCGAATCTACGGATGTGCTGATCGTAAGAGACTTGGCCATGATTTTGTTGAGTTTTGCCGCTTTTTTGCGTTATGACGAATTAAGTAGCCTAAAATGTTGTGACGTAAAATTTGTTGATGATTATTTATGTGTGTACATTAATAAAAGTAAAACTGACCAATACCGGCAAGGAAACGAGGTGTTGGTCGCAAATGGTTCCACAAGTGCTTGTCCTGTGAAAATGTTGCAAAAATATGTTATGTTGGCAGATATTAATTTGTTATCTTCAGATTTTTTATTTAAGCCAGTTTTCAGATCACATGGTATTGCAAAGTTGATATATAAAAACAAAAAGATTAGTTACACTACTGCAAGGGAAAACATTATTTCCAGGCTCAAAGAGGTCAGTTCTGGTTTAAATTTAGGTTTACATTCGCTTCGATCAGGCGGAGCTACAGCTGCAGTCGGTTCAAATGTAAACGAAAGGTGTATTAAAAGACACGGGCGCTGGAAGTGCGATTCTAGTAAGGACATGTATGTTGTAGATTAGTTAGAAAACCGATTGGCAGTTTCCAGAAAATTGGGGTTATGATTATCATAAAGTTTTTCACATTTTTGTTTTGAATTTATCAAATGTATGCTATATTTTGTTTTTTCCCTGATTCATTTCGTCGCCTCACCCTAACTTTGGTGTTTTTCTATGCATTCTGGGCTAGTCGGCAAATATATATTTGCTTGTCATTTTTGTAAGAATAGATAAGACTTAATATTTTCCGCGGTACGGAGATTAGCGGAAAATAATCTGATGAAACATTTCTCACGGCTCTCGCACGCGTTGCTCGTAACGCTTTACACGCCTGATGTAACCTGCAATTCACGACTTCGTTGTAATAGTAAGTAACAATATTTTTTCATGCAGACATATTGCTGAATGAAAAAACTCAACAATTGTAGATCTTTAATTCTTAAACTACAAGTTATCAATCGTAAAGGAATAGAAAACTGTAAAATTACCGGGTAACGAGAATATGCGATAGATTATGATTGTGACGGCCGACGATGGGGGTTAAAATCGCGTGAAGTTGTTATGGTCCTTGTAAAAAATATTTCTCAAAATTAAAAAAAAAAGATATATTGTAAAAGTGTAAAATTTATTACACAACTTTATTATTATTTAAATATGTTGGGAATTTTTATTTATTCAATATTAATCATGTTAACACACGTCTTTGACAAAGAAAAATAGTATTTAACCGTGCATGATTTGCAGCGCTAGAGTTACTTCCCCATAGTGATTTGGCGGGAAAAAAATCTTTTTTTAGAAATTACATACCCATACCTATCAAATGAGTATATAGAATATGTACCTTACCAGGCATCATTTTTTGGTCAATTGTACATCTGATACCTTAAATCCCTGAGAACTATCGAAAGGAATGCAGATCGTGACGTTAAAGTTAACTATGACATCATATCGTATGAAGTACAGACAAGTGACTTTATACACAATGCCGTGAAATCAATTGGGAAGCCTTAACATACCCGCGTTTATAGCCCCCTATCTGTTTGTGTACATGTCATTCATTGTCCATCTCTCTCTCTTTCTCTCTCTCTCTCTTGGGAACTCTCTCTCTTGGGAATTATATTTCCATTCTGAACCGGTCAGAATATGGTGAATTCATTAAATATGAGTTAAGACATACATGTTTATAGTCCCTCATAATTCTTTATAATTTAAGCTATAATCATCTACTCAATATATTTATATGCAGAAACAGTATTTCAAATTTTGGACTATATGTGGATTTCATAGCATTGATTTGATAATTAAACATACATGTACATACAACTGATGTTAAGCCGAGCTGTTCTGTGATTGGTTGAGCATTTAAGCTGATATTAAATGTATTTTTTTTATTTCAACGGGTTGTTTTCTTCTGTCAAATACTTATATTATACATTGCTTAGTTTGATTGCTCAAAATCATTCAATAAATTAATCACATTATAAAAACAGATGTGTTTATCAAAATCCAGCTTTGTACATTTTAATGCTAATAATTAAATTTAATGCATTAACCTGATCATTTTTAAGAATAATTTAACAAAATGACATGTTTATTTTTTTACTCTGGAAAGCCCTTTTTTCCATTTATGCTTTTCCCTATCTTACTTTATTATCAATCTATTTTTTTCCTATGACATCCAATTCAAATTGTTTATTTTGAAGAAAAAAAAATCAATGTTGGGGCCAGGTAGTGTACAAAAGATAACCACATTTTTAAATGAATTTTTAAAAAAAAAATTTACAGTTAAGATTGACCAATTAGTTTTGATTTTTGATAATTTTAATTACCAAATTGAGCTGGACCTATTCCGAAAACATTTTGAAGATTTATCTACATTTACTAACAATACGGATAGCGATCCCCCGGTGGACACCGGAACTACCGTGTTTGAAGAATTAGACATTGAAATTTCTGAAAAAGAAATATCGGATGCTATAGACAATCTTAAACGAGACAAATCACATGGTCTGGATTATATTTTAAATGAATATTTTTTAGAATTCAAAGGTATACTTATGCCATATGTGCATATTATTTTTTAACCGTATCCTATCATCCGGTTATTTTCCCACGCAATGGTCAGATGCGGTTATTGTTCCTGTTTTTAAAAAGGGTGACCAAGCTGACCCAAACAATTATCGAGGCATAAGCCTTATTAGCTGTTTTTGTAAATTGTTTACCTCAATATTAAATCGTAGACTTATACTATGGGCATCATCTAATAGTATTGTCACAGATGCGCAGTTCGGTTTTCAACCTATGTTAGGTACTACCGAAGCAGTTTTTGCACTTCATTGTCTGGTTTCACAAGCACTGCAATCTAAAAAACGGTTTTATTGTTGTTTTGTTGATTATAAGAAGGCCTTTGACTCTATCAATAGGGAAAAATTGTACAGAAAATTAAAGTATTACGGTATACAGGGAAAGCTACTTTCAGTAATTCGTTCAATGTATTCTAGAATTAGAACGTGTGTTAAATCTTCAGGTCGTATTTCTAATTTCTTTGAAAATCATGTTGGTCTTTTACAAGGAGAAGTATTGTCTCCCATGTTGTTTGTATTATATGTTAATGATCTTGAAAATGAATTTATGAAAAAAGGTACTGCCTCTACGGACCTGCAGTTATTAAGTCTTTACCTTCTTATGTATGCGGATGACATGGTATTGTTTTCAGAATCAATTGATGAACTACAGAGCATGTTGAATACTTTACAGTTATATACAAGTAAATGGAACTTAGATGTAAATGTATCAAAAACTAAAGTTGTTATTTTTAGAAATAGTGGGAATAACCACACCAACGAGAACTGGCTTTATAACGGTGAAAATTTAGAAATAGTGGACCAGTTTGTTTACCTAGGCGTTGTGTTCAATTATAACGGTAAATTTTTTATTACTCAAAAACAATTAGCGGCGCAAGGTCGCAAAGCCATGTTTGCTCTCAAATCAACAATTAATCAACTTTATTTAAACCACTGTACTTTGTTTTCTATCTTTGATACTTATGTGTGTAGCATTTTAAATTATGGATGTGAAGTTTGGGGTTCCCACAAAGGACAAGATATTGAAAAGGTCCACCTTGAGTTTTTACGCTTTGTGCTTGGTGTTCGTAAAACTACAAATACAACTATGTTATACTTTGAGACTGGGCGTCTACCTTTGTATCTCATTCGTATTTATCGAATATTTAAGTTCTGGTTTAAATTATTGCAGTCGGAAAATTGTATATTAAGAGCTGCTTATGACTGGTCATATTGTATTTGCGAAAACGAAAAGCAAAATTATCAAAGCTGGGCAAAATTTATTAAGGACCAATTAAATAATTTGGGACTTGGCTACATGTGGAATGACCAAAGTAATTTAAACAGTCGTATTTGTTTACCAATCATTCGGAAAAGACTTAAAGACAACTTTATTCAAACGTTGCATAGCAAGATGCAAATAGAAACAAAATGTTTTATTTACAAGCATCTAGTTGATAAGTTTTGCTTACAGTATTATTTGGAAAAATCAATACCAAAGTTGTACAAAAAATGTATTTCCAAAATGAGGTTGTCCTCGCATAATCTGCTTATTGAAACAGGTCGTCATAAAAATATACCAAGAGACAAAAGATTTTGTAAAACTTGTATTACAGATATTGAAGACGAATATCATTTTATACTTGTATGTCCAATGTATTTAGCATTAAGATCAAAGCTGATAAAAAAGTATTATTGGTGTAAACCATCCATGTACAAATTAATACATCTACTAAGTGTTAACAATATCAAAGAATTGTGTAATTTAGGAAAATTCATTTATAAAGCCCTTACACTCAGAATGGTTTGAACTATCTATTATTCAATCATTTGCTGATTATACCCGCACTTTCTAAAGAAAGTTCGGGTATATTGTTGTTGTCCTGTTCCGTCCGTCCGTCCGTCCGTCTGTCACGTTTTACTTTCTCAAACTGCTCTTACATCTTATAAACCAGCAAACTGAACTCTTGGAGTTTGATTTGGGGTATCATGTTGTTTTGTAAAAAGGTTTCAAAAATTCTCTGGTAGTCCTGGGGGTCAAATAATTGGTAAAAAATGACGTTTTTTCACAAAAAACCTTCTTCCTCGAACTCCTCCTACATTTTCAACAATAGACAAATCATCTTTTAAAATATGTTTTGGGGTATCCTATAGATGCGCAATAAGGTTTCGGAAATTTCAAATTTGCCCTGAGGGTCATTTGGTGGCTGAAAAATGACGTTTTTTTACAAAAAATCTGATTAAAAAAACATCATTTTTTTTTGGCAGTAGCCAAATGATCTTCTAGAATATGATTGGGGGTGTCATTTTGAAGTGTGATCAGGTTTCAGAAATTTTTTTTTCAACACAGGGATCAGTGGGCAACAAAAAACGACGTTTTTTTGCAAAAAAAGTATGGTTCCCAGAACTCCTTTTACAACTTTTGGAGTAGCTCTGTCATCTCTTGGGATATGATTGGGGCTGTCCTATAGATGTGCAATAAGGTTTTAGAAATTTTAATTTCATCCAGAAAGTCAAATAGTAGCAGATAATTGACGTTTATCTCTCCTAAACAAAACCTACATCCCAGAACTCCTCTTATGATTTAATGAATAGACACATCATATCTTGGGATATGATAGAGGCTGTCCTAAAGATGTGCAGTAAGGTTTTAAAAATTTAAATTTCATCTAGGGAGTCAAATAATAGCAGAAAATTGACGTTTATCACTCCTTAAAAAACCTAGATCCCAGAAATCCTCTTATGATTTAATGAATAGATACATCATATCTTGAGATATGATAGGGACTGACCTATAGATGTGCAATAAGATTTTGAAAAATTTAATTTAATCCTGGAAGACAAATAGTAGCATGAAATTAACATTTATATCCCATGTGCAGATCTAGAGGGGGGTCAGGGGTCCAGATCCCCTCCCTTCAAAATTCAAATTTCTTTAAATTACATTTAATTTAAAAAATTGACGAAAAAAAGCTTCGGACCCCCCTCCTCCCCCCCCCCGGCAAACTCAAATAACTGTTGCCCACCCCCCCCCTTCCCCTGGAAAAATTTTCTGTATGTATGTATCCCTACTTAGACTTTAAATAAAATGACGGTTTTTTCTCTTAAAATAAAAAAACCTTGCATTTATTTTTGCTTAAAATTAAAAAAAAACCTTACATTTACACTTTTCTTAATTGTTGAATGATGTATTAAAATTAAAATATAATTTGCGGTCTAAAAGTTTTATAAACTGGTAAAAAATGTTTTTCTTAAAAAAAAAATCACATTACACCTTGCATAATTGACAAATGATCTATTGAGATATGATCAGAATTAGTTAAATGTTACACATGGAGAGAGACTCATCACAAGAAAGCATGGAAACACCAGAAGGAAGGGAGAGAGAGAGAGAGAGAGAGAGAGAGAGAGAGAGAGAGAGAGAGAGAAAGAGCTAAAACAGATAACATGTAATGGTTCGGACTGGGGTGGTGTGGTTGATTATGGGTGCTGATTCTGATATGTTAATCAAAGTAACAAAAATTATAAGATATACATGGATAATTAGAAAGATAAAATGATTAGTATTGTAATAGGGTGCATTTTATGATAATAATTAAATTCATGCATTATTCATATTTCATCAACATCATCATCTTCATCCTCCATTTCATTTATATTTTACATGTACATATTTAGAAACAGACTATTATCCCTATAACTCCCTGTCTTTTATGCACCTATCAAGTAATTATTATTTAATTATCTATTCTAGTGGCTTCTGATATTTTATAGCCTTAAGGCATTTCACCTGTATGGTCACTTTAATACATGTGCACATGATCAGGTGGTTTACTATAGCCAATAGAATCCTTTAATCTCTATATCTGAATAAATGAAGAACCCTTAAGTGGACTTGTTAATCTTTGGGACAACCCACTATCACAGTATCATTCACCTTGGGACTTAAAATTGAGTCTTTTCGATATAAAAAGGTACTAAATTACAGCATACTAGTATATATACATGTAATACATGTTGTTGAAAAGTAACAGAATTTTAAAAAATGACTGAAAACTGCAACATTGATTTAGGTTTAAAAAATGTGTATTACTACATTTATAGAAACATGCATTTATTTCTTCTGAATTTATGCTAATTTAACTGATTAGGGGAATCCAGGTGGACACAGGTACATTCTACCTGTAACCCCTTAGAGGACCCCATACTTGCCTAAAATAATTAGGTGTTTGTTTTGGCGAGTAGCCGTTTGGGGAATAAATCATCAGAAGTCCTTTTTTCTGCCAATTATACAAGTTAAAATTAATAACAATAAATGATTAAAATTAAATGTTTATCCTCCACACCCCCCATCGGATTCAGAGTCTTCTTTAGGTGGCAGGGGATAGTTTTTTTGGTCGAGGAAATGTGAGGCAGATACTGCTCATATATTTGATCTCATTATTCAGTCGATTTTTAAATTTGCTAAAATTGGTTTGCATGCACGGGACACATGGTCCCGACTCTTGAGAATTTTTAAACATTTCAGAATAAAACAAGTACAACTTACATATAGCACTATATAGAATAGCTAGGGACGGTCTCAAAATTTTCTGAAAAATTACCCTTTTTTCACATTTTCACGGTTCCAGCACCACGCTCCAGTCCCGAGCAACTGCCATAAACTACCATAGAATTTGTTGCTTAATGTATACCTATGCAAATAATCACCAATTAATGGGGGGTCAATCACCTTCTTTTCGAGTGACATTTCGTGTTCTGAACCCACCCCACTTTTCAAGCACAAAACCGAAAGTGAACATTTTGGCCACAGTTTCGCATTTTCATTCCATATCTGATGAAAAGTGCTACCAGTATTAACGTGTCATATATCAATAAAATTGACATTAGCTCCTCTATCCACAAAATGAATGCAATAAATATTCTAGCAATTTATACCCCTCAAATAACCAGCCAAACCTCAGGTTCTCCCTTTATTTCAAAATTTTGACCGGGTCTTTTGTTCGAAACTATCCCCTGCCACCTTTAAGGTACCTCACTACACCCAGACTTATAATTTTTAAGACACTACGTCACAAGATGGCGATTTAAATGTTTTGTTAAACTCTTAATATCGTTCGATTCGGTTGTATATTGTCGTAGCTCAGTGGTTAAAGTATTGGGTTTCTGAACCGCACATCATGAGTTTGAATCCTCCTGGAGCTTTTATTCAAGTTTACTGAATTAAATTTTCTAAAATGTAATTTTTCATCCAAAATTGCACATTTTTTTGCCTATTTGACTTAAATACTTCTTATCCATTATGATATCTATCATAATCAAGTAATTTTCTGCTGATTTGAGAAAATATTTCAAGGTGTAGTGATCAGCCACCTTAATACATTCTAACATGTGTACAGTAGCAAATTTTAAATCATTTCTTGATTGGTATTTTTCTCTAGATGCACATAAAGATTTTGGAAATTGCTTTTTAATTCTTATCGATAAGATAAACAAAATGTTATATGTATTCGGGGCAATTGTAATCCTAAACAAAGCAGGGTCATCAATAGGCTAGAAATTACCAACATGGATCAAACACTATACATATGAATAAGATAAAATACTTTATTATATCCAGTTCTGGAAAGTCAGGGTGTCTCCAAGGGGGCATAACCTATATACAATTTGATGCGCACAAAGAGCAAGAATAAATATGGGGGATCTCAAAAGTTAAAAATTATCAATGTTTATCATCATTTCCTATTTCAGAGGGGTGGGGGTGGTTTAAAGACAACTCCTGGGGGTCATGTACTTGCACCATTTGATGCATCATAATGATTTTAGAAACAAGAATATAGTTGGTTTAGTGGTGGGGATCTCAACAGTTTTCAAGATTAATGGTATTTTCCTGTTTCATTGGGTCAGAACAATCCCATAGGGTCATGGCCTACATTTTATTTGATGCATCATAATACATTAAGAAAAAAGACCCTTTCCTCCCAATTAAATAAAACTCATATAGACATGATAAGTCTCTACACTTATTTAAATGTAATACACAAATTTAATACAAACTGTCACAGGGTCAATATGGGGTCAACTTAATATTTAAATCTGACAAATGAAAAAATAACTTTTGCAATTAAAATGACAGAAACTGTACAAATGTGATAGGATATGTTACAATGATGAGCTTATTTAGATATTTTAAAAAAGATGATGATACAGTATGCTGGCAAAGGGAGATCACTTATTTAGAAAGTGAAAGTAATACATATGTATACCGGTGTCTCATAATATTGTGCGAGTACTACATGTATTATGCTTACCTATATTGGTCAACATCATAATGATAATCCAATTAGAGCATAATATGAATCCATTAATTAGCTGATCATCACAAAAGAAATGTTTATGAATGTTAATTAATCCTATTCTGCACATGGAAAACACATACCGTTATGTACACCACGTGAAAGCCATCTAACTGAAGAGCTGGGTAAAACTAGTACCCGGTAATGCGACCTGTAGACCTGTATTGTGTACGTAACTTCGGACAAAGATCATTTTCTTGTAACATGCATGTATTTTCATGACTTTATTCTTTTAAACCCCTTGTACTGTTTTATTCAGTAAAAATATGTAAAGCACACATTTCAGCTTTAAGGTGGTACGTACAGGACACCTGCATATTGTAATGAACTCCCTATAGCAGAAATAAACAATAAAGTATAAATATAATAATTCCCCCAAAAATAATGTTACCTAACAGTGAAGTGCAATGGGTTAGAGCGTTAACTACATGTCTGTAGAGAGTTCAAATGCTGCTGGGGCTTTTCTATATTTTACTTCAGAGCCCAAAATTTTAAAAATTTATCTTTTTTTGCTACATACCTGTATTGTAAAAATTTAAAATTATAAAACGTCACTGTGAAAGAATTTTGATTATAATGCACTTTACTACATGTACAGGCTTTCGTTGTTATCAAAATATTCTGATGTTTCTTTATCCATAAGGAGTGTGTGTGTGTGGGGGGTGGGGGGTGGCAAAGTAGTATGTAACTGTGTTTGCAGGGGGTGGGGGGATTGGGGTCCGAGGTGTATTGTTTGGTAATTTTACTACATGTATTAATATAATGTATTAATATAAATTATTTTTTTCAAGGGTGGGAGGGTCTGGACCCCCCACCCCCCATCCACTCCAATCCCTTCTCTAAATCTGTGCACGCGATGATGTTGGCACCTAGAAGCAAATCTAAATTAAGCCGGCAACCGCCGAGGGAAGGGGGCATAATTTAATTTTGTTTGTAATAATTATATAGACCATACTTTCTATGAAATGAATAGATTATTGATTAACTGAAAATTCACATGCAAACAGTTCAACCACAACTGTACATAAAGGGCCGCTCATGTGTATTATCATCGTCGGAACCCACAGGTTTTCTATCCGTTATACTGCATGCAGTGTAACGGATAGAAAACCCGTGGGTTCCGATTATAGTGTATTATGTGCACGTGGCCTTTGTTTTTACTAAAACTGGTACAAAACAGTGTTATTTAGGGGCAAACACTTGGTGCGGGTATTACTGTCTAATGACAGCATCTAGTTTAAATTGTTATTATATATATAAGTGTTTTTCCTGTGTGTATTTTTCAGGAATCTGTATATCATTCTCCAAATACAAATTTTGTAAACATTAGGTTGTGTAACAATATGTAAGAACTGACCGTCCATTTTTGTCTAAATATTCTTGTGTGTGTATTGTTTATTATTATATTAAGTGCTATAAGACGTATGTCTTTCGCAATAAAGAAATTGAGTTCTTTTAAAATTTACAAAAGTAGACGTCATATAGCAAACAAAACTTGCAATTATGGTGTTATAATTAACATGCACTCAAATAAGGCTGATGTGGTAAAAATTAACTAGACAAAGTACTTTAAGTGTGATTTTTTTAATAGCACTTGAAAGTTAGGGGAAAAATATGAAAACTAAGGTTGCATGCTCAGTAATTAATTTAAAATTCCCTATTCAGTCTGTAATTGAATGCTAGATATATATAGGTTAAACTGGCTGATGAATGCTTTCAAAGTGTTTACATAAACCTGTTATACAAATTGAAATGCTTTGAACCTCTCTACTTGGAAGCTAACGAGAGAGAGAGAGAGAGAGATGGATGGATGGACAGATGGACAAATTGAGAGAGTAAAACTACATATTGCTTTACATATGTATAATATTCTAATTAAAACTTTGTTTTAATCTATTTCTGGAAAATGACTTACCAGCTCAAGATAGGTTTAGTCCATTGATACACAAAGTGACATTATGACTTCTGTCCAGACTCCTAATTTTTATTCTGCATTGTAGGCAGACCTCTTGAGTAAAATCTCATTAAAATCTCTATTCGTTGTCCAAATATGTGGGTAAGATCCATCTTTGGGCAAATATCCCATACTGATAAATCTGCTCAAATAAATAAATGAATGCATGTCAACATTGAAACTTCTTTTCTTAATTAAATTTTA
Organism: Magallana ariakensis; assembly: GCA_020458035.1. NCBI lineage: Eukaryota > Metazoa > Mollusca > Bivalvia > Ostreida > Ostreidae > Magallana > Magallana ariakensis. The sequence goes on along the minus strand of CM035811.1, from coordinate 41,396,571 downwards.
AAAAATTAACTGATTAAAACAGATTTTTTTTGTTCCTTTTTCAAACATATTTGAAATATTAACTTCAAAGTAAATGTGTACAGTAAGTAACTCATATTGAAGTATTTTTTAAAATGGCCCTTATTTTGTAGTATATGTGATACAGATTTTGAGGGTAGAATTCTAAAAATGTAAAATGCAGGTAAAGGTAATAAATGATATACATGTATATTTGGGATGTCAATTTTACTTGGTTGGCTTAGTCGATTAATCGGAGCCTTAAGTCGAGCGATGGTCAAGTACTCGTTGATTTATTTGAAACTGTGTGTTCTTTTCAAATCAAATAATGCTACTGTCACATACTCCATGTCATAAACTCAAAAACATTTAAAAACTTATGATAATATGCACCGGATGTATTTGATTTCAAATAAATTGAGAAGTTATTTCAATGTAAATATTCGTTAACTTAGCAAATGTCTCAGCTTTTAATTCCTTTTTTCTAAATCTGACGCTTACACATAATTGAGCTCCGTCCATATCATCTTAGGCAAATCAAATGTGACCTGTTTCATGTTATGTCATTATGTCCTGTGCCAATTAAAGATTAATTATTATAAAAACAAACGCCTTGAGATGACATCTTTGCAAGCCAATGATTTATGATCCACTCTGCTCCTCTTCGCAAGGCAAGGGTTTACGGTCCACTCTGCTAGGAGCAGAGTGGATCGTAAACCCTTGGCTTGTGAAGATGTGAGATGATTATACTGATATGATTAAATTTTTGATTATACAAATATCTAATCCAATATATAACTGATTTGGAGTGCTAATTTTCTACTAGTACTGACTGATTTTATATGACTGGAAGAGGGCAGAGATTTGTTATGATAATTTATAGAGTTTAATTACAATTTTTATATCCCCTAGTACATACTTTCAATGTTTTATAAAACATTGCTACCAATAATTTTCCAGGGTTGTGATACTTTTTTATGATTACCTCTTATTAAAGAACTATTTCCTTGAATTATGTATATATATGCTGATAATGTTAAAATTAAATTTTAAATAATAAATAGGAACATGTAATTTGCATAATAAGTGCAGGAAACTTTAACACAAACAGTTACATGTACGTACATGTACCTGTAAATGATATGCGTAATATACTACCAGGTATCTTTAAAAAATACATGTACCTTGCTATGTTAAAAAGACATAAGTTTATGTCAGTGACACTGCATGTATAGATTTATTTCTCTGATATCGGCAAATACATGTATACAGTTTTTAAACATTTCCCAAGTTATTTCTGTAAAGATAGTTAAAAGTATTATTTATTTATCAATTGTATGTAAAGATACATGAATTTATTTCATAAATGTTCTAAAAGGTAGAATATATCATAACTTATAGGATCAGGATGAAAAATACTCAGCAGTTATCTGCGATAGTGCTTGTTTTAATAATTAAAAAAAAAGATGCATCTTTCCACAGATAGGATTTGAACACTGCATGCATGTATAAAACAAACTATTAAATCAAACGATTTACATAAAATTATAGGGCCTAGCATGATTTACAAGTATAATGAACATACGAAAGTAGCATCTTGTCAACATGATCAAGATTACATAAGAAATCCTTTCCACAACAAAGTGACAGCTTGCAGAGAAAATTCAAACAGTTAACATAAAAATAACAGCTGTAAGCAATTTTCTCAACCTGTTGCACATTTATAAACACGAACGACCATCTTATATAGGAATCATGTACTCACCACTACAAAACAACTGTCTCAGACTCTTATTTGATATATAATCTCCAAACACATGACCACCTTGCTAAAATATAGGTTTTACGGTGTTTTGACCATTGGCTGATTCGCCCTGGGTCATTTTGTCCTTATAACTATTTTGATGTACTTATTTGTACATTCGCGCGGTGGTATCAAATTATTGTGACATGATTATTCAAATACGCTCAGAATTTTGTTTTACATTTTAACTTGAACAGTTCAATAGATAGATTCATAATTTGTACGGTTTTCTAGAGTGCATGGTAGAATTGTACATATGTTATTTATGTCTCTTTTCAGAGCGATTGTGATTATTATTCCATAAAATCAAACACTAAATGAGGAAAAATAGCTTCTGTTCTCATACCGGTATTTTGCAATTGTAGTGCGCCCCATGTCAAAGTGAACTGCCTATTTTAGCAGTAGACAGGCAGCAGTTCTTTAGCAGTTTTCAAATTGTAAGGCAGTTTTGAAGCAGTTCCAAGCAGTAAGGATTTTAGTGGTAGGTCAAAACTGCCTAGGTAAAAGTATATTAAGCAGTTATTCTAAGCAGTTTTCTTAGCAGTCTTTGCAGTATAAGCAGTTATAGGTTAATACACACCTCACAGGGGACTTGCATCATTCTAGAATTCATTTCCAAGCAGTTGCATTAAATACAAATCTGGGTCACTGGCCACTGCCAGATAAACTGACCACTCAGAATCAAGATCAGAGATAACAGGAAGTTCTAGGTTGCTAATTTTGAATGTATCAGTGGCATGAGGGGCAGTTAAGAGTGCATGTGATACTCACAACAAAAATGTTGTGCATGGGAATACTCATTACGGTAATATTGTAACTGCTATGAATAGGCATTATGAAGATGCATGTCTACACTCTACACATATACATTTAAAACAGAAATGTCTACATATATACCAATTTGCCGACATCATAAACAATTGTTCACTAGAAGAGAGAGAGAGGGAGAGAGAGATTTTCATCTACATGATTGAACTTTTTTAATCCGCCTTACAGTTTACCATATATAATGTCAAACTTGTACCCAAAGTTATGTTTATATATATCATATTTTTATTAAGTCAAGGAGGCATACCGGTAATTCTGTCAAAAATTTTCGATCGTATATGAAACAAAACTTGACCTAGATATTCTCATGACAAATCTGCATATCAAATTTCATTTCAATATCTGCAACCTTTGCAGAGATAATGACTGGAAACTAAAAAGACAGACAGATCGACAGCAGCAAAGCAATACTGTATACACAGGGAAATATTCACCCCAGCTTTATTTTTGCCCCTTTTGCCCTGTTGTCAGTGGGCGAATTTAAAATTAGGTGAATTCAAACTATTCAGATATATTTCTTTTAAGACAACTGAGTTTGGGCAAATTCAAAACTGGGCGAATCCTTTTGCAAGTACATGTACATGTATAGATGCATGGGCAAAAATAAAATGGGTGAAAAATAACCCTGTATACAGTATGCCTCCCATTCTTCAAAGGGTATAAAATGTTAAAATTCATTCCGATAGTGCACAATGCTGTACATGTAGCTAATGCGAAATAAAGCACTGTATTACCTGATAGATCATGCAAAGAACTATTATCTTCTTGAGCATGTTGTGCTTGTACCAGTACTTCATTACATGTACCTACAAAATAAACAAGATGTAATTATAATTGTGACAATTATAAAGTATCCCAATTGAGCAAGGCAATTAAAATGATAGGGTTAACTTCATAAGCCAGGATATTTAAGCATTTCCTGTTTCAAGGAGGGGGGGGGGGGGGTACATACCATCTCATATGGTCATGACCTATAACCTATACATCATTTGATGCCCCATTACACTACGAACAAGAACACATATACAACTTAGGGATGGGGATCTCATCAATCCAGTTTTTAAGATATTTGGTCACTTTCTATTTTAAGGGACTGGACCACCCTGTCAAGACCTACATGTAGATACCATATGAGGCCCCCAGTACACTCAACATATGCATCTTAAGACCCCATATCAATATATTTAACAGTTTTCAAGCTATAACCATTTACATTAAAGTGTATAATTTTTCCAATTAGATTTAATGTTAGACTCCACCTCTTTTTGACACCCCAAAAATAGAGCTCACCAACCCCAAATTAAAAGTTTTTTTTAAAGAGTTGTCTTTTGACCCCAAAATAGAGGGATATTGTTTTAATTTTGGCCAAAATTTATTTTTCAATTTTATATTGTTTACAATGCTCTTCTAAAGAATAAGGAAAACTTGAGTTTCATTTGTCTAGTTATACCGCTCAATGAAATATAGTGCTCAATTTTTTTTATTATTTAAACAAAGCTCTGGCCATGAATTGTTTCAATTTTGAATGCTGAATAGAAAATAAAGGGTATAAAACTAAAATGAACATGACAATTACCCAAGAAACTACATGTTCATTTCTATTCAAAACATGGCGCAAACATTGTTTACATAAAAAAAGATTTTGTGAGGCTATCATTAAAAATATCTGTTTTCCCCAACCTAAATTTTGAAGTTTGGTAGGAAGGTAGGAAGGTAGGTATGTAAGTAATTTTTTTCTGCCAGAGCAGAATTGAAAATACATTATAAATTAAAATAAAATTGTGTTTTACAAATTTATTATCAAATTCACAATTTAATAAAATGTCTAAAAGTATATTAAAACAATAATATTTGATAAAGGTTGTGTAATAAATGTAAATATTTGTGAAGTCATATTCAATGATTCTACAATATCAAGTTAACACAAAATCACTTCCTGCATTCTTACACACTTTCAGAGAACATATCTTTTCTTTGACAAGGAAATAGGTGTCTACACTATATAAATAGTGCCTGTTTGGGAGGGTACCAGTTGAAATTGACACCCCGAGAAAACCATTGTCAACCGACGCGAAGCGGAGGTTGACAATGGTTTTCGAGGGGTGTCAATTTCAACTGGTACCCTCCCAAACAGGCACTATTTATTTTATTATACTGAATGTCTTAATTTTTAAAGCAAATTTTACTGCTTTTATATAGAAAAGACGTGAATTCTACGGCGAACCGTATGCGCATAATTAACGCGCATGTAACAATTCGTTCTATCGGCCCGTTGCTAAGCGTGCGAGGGAGAGAGAACGGATTGTCAACTGCGTCTAAACCAATCAGATTGCAGTATTTAACATGAAAGTATAATAAAAAGATATATTAACCTTAAATTTTAATAATTGGGTCAGTCGCGTTAGGGGAAACAAAAGTATTTCTTATTTTGGCCTGAGCTCTATATCTTGCTAATGACTCAACATCTGTGATCTCCCATGGAAATTCTGGCTGACCAAAATTTACAAAAATTGTGACCTTGCTCGTAATTAATTAAACATTAACAAGAGGCCAAATGGCCTTAACGTTCACCTGAGTAGCATAACCCATACACAAACTTGTCAAGGAGTCTCATATATGCATTTAGTTAAGTTTTATTCTGGAATAGAAAAATTTTTAATTTGTAATGACGACCACCTCCCTGCCTGAAATCTTTCAAAAACGACTATTAAACCTATAATTTTAGCGAAAAACTTAAAAGATCATAAAAGAATGCATGACCTGATATTGAAAAGGTGCAAGACTCTGATAGAAAATAATTTAATAATAATAACAAGGTGGCTATTATTTATGTTTTATCTAAAACAACCTCCCATCCCCCCGGGGCAGACAGAAACTCTCCCTATGGGCATTTAAACAAACGAAAAAAAAACCCAGCTTTATCGATAAAAGCCATCATGAGTTACTCACTTCTCCTGTTCCAGTTTTTGAATATTCAACATTCGTTGAGAATCACCATCTGGCATATATACCAAAATCATTTTACCTTTATATATCAGTGATTTTAGTTAGCCAATTATTACTTTACTATTAACAAGTCTATTTGTTTATTTTGAAAGTTCAAAAACTGTTTTTGTTTCAAATGATAAAAAGCCTTGCATAACTCTTTTGATCATACAACTTCTTTATAATTACATTATATTCAACGATTAATTACTACATATGAACAAGCAAAGGAAGATAACTCCATTAGGAAGAAGCAAGGAAAAACAAGATGTAATTATAATCGGGGCGATTATAAAGTCTCCCAAATGAACGAGGCTATCATATAGAGTAGGGATGACCCACAAAGTTTCATGTGGTTCCCAGGGGTCCTTAACTATATATCAGGTGAACTAACATAAACAAGGAACAAGAATATATATGGTTTAGGGGTGGGGATATTAACCGTTTTCAAGATATTCAGGCACTACCTGATTGAGAGGGGTCAGGACCACCCCAAGGGCCCATGACCTACATACCATATGATGCCCCTTGACACAAGGAACAAGAATATATATAGTTTAGGGGTGGGGATCTCAACCGTTTTTTAAGTTATTTGTGCACTTCCTGTTTGAGGGGGGTCAGGACCATCCCCGGGGCCCATGACCTACATACCATATGATGCCCCTTGACACAAGGAACAAGAATATATATAGTTTAGGGGTGGGGATATTAACCGTTTTCAAGATATTCGGGCACTACCTGTTTGAGGGGGGTCAGGACCATCCCTGGGGCCCATGACCTACATACCATTTGAAGCCCCTTGACACAAGGAACAAGAATATATATGGTTTAGGGGTGGGGATCTCAACCGTTTTCAAGATATTCGGGCACTACCTGTTTGAGGGGGTCAGGACCACCCCAAGTTCCATGACCTACATACCATATGATGCCCCTTGACACAAGGAACAAGAATATATATGGTTTAGGGGTGGGGATCTCAACCGTTTTCAAGTTATTTGTGCACTTCCTGTTTGAGGGGGGTCAGGACCATCCCCAGGGCCCATGACCTACATTCCATATGATGCCCCTTGACACAAGGAACAAGAATATATATGGTTTAGGGGTGGGGTTCTTAACCGTTTTCAAGATATTTGGGCTCTTCCTGTTTGAGGGGGGTCAGGAACCACCCCTGAGGCCCATGACCTACATACCATTTGATAGCCCTTAACACAAGGAACAAGAATATATATGGTTTAGGGGTGGGGATTTTAACCGTTTTCAAGATATTTGGGCCCTTCCTGTGCCATATTGGCCCCACCCTAGTGCCTAAACACCTGTCCAAGCGATCATAAATTTCACAATTTAGGTAGAAGACTTCATGTTCATCATATCCAGGCCTTTAGTTTTTCACAAATATATATGGGAGTAGAGAAGAAGATTTAATACATTTTTCCTATATGCCCATATTGACCCCACCCTAGAGCCTGAACCCCTGACCCAGAGACCATAAATTTCACAATTTTGGTAGAGGGCTTCATGGACATCATAACCATGCATTTAGTTTTTAACAAATATATATGGGAGTAGAGAAGAAGATTTTCTAAGATTTAATACATTTTTACTATATGACCATATTGGCCCCACCCTAGAGCCTGAACCCCTGACCCAGGGGCCATGAATTTCACAATTTTGGTAGAGGGCTTCATGGACATCATATCCATGCATTTAGTTTTAAACAAATATCTATGGGAGTAGAGAAGAAGATTTTCTAAGATTTAATACATTTTTACTTTATGGCCATATTGGCCCCACCCTAGAGCCTGAACCCCTGACCCAGGGGCCATGAATTTCACAATTTTGGTAGAGGGCTTCATGGACATCATAACCATGTATTTAGTTTTAAACAAATATCTATGGGAGTAGAGAAGAAGATTTTCTAAGATTTAATACATTTTTACTATATGGCCATATTGGCCCCACCCTAGAGTCTGAACCCCTGACCCAGGGGCCATGAATTTCACAATTTTGGTAGAGGGCTTCATGGACATCATAACCATGCAATCAGTTTTTTCCTCACATGTGTGGGAGTAGAGAAGAAGATTTTTGAAAATTTGGCTGTTTTTTGCATATTTGGCCCCACCTGTGGCACCCTGGTGGTGGTAGAGCCACCAATTTCACAATTTACATTCCTCTTACCATAAAGATGCTTCACACCAAAAATGGGAACAATTGGTCTTGTAGTTTTTAAGAAGAAGTTAAACATAGGTAATCACAGATTACAAAGCTCACCGAGACGAGGCATCACCTTTATGAGGAATCACCTTAATGAGACTACCTTTATCATATTATTTGAAAATCATAGTTAATAATGATCTTGGATATACATGGATACTGTTTTGACACAATATCGTATAACTATATCATATGTAAAAAAATTGTATAATAATCATATGTTCATTTCATAGGGTATTATATGATACAATGATTATCAATACAATAATATAAAATACAATATTGCATCCTATGAAACCTACAATATATATCATATAATACAATAAAATACTGTAATAAATAATGATGAAATATGATATTGTAACATATATGACATTGTATCTTGTTATACATTATTGTATTTGATCACATAATACAATATCATAATATATTATGATATTGATATTATATCATATGATACAATATAATAATATATAATACAATATCATATCACATAATACATCAAAATATTGTAACATATGATATTATATTGAATAATATTATAGTATGATATTGTATTGTATGATATTGTATCATATTTGATACATAATAGGATATTGTATCATATGATACAATAAAATTAGATACAACATTGTATCATATCAATTGATACAATATCATGTGATATAGTACTATATTATATCATACAATATCATATTATACTATATTGTATTATATGATACAATATCACATTATACAATATCATATAATACATTTTCATGTGATATTATAATATGTTATATAAACCAATCTCATATTATACAATATCATATCATATGATACGATATATATTATACAATATCATATCATATGATACAATATTATATTGTTGCAATATCATATGAAACAATAGCATGTGATAAAATAGTATCTAATACAATTTCATATTAATACAATATTGTATCATAATAAACCATACTATACATAACAATATCATGATACAATATCATATCATAATGTTAAAAAAAATTGATACAATATCATATCGTATCATATAACTTTTTACAATATAATATATGATATAATATTGTATCATATAAAACAATAGTGTATCATATCATACAATACTATATCATAGGAATCATATTATATCATTTAACAACGAACACATCTATCAAGCAGGTTTGAGATAGGAGAATTTTTGTAGCATCCTTGATAATGGAGATCTGCATCTGGAGCTACCTCTGCAGTTCATTAATATTATAGTTAAATCAACTATGCAAGCTATTATCTATAAAATATGTGACCTGTTCCAAAAAAACAAATCTCATCTAGCATCCAAAACCTACGGCTCAGATTCAGCATTCAAGCCTGCCAGGTGCATCAGTATCATAAGATGCATCATCCATGCAAGTCTGGTGAAGTTAGGACCAGTAATAACTAAGATATATTTTTTAGCATTCTTGATAATGGAGATCAGGCTCTGCATCTGAAGCTACCTCTGCCATTCATTTATATTATAGTTCAATCAACTATGCAAGTTTGAAATAGTACTAATATTTATTAAACATGTGACCGGTTCCAAAAAACTTAACCTAATCCAGCATCCGAAACCTATGGCTCAATTTCAGCATTCAAGCCTGTCAGGTGCATCAGTATAATAAGACGCATCATCCATGCAAGTTTTATGAAGTTAGGACCAGTAATAACTAAGATATAATCATCAGAGGGCACCTGCTCCAAAAACTTTAACAAGCTCTTAAAACCTTAACCTCCTTCAGCATCCAAAACCTATGGCTCAGATTCAGCATTCATGCCTGTCAGGCGCATCAGTATTATAAGACGCACCATCCATGTAAGTTTAGTGAAGTTAGGACTAGTAATAACTAAGATATAATCATCAAAGGGCACCTGCTCCAAAAACTTTAACCAGCTCTAAAAACCTTAACCTCATCCAGCATCCGAAACCTATGGCTCAGATTCAGCATTCCTGCCTGTCAGAGGCATCAGTATCATAATTCACACCATCTGTGCAAGTTTGGTGAAGTTAGGACCAGTAATAACTAAGATATAATCATCAAAGGGCACCTGCTCCAAAAACTTTAACCAGCTCTAAAAACCTTAACCTCATCCAGCATCCGAAACCTATGACTCAGATTCAGCATTCAAGCCTGCCAGGTGCATCAGTATCATAAGACGCACCATCTATGCAAGTTTAGTGAAGTTAGGACCAGTAATAACTAAGATATTATCATCAAAGAGCACCTGCTCCAAAAACTTTAACCAGCTCTAAAAACCCTTAACCTCATCCAGCATCCGAAACCTATGGCTCAGATTCAGCATTAAAGCATGTCTGGTGCATCAGTATCATAAGATGCACCATCCATGCAAGTTTGGTAAAGTTAGGACCAGTAGTAACTTAGAAATTGCTATCAAAGAGCACCTGCACCAAAAACTTTAACCTGCTCCAAAAACCTTAACCTCCTCCAGCATCTGAAACTCATGGCCCTGATTCAGCATCCAAGTCTTTCAAGTCCATAAGTAGGTCAAGATGCATCATCCATGCAAGTTTGGTGTAGATAGGACAAGTAATAAGTTAGATACAGGACCTGCAACAAAAACTTTAACCAGGTCCGGACGCCGACGCCGACGCCGACGCCGAGGGTATAGCATAAGCTCCCCCGACTTCGTCTCGGTGAGCTAAAAATGTAAATTGTTAACGCACGACGCACGACGCACGACGATGGACGAAAACAGATAGCAATAGGTCACCTGAGTTTACTCAGGTGACCTAAAAATCACAGTGCTACAAAATATCAACATTTTGAACAACTACTCAAGATCATGTTTCATCAAATTTTGTATTTAGACAACTCTGCTGATTCTACTACATGTATATTGAAAGCTGTTAATTGCGAAAGAATTTACCTCTAACAGTAATTTCATCTGCTTCTGATATACATGTATCTGGCAAACTGTTAAAAAATTCATCATCACTGGCTTCTACATGCGCAGCAAGCTTAAAAAAATCTCCTAAAATGAATTAAATCAGTATCAATGCAAATGATGAATCAATATCAATGCTAATGATGAATCAATATCAATGCTAATGATGAATCAATGATCAGTATTAGTGCTAATACACTGTATATGCACAAATTAATGTTATAAGGTGATAAAACCGACTAACCATAAAACCATTTTCTGACATGGATAGTTTACAAATATAGGTATGTAGTTAATAGAAATATACAAAAATGAACTCACCCACATCATTTTCAATGTTTACTTTGGTAGTATAGGTTGTCTTGTGCCTCTCTGAACATTTTCTGCATAAACCTGAAAATTTTAATAACAGTTATTAAATTTCATTAAAAAAAAACAAGTTTTAATACCAATTGCAACCAAAGGCATGATCAGCAGACAGAGCGCTCGCAAGCACTCACCTATGACCTAAATTTCTCATACCTGCAAAAGTGCAATACACAATTTGGTGAGGGCACATGAGAGCTCCGTCTGCTGAACACACCTCAGTTACAGCACAACAGGACCTGCATACCATACTTACAAGTATTATCATTTTAAGAATAAGTATGCTGATCCCGATGTATTTTAATATATTAGTGAATTTAAATTATTTAATCCTATGCACTGTGTGTATTAATCAATGAACATATTTTGAGAAACTCAAAAGGTTCATATATTATGATAGATGAGCCCGAGGTAAAAAAAAAAAAGAAAAAAAAAAAGAAGCCAGTGCATAAGGGAATGTTTATAGTCTGTCTCAAGTTATTGCTTCCATCACTTTTTGATGATTTTTTATTAACATACCTGTGAAAGAAATACAGTTGAAAAATTGATGAACGGGAAAATATCCAAGATATCTTCATTTACACATTATCATTTTTCACTCATAAAACTTCACAGGAACGAAACAAATTTCTTACGGAGATTTATAATGGGGAATGTTTACATCTTTTCTCTATTCAGAACTCACTCGGAATACCTCTCACAATTTTTTTAACATTATCATCGGGGCTTTTTCATGGCTGATGCATAGCAAAATCCCTGTAGACTTTCTATTTTGGGTTGTGCATTGAAACCTAGCTCAAAACAGATAATCTGGACATTTTTCATATCATAGTTTGAGCACAAAGGTATTTATGATTATCGAAATATCACGCGAAAAGTGGTGGAAGCAAAAACTCGGGACAGAGTATAGTTCTGTACCAGGTAAATACTTCATTCCAAAATTAATTTTAAAAAGTGTGTTATAATCATGTCATTCAAACTGTAAATACATTTAATCAAACTTTTAAAGTCTGCCATTTATCTTAATGTATATTAATAATATATTTTTTTCTTAAAGTTATAGGCCTGTATCAGCTGTACATGTACCGGTATGTCACACATTTACCTGGTAATTAATATTCCAAGACATGTCACAATTCCCTTTCCCATTTACCTCATTTTTTATGAATTTAAAATGAAAGATAAGATACTTTATTAACTTTATTGCCGTAAAGACTTACCAGCTCCAACAGGCACAACAACTCTCTCGTGCAGCCATATTTCTTTCGCCATGGAACATGTTAATCCCCTATCTGGCTTTTCATTATGATCAGGTGGGTGCAGTGGGTGCATACAGCGCCGAGAGTCTTTGTACCAGTGTGTACAAAGACTATTCCTGTGACTAGTGCATATTTTTAATTGAAGAACATCCTTTGAAACACAAAATATGCCGCTACGAAAAAGGAGCAGAAGTCCTTCTGGGATTCTTGTTTGTAGTCTGGTTGAAGCTTGACATCTTTTTAAATGTTGTAAGACGTCATTAGTTAATGAAGAAACACTCTCTATCAAACCACCGCATGTTCTCTGTCTGTATGACCTAGCAAAGTCACAGATAATAGCAGAGCTGCCTGAGCTCCCGTCAGGAGCAGCCATATTTCCCTCCACTGATACAAATTTTCTACCTCCTTTGGGGAGAGCAATGAAGGGGGAGATAACCAGAGGTGAAGCAACGGAAAATTAATTTAAACGTAGTTTTACACCTTATGCTACGAAATTTACAAGACATTGAGCAATGCAATTGTTTATTTTAATTTTCTAACCCTTTATGCATTATAATATCTCAGAAAAGTAATATTAACTTAAATTCTTGAATTTTTAAATAAAAATATGTAAAATTGCATAGTCACCGCCACTAAAATTAGCAGTATTTTATAATCCCTTAAAACCCAAACATAATATCTTAATTCTACATTTATTAGCAATCATTTTTTCTAAATATTTTTTGAAAATTTGAAATGGGGCGTCCAAACCCTTTTTTATCTTAAGATTATTTTCGCATTAAAAGACATTAATTCTGGCCAGTTACCAATTACATTTATTTGGTTGTCATGACAACAGATTACATCAGAATTTTAAAAAATTGCAATCAATTAGGCCTTTAATTACAGTGTAATCAATAATGTATAAGTTATGTTTGAAATATGTTGAATTATGGCAAAATTTTAAGGCACACATATGAAACCCATTGAAGCTGTGTTCCATTTCACGCCGCCTTACACCAAGAGACTATTGTACCATGGCCTCAGAATACAAACCAAATAAACAAACTTTAATATCAATTTTCTTCATTGTTGGCAACCCCTCTTTAATTTTTGAGACAAATGATAACAATTATCAAAACTCCAGATATTGACATTTTTGGAATCTGCCTGACTCTCTCGTAGACGCACAGTTAAGAATGATATAATGCTTTAAAACTGTTGAATATAATGAAATAAAAAGATTTTTCTGTTTAGATAGTCTTTTTTTTGGGTTTATTTCAATGCAGAAGACGTCAACATTTTCATGCAGCGTGGAAGCATGTATTGAAGAGAAGGTTATATCCCATACCTTCAGTAAATCATAAAAATTTTTGGGTGAAATTTTAGTATTTGGCATATGTCTTATAACATTATGGTCATTATTATACAAATAAAGTATAGCATTGAGGGAGTCAGCAAGATTCCAGTTCCCCGAGAGCCCGTCTATTTCCAGAGGCGAAGCCGAGGGAAATAGCCAAGGTTTTCTTGAGGGGAACTGGAATCTTGCTGACTCCCTCAATGCTATACTTTAACTGTTTTATTATACCGATACAACCAATCAGAAAAAGTTCAAGTTAACATAATTCTTTGTGTATCCAACAAGTAATAATTAATATAACGTCAAAGTAAATAAAATTAAATTGCACGCGTGTCGTATTGTGACGTAGGCAAGTTATGTTATACGATAAAGATGAATAAGTATATAGCCAATCAAAAAGGACTTTGCAACTAGAATTCAATCATACAATTATGAATAATTTAATTCTGGTTCTAACGCGGCATTTGATTGGATAGAAAAATATAGTTATACGTGTATAACCTGGTTTGCACGTCACAATGCACCAACGTCAAAAAGGTACTAATCCGCTTGATGTTATGTTTGAATTTCGAACAGATTAATATCATTTCAAAAAGTAAAACGCACTCAATTTGTACAGTAAATTACAGATAATTAAATTATAAGAGATGAACTCAATATCTACCCAAGTTATACTCGTATAACCTGGGTTGGAGCAATTTACGCTTTTTTATAATCCGCTTCGTGGATTATAAAACATAAACTGCCCCAACCCAGGTTATACTCGTATAACTTGGGTAGACATTGAGTTCATTTCTTAAATATTCATGATTTTGTTCAGAATATTTTGAATTTTTTCCTTCGGTTAACAGGAATTACATGTACTAAGTGTTTTGAATAGATGTGTATTAGTTTATCGAACTGACGCACCTATTTGTTTTGCAAGGAATCAGTCTGTTTACGGCAATTTTCAGGGAATCCGCAAAATATATGGAACTACTCTTATATAATGAAAAATAAGTAGAGGTATAATAAAGTCATATAATTCCATTTATTATAAAGTCTAAAATTTATGAGTTATGGATGGACTACCTGAATAAGTGTATACAATATAATTAAAAGTATAAGACTTGTAAAACCGGTCCAGTATGAAACGTGCACTATTTAATTAGTATATTATATATCAGTGCACTAAGCTCGGTCACATGCAAATATAGTGCAATTAATAGCATTGCATGTACTTAAGGAATATATGGATAAAACTTGTATTGACCACCGTGAGAATTCATTTAAGAAATAAACTGCAAATTAAACGTTCACTGGGATATGAACTTGGTTGGTCATGTGATCAAATCCTGTGAAGCCCAAATGGCTTCTCAGAAGATTTGATCACTTACCAACCAAGTTAAATACAAAAAGCCAATCTGTAGACTGCGTATATCAGCACACATACTTCTCATAGAATTGGCCAGATATAATAACACACATAGAACAGAAAGATTACCGGTATGTAAAAATTGTACACTTAATAAAATTGAAGATGAAGAGCATTTTCTTATCCAATGTAGCAAATTCACAAAAGCAAGAGAGGAACTGTTTGTTTTAAATTCATGTTAACTAAAACATTTTACTAGTATGCAAGATAAACAAAAATTATTTTTGGTTTTAAAATGTGAAGAATTAGATATATTAAACTCTCTTGGTAACTTTTTACAAAAGGCATTGCCTTAATTTGTATTTCTGAGTCAAATACTTTTTTAGTGATAAACTATTTCAGATTTGTATGCATTTTGACATATCTATGTAAGAGTGCTTAATATAATTTATAAATATACATATATGTATTGAGTATATTAACATACATATTACATATACAGTTGAACTTTGATATATCTCAAACACTATTAGTCTAATATCTCAAATATAATGGATATGTCGAAGTGATTTGTGTGCAGTTATAAGACTGAAAAATCTGTCTTGTTCTCCAGTTTATTGTTGCCTCCTCGTGAGAGGGTGAAAATACTGAAAATAGCAACAAAAATAACATAAGTACATACTTGCATAAACATATTACACAGATGACAACTGTAATGAGCTGTTTAAAATACATGTAGCAGATCCACATTTTACACTATGCCAAAATTCGAAAAACCATGAATATGGAGGTTTTACACTATAAAAATCGTTAGTTGCACATTTGTCAAGCACACTATATCTGATAAAACATTTTCAGAAAAACTTGTACTGTCTGAATGATAAATCTGGCATATATAACAAAATTATAGATGACCAAGCCATGTTTTACACTATCCTATACACATTTACAACACGTGTTTTAAAAATGAGGTATTTATGCAAGAAATATGATGCAAAATATGTATTAAAAACGTTTGCACACGGCATCTGTAGTACTGTTAACGATATACATATAAACTAAACTTACTCTTTGGCTCACAAAGGATTGGAGGACAAAATTCACAACGTAAACATTTCGGCGGCAATATCGTACTACTTTCTAAATAACAAAACCAATAACGTAGGGTAAACAAAGTAGAAAAATTCCGGAATAACAATTCCGCCACACTCCCCTACTGATTTCTATCAGAAATCACTACACATATAAACTTAATTGTGAAAAACATTCTTACTGACACACATATAGGTACAAGTATATGAGAGGCACCTGTAACATACATGCGAAATTTACTTTTATAAGATTTACATATTGAGAACTACAAGATATCAATATGAAAATACATCCTAAATCACTTCGAGCAGTCTTACAAGGTAACAAATGGGGCGAACATAAGATACTTTAGAGCCGTTCCGAACTATGGTAACCTTGACTTTTCGAACCTTTGAGTCTTTGCTGTAGAACACTTCATCCACAACTCCCAAGGGCCACTGGTTACGGTGAGCATCTTCTTCCTTTATCAGAACAACATCTCCCTTATTGATTTCTTCACCTCCGCTATGCCACTTAGCGCGTTTCTGTAAAGCACTCAAGTACTCTGTCCTCCAACGTGACCAGAACTGATCTGCCAGTCTCTGCACGAGTTTCCATTGGCTACGCAAGGCATCCTTGGTTCCGAACTCCGGTACGCTGAATGTAGCATCTGGTTGTTTCTGCGTCAGGATTAATGTTGGTGAAAGAACGGCTGGTGCTTCCGGATCTGAAGAAACCGGAACGAGTGGTCTGCTATTAACAATGGTACATACTTCCGCCATTAAGGTTGACAGAACTTCATGTGTTAAGTCAAAGGATTTGTTCTCCAAAAGAAGAGCATCTAGAATACGTCGAACAGATCCAATCATGCGTTCCCATACGCCCCCGAAGTGGGAGGCATGGGGAGGGTTAAATATCCATAAGACTTTATTCATGGTTAGGTAGTCCTTAACTGGTCTAGATTCCACAAACTCCGCATCAAGGCTGAGCTCCTTGACAGCGCCAATGAAATTTGTTCCTCTATCAGAACGAATTTGCTGAACGGGACCTCGCAGGGCTATGAATCGCCTTAAGCAGTTGATGAATGAGGCTGAACTGACCTCTTCGACAAGCTCTACATGTATTGCACGAGATACCAAACACGTGAATAAAACGCCCCATCTCTTGGAGTTTGCTGAGCCACCCCTAGTACGTCTCGTCACCACCGACCAAGGTCCAAATACGTCCAGTCCAACATAGGAGAAAGGTGGGGCCTCTTTCAGTCGGTCTTCAGGAAGGTCTGCCATCTGAACCCATCCAAATTTCCCGCGGAGCCTCTTACAGGTGACGCAGTGGTGGATTTCTGATGAAACCATGCGCTTGCAGTTGATAACCCAATGGCCTGCAGACCTAATGACACCTTCGGTCATCTGCCTGCCTTGGTGATGTATCACAGAGTGGTAATGACGTATCAGAAGGACTGCAATGTGGTGACCCTTTGGAATTATAATTGGATGTGCTGAGTGGCGATCCTGACTCAGGTGGGTCTGTCTACGATGGATACGTCCGCCGACACGAAGAAGACCATCGCCGTCTACTATAGGATTCAAGGGCAGGAGGGGACTGTTTTTTGGTGGTTCATGACCATTTCTGATGGCCTGAATTTCGTCATGGTACATTTCAGACTGAGCTTCCTTAATGATGAGTTTCTCTACAGACTCATATAAAGCAGGATCCTTAGGTACTGCAGAGGTTTTGGTCCTTCTAACCAATGTTTTCAATGTGACGAGGGCTCTCACAAGACTTTTCCATGTTGAGAAACGGGAAAAACGCTTCGCACCCAACACAGATTTCACGGTTGTCTTTACTGTCACTACCTCTTTCTTTAACTCTTGGTCACTCTCAGCATCGATGAGGGGGTAGTGTTTGTTCGCAACATCAAGTTTGATGGTGTGTAGAAAGTCAGGTCCCCTTAGCCACATACTTGTAGAAAGGTCCGAAGTTGTAAACTTGCGAGTGGCAATGTCCGCAGGATTTTCATCTGTAGGCACGTGGTTCCACTGTTCCGGTCCACAGAACGCTCTGATACGACTGACTCTGTTGGCTACATACACATGAAATCTTCTGGTTTCTGCCGATATGTATCCAAGCACCACGCGACTGTCAGAGTAGAAGTGGAAATCTTCTTTTTTGAGATTAAGTTGTTCTTTGGCTACTTCAGCCAACTCAACGGCTACTACGGCGGAGCACAACTCCAATCGTGGTATGGTATGGCCATGACTAGGTGCTACTTTGGCTTTTCCAAGTAGGAATCCAATGTCGGATGAATCTTCGTTCATGGTCTTGATGTATGCCACAGCGGCAATGGCATCTTTGGAGGCATCACAGAACACATGGACTTGGACGCCAGATGCTTGAACTAATGAAAGTCTCCCGTACATCCTTGGGATTTTAATGTCTTTTAAATAATGCAGCGATTCCACCCAATTCTCCCATTGCTCTCGAAAGAATTCAGGCAGTGGATCATCCCAATTAGTTGAACTAGAAGGCTGCATCATCTCGCGTAGTAGAACTTTCCCTCTGAGCGTAACAGGCGCGACAAAGCCCAGAGGGTCAAATAGACTATTTATCATTGAAAGCACCCCTCTACGGGTGTAAGGCTTCATCTCCTTGGATACTTGAAAGTTGATCTCGTCGGAATCAATGTCCCATACCACACCAAGAGTCCTCTGAGTTGGCAAAGCGTCTGATCCCAGGTCTATGCTCTTTAGGTCCTTTGCAAGGTCGTTCTGGTCGAATTGTTTGAGAACCGACTTCGAGTTAGATGCAATCTTATGAAGACGCAACTTTCCTCCTCCCATGAGTGCCCTTTGAGTCTCTCTTCATGAGGCTCACAGCTTGATCTTCAGACTCACAGCTTACAAGTCCGTCATCAACATAGAAATTGTGGAAGACAAAATCCTGGACATCTGAGTCGGCATCAATAACAGATCGGTGTAAGCCATATGTGGCCACTGTAGGTGATGGGGAGTTTCCGAAAACGTGGACCCTCATCCTGTATTCGTCTAGGGGCTTTTCAAAGTCGTTTTCTTGATGCCACAGGAAACGTAGATAATTACGGTCAGGTTCGTCAACTTTGAAGTTGTGGAACATTTGCTCAACATCTGCAGTTATAGCAACGGTGTTCTGACGAAAACGAAGGAGGATACCCTGCAGACTATTTGAGAGGTTCGGTCCTTTCATAAGTACGTCGTTCAATGACACTCCACCATATCGGGCTGAGGAATCGAACACAACTCGAATGGAACTCGGCTTCTTGGGGTGGTATACCCCAAACATTGGGAGATACCAACACTCTTGGCCTAGAGGCATCGGTGGTGCCTTCTCTGCATGCTCGTGTGTGAAGATTTTCTCCATAAACTCGAGGACGTGTTGCTTTTTAAATGGATCACGTTGAAGACTAAGATCAAATGCTTTTGCACGTTTCAGAGCTTGTGCCTTATTGTTAGGTAGAACCGGTCTTGATTGACGAAACGGAAGCGGAGCTGACCAGTGCCCGTCACCTTCTTTCTTAAAACCGTTTTCCATTAACTGAAGGAATGCTTTATCTTCGATAGAGAGTCCTGTTTTCTCATCATGTTCTGTCTTCACAAATGTATTGTCAGTAATTTGAAATTTACTGTCACACGGTTTGAACAGAGAGGGTCTCCCATTCTGTAGCACAAATGTCTTGTTTACGTTTATTACATTGGTGTGGTGTAGATTTGTCATACACACTTGCCCAATAATGACCCATCCGAGTGGAAGTCTCTGACCAATTGGAAGGTCTCCCTCACCGAGCCTCTGGTCCAAGACATGATGAGCGGTGACTACGTCTCTGCCGATAAGAAGTTCGATTTCAACGTCTTCCATTATGGTAGGTATGAATTGAGCAATCTCTTGAAGATGAGAATACTGGCGCGCGATGGCGGGAAATGGAATCTCATCTCTGTTCTTTGGTATGTCGTTGCACTCGATGATGCTAGGTAAATCCAACTTGCATGTGGAATCCAATGACTCAATGACATAACTGTGACTCTTCCTTCCCGAAGCAGTGAATCTTCCTGCACAAGAAGAGAGTACATATTGGTATTCCATACTTCCAGGTGAAAAGAAGTCAAAGAATGGAGTTGTCGCTAATGAATGACTACTCTGGTCGTCTACGAGAGCATACACAACGCGAGACTTGTCTGGAACTTCCTTAAGGTACACTCTCACTGGTATGATCTTTGCACAAGATCTACTGGTGCCACTTGGTCTACCACAGACCTGGGTGCAGGCACTTTTCACTGTCCTTCCTGCTAAATGCTCCCCTACGTTGGGGTTTGCGTCCACGTGAAGCGCGCTGGGGTGGGATGCTTCTTTACAGATGTCACACTGCACATTTGCTCTGCAGTTGGCTGCTCTATGTCTCTTGGGTCCACAGCATTTGAAACAAATGCCGTTCGTGAGGATGAACTTCTTGCGTTCCTCAAGTGGTTTCTTACGGAATGCTGAACATTGATTTAGCAAATGGCTGGTTCCATGTAACGGACATAATAGTGAGCCTTCTGCATCTGTAGTGGTTTCTGTTTTCTTGATGACCACGGTAGGTAGTCTCCTTGATGAACTGCGATCACTTGAGCTCATGTTCGCCTTCTCTGAGCGGTCAAACTGAAAACTTGGGTCATTGCGTGTTCGTGCTGTGTCATGTATGAATTTGACAAATAAGGAAAAAGGAGGAAAAGTGCTCCCGTTTTGACGTTTGAATCTACTGGCTTCTGTGACCCATTTGTCTTGTAAGTTCCATGGCAACTTTGAGGCAATAGGGTTGATTCCTGTAGAGGAGTCAAAATAACCAAAAAGGATAGAGTACTGGGGTTGTTCCTTCACAGCAGCTATTTCGCTTACTAAATCAGCCAGGTCAAACAAGCGTTTGTTATCGTTACCAGCAATCCTCGGGAATGATGAAATACGCTCTTTCAGACTCCTTTCAACCATCTCTGGTGACCCGAATCGCTCCTCAAGTCTCTCCCAGATCTTCTTCACAGCCAGGGCTGGGTTGTCAGCATTGCAAGCACGAATGCTATTTGCTTGTTTGGAAGATGCGGGGCCGAGCCATCTGACGATCAAGTCGAGCTCTTCAGTTGCTGTAGTGCCTAGCTCTTTCATTATCCCTTTAAAGTTCAACTTCCAAGATACATAGAGCATTGGATTGTCATCATACTTAGTTAGTCTTGACATGAGTAGGTCTTTTTTCACCAAGAACTTGGTAAACTCGGTCATTTGGTCTGTTACAGTGGGTGGTGATAAAGTAGGTGCTTGGTGTACTGCAGAATTGTTATTTGCATTGTTTAAGTTCTGAGGGTTCACAGGGTGATCATTATTTGCATTATTTGAGTTCTGACGGTTCACAGGGGATGGAATTATCTCACGATCTTCGTGGAATGATGGTCGATTTGGGGTAAACGGCACAGCATCTGGCCTTAACATCGTATTTCCAGGACATGGATCATCCAGGTTATCTGCTTGTATATGATATATCACAGGTGAACTACTCTTCGGGTCTGCTTTTGAGGGGTTGACGATGTTTTGATTGTCAGTATATTGATTTGGAAGAGTTCTTATGTACTCCTCGGTGCGTGAGCGTCTTGTACGAGAACTCCTTGAGTCTTCCTTATTGGGCGTGTAAACGTCCCGCATGACCTCTATCTCCTTTTCGTTCATCTCGACTTCACACTCAGCTTTCGATAGCTTCAGTCGTGCATCTAACACTGCTTTCTCCTTCAGAATCATCACTTCTTCGGCGATGTATTTCAACTTCACACGAGATGCATTAAGCTTTGCTTCAGCCCGTTGAAGATAGGAGCTAGACCTCCGGGATGTCCCACTTGAACTAAAACTGTCCTCTCCAAGAGATGGGAGGCTGTGGCTTGAATACTCTGAGGGGGCTCTCTTGGGGCTTCCTTTTCTACTCGGAACTCGTGGTGACCTTGGTTTGTTTGCTTGTGTCATGGAGTTTCCTCTCGGTTGCACCAAAGATTTCAAGTCTGTTTCTTGAGTGAGCTCATCTAACCTGAAGAGTGCTGCTCCGACTTTCGCTTTCACTGAGTCCATTATCAACCGTTGGGCTGCCATTTCATTAATACTTTCATTGGTACGCATTGATTGCAAGTATGTAACAAAATCTTCCGAACACTTACGGTATGCTTCATAGCAAGACTTTAAAAGTTTCTCATAAGTGCCTGCATTTGGTCTGCTGATAGATCCGAAGTCGAGCAGCTTAATGTCATCTATGCATCCATCAATCTCGCGTTTGATTTCACGAATCTTAAACAGGTGTCTGTTAACTGTTGACTCATATAGTTCTTGTCCATATGTTGACAAAGGCCGCACACGAGTCATCTCTCTCTTCGATTCTGTCTCCAGTTTCAGGCTCATCTTGACCGACAATAAAAGCCAGATATTTTCACTGTGCAGTTATAAGACTGAAAAATCTGTCTTGTTCTCCAGTTTATTGTTGCCTCCTCGTGAGAGGGTGAAAATACTGAAAATAACAACAAAAATAACATAAGTACATACTTGCATAAACATATTACACAGATGACAACTGTAATGAGCTGTTTAAAATACATGTAGCAGATCCACATTTTACACTATGCCAAAATTCGAAAAACCATGAATATGGAGGTTTTACACTATAAAAATCGTTAGTTGCACATTTGTCAAGCACACTATATCTGATAAAACATTTTCAGAAAAACTTGTACTGTCTGAATGATAAATCTGGCATATATAACAAAATTATAGATGACCAAGCCATGTTTTACACTATCCTATACACATTTACAACACGTGTTTTCAAAATGAGGTATTTATGCAAGAAATATGATGCAAAATATGTATTAAAAACGTTTGCACACGGCATCTGTAGTACTGTTAACGATATACATATAAACTAAACTTACTCTTTGGCTCACAAAGGATTGGAGGACAAAATTCACAACGTAAACATTTCGGCGGCAATATCGTACTACTTTCTAAATAACAAAACCAATAACGTAGGGTAAACAAAGTAGAAAAATTCCGGAATAACAATTCCGCCACAATTTGTAAGTCCCAACCACATATTTTTTAAAAATATTTTACCCTCGATATCTCAAATACTTGGATATCTTGAAGTTTTTAAACAATCCCATCTAGTTCGAGATAACGAAGTTTGACTGTATATGCTAATTAATTGTTCATGTCTGTCCTAGCTCTTTCAATCATCCAACTCTTTCCCTCTTGTATATGTTTATTGAATGTTTATAATTGTACATCTACTACAATCTTCATGTTGCCCCATGAGGGCCCTTACTTGGTCAATAAAGAAATTGAATTGAATTGAAATATACTGTACCAGTATTCATCACTAAAGTTTTTCTTTTTAATTTGTTTTAAATTAACTCTTTCTGGCCCTGAATGTGCAATATGAATACATGTATTATTATAAAAGAAGAAAGCCAACAATAACTTACACTTACAATTATGTGAATAGATATTATATACAAAGTAAAAAACATTAGGTAAAACAATATCTAAAATAGTATATACATACTATATATATTTGTGATGATCTATTCTAATTTTCACCTTTTCTCAATCACTATTACATCCCTAAATATTCACTACTCAGAAACTAAGGTATTGTTTGCTAAAGAAACTTTAAATCAAAGAAAATGACTGACACATACAAAAACTTGCATATTTTCCACATTTCTGCTATTTTGTGACACAAAAAAATCCCACCTGGATATAATATGCTACATATATTAGTTTGTATTTAGTTCTAACCTATTCATCACTATATACAAAAAAAATTAATATTTTTATGTTACTTGAGCTTTAATATTATTTATTTGATTTTCAATAAATTGTTTAGTTGTCTGTTAGCCTGTTGTTATTTTAAGGCATGAAATTCAAATTGACAATTCTCTTTTCCAAAATTAAAGGAAAAATCCATTCATCTCATTGTAATTTGGTAGTGATGGGAATCGAACCCACGTCAGTGTTGCCACAGACTGCCAATACACTACCTATTTAGAGATTAATGCAAGTCCAAGAAATTGGATTTAAATACTTTGTTCCGTTTATGCAGCAAATTGTCTTACATTTTCAATATTCATATATAACTTATCGATTCCTAAACTAAAAAGTTCCAAGATATATTCTTTACAATGTCTCTCCAGCTTGTCAGGCTGAAGATTTCAGCTAAGTATAATAGATAAGGCCAAAAAATAGTCCTGACTTTTACCCAAATTTAAATGAAACCATTAACGTGGCTCTGTATTACAGTGCTGGTTCTTCATATACGAAACACTGTATAAAGTTCAAGACATCCCTTTTATTTGATATTGTGATTACAGATATGATAACAAATGAATAAATAAATGAATAAATAAATGCCCTGAAATGAAATAATAACAATAGTAAGTAATAGGCTAAGGTATAAAATACACTATAGACACGGTAATATTTTACTCTTATTAAAGGGCAATAACTCTTATATGTAATTATACATGTAATTACACATTTTATCCATACATATTATAAAATGCTTTACAGTACAGATATATTTGCGTTTTTTTAAGAAACGTCTTTATTTTTGACATACATTAATGATAAAAACATAATCAATACCATTCATATGAGAATGGGCAATCCCACGCCCTATGAGTGTGCGCTTTTATACACAGCAGAGACAGACTACAAATTATATATATTTCCATAAGTATTACTAATTAAAAATACAAATTGCTTTAAAATAAGGTTTTCACTAGTATTACTTCTAATTCTCAAAGCTCAATATACTTTAATAAATATTCTTTCACTCAACAATCGCTCTTGCTAATAAAGTGCAAAAGGATATATTAAATTTGCTAAATTACAAGAGATGTACTATTAATAAAATATTAGCACTTCTGTTATGGTTAGAAATAAATAATGTTAGCTTACCTATATGAGATGAAATAATGTCAACTACAAAATGTCTATATGAGTCTTGTCTCTTAGGCTTCAATGTGAAGAATGCTTAAAACAGTACAAAGAACTCTTGGAGGGAAAACTACCAACCAATAAAACCAACCTATACAAACTTAAAAACCAATAGATTTCCTTCATAAAAACACACCTATAAGGACCATATATCCTAAGGGCATTAATTAAGCCAAGTAAACATAGGTGTTCTACCTGGGTTGTTTAATATAGAACTACATGTATTGCCAAAATATATTATATCTTAACTAATCATTATCAATACTGTAATTAGATTTAATAATATAATAATTAATAAATCTCATCCTATTACAACTGCATGATTGATATAGTTGCATGGCCAAACTATTTATTTTTCTAATTTAAAATTTGAATTTTTTTTTTCCCCCAAGATCCATCAACAAGTTACAGCTGTATTTGCTTTGAGACAAAGTGTAACAGTTGTGCTGAATCTTTTGCAGTTTGGTGGGTGGTCTCAATTTATTTGATTACATTATGATTTAAATGGTAAACTTACAGTTATATTTTTTTTTGGTGACAATTATTTTCCTAATCCGAGATTCCTCTGACAATAACCCCCGCTTTTATATTGGGATGTGCGGGGGACGTCCCAATATAAAAGCGGGGGTTAGAGTCAGAGGAATCTCGGATTATTATTTTCCCTGATTCGCTCTACACTCACGACACCCACATGCTAAGCCCTGTCGGGTCAAATGGAAATAACTTGAATAAAAAATATAGGCAAAAACCATCACACATTGTTACATGTAACATAGATGTGCATAGTTTTTCAAGCAAATTAAATATGACTTGTCTTTTAACTCAAACTTATAGTCTTGCATATATTTTTATGTACATATAAAGAATGAAAATGTTTATGTGTTTTCCTTGAAACATTTGGGGTTTTATATCCCAAAACGGACTATTATGTTACATTTGGGAGATTGGTACCTGTAACGTTCCATCTTGTTAATGTACATATAATATTTAACATTCCTAAATAGCTACCACCTTGTTGCACATTGAACATCAAAATAATTAAGCTCGTTGTGAACAAATGTGTGTTGGCTAGCTGCATGTCTG
Organism: Magallana ariakensis; assembly: GCA_020458035.1. NCBI lineage: Eukaryota > Metazoa > Mollusca > Bivalvia > Ostreida > Ostreidae > Magallana > Magallana ariakensis. The sequence goes on along the minus strand of CM035811.1, from coordinate 41,370,316 downwards.
TAGCTCCCCATTGTCGGAACCCATGGGTTTTCTCTCCGTTGCACTGTCTAAAAACATAGACATAAGTCTATGCTAGAAAGTAGCCCCCCGATCTGAGAAAATTCGGAAGGACGACTTAGGAGTGCATGCATTCACTAGTGCCTACCCGTACGTTTCAATACTTATCGATTAAACGTTGATAAGAAATAAAGCATTCAATATATATATGGCATTCTAAATAAACTTTTTCTTTAAGCTTACCGTATGGAAAACAACTAAACGAAGCGAAGCGGTACGATTTCTACCTCAATTCGAAAGTGGACTACTATGACGTAGTTCGCGCATGCGCAGAATGGGTAGGTCGATAGCTGCGAGAAGTCGGGTGAATTTTGCACTATTTTCTAAATCTTGACTGCGTAATCAAAATTTCCGAAAAAATCAATATTTAAACCCCGTTATCTCTACAATTCGTGTCCTCAAAGTCTTCGCCCGTCGATGACTTCCCTTCAAGCTGATTGTACAGAAGAAACGAATCAACAATGCCATGTGCTTGCCATGCTTGTTTTGATCATGTGACAGACTATTTTTACCGGCGTTGACAGAGGTGTGAGCGAAACTTGTGTAGCACGACCTCTGGTGAGAGAATGATGGATTTCACAGCGTGTAAACCCGTGAATCTCCATTTTGCAGCAAGCGCTAGCTTTTTGTGAGGAAAAACATTCGGTTCAACTCCATGCGCGGATCTAGAGGGGGGGGGGGTTGGGGGTCCGAACCCCCCCACCCTCTGGAAAATGAGAAGTTATCAAATTTACATAGTAAAATTATCGCAACTAGATACGATCTCGTTACGAGTAACGAGTAGGTCTTCCGTTCAATATGTTAAACGATACGATAAAATATTAATGAAATTTCGGAAATCCCAATCAACCCCTTTTCTTTCAAGTAATGTATACGATTGTCAATATCCTGTACAAAAGTTAACAAATGTTTTGCTTTTTCACATACAGCACATTAAAGATTTATGATTTTAGTGCCTTAAAATCCCTAATTATGTCATAAATGGGTGTGGCAATGAGTTTTACAAACTGATTTTCTTACGATCAACAACTTTGCTTCTATAATGCATTACAAAACCTTTATCGTTTTTAAGTTATCTGTAATAGAGTTTACGAGTGTCTTGACCCCTAATTAAAGGGGCCAGCCCCTTTTTCTTGAATTCATTCGAAAGGTCTCACGAATACTAACAATTTTTGTTCTTACACCTATCTTAAATTGTTCAGTTTTGAGATACAAATGATTAAATATTTTAGGGGCCAGCCCTCTAGATCCTTCATGGGGACAAATATTAGTTTTTTGATTAGTGGAATCGATTTAAATTATCAATGGAAGCATTTCCTCTTGTACAATGCCTAACAGAATATGTTTCCTTCTCTAGATATATTGCGTCAAAGTTTAAGTACTTTGGCCCCTAAAAATCCCTAATTACGTAATAAATGGGCGTAGCAATAATTTTTTCTGTTAGATATTGTTACGAACAACAACTTTGCTTCTATAATGCATCACAAAATCTTGATTGTTTTTAAGTTATTTGTAAAACAGTTTACGAATCTATTGACCCCTAATTTAAGGGACCAGCCCCTTTTTCTTGATTTTATACGAAAGGTCTTATAAATACTTACATTTTTTGTTCTTACGCATATCTAAAATTGTTGTTCGATTTTGAGATACAAATGATTGAATATTTTAGGGTCCAGCCCTCTAGATCCTTAATGGGGACATACATTGGTGTTTTGATTAGTGGAATCGATTAGAATCATAACTGCAAGCATTTTCTCTTCTACAATGCCTAACAAAATATGTTTCCTTCTCTAGTTATATTGCGTCAAAGTTTAAGTACTGTGGCCCCTAAAAATCCCTAATTACGTAATAAATGGGCGTGGCAATGATTTTTTCTGTTAGATATTGTTACGATCAACAACTTTGTTTCTATGATGCATAACAAAATCTTTATCGTTTTTAAGTTATTTGTAATACAGTTTACGAGTTTCTTGGCCCCTAATTTAAGGGTCCAGCTCCTTTTTCTTGATTTTATACGAAAGGTCTTATGAATACTTACATTTTTTGTTCTTACACCTATCTAAATTTGTTGTTATTTTTGAGATACAATTGATTAAATATTTTAGGGGCCAGCCCTCTAGATCCTTAAAGGGGACATACATTGGTGTTTTGATTAGTGTAATTGATTAGAATCATCATTGTAAGCAGTTTCTCTTCTACAATACCTAACAAAATATGTTTCGTTTTCTTGATATATTGCGTCAAAGTTTAAGTACTTTGGCCCCAAAAAATCCCTAATTACGTAATAAATGGGCGTGGCAATGATTTTTTCTGTTAGATATTGTTACGATCAACAACTTTGTTTCTATGATGCATAACAAAATCTTTATCGTTTTTAAGTTATTTGTAATACAGTTTACGAGTTTCTTGGCCCCTAATTTAAGGGTCCAGCTCCTTTTTCTTGATTTTATACGAAAGGTCTTATGAATACTTACATTTTTTGTTCTTACACCTATCTAAATTTGTTGTTCATTTTTGAGATACAATTGATTAAATATTTTAGGGGCCAGCCCTCTAGATCCTTAAAGGGGACATGCATTAGTGATTTGATTAGTGGAATCGATTAGAATCATCTTTGTAAGCAGTTTCTCTTCTACAATACCTAACAAAATATGTTTCGTTTTCTTGATATATTGCGTCAAAGTTTAAGTACTTTGGCCCCCAAAAATCCCTAATTACGTAATAAATGGGCGTGACAATGATTTTTTCTGTTAGATATTGTTACGATCAACAACTTTGCCTCTATAATGCATTACAAAATCTTTATCGTTTTTTAGTTATATGTAATAGACTTTACGAGTCTTTTGGCCCCTAATTTAAGGGGCCAGCTCCTTTTTCCAGATTTTGTTGAAAAGAACTTTTGATTCTCTACCACTTTTGTTATATATGTCTTAACAAAATATCAACTGATAAAAAGATATAGATCAAAACGTATGAAAATTTTGAATAAAAATTCGTACCCAATTTTCGTGCCCTAGCGAGCTCCAAGAAATGGCGCCACTGGCGTAAAACAAAATAATAGTGCACAACTTTAGACTATAGACTACCTATCCTGAAAATTTCAAAGTCATATCTCTGATAGTTTCTGAGATCAGCTCTGCACAAAATAGGTCGTAAAAAATTACAAAATCGGCCATAAATCCCGACCGGAAGTGACGACAATAAAAAATTCAAAAACATATCAAATTCAGATAATGTCCCATCATCTGTGAAAAAATTGTTGAGATCGGTCGAATAGTTTTCGAGAAATCGCGTGCACAAAATTTGGAAAAAAAAATAATAATAAACAGTACGAAAACTAGATACGATCTCGTTACGAGTAACGAGTAGGTCTTCCGTTCAATTTCTTAAACGACACATTTACAAAATTAATGAAATTTCAGAATTCCCCCTCAACCCCTTCCTTTCAGATAATGTATACGATTGTCAATATCCTTTACAATGCTTAACAAAGTGTTTTGCTTTTTCACATTCAGCACATTTAAGATTTAAGATTTTAGTTCCTTATTATCCCTAATTATGTCATCAATGGGTGTGGCAATGAGTTTTACAAACTTATACAAACGATCAACAACTTTGCATCTATAATGCATTACAAAATCTTGATCGTTTTTAAGTTATGTGTAAAAGACTTTAAGAGTGTCTTGGCCCCTAATTTAAGGGGCCAGCCCCTTTTTGTTAATTTCATATGAAAGGTCTCAATAATACTAACATTTTTTGTTCTTACACCCATCTCAAATTGTTGTTCATTTTTGAGATACAAATGATTGAATATTTTAGGGGCCAGCCCTGTAGATCCTTAATGGGGACAGCCATTTGTGTTTTGATTAGTGGAATCGATTTAAATTATCAATACAAGCATTTTCTCTTCTAAAATGCTTAACAAAATATGTCTCGTTCTCTAGATATATTGTGTCAAAGTTTGAGAACTTTGGCCCCTAAAAATCCCTAATTACGTCATAAATGGGCGTGGCAATGATTTTTTCTGATAGATATTGTTACGATCAACAACTTTGCTTCTATAATGCATTACAAAATCTTTATCGTTTTTAAGTTATTTGTAATAGAGTTTACGAGTCTATTGGCCCCTAATTAAAGGGGCCAGCCCCTTTTTCTTGATTTTGTTGGAAAGAACTTTTGGTACTCTATCACTTTTGTTATATATGTCTTAACAAAATATCAACTGATAAAAAGATATAGATCAAAATGTGTGAAAATTTTGATTTGAAATTCGTACCCAATTTTCGAGCCCTAGCGAGCTCCAAGAAATGGCGCCACTTGCGTAAAACGAAAACAATAGGCACAACTTCAAACTATGGACTACCTATCCTGAAAGTTTCATATTCATATCTCTGATAGTTTCTGAGATCAACTCTGCACAAAAAAGGTCGTAAAAATGTGCAAAATGGCCGATAAATCGGTACCGGAAGTGACGACAGGAAAAATATTAAAAATGTATGAAGTTTATCTCAAGTCTCATCTTCTGTGAAAAAATGGTTGAAATCGGTCGAATAGTTTTCGAGAAATCGCGTGCACAAAATTTGTGGAAAAAAATAATAATAACTAGATACGATCTCGTTACGAGTAACGAGTAGGTCTTCCGTTCAATTTCTTAAACGACACATTTACAAAATTAATGAAATTTCAGAATTCCCCCTCAACCCCTTCCTTTCAGATAATGTATACGATTGTCAATATCCTTTACAATGCTTAACAAAGTGTTTTGCTTTTTCACATTCAGCACATTTAAGATTTAAGATTTTAGTTCCTTATTATCCCTAATTATGTCATCAATGGGTGTGGCAATGAGTTTTACAAACTTATACAAACGATCAACAACTTTGCATCTATAATGCATTACAAAATCTTGATCGTTTTTAAGTTATGTGTAAAAGACTTTAAGAGTGTCTTGGCCCCTAATTTAAGGGGCCAGCCCCTTTTTGTTAATTTCATATGAAAGGTCTCAATAATACTAACATTTTTTGTTCTTACACCCATCTCAAATTGTTGTTCATTTTTGAGATACAAATGATTGAATATTTTAGGGGCCAGCCCTGTAGATCCTTAATGGGGACAGCCATTTGTGTTTTGATTAGTGGAATCGATTTAAATTATCAATACAAGCATTTTCTCTTCTAAAATGCTTAACAAAATATGTCTCGTTCTCTAGATATATTGTGTCAAAGTTTGAGAACTTTGGCCCCTAAAAATCCCTAATTACGTCATAAATGGGCGTGGCAATGATTTTTTCTGATAGATATTGTTACGATCAACAACTTTGCTTCTATAATGCATTACAAAATCTTTATCGTTTTTAAGTTATTTGTAATAGAGTTTACGAGTCTATTGGCCCCTAATTAAAGGGGCCAGCCCCTTTTTCTTGATTTTGTTGGAAAGAACTTTTGGTACTCTATCACTTTTGTTATATATGTCTTAACAAAATATCAACTGATAAAAAGATATAGATCAAAATGTGTGAAAATTTTGATTTGAAATTCGTACCCAATTTTCGAGCCCTAGCGAGCTCCAAGAAATGGCGCCACTTGCGTAAAACGAAAACAATAGGCACAACTTCAAACTATGGACTACCTATCCTGAAAGTTTCATATTCATATCTCTGATAGTTTCTGAGATCAACTCTGCACAAAAAAGGTCGTAAAAATGTGCAAAATGGCCGATAAATCGGTACCGGAAGTGACGACAGGAAAAATATTAAAAATGTATGAAGTTTATCTCAAGTCTCATCTTCTGTGAAAAAATGGTTGAAATCGGTCGAATAGTTTTCGAGAAATCGCGTGCACAAAATTTGTGGAAAAAAATAATAATAACTAGATACGATCTCGTTACGAGTAACGAGTAGGTCTTCCGTTCAATTTCTTAAACGACACATTTACAAAATTAATGAAATTTCAGAATTCCCCCTCAACCCCTTCCTTTCAGATAATGTATACGATTGTCAATATCCTTTACAATGCTTAACAAAGTGTTTTGCTTTTTCACATTCAGCACATTTAAGATTTAAGATTTTAGTTCCTTATTATCCCTAATTATGTCATCAATGGGTGTGGCAATGAGTTTTACAAACTTATACAAACGATCAACAACTTTGCATCTATAATGCATTACAAAATCTTGATCGTTTTTAAGTTATGTGTAAAAGACTTTAAGAGTGTCTTGGCCCCTAATTTAAGGGGCCAGCCCCTTTTTGTTAATTTCATATGAAAGGTCTCAATAATACTAACATTTTTTGTTCTTACACCCATCTCAAATTGTTGTTCATTTTTGAGATACAAATGATTGAATATTTTAGGGGCCAGCCCTGTAGATCCTTAATGGGGACAGCCATTTGTGTTTTGATTAGTGGAATCGATTTAAATTATCAATACAAGCATTTTCTCTTCTAAAATGCTTAACAAAATATGTCTCGTTCTCTAGATATATTGTGTCAAAGTTTGAGAACTTTGGCCCCTAAAAATCCCTAATTACGTCATAAATGGGCGTGGCAATGATTTTTTCTGATAGATATTGTTACGATCAACAACTTTGCTTCTATAATGCATTACAAAATCTTTATCGTTTTTAAGTTATTTGTAATAGAGTTTACGAGTCTATTGGCCCCTAATTAAAGGGGCCAGCCCCTTTTTCTTGATTTTGTTGGAAAGAACTTTTGGTACTCTATCACTTTTGTTATATATGTCTTAACAAAATATCAACTGATAAAAAGATATAGATCAAAATGTGTGAAAATTTTGATTTGAAATTCGTACCCAATTTTCGAGCCCTAGCGAGCTCCAAGAAATGGCGCCACTTGCGTAAAACGAAAACAATAGGCACAACTTCAAACTATGGACTACCTATCCTGAAAGTTTCATATTCATATCTCTGATAGTTTCTGAGATCAACTCTGCACAAAAAAGGTCGTAAAAATGTGCAAAATGGCCGATAAATCGGTACCGGAAGTGACGACAGGAAAAATATTAAAAATGTATGAAGTTTATCTCAAGTCTCATCTTCTGTGAAAAAATGGTTGAAATCGGTCGAATAGTTTTCGAGAAATCGCGTGCACAAAATTTGTGGAAAAAAATAATAATAATAAGAAATCGTACGAAAACAAAAAGGTCTTCCGTTGGAAACGGAAGACCTTAATAAGAAATCGTACGAAAACAAAAAGGTCTTCCGTTGGAAACGGAAGACCTTAATAAGAAATCGTACGAAAACAAAAAGGTCTTCCGTTGGAAACGGAAGACCTTAACAATAAGGTCTTCCGTTGGAAACGGAAGACCTTAAATATGCCTCGGACCCCCCCCCCCCTGGAAAACACATTTATGCTTTGGAAAGGCGTCGGAATCGGAAATATTAAGAGTGATATTTTAAAATTACAGTTATAGGCATAGTCGCCCCCACCTCCCACGGATTAGGAATTTCATGAATATGGGAATTAATTTTTTTTTACAGGTATTATTTTTGTTTGGTCTTTTTTGAGTTACAGGTATACTACCCCCCCCCCCCCCCCCGAATGATTCGGAATTAGGTGTTTTTTTGGGGGGGGGGTTTGTTGTGTTTTTTTTTTGTTTTGCTCGTCAACATTTCTGATGATTAGGGGTAGGCCCCCTACTTTCAATTCGGACCCCCCCCCCTGGAAAAAAGTTCTGGATCCGCGCATGTTTTCCAGTGTCTTTGTATGCAATAACATAACACGTACAAATCAAACTTGTATCGTATATTTCGATAATTTCACCAATGACAAAAATGACGTACTATTGTCTATTTTAAGTTTATAAAGTTCACGAAAAAACAGGGGTATGAAAACTGACCCCTTTTTTCTTTGTATTTTTTATGTATGTTTTTAGAACTACAGATTTCAATGATAAACTTCTCGTGAAATTCTTGATACAACAACATTGATGAGTGAGATACCTTAAGATAAACTGGACGCTATTCAGTAAGGTGAAATAAATAGAGAACAGGTGATAATGTAACCATTAGTTTTTTGTTTACAAACATAAGCTTGTTTCAGTGAATAATTGTTTTTTTTTCCCCCATCAATTTGCAGATTGATTTTTAACGCTTTATTTTAGAATTATCACCAGTACATGTAGGCGTAAATCGGAGATAGTAAAAGTCCAGTGTTACAGAATGTGTGTGTTGCATCTCTGGTGCGCACGAAAGACTCTTCAATTATAATCGGGATCGTAATGCATAAAAAATATTGTGTCTGCTACAAATGAGGTTTACAGACGAACGAGAACAGTGTTTGATTTCAGGTAGTACGAAACATCCGTTAAGTTAACTAGTTCTTTGGAATATTTTCTCAAATCGAAGTTATAATGGCAGAATTAGTAATATCAAATGCAGAGTTATAATGGCATAATTCTGGAAAAAGTTTATTTCAGTCACACATTTCATTCACTCAAGGCAGAACAAAGTCGATGTTCACATGGTACATATACCGCGTATTTTGATCATTTATAAACCTACATTTCAATGTTGTTCATTTGATTTTGTGTAATTCAGCCTTCTAAATGGAGCCTAACGTTTATAACTTGTGTTTGTTTAATGTTAAGGTCACATTAAAAGTCAATATGATGACGTCATCTACGATTTTTATCATATCTGTCAAATATCTTAAAACCCTTAATAAATCTAAAATTGACGCTCAGATTTGATATGATAAATCTGAATAATAGGGTCATGACAATTATGCTATTGTGTGTGTTTTATTTAAAGTGTCTCTTAAGATACCTTTTAATATTGCAAATTTTTATATACTCTGTCACAAGTTTCTGCTTTCACCACTTTTTTCTTGATATTTCAATAACCAAAATTCCTTTGTCCCTAAACTACATTCATCCATTAAAATGAAGAAAAAAACCCAGATTATCTGTTTTGCATGCCAAGTCAACCATATATACTGCTTCAGGTTTCAGTAGTCAGAAAGTACGCAACCAAAACTAAAAAGTATACGGGGATTTTGAATTGCAACAGCCATGAAAGTACCTGGATGATAATGTTGAAAAATTATGCAAGATATTCCGAGTGATCACCTCTGAATTGGGGAAAAGATGTCAACATTTCCCATTATAAATCTTTTAGAAAGAAATCTGACAATGAAGATCGATACATGTATCTTAGATATTTGCCTTTTCATCTATTTCAATTGTATTTCTTTCACAGGTATGTGTATTTATATCAAAAATCGTCCAAATGTGATGAAAACAATAACTTGGGACAGACTATATATAATAGGTAATTCACATTGCCCTATTTCTATTTATCATGAAGTTTTATCCCTTTTCTAATAAACAGGTCAGATATTAATTTTGACAAATTTTCTCATTACACAAAATAAATAAGATTAAGTCAATTATTTGTCCACTAGGATTGACAAATTTTTGGCCCATTTGCATTAATTTTGTTTTTTGTTGTTTAAAATGCTAGTAATAACTGTCAAATAAGCATCTCTTTGTACATATATATATTAGAGATATGCATACAGTTACTTGGATTTTAATTTTTGATAACTTGTGGGAAAAATATTAGCTGTTGAACTTAGTTATTTTTTGGCAAAATAATGCATATAGAGTACCCCAATTCTCTGGATAGGTATAGTGTTTATCAATTCAGGGTTGACAAATAGATTATCATGGATACTGTTCACACAAAACAAAACCTGGTTTGCTGTCACATTGACAGCTTTTCTCTTGTTCTTTCGTTAACTTTGGAATAATAACAGGAGATTCTACATTGTTAAAAACCCAGCGACAGTAAAACCATAAACGCGTGGCCACTGTGATAATCATTGCGACGTCATAGATAGACACAGAATTAAGCATGTTCTCTTTATTAGGTTCATATAAGGAAATATATTTGCAAATGTATGAAGATTATGTACATTAAGACAAATTTATATTTGCTCAATGTATTTCATATGTAATAAAGCTTATAACCAGTTAGCTACATTGATCAAAGTCTGACATTGTTGCACAGGTGAGCAATGAGGCCTATAGGTCCCTTGAAATCAATGAGATATGTTTTCTTGTTGGTATTGCTTTAAATGGTATCTGTTCTATAAAACTGATCGGTTCTGTACAATTTTACTTTCCCGGTTTTTATGAATGCTCACTTACAAGTGACGATTGTTATCTAATAAATTATGATTTATTTTCAGCAGACCATGGTCATTGAAGAGGGAATGCACAGCTTGACAAGAACTGTTAGGATCAAGTACATGTATTACTTTGATGTATTGGAAAATGTAAATCATCAGTATATATATATATAGCTAAGTATAACACAATTACATACCAAGCAGGCACGTCACTAAGCAACAGGGAGGTGACAACCCCTATATTTTTAGGTTTCCCCTTACTTAAATCAGAAATGCTGTTATGAGCCCGCCAGAAGTTGCATTAATCAAAACATAGCAGCTAGCAAAAACAAATTCCAAATTCTCCTTATAAATATGTCATATACATGTATATATTATAAGAGGTTTCTGCCTGTAAATGGGGCTGATCGACTATATAAATTTATTTTGTTAAGTGTCAAACAACATTTTAGATGCATTATAGCTGACTAGCCCACTTATAAAAGAATACAAAGTCATTTCAAGTTTAAATGTGTGGTGTTCCCATACTGGAGTGAAAAGGTCCTAACAATTAAATTGATTGCCTTTTTGAAAGCTATAGGATATACCTGGTACATGTGTTTATTGCTGAGAAAATATTAATTTATTATACCCCTGCTCCGAAGGAGAAGGGGGTATACTGTTTTACCCTTGTGTGTTCGTCTGTCCGTCTGTCTGTCCATCTGTAACAAAAATTTCTGTTGCATTTTTCTCAGCAACTATTTATCGCAGATGCTTGAAATTTTAACACACTATTTGTCTAGCATGCCATATCGTGGGATGTATTTTTGTACCAATCGGACGTCAATTTCCTGTTAAATGACGACTTTGTTTATTTTTATCCAAAATTTTCAAAAAAATTTTCGTCGCATTTTTCTCAGCAACTTTTTATCGCAGATGCTTGAAATTTTAACACACTATTTGTCTAGGCATGCCATATCGTGGGATATAGTTTTCTACTAATCAGATGTCGACTTCCTGTTAAATGACGACTGTTTATTCTTAGCCAAAATATTCAAACAAATTTTCGTCAAAGATTTCTCAGCAACTTTTTATCGCAAATGCTTGAAATTTTATCACACTTTTTGTATAGGCATGCCATATTGTGGGATATATTTTTGTACCGATCGGATGCCAACTTTCTGTTAAATTTTGACTTTGCTTATTTTGCATATTCACATTAGAGCGTGGGTATCACTAGTGAGCGTTGGCTCACAGATATCTAATTGTTTTGAAAGATTTGTTTCAAAAGGAATCTTCCCAGAAGTTTGTTTTAAATTTACAGCCTGCATCTAAATTGCACAATTCTGATAAAAATGTACAGTAAAAATGTATATACATGTATACTGTGAGGAACATGTAGAGAATGACAACATTTCTTTAGAGTTATTTCCCTTAGACTATAACTGGCCAGTTATGATATCAAGTTATATTTCAGAATTTTGAACATTTGCACTTATTTGAACTCAGTGTTTCAAATTTCTTGAAGAGAGACTATGTATCTTTACATTTGCCATATGAATATGTAAGATTGACTTCTATAATTTAAATATCATAATTTTTATGTGTACCTCAACCACCCTTTTAAGATCCTTTCTTTACATTTAATAATGTGACAAATTTGTATATCAATGTATTAATGTGACGGTGTCTAGATTTATATTGAAAATTTTGATTAAATGTGTTATTTAAGCAATATATAAGAAATTATAGTAGATGTTTGATTTATTCATTTTCAAACACTTTGTTGAAATTAAACATCTTCTGCCTTCCTCTGCATTAGGAGATGGTGACAATTTGTCTAAACCATTTCTTCTCTTGAAGATTGCTGTGAAGATTCCCAAATCATCACCCAGATTTTGTGGAGAATCCCTAACCACCATGCAGATCCTCTGGAGAATCCCTATCATTTAACCAACATGCAGGTAAAGATCCTGTGGAGAAACCCTTAACACCATAAAGATCCTGTGGAGAATCCCTAATCACCATAAAGATCCTGTGGAGAATCCCTAATCACCATTAAGATCCTTTGGAGAATCCCTAATCACCATAAAAATCCTGTGGAGAATCCCTAATCACCATAAAGATCCTTGGGAGAATCCCTAACCACCAGAAAGATCCTTCAGTTGGGAGAATCCCTAACCACCAGAAAGATCCTGTGGAGAATCTATAACTTTCATGCAGATTCATTTCAAAGAACAGTTGACTATATGGAGCAGGTAAAATTTGCGGGATTTACATGAAATGATTAATTCAATTTCATGTGCATTGATGAGTTTAAAAATAAGATGTGAAAGGCCAAAATTTATATTTTATTGCAAAATTCTTATACTAGGAAACAAGTTAAACTACACTTTCTGCACAAGTTCACTCGACCCCATAGAATCATCAAACACACCCGATATACATGTATTTATACTATAAATAACTCATAAACACTAGAAATGAAGAGTAACACAGGTTTACCTTATGCAGTTTATATATACATATTTATTTGTAACCCCTTCCTACACTACCATGTTTTGTAAGAACACCTTTCTTCTTACCTTGTTGCCTCCTTATCCCTGTTCTCGCCTACTTGCCATGGTTTTTATAAGCTTAATTGTATCATTATTATGCTAATCATCAATATGTCCTTGAACAAAAATATTGCAGAATTATTTATAAATTTGTTTGTATCTAAAATAGATAAATCTCTTTAATTTTGCAATGTTAATATTTTATATTGTTTTATATACAAAATTACAACACTTAAATACAATAGGGACGTACATGAAATGGTCTTATTTGGACTTAGAAACAGATGGTTATATCAGGAATATACACCCTTTAGACTGGCGGAAGACGTGATATCAATATGCTCTCATTTAGTATTACTTTGGAACACATCTAAGACCCTATTTTTATTCCTTCTGTCCAAATTTAAGAGGGTTCGGTGGTCATGGCCATTTTTAGACTATTTTAATCTCCTTAAGAATAAGAGCTCTGTATAAAGATATAGGAAAGTAATAAAATTTTAAAGCTAAAATATTTGGATTTTTTCTTTACTTAAAGTTAGTTTATGGCCAAAAATATTATATTTCAAAGTTTAAGACAGATCTGATGGTTAATTTGTTGACCACCCAGCCTCCTTAATATGATTCTACTTTTGTGATATTAATCATTGGCACTGTTTGTGTGGTTTTTTGTTTTTGTTTCTCTTTCTTTCTGGGGGGAAGGGTGTTGCTTCAATTCTTCATATTGGTAATAACTCTAGCAGAATAGTTCTATGTTAAAACTGAGAAAATAATAACATGTATTTTTAAGACTAATTTATTTTAACTATCACCAATTATTTCCAAATTTGATCACAGGTCTTTAAAGAGATTTTCTTCCAGTAACTCGATTTTCTGAAGTATAGGATGTCATCACTGAGCAGTCAGCTGGTCAAGCATCGGATCCAAGACAAGGGATAAAACTCTGTATGTTTAAACAGGTATATTTTAAGGTATAGAGATTGAGTCACAAAATCAACAAATTTTTAGGTACCAGTAGTTATGTAAGAATGTAAGATGATTCTGTGTTAGAAGCCTGCCTAAATTTCAACTCGGTATCATCAGACTAATCAAAGGGAAATAATTCATCCATCAGTGACTATAGTCAAAGAAAGATAACTCATACATTTTACTGGTGAACTATTAATTCAAAAGCGCAGCTTTCATATTTTGAATTTTCAACATTAGATATTCATAGAAAAATTGAATCATCAAGTAATCGACACATATAACTGGTATTGCAGTTAATGTCCTAGGACTTTAATGAAGATAAAATCTTGTAATAATTATACTAAATATATATTTCGGGTTCTTCACCATGACTTATAACTTTCGTCATTTTTCAGACCCTGGAAATAATAACAGGTAGAAAGTAACTACATGTACTAGCTATCGCAGCAAGCTTAGAATCTACGGACTTTCATTGGGAGGTTTGTACCTTAAAACTAAGTGTAATTTGATCCTGATAAAGTCTAAGTTGTTCATAAAAGTCTTCACTTTTTGTTTATAAATTCTGAAATTAGTTTAAAAAAAAAACAATAAAATGCTCTCTTTGGTGGTACATGCGGGTGTGACAGTAGCTACTGTTGCAGATAAAAAACATAACTCAGCAGGTTGTACTTTTTTTCTGCAATGATTTCTACCTTCATAGCCCATAGATCACCAAAAGAAATCATTTTTAGCCCGCCTAAGCTGGCAGCTCAAGTGAGCTATTCTGATAACTTTGTTTGGCGTCTGTCTGTCCATCAATCCATAAACTTTTTATATTTTAGACTTCTCAAAAACCACTGGGTCAATTTTAACACCACTAAGCATAAGGCATTGTTGGGTAGAGGGGAGTCAAGTTTGTTAAAATGAAGGGCCAAGACAATATTCAAGTCAAGAAATATTTAAGAATTTTGAAAATGTGTTGATATTCCAAAAAAAAAAATTCTTTTCAAAAGCTATCTGGCCAGAAAAGGTGTAACATGTGTGGAAGCATCCTCAGATATAGTGGATTTATATGCATCCTCAGGTAGTATAGATTTAAGTTTTTTCAAGAAATGATCCCCGGGGTCAGGGTAGGGCCACATTGGTGGTCTAATTTTCACATTGTAATATATAGAGAAAAATCATTAAAAATCTCCTTCTCTAAAACCATTTCGCTAGAATAGCTGAAACTTGTGTGGAAGCATCCTTAGGTAGTGTAGATTTAAAGCAATATGAGCTGTATTTTTTAGAATTTTATTTTGCTGCAAAAGCCTGCTAGTATGATAAGTCTGCATGTAACTTAAACTTTTATGACAAATAAAATTTTTAAAAAATCATTAATTTTAGTCAGAGGAAAGATTTCTCTTCTAAGGAATATATAGCAGATTAATTTTTGTACAGGACGACAATAATTCAATTTTGCTCCATTAAGGCTTCTTAACGGCCTTTTCCACAAATTATGGCTAGCAGAAATTTAAAAACCATGATATTTTTTGTCATTTTAGTAGAAAATAGCATTTTCGTAAAAAAAAATTTCATCAACATGAAAAATGCAGCTCATATTGCTTTAAGTTTGTTCAAATCATGATCCCCAGGTTTAGGATAGGGCCCCATTGGGAGGTCGAATTTTTACTTAGGAATATATAGAGAAAAGTCTTAGAAAATCCCTTTCTTCAGAAAAGCTGTAACTTGTGTGGAAGCATCCTCAGATATAGTAGATTTAAGTTTCTCCAAATCAAGTACCCTGGGGTAGGGTGGGGGCCACAATGGGGGTCAACTTTTAAGATATTTTCATACCGGACCACTTCTACTAAATTGTCCAAATACTTTGTATATGACTCCATAAAGCTGATTTTAATTGTTATGGCTATTTTTTCTCAAGTGAGCAATGTGGCCCATGGGCCTCTTGTATTAATTATATTTACATCTCTCTCTCTCTTAATTTCTCTCTTTATCTCTTTCAATTATTCATTAAAAGCAAGTTATCAGTTTTCTCAATCAGGGTATTGCATAGAAGGTACAGCAAGTTCTTCCATATATACAACAACTATTTTTAAGTCTGAGGTCAATCCGTGCTGTCCATGTTGCTAAGTTACGATCAATCACAAAATAATCCAAACTTTGATAAATACCGACTTACACAGGCTGACCTCAGACTTCCAAGTATTTATAATAACCATGGTAACCTTAATGTATGGAAGAATTGGCTGTTCCTTCTGTGAAATGTGCTGATCGACAATAACGATCAATTTTACATGATCAGCCAAGGCGATTGAGAGTTATATATTTTTTCTGCAATTCTCACTGTCTTCACATAAAACATGAAAAGAAGCATTTCGTTGTTTAATTGACGCCTGATTAAGCACTTGATAACGCAAATATTTTTTTTCAGTGGTAGATGGTTTTCCTCACTATGAGATAATGTACTTTTATATAGCAGTGTATAGTTAAGAGAACTTTCTACCTCTGAGAACAAAATGTTTGTAATGTCAAGAGTCTGAACCATTGAAGTAATGCACCACACTTCATAATTACACAGTTAATTTACATTTATTATTTAATATATACATCTAAACAGTATACAATATATATTGCATTATTGCAGTTAGATTTAACATATATTAAATATATTAATTTTACACAGTTTGATGGCACGCAATGTTTGAAGTTTCAAATCACCAAATTTGGTCTGTTGACAGTCACATCCAATATATAAACACATCCAATATATAAACACATCCAATATACAAACACATCCAATATATAAACACATCCAATATACAAACACATCCAATATACAAACACATCCAATATATAAACATCCAATATACAAACACAGTTAGTCTACATCCAATACATGTATATACAAATACAAATAACACAGTTAGTGTACATCCAATACATAAAACAATCAGTCAGTTGACATACATTATGTAAACACAGTCAGTTACATGTAGTTTGTTCACATATAAGTTGTAAAACACTCAGTTTGTTGACATGTAAACATGTTATCAAACAAATATAATTTATTAACATATAACATTTAGAATTTGTCACTTGAGGACTTTATTGAAATATAAATCAATATCATGAACCGTTTGATGATTATAAAACACGGTTTGTTTCATTTGTAATAGGGATTTCTTCACTAATGTTACATGTAAATAAATAAACAAATAGTTTGATTATTATAAACACAGTTTGTTTACATGTTATATTGTATTTTCTTCACTGTACCTGTGTATAACTCAGCCACAAAGAGGTTGTCTCTGGTGTCCACACATAAACCACATGGACTCTGTAAATGGCAGTTGTCAATGTAGCAGAGGAACTGTCCGTCCTGATCCAGGATGTGGATACGGGGGTTGTCAAGGTCTGCTGTCAGGATCCGACCCTGGCTGTCTGTTGTGATGCCGTATGGTCTAAATGATCCCTTGGTAGTAGAGGGAGGACCAGTGTAGGTAAACCGGAGTTTCCCGGCCTGATTGACCACCACTACTGCACCGGCTCCATAGTCTGACACACAGATATCTAGGTTCCTGTTCTCACTGATGCATCCACCAGATGAATAGAGAGGTTGTCCTTTGTCGTCGTACTGAATACTTTGTTTCTCTGTGGAGCCAGAGTAACACACAACTTTTGTTTGTGTATAATCATCACTGTCCATGACAACCAGAAGGTCACCAGAGGAGGTACTACAGACACTGCGAGGTCTCCACCCCCGTAGTCTGATCACTGTCTGTATCTGTGTATTCTTCACTATGTTCACAGATCTATCAATGTAATCAGTATAAACTAGATCCCCACTCCTTGTCACTGCTATGTCACATGGATAGTTCCCTGCCTTGGTTCTGACTGACTTCACTAGTTCCCTCCTCAGGTTGTAGAGTCTCAGGATTTTGTTCTCACCACACGTCCAAATCTCCTCATCACTCAGACAGGACACACTGAGTAATCCTATATACTTGGTGTCTATCTGTGTGATGATCCGTGGTACATCAATGAGCGGTCTGTCCGGGGGAGAGGACTCAGCACCGGGAGATTCCATGGTGTAGCCATGTTCTTCTGTTTTGATAGATAACGCTGACAGAGAACCAAACTGTTGATAAAGCTGTTCTTTGTTGATCTTCTGAGGGGTAAAACTTGGTAAGGACACTGTGAGTTTAGGAGGCAATCTTTTGAATTCATCATTCCTCGATTTGTAGGCAGAGACACGGCTGACATCATTGGAGTCCAGTAACTTCAGTTCAGCAATGCTCTGTGTGATTTCAGAAATGGTGTGTTTAATTTCACCTTCCTGTTTATCTAAGACAGCCAGGTGTTTGGTGTCCATTTCCTCCACGTTAGATTTCATGTATCTGATAATGGCGTTTATTTCTCTGTGCAAGTCTTCTCCATGTTTGTCGATTTCTGTCTTTAATTTCTGGGAGTTTTCATTCAGAGCAGATTTCTGGACTGGGATAATGGATGCAATCTCTTGGTATTTAGGGAAAATAAATTTCTCTAATTCTTGTAAATCTTTTTGAATGAGTTCTTTCTTGTTGTCCATTGTTTTTATTATTTCAATAAATTTATGGCCGCGGTGTTTTTTAGAAGAAGCACATGTTGCACAAATAGGAATATCACATTGTTCACAGTAAAGTTCACATAGTTTTAAGGAATGTTTTTGACACTTTGGAGTTAATCTCCTCTTTTCAAATGGTAGCACTTTGTGTTCTTTGGATAGATCTGAGAGATGTTCCCCCTCACAGGCTTTACACAGATATTTGTTACAAATGGCACAGTACATAGGGGGGCCCGGGGTCTCACAGAGATGACACCGTAACACATCCTGAAGGCTGTACTCAGGGTCCATGGTCATATAGTATGATGGGATTTTAAGAGATATTCTGAAGAAAAAAAACGGTCACTATTAGTTTACCATACTTCAGTAAATTATTCAATTAATTTTCAAAAAACTTAAGGATTGTAAAATCTTAAACTTGCATGTTGGAAGTGCACACCAGAGTTTATGTCTCTGGTGCACACGTACTGCAGTACACGACAATAGGTCGCAACTCTCTTGGTTATTAAGACCTCGATCTCTAACGCATTTGCATTCTTTTCATTTTTCATTTTTTTTTTAGGGGGGGGGGTAAAAGAGTTACTGGTTAAGAAACAAACCTCTACAAGTCCAACATGGCGATCACGGTATTTTTCTTCCTGGTCTTGTTGGCCTTTGTGATCGTCACGTGATTAACTTATAAATATAGCAGGGGTGGATCATGATATTCCCGAATCGAATTTGGTGCGTTTCCGCCCGCGACAGGTGCTGATTTTTTATGAGATGAAAAATAATGTTTAAGATTTCTGATTATCCCACTTTGTAATAATGCGAGATCATTTGAATTTTTGATGCGTGTTGTTTCCGGGGGAGGGGGGGTGTTAAAAGGCCCGGGCTTGATTACCAAGCACATGTGTACAAAGTCTCGTGCCTTGCTGGTTGCACCTGTGTTTTGTTTTTGTTTTTTTGCTATTAAATTGTAAATGAAGTGTTGTTAAAAAAGATGTCAAGAGGATTAAAGTAAAATCTAAATTGCGCAAATTTTGGCAAGAATATAAAATAAAATTTGTAGTGACACATGCGCCTACTTCCTCGCTTAATTAATAATTAAGACGCGTAGTATGGATATAATACGTACATTGTTATAAACGTAATCACAAGAAATTAACATAGGAAAAATATTTCTTAAACTTATTAAAAATATTAAATTTTAACACGTTAGTGAATAAAGTGAATTAAATGGTGAAAAAACTAATGATGGTGCCAAAACATCATAATGCTTAAACATCTTTGGGCCCAAACGTTTAGGGCCTTAAAGTCCGCTCGTTTGTATTCATGTCTACAAAAGCTTCTAAATCTTGCTTCTACGTTTGCACTGAAGTCCTGTATGTAATTAAACATTGGGATAAATGGGATCTTAACAATAAATAATGATTGGATTACATTGACATGGCATGAAATATTTGTAAATCTCACTATCCACGAAAATCATATACTGTATAAAGTTAAGTAAGAAATAATTTTTTTTTTAATTTCAATTCATTTATTGCATACAGTCATGAATATGAGTTACATAAAACAAAACATTAAACATAGCATGCAAAAGTTAAACATTAACTAATAAATCTACAATGGACAAAACATTGGGTGAACAAAACTAGGCTTGTGCAAAGACTATCATTGGTATTCATAAAATTATAAAAGTGTTCACTGTTGACTTTCCTTTCTAGCGTTGAATAAATAATGTTCTCACCAAGATTTGCGTGGGAGGAGGGGGTACCAATCAAGCCTTGTCCCTTTAAAATCCTTTTCAGTTTTACTTATTTGTTTCTTTTTGTATCTTTTACAGGTACCCATGGCCACACTGCGAGTCCAATGTTGCTACACCAGAATCGTTATTTATGTACATTATAAACAATAAATTATCTATTGTCCCCTTAATAGTTCATGTCTTGATTTCAAACAACCACCCCACACCATGGTATTTCCACACACGATGTACATTCAACTGTTTGCTAGTGTTTAAATATTACAACTTTCAGTTTTATTATCTCATTGATTAATGAGAATGGGCATTTCTCTTTACGCTGCGCACTCTTTTTCATTCTTACCATTGGTCAACCTTGATATATAGTACAACTTGATTCAGGCGCGTAGCATCGTATGTGGAGGGGGGTGCACTTTTTCTTGCAACATACATATGCATTTTTTCGTAAATTCACATATAAGAAATATAATTTTTAAGAAGCTACCCCCTCCTATTTTTGGGCAACAGGTTAAAAAAGTATAGGGAAATATGGATATTTATTTTTATGGGGATTTTGGTGGGTTTTTTTTTTTGTTTTTGTTTTTTTTTTTTTTTTTTTTGCATGTCAACTATTCGGAAAAGTCTGCCAAACGATACCAATCTAATTAAAATTAGAACTTCCATCCGCTCCTCGGTTTTCGATATGTCGCGACATCGAAACCGAGGAGCGGATGGAAGTTCTAATTTTAATCATCTTCGCTAGCCAAGGGTTTTCTGTCCACTCCGTTCCCCATAAACGGGGAGCGAAGTGGACCGAAAACCCTTGGCTAGCGAAGATGAATTTTAATTAGATTAAACGATACGTGCCTGTACCTTTTTTTTTTAAATCACCACCATGTAATAACAGTAAGGCAGTATGATTCAAAACGAAAAAAAAAAAATAACCCTTAATATTTTCATTTCTAGTGTGACCACTACGTATCGATTTTGTACTGTACAGTCTAATAACTTCAAATGACGTATTATAACAGGGGCGCCAGCGGGATTTGCTTATTTATATTTAAATATTTAATTGTACAATAGCTGAAAATTATATAAATATAAGTAATAAGGAATCATTCTTTGAATATTATGAGGTGATGATTTTGGTCGAGGCGTGATCAAATCTATAATAAAGCCCTTGGATTTGATCACGCCCCGACCAAAATTACCAACTCATAATACTCAAAGAATGATTCCTTATTCCTTAATAAAATACAACTGTTATAAGAAATTAAACACTATCTTGGTTTTTCTAGACATCATAGAGTGTTGTCTAATCAAGTGTCTGTCAGTCAGTTCTAAACCTTAAAAATTCCCTAGATACCTCTAAAAACGCACTGTCATGCGGGACACATAGTTACGAACTTTAGTTGCATCCGATGTTATTTACCTGAGGACTGTAATTGTTAATGATTGAAAGAAGGTATTTTGAATTACGATTGTGAAATTAGGGACTCCCATTTCTTCGCAGATGTTTCCAAGGGAGGGGGCATAAGTGTTTCACAAACATATCTTGTTTTCAGTATTAGTGTACATCGAATTGCACAAAAAGTCAAAAGTATAGAAAAATAAATACCAATACAAATATTATATTGGCACTTGTAAACACAAGGCCCATTATATAAACAGAAGTATTGTTTTTATTACATATCAGTATGAAAGTTAACATGTATAATTATATTTCACATTTACACGAGAGGAAAATAGTTCTGACAAAATTTAAGCTTGTACACTATTTCTGTATGATGTACATTTATTGATAAATGAGAGACTTATTTTCAACAGTTGAAGATTTACTATTAAAACAGAACTTGGCCTTAAAGATATCTGACATTTTTGAAAAATTATTTCTAGTATGAAATCATGTATATAAATTTCTTTCAAAAACTGTCCTCAAATGAATAAAGTATGATAAAAAAAATCGTAGTTTTATACAAAAGTTAAACAGTGGAAGAAAATCAGTTTGTCTATGTGACTAAATGGGAGCTGGCGTATCAATGAAAACACGAAAATAATGAAAAAAACCCCTCAATTATCTATCTCCTCTTTGAACCAACTTGTGATTTCATTTCCTGTTCTGATTTTCAAGGACGTTTGTTTTAGACCCTTACGATTTATTTTCTGTTCTAATTTACCATTGTGCGCAATTCAAAGCTTCTGAATGTAAAATATATAAAAGTAATGAAAATACTTGTTGTCTTTGTATGAATTTATACGTTTTTAAAAAATAATTTTGATACCTAATATACACATAATACCGGTAATATGTATAGATATGAATATATGGAGACCCAGTCACCTGTGCATGATTTTAATGAGCGAGAACCAAGTAAAAAATTCATTAAATTTTCAACCATTTATTGTAGAAAAAATTGTAATCAAAAACACATCACAGCATTTTCATCTTGTATAATTTCTTGGATTACTTTACATGTCGGCAATTTAAACAAATTTCTTGTTCACAACTTCCGTGTGATTGGTTGTCATTTTCATTAGTTCACCGCAGCAATAACCCACAAGACTCTCAGTCTACAGTGCTCTTAGTCTATTAATCACAATAAGGAATCCTGCTCAAGTAGGAATCGAGGACTGTCACACCATTCTGAGAGCTTCATCCAATCGGATTGTTTCTCCATTCAGATAAGGATTTTCAACAATTGTTTGACACATTTGTGCAAAATTCATCCGGTTTTCCAAGTCTCTGAGGAAAAACAACAGTTTTGGTCACGGCATCAATTGCTTTCTGTGGTAGGGCTGCTAGTAAGGTACGCCTAGAAATAAAACAGTCAAAGTCTCCATGGAAATTCCATTGAACATATCACAAACATAAGGTGTTTTTTTTTTCAATATGACAGTTTAAAATACTGTTAACCTGATCAGAGCTTAAAATTACACAAAAATCAACCAATCAAGTATTAAAATCACACTATAACATCAACCAATCAGAGAGTTACCAAGACATCATCCAATCAGAGACTAAGATACTACACATAATATCACCCAGTCATCACAACATTACCTGGATATGCTGTACACACTACCTGTACATAGTGTACACAACATTACATGTAACCATGCACTGTACACAACATTACATGTAACCATGCACTGTACACAACATTACATGTAACCATGCACTTTACACAACATTACCTGTAACCATGCACTGTACACAACATTACCTGTAAACATTTTATCGTACTCAACATTACCTGGACAGATTGTACACACTCGGATTCCAAACTCCCCGATGTCTCGAGCTAGGGGGAGTGTCATTCCTGCGATTGCAGCCTTACTCGCTGCGTAAGCCATTTGACCCATCTGTCCGTCAAATGCGGCGACGCTGGACGTGTTGAGGTTGCACACCACTATTAATTTTTACTATATATTCTTACCAAAATTACGCAACTTTAGACACGGGTAGCAAGTTTAAAACAAACTTCTGGGAAAATCCCTCTTTACAACTTTTAAAACAATCGTTCCTAACCAATTTAGTAGCAAAAAACACACAGCCATCCACAAAGGCACGAGAGTTTGTTTACATCAAAGTTACACATGTGCTTGAAAATCAAGTCCGAGCCTTTTCACACCCCTGCCGAAACAAATGGCATCAAAAATTCAAGTGACCTCGTATTTTTACAAAAGTGGGAAAATCAGGCAGTTTACACGTTGTTTTTCATCTCATAAAAAACTACAGTCCCTGTCGCTGGCGGAAAACCCCTAAAAACGAAGGGGAATTCGGGAATTATTTTGCCTCAGCCATGTTTTGAAAAATAGTGTTGTGAGACCTTGATGATCACCCCACGGACCTTGTCCTCATTGGGCTCATTCTGTGCCATCAGTATAACCGCCTGACATATCATGTTAAAAGTTCCCAATGTGTTTACCTGTATAAGTGTCATAATATTAAATATATCTCAACGTCTGGGCGAATCTTATTTGGGGCGATTTGTCTGTTTTTAGAATGTTTTGTTTGTAACAATTTTTTGAGCAGTTTTATTCATGTAAATTTTGCCTAAATGATCAGGAATTTTATCTACTCCGATATCTATCAAATTGACATGCATATGCATATTAATTAAACCATTGCTTTACAGCGTCCATTAACTTTGCTCTACAACAGGACCAAGCAGCTTCAACAAACATTATGTATAAATAAAATGCTGTAATCGCCGGAATGGGCACAGAAAAAACAAAAAAAATATTACATATCATCATATTATCTCTGGATAACAACGTTTCTTTTAGGAAGTACGATTTTTCGAACAATAGATTATGAACTCGGTGTCCATTATATCTAGTCCGAAATATCTGATGTTTCCCTGGCTTTTTTAACGATTTTGAAAACCTGGCATGTAAAATATCAAAATCGTTAAAAAAAGCCAGGAAAACGTCAGTCTGAGATATTTCGGACTGCATTATATCAAGAGAATCCAGAAAAGATTCAAGAAAAGATTCAATCGTTTTCAGATATCTTAGATCTGGTAAATTTTACATATCATGCTCTGTTTAAATGTATACACGCATTTCTATATTCTTAAAGTACATGTAACAAATCGTTTAAGTGTACGAAGAGCTCGACTGAATAAAGAAAATATCATAAAAAGCATTCTTATCGCTACCACAATGTTGGGACAATAATTCCCATCCCCCACCCACGAAGAAGGAAAAAATTCACGGGGTCGGTCTGCTGATTAATTTAAAAACTGAGTTATCAATAAGAAAAACTAACTACCTGAAAACAGTAGTTTTAAGATTTTGATTTAGATGATACATCAGTAACGGCACCCCCCTCCCCATTAAATGAAAAAAAAAATACAAACATAAAGATAACCGTCGTGAAGTTAAAAGTTAGAATGTGTATGAATTACAACAAAATATTACATTTCGTTGGTAATATGTAGAAAAAGAAGGTAAAAATTATTTGGCAAAAATTTTTTGATATCAAGCAATTATTACGGGATATAAGTATGGCGTCCTGAATGTCGATTCAATCCAGACACACTCAGTGAAGTTGGTTAATCAAAATTTTCCAGAAAGCTTTACAGCTTTACAGCCACTTGTGAACATGTACTGATTACCAGGAAGCAGCTACTTAGTTTTGTAAACTTACTGTCATTACAGTATATAATTATAAGATTTAATAATTAAAACTCTACCAGTTCATATTGGATCAAATCTGTTTTACCCGACACCCGTTCCTTAATATCAGAAATTTGATTTTCGAACAAAAAAAATATATAATTATAAAAACATAAACATACTAATATGCCTTTTTTTCCTTCAGAACCTTTCTATTTTTGACAACGTTTTGTATTTTGATCAATGATTATAAAACTTCTTTTATCACAGATTCAGATTGTTTTATTATTTATCATTCACTCAAAAATATATGTATACATACATTTTCCCGCGAAAAATTACCAAATTTTTCGCAAGTCGTTTAATTCTAAAGAAATGAGGAATATGAAATTCACTTTCAAAATTCTTAGCATTTAGGTAAGCAATGCGGCTATACGCGGTCTCCAAACCCCATGCCGCACAAACTATATTCACCCCCTAAGAAATTTCCTGATCCGTCTCATTTCTAGAAAAGAGTACGTATTCAACTTTATATTTTTCAGTTTAAATTGCATGTCAAAGGCGTAAGCTTAGTCCGGACTAAATCAGGGACTAAACCTCAAAGCCAGACTAAGTTGCGTTTCACAAAAAGGCGGAAACTTAGTCGGGACTAAATTTGGGTTTAAATCTACGCCTGCTAATGGGTAGGCGTAAGTCCTTAGTCTGTACACAAAAATGGCGAGTGTTTTGTTTCTAAGGCAAAATAAACAGACAATTTTAATTCTGGGATTGTTTTACGTGTTATTAAGGAAACATTCACATTTATTGTAATATTTGTACATGTACGTATAACTTTAAAAAGTACTTATTGTTCGATAACTGTTCCGATTTCTAAACAAATTGAGATTAAATCAATTTGATAAATAATGGGCTTAACTCATTAAACGTATGTAATATACATTACTACTCGTTAATGAAATTTACCTAAAGTATGAAGAATTAAAGATGGATATACCCCTATAACTGATATAAACACAATGGTTAAAAAGATGCTATAATTTTGAATTACACACGTATTCCTCAACAACAACTCCGAGTTTATACATCGTACATTTATAGATGTATATAAGTACGGATAGATTATTGATTTTTAAATCAATACTCAGTAAGCATAGACTAGATTTTAGTTTAAAAACCTCTTAAGTTAACATTGTTCAACTAAGTCTATATTTATCTTCACATCATTTAAAGAAGTACCACATACATGTTTATGTTTTAGACAAAGTCTAAGACCAATTTAATGTTTCTTATAAAATTTAAACCGATTTCAAAATATTGAGAATACTCCTTTAAATAGGAGCAACTCAAAACGTTTACAATTGTAATTTGTGCTTGCGTGTGGTTGTATGTTCCTTACCTACATTACTTACAATTTTCCAACAGATATGTATTGTTGTTCTCATTTTTTTACTCTTAGTATCTTTACAAAACCGTATGAAAGCTACATGTTATGTTGGATGTTTATGAACTCGCATTTAGATACAATCGATTTTGTTAAAATTTTACTTAAAGATATATTTTATAATGCAGAGTTTGTATCAATTTTAGATCTATTGACAAGCGTTTGTCAAGGTTCTCAAAGATTCTAAAATTTCACATGCACGCCTCCTTGAAATTTCGGAAATCAAATTCATTAATCTTATTAATTCAAGGATTAATTACTTGCTTTCATATTTTTAAAAATATGTATGGTTAATATCAATGATCTTCGTAAATATGCATATGTGTTGTTTATTTGTACTCTTTTAATTGAACTGAACTTTAATCGCTTGAAATAATGAGAGTTAGTTTTGTTTCATCATAATTTAAGATGCATGTTTATCAAGGGATTTTTTTTTTGGTTTCGAAGTTGTCGACTTGCAATACGAAAGACGTTGTTTAAGCAGTTTTACAACAGTGTCCATTATTACAAATTTAACTAGCTTTTCGTACTTATTATATAAACAATTGTATAATCCCAATAACTCAGCAGATAGGAAAAAGTGGGACTCAAATGTACTTGTTAAAACCGCAAAGACCCTAAATA
The DNA here is from genome assembly GCA_020458035.1 of Magallana ariakensis. Taxonomy (NCBI): domain Eukaryota; kingdom Metazoa; phylum Mollusca; class Bivalvia; order Ostreida; family Ostreidae; genus Magallana; species Magallana ariakensis. Next base: position 41,343,112 of record CM035811.1, on the reverse strand, counting down.
TCTTATCCGGAGGGGGATATGTGATTTCTAGATGATTATTCCATTAAACCTTTAGAAACCCTTCGTTCATAAAACTTTCTTCAAATAGGGAGGGGGTTCTTAGTTTATTGCATTTATGTCTATATTTTAATCAAGATACTGTATACAGGGGTGTTTTCGTCCTGTGTAATCTTCGCCCTTCTACACTTGCAAACAGTTCCGCCCCGTCGAGAATTCGCCCAGTCACAGTTGTGTTTCAAGTAACTTAATTAGACATTGAAATTCTTAAATTCTTAAATTCGCCTGCTGACAACGAGGGTGAAATGGTTGAAAATTAAACGGGGGCGAATATTTCCCTGTATACAGTATAAATTACTTTCAATACCCCCCCCCAACCCCCCCCCCCCAAAACAAAACAATCCATTGATTAAACCAGAAACAGGAAAGAGAGTGCGGGAGACCCTGGCCTCAACTGTTGATAATTACCATGATGTTAATTGTAGACAATATCTTTCAAAACTTTTATCATTTGAATCGCAGAAAATCAAAAATCGTTTCCATGCCGTTGTCTAAATTGTTACAATATTAGAACAGAGGATGGAACTTTTCTTCCTTCTGTAGACATGTACATGTTTTTATACAGTGGATATTTTCGATTTCAATAGGTTGCTGTTTAAATCATAGTCATATTATTGTCTATAAATAATTTAGTGATATGATAAAAAAGTATCAAGCCTTATACCAGCATCTGAAAGTGTCTAAATATCTATATGAAGCATGACTTATCATTCTGTAGACGTATTAAGGCATTTCTACTGTACCTTGCCCCTGCATTCTATAAATATTTTCAATTTTACACAAATATTGGAATTAATTTTTATGCATTGTTTCGTTCAATTATGTACAATTGTGCTTCAATATCGTCTGCAATGCATTCAATTGCCATATATTTGGTTTTTGCAACCACTTATCCTGCCCCTTCATATCATCTGAATTTTCTCTAAAATATCATTATGTTAAGAAGCGTATGGGCATTTGTTCTACTTTCATTAATATAAACTTTTATGAACAACATTCAGTGGTATAGTACAAATGTGTACTTCGAGTAAATGTACTATGAATTGGAAAATTGATCCACCACATATAACCATAGCCTCAAAGCAAAACAAAATACGATATGCGCATGCTTAGTACTCAGCGGAGATGTCTAAGTTCTTCGACATTTAAACCCCAACTTACGCCTCTTTCAGAAATGCAACTTAGACCCGACTAAATATTGGCGTAACTTCGTTAGTCGGACTAACTTAAGCCAAAATTTACGCCTTTTTGAGAAACGGGCCCCTGGTCTTTAAAAATATTCAAAGATTGTAGAAACTCTACATTTTTTCTGAGGTTCTCATCTCTCCTCTTCACACTGGCTTCCCTCTTCTTCTGTTGTTCTGCTTTGTTTTCTATGAAGATATTTCATAAATTGAAAAGACTAAACTTTTAAGCTGAGATTTATATAACTTCTATAATTTATTCAACAAAAATTTCAATGAAAATTTAATTTCGTGGATCAACTGAACAACGAAATCCACGAAAATTGGTATTCAACGAATATTGATGAAACCACAGTATTCGTTATTTGTCTGCTTTAAAGGTGCATGGTCATGATTTTTGTCAAAAATTATTTTTCCGATTCTAATGATTACAATGCTTCAGTAAGGTATTTATATTGTCAATCAAAGTTTGAGTGTCATGCAGTGGTCTAGTTATAAGTGATGATACAGAAAGGAAAAAGATACATGTCAAGATAGAAAAAATTAGCTTGAAGAACTTCAACCGGTATATTGAACCAATGCAAACAAAAACATGGGATGAGCCTTATTTACATAAAGAAGAATTGTAAGCTCTGTATCTTGCTTATTGAGCTCATTTCAAATACCGTTGATGATAGTCCGTGTTTACGTCAGCAGCTCGCTAGACTCTTTCGGGCGGGCGCTTTGATCGATCGCCGCCATCAAAGACATGCCGCCGCCACAACAACGCATGGTGTTGAAACAGTGCAACTGCATTAAAAATAGTCTACTGCAGGTCAAAAAACAAATATTTTTCTTATGCATACTAACATTTTAAAATATTCTTATTTTCGTAATGACTTTTAAATTATTCATATATATTGAGAGATAGAGAGACAGAGAGAGAGAACTTAGCTGGCTAAGCGAATTACAACATTGTGAAGATATTAATTAAGCGAAGCAGGGCTTCATCAGATTTAAAAAGAGGTTCCTCAGTTTTTTTTAATTTTTAGCACACTGAACATTTGATGTCGTTATTATATTGCAGTCGATTGTGCTAATTAGAATGCACTTATTTAGTATCAACATTTTTCAGGTTGACCCTTGAACCCCGTACAGGTCAGTGAACTACTTACAAACTATGTTGCACAAACTGATAACATCTTCACTGATAAAAAATTTGACTGACTCTTGTCCAAACAGATCGTAGTAGGCAAGGTTTAGACATTCACTGCTCATGACTTGAACGAGAGAGAGAGAGAATGAGAGAGTGTGTGTGTGCATTGATACAATTTAAACAGTGTTCAGGTTAACAAGATTTGTCAGTAAACGCATGCAATGCATGCATATACCTATGTGAATAAAAACTAAACAATTTAACATCATGCAGAATAATTGTTTAGATGGTGACATTTCTTTGATGCCGGCAAAAGTGACCCGGTCAGCTCTAATGTGGTCGTACTGCGTGGGTGTTGCAGCGGCATGTCTTTGATGCCAGCGGAGGGGTGGGCGTCTGGATTTAGCAAGCTGCTGCAGGGCTGTCACAGCACTTTTTGGTACAGGGACCGGGTCCCTCTCCATTGGGAAAATTATCGACATTTTTAGTCAAATTGGGAAAATTTAAGATGCTTTAATATATCATCAAAATGACTTCTGTATTTAATAGCACAATCTGTTGTCCACTTCTTAAAATTAAAGTTTTACAGCTCACATGATGTTCTCAGAACTAACCAAGAGTAAAAAGAAGACAAACTAAAAAAAATAGCCTATGGAAAATTTTCAGAAATATGAAGAGTTCAATTTTAAACAATTTTGTTTATACATGTTGATTTACAAATTTAAATTTTTTGATTTGAAATTTTACAGTGGTCAGGAAAATAAAAATTAAGTCTTCATTTTTTTTTCACATGATTGATACATGTTGGTTTAATTTTTTTTTAAATCAGGGTTACCCACAGGCGTATATAAAAAAACAACATTTCTTCAAAAATAGCAATTGGCTAATAAAACAAGAGGCCCATGGGCAACATCGCTCACCTGAGCAACAACAGGCATGATACGATCAGCTTAATTGAGTCATAATACAAAATATCTGGACAATGTGGTATAATACATGTTGATCCTGTATAAATAAAAATCTATTTTCCCCCTGGATATTCGTATGTTTATAATCAAGTCCCTTTTCTAACAGGATGATTTTATAGTCGTAGCACATGTTGAGCATTGCAGTTCTAAAAAAGATCCTAAACAATTTTTTATATATATGATATAAATATATAAACCTACATCAAACTCTGAACCCCTTGTGAGGCCCAAGAATCGTCCAGGGGCCAAAGTCTAAACAATTTTAAAGAATCAGCAATATGTCAAAATGCTTGCAAATAAGTAAACCATATGTGATAACATTACAGTTTTTGTGAATAATTAAAGATTTTTAAAGATTTACTCTGTATATTCCTAGTATGTAAAAAATTGACCCCCATTGTGGCCTGACCCTACCCCGGGGGTCATGATTTTCACAACTTTAAACCTACACTTCCTAAGGATGCTTCCACATAAGTTTCAGCTTTCCTGGCTGATTGGTTTCTGAGAAGAAGATTTTTAAAGATTTACTCTATATATTCCTATGTAAAAATTCGACCCCCACATTGTGGCCCCACTCTACCCCCGGGGGTCATGATTTTCACAACTTTAAATCTAGACTACCTGAGGATGCTTCCACATAAGTTTCAGCTTTCCTGGCTGATTGGTTTCTGAGAAGAAGATTTTTAAAGATTTACTCTATATATTCCTATGTAAAAATTCGACCCCCCATTGTGTCCCCACCCTCGCCCCGTGGTTAAGTTTTTCAAAACTTTGAATCTACACTACCTGAGGATGCTTCCACATAAGTTTCAGCTTTCCTGGCTGATTGGTTTCTGAGAAGAAGATTTTTAAAGATTTACTCTATATATTCCTATGTAAAAATTCGACCCCCCATTGTGGCCCCACCCTACCCCCGGGGGTCATGATTTTCACAATTTTGAATCTACACTATCTGAGGATGCTTCCACAAAAGTTTCAGCTTTCCTGGCTGATTGGTTTCTGAGAAGAAGATTTTTGAAAATTTCACGAAGTTTTTCAATAATTTCTAATTATCTCCCCTTGTGAAAGGGCGTGGTCCTTAATTTTCACAAATTTGAGTCCCCTTTGCCTAAGGATGCTTTATGCCAATTTTGGTTTAAATTGGCCCAGTGGTTCTTGAGAAGATGTTGAAAATGTGAAAAGTTTACGGACAGACAGAGAGACAGACAGACGGACGACAGACAAAATGTGATCAGAAAAGCTCACTTGAGCTGTTAGCTCAGGTGAGCTAAAAAGATAAACATCAAATTTGGAAAAGGGAACCAAATCTATATGATGTGGAATTATTATTTTTCATTTAATAGATTAAATATATCATGAAATATCTTATAAGCAAAATTCTGTGTAATATGTTACTGACATCTTGTGTATTTACGGGTATTAGTAAAACCCTGTTACCCAATATTACAGCTGTAATGCAAAATATCTGTTTACGAAGTCTAAATGATTTCCTGATAACCAACGCATTTACTTGGAAGGCTTATGATATCAACCAATGCTACTGTCATCACAATAATTTATAACCATCGTTAGTAAATTTCTGAGCACTTTAAAATGGCATACTCTAAAACCTGGCCTGGCCTGGCCTCAAAGTTGGCCTGGCCTCAGTTTTGGCCTCAAAATTGGCCTGGCACCAAATTTTAGCCTGGCCTCAAATTTTGGCCTGGCCCCTGATTTGGCCTCTTCAAAAATTTTTGGCCTCAAATTTTAAAATTTCTCTTTTTTTCATTTTCTTAGATTTACATTGAACTTTTATTGATATCTTTTAGAAATTGAAAATTCAAAGCTTTTTTTAATGTTTAAGGAATTATATACATTGTATATGAAAAGTGACAGACTGTTTAAGTTTAATTAATCTAATCAATGTATAAACACACAAAAAATACCTATGACATGCATATACACCACTGGTCTTACTATTGCAAAAGAATGGAATATGCCAATACATGTACAGCAATTAACTAAGAGCCGCCACGCCCCCCCCCCCTTCCCCATCCCCATTTAAAAGTTAAACATCATTTTAAGAGACTGACCTGATTGATATCCAAAACATTTGTAAACTGGTACACAGCATCAAATTTTTATCACTGTGTACTGCACTTTAATATCTGCAGTCTGTTTACATTACCTGTCAACACCAATCAAGCCCCATTTCCCTCTCCAGCAGAAATTCGATATCACCCTTTTCTGTCGCTAACCTGCTGCATTGGGGTCAGATTCATTGCCTACCCTGTCATTTAACATATCACACAGTCTAATTTAATTAATGACATTTGTGAATGACTGCAACATTGCATCCTCCAGTAACTTGACTCAGTGATTGTCATTAATCATCACCTCCTGATTAGAGTAGAGTTTCATGTATGTGTTCTTTGTATACTAGCGGAAAAAAGAAACTGTGCATTATAAAATTTAGTATAATTTTTCTAGATCTATTGTTTGTATTTATTTATTTAAACAATCGATAATGGTATTGTTTTTGACAATATTGGATGGTAACCGTCCGGGTGCACGGACTTTTTCATGGTTAGTGAGCACCTGTTGTTTATTGAAGAATTTGTACGCACGAGTTTTACGGGCCAATACTGTTTGGAATAAGAACTGTAAAAGATTTGTTTAAACTTTATTTGTTAAGGAAATCACTTTAGTTTCAACAAAATTTACCCCTATGTCATACCACGACTCAACGAAAACCAACGTAATCGTGCTGTTGGGATGCTGCAAGCTGGAATGGAACAAAATACTGTAGCAAGACACTTTGGAGTTCATCGGAACACCATCCAATCATTATGGAGACGTTTTCAACAATCTGGCAACACCCAGGATCGACCGTGCTCTGGGCGACCTTGTGTGACGTCACGTCAACAGGACAACCACATTAGACTTGTGCATCTGAGAAATCATTTTCAGACAGCAAGTTTGACTGCCCGTAGCATTCCAGGGCTTCGACCAATTAGTCCAAGAACTGTGCGTAATCGTCTGCGCGAGCAAAACATCAGACCAAGATGTCCAGTGGTGCGCCCAGTACTGCTTCAACGTCATCGTATCGCCAGACTAGCGTGGTGCACAAGACATCTGCGATTCAGAATACAGGACTGGGCCAATATTCTGTTCACTGATGAATCCAGATTTCATTTGGATAGCAGTGACGGCCGTTGTAGGGTGTATCGTCGCGTTGGGGAGCGTTACCAGGACGCTTGTGTTGTGCAACATCGACATTATGGTGCAGGTAGCGTTATGCTGTGGGGTGGAATATCAGCACGTGGAAGGACCCCTCTACAAATTGTCAATGGAAATCTCACTGGCGTACGCTATCGAGATGAAATTATTCAGCGTCATGTGATACCCTTCATACAGAGACATCAAAATCACATCACTCTGCAGCAAGACAACGCAAGGCCACACGTTGCACGTGTAGTCAGGGACTTGTTTGTTCAACAGAATGTCGATGTCTTGCCTTGGCCAGCTGTTTCCCCCGATTTGTCGCCGATCGAGCACGTCTGGGATGAAATGGAAAGACGTTTACGCCGTTTACCAAATCAGCCAGTGACATTGGCTGATTTAGGCCAGGCTTTAACCAATATCTGGAACAACATCCCTCAAGCATTTCTAATCACTTTAGTGGCATCAATGAGGCGTTGCTGTCAAGCATGCACGAACGCAAATGGTGGTCACAACGTGTTATTAATTTTGTTAATTCAATTTCAAATAACAGTGACTTTCGAGTGTGCTGAAATTGATGTTATTTGACATTGACATTAATGTGTTATGAGATGTTGTTACGAATACATGTGTTAACAGTATTACAAAAAATAAAATTTGTTCATTGTAATTTTTAAATGTTTTTTCATATATTAAATAATGCACAGTTTCTTTTTTCCGCTAGTATATATTTAGGAAACAATTTTTCTCCTATGGGGAATTGTCATTACCAGAATTTGAACAAAGCAAAACATTTTGTGACCTTTGATGCTGGTTAGAATGAACAAATATTGGCCTCTTCCATTATTTTTTTTTCTCAAACAAGTCGTTGATAAAAGAAGAATTACATTCATATTGTCCCATCCTGAGAGCAGTTTGATCTAAGTACATTGCAAAAACGCGCCATGGTTATACAATGACAAGGCAAAATCACATTCTTAAGTTTCTAATTAAGAATTAAAAACACTGAATAAAAATCTATTAGAATGGATTACTCGACAAACCTATAATCATAAGTATTCATTGTTAGTACTATATTTTCAATTGTAACTACATGTATTATTTTCAATAGACGTTCACTATAAAGCACTAAAGCCAAAAGTAATATGTTTAATGTGGATTAAAAATAAATCAATAAAAAATCAATAAAATCATCAAATATGTAAAAAAATAAATAAAAAATATATCAAAATAAATTTGAGGCCAAAAATTTTTGTAGAGGCCAAATTTGAGGCCAGGCAAATTTTTGAGCCCAGGCCAAAATTTGGGGCCAAGCCAATTTTGAGGCCAAAAGTGAGGCCAGGCCAACTTTGAGGCCAGGCCAGGCCAATGGGGCCAGGCCAGGTTTTAGAGTATGCCCTTTAAAATGCACCACTCATGCCGCGCAGTGCAGGTGCCATATAACCAACTGCTTGTTAGGTCACCACAGGGGTTAAGTCCAGTTGTGGGAACCTTTTAATTAAAATAATCATAAGTGTCGTCCCTATACTTGATCATTCATGATATAATTAAGTCAGCTGGCCTTTAATCAATTACAGCTAATCTACTGACCAAAAAGCAAACAGCTTGCTCGCAAGTTGTAAATAATTATGCATTTGGGAATTTTTATTCTGAAATTGGGAAAATCTGTGGCTTTTTGCCATTGGGAATGGGTCCGATATTCGGTTCAAATTTGAGGGAGTGACAGCCCTGTGCTGACGAAAACAAGACTGTCACTAAGTGGGAAAATCGTCGACATTTTGAAACGAGCTCTATAACTCTACAATTAACACTCAAATTTAAATAGATCATTAGAAATGCATTACTTAAGCATTCTAAACAATAAAAATAAAAGGATGACTGCACTTACGGACATGCGATATTTGCGAGAAAACATCTAAACTGCAACTTTACGCAATCACCAAAATTGTGACCAAGCCCCTTTAACATTACAATGCAGAGCAAGTAATACTTATAGTAACATGTATAAACCTTTGTTGTCAGATGTCTTTGATTTCTTTTGATGGTCATCCTTTTTATATTCTTGGCTCTTTCTTCCTCTTTTGGCAACAGGTTTGTCTATAACACAAATAAAATGCTATTAGGAATTTCAATGATGACATTGTATGAAGTCATCTACATGCAATTTGTTTTACGCCAACGCATACAATATTTAGCTGAAAAACTTTCTACAGTACCTTCTATCACTTCTTTGAATCAATCCATGTTGTCTCAAGTTGTTTCTTTCATGAGCGCAGTCCGGACTATTAATTCGGAACTCCTCAGGTACGTAGATAGACTTCACAGGATCCGCCCCTCAAGGTGGCTTCACGCTCCCTAAATGGTTCTCTTCTCTAACATGAATGAAACAGATTTCACATATATATAAATGTACACTTGTTGAATAGCTGTATCCACCAGAAATACGTACAGTCAAACTTCGTTATCTCGAACTAGATGGGACTATTTAAAAACTTCGAGATATCCGAGTATTCGAGATATCGATGGTAAAATACTTAAAAAATAAGTGGTTGGGACTTACAAATCACTTCGACATATCCACTGTATTCGAGATATCGGTGTTCGAGATTAACTGTATTCCACTGTGCACAGTACGTCCTGTAGAGTTGGATAGGAATATATTGGCTCTCTGGCACGCTCCTTCCGTCTCAGTTTATCACCGGCCGGCTAATTAGGACAATCTTGAAGAAGGTGGATCCTCCATAGTGTCTGGTTTTTCCAAATTTTTACGTGGATGCCATTTGTAACCCAGGCGGTAGACAGAACACCGGACTGAGGGGTCATATAATCAATTTATTCAATATATACGAAAAAACCTGAAACCTACAACATTGACTGAATGGAGAAAAGATGTCCTACAGAAATGCTGACATCACTCTTTTGTTGTTTTAAAACAGATAAAATTTCTTATGAACACTGTTTATATGCATTAAAATCATACACATGTATGCATGAGTTGATTCTGAATCATCAGCTTCACTGGTTTGCCAATCGTTTATTTCCAGATAATTGAGACCATAACAATCTTCCATCTCTACCACGTGACACCACTGGCAGTAATTATAGTTCTTCTTTGAGTGAGGAGGCCATCCCATCCCCCAGTAGGGCCTCTTCCCTAGGAGGGCGGGGCTCCCTAGCCCATGAAGTTTCCGCGAAGGGATAAAGATCCCCCATTGAATCTGAGGGTAGTACCAGTGGCATTAATGGAACCAAAACCATCTGAGTCTCCCAATATGAAGGGAATTGGTTCGGACATCCACCAGGTTTTCAATCAAAAGAAAATCCACAATGTGGTGCTGGCATCACAGAGCTCCCTTTTTAAGGAGATTTTTGAGGCCAAGAAATTTTCGACCAAACCTGTCACCCCAAAAATTATCAGGGTGAGGAATGTAGAACCAGCTGTCCTGGAAATCTTTATTAAATTCCTGTATAAGGAAACGTCAAAGTAACGTCCAACAATGTCTCTGACATCCTGAAATTGTCAGGGATATTTAAAGTTGAAAAAAAAAGGAAATTTTTAAGGGGCAGGAATTTTCTACCAAACCTGCAGCCCCAAGAATTATAAGAGTGAGCAATGTCTCAGCAGGAGCCATTGAACAGTTTATAAATTTCATGTATACCAGACAGATTAACATAATTAAAGTCTAACTTTGTCTCTGACCTACTTAATTTGGCAGAGACATTTTAAGTTAGAAAACTTTCTTGGCGTTGCATTGGCAAATTAAAAAAACATTGGCCATGCAGAACATTGGCCATGCAGAACTTCTCAAGTTACTGCCAATAATGAGAAGAAACAAAAACATAGCCCATGGAATCAAGATCCACCCTTGAGTTTAAGGGTTGTACCAGTGGCATGACTGAAACTAAAAACCCTCTCCCATTTATGATTATGAGGGTATTGGTTCTTACATCCATGAGGTTTAATTTCGAGCAGAAGAAAATTTGCGATGTCACATTTCAAGTGCTGACACCACTGTCCAGTCCAGAAAGTCGTGCTGGCATCACAGAGCTCCCTTTTTAAGGCAGTTTTTGAGGCTCAAGAATTTCCTGCCAAACCTGTAACCCCAACGATTATCAGGGATAGCAATGTTTCAACAGAAGCCATGGAAAACTTCATCTGACGATTTTTTGTATACTGGATGTAGGGTAATAAAATGCCACTTGATCTCAGACCTGCTTACATGCAAGTTAGCAGTGCCTATTGGAAAACTCTTTGAGCTTAAAACCTTATAAATGCAGAACTGCTGAAGTTACAGTCCATAATGAGAGGGAGCAGAAACATAGGGATGGGCCAAAGTATTATGAAAACCCTTAGTAAAAAAATTTATGGTTTGTAGGAAGAGTGAAGATTTCCTAGACTTGGACACTGAAACTGTATGAATGATCTTCTCCAACGACAGTCTCAACATCGAATCAGATATGGCCATCTTCTATCAGCAGTTTGTTGCATTGGCCATCTTGGAACGGACGAAAAAGAGAAGTACATTGATTGACAAGGTCATGGGTTGTGTCCGCTTTCCACTGCTGACTGGAGAACAACCCAAATACCATTATGAGGGAATCTGTCCACAAGGTTTTCCTGTCAAATAAAATCTGCGATGGATCATTTCAAGACGTCCTAATCCCTGTTCACAAAGAAGTGTTGGCTTCCCAGAGTTCACTATTCCGGAAGGTGTTGGGAGATGAAAAATTCTCTTCAGATCCGGTCACCCCTCAAATATTAATCCTGAGTGAAGAATGCTGGATAAAGAACTGTATGTGAGACAATGCAGAGATGATTAAGCTGATGCCCACAATGAGAGGGAGCAAAAACGTACCGATGTGTCAATGTATTATTTATGGAGATCAATGGTAAGAACTTCAAGAAGTGGTCAGGAAAGGTGAAACTTTCCGATGTGAATAGGCTAGGGAGAAGACCGTGGAACTCGATCCTCTTCAAGGATGGCTGAGAAGTATGGAAGGCAGTATATTTGATCTGAATCGCTTTACTGGTCCAGCTGCAGGATCTCCATAAAATGTTGATCTGCTGAAAAATAAACCAGATGACATTAAATTGACATTGGAGAACATCAGCTAAACAATCTAAAAAGACTATACGATTTCAAAGGCAATGCAAACATGAAGCTTGCAAAAAAAAAGTTAAATAAATAACAAGAGGCCCATGGGCCACATCGCTCACCTGAGCAACAATAGACATAATAAAATCAGCTTTATCGAGTCATATACAAAATATCTGAACAATGTCGTATAATAGATCCTGTATAAAAAAAAATTCCCTTGCATTTTCTTATGTTTATCATTGAGCCCCTTTGTAACAGGATGGTTTTACAATCATATCACATATTGAGCATTGCAGTTCTCAAGAAGATGATTAGACTTAAACAACTATCTATACACTCAACAAAACTTCTAAGTGTTCACCAAGCATCATAAATGTATTTCCTATATGAAATAAGCACATTTATTTGTCTTGCTGTCAGGGTGACTGATTTCCACTTTACTTTCAAATTGTTAAGAATGATGCATTGACCTTGACCTCTGGTTGCGATCCGAAACCTTGACCTTTGCTTAATATCACTAACACTTCCGGTTTGGTTGAAATTAGTTCAAAACTTTAAGATTGTTTTAGGTTGCCGATGAAAATTGATAATGCAATTAAGAAATAGAAAAATTATATCAAAATAACGTTTCCTTCGGATTGCTTGATATTTAAAACAGTGTCTAGGACAAAATAAACAGCAAATTTAAAGTGAGTACAATCTGTTGTAGAAACAATGCAGACACCAAAACTCCAATGGCTCCGGCTGTGTTCTCAGTGATCATTTTTGACCATGTTAAGTGGTTTTCTTTTTAAACTATCACCAAAGACTTATATCAATCACAAAAAAATAACAATCATATTAAGCATGCGCAGGAAAATACCAATTCAATGTTTTGACGTTTCGTCACGGGTAAATGATTTGGTGTTGTTTTATTTTATCTGTGCTATTGATAAGAAGACATATCAATTACGCAATGTTTAAAATTTCTCATCATTTTAATTCTTAATTTCGAAATTATTCTATTTATTAGGGTGAACACTTAGAAGTTTTGTTGAGTGTATAAGAATTATAAACTTATGATATAGAATTTATTTACCAGAATTTAATGTAATTCGAAATCAATGCAAAAATAACGGAGTTACGCCGCTTCAAAGTGGCAATTTTTACCTGCTTTGAGAAATCCAATAAAGAGAAAATAGAATTAGGCGATAACGAGGCTTCAGCGGAAGTGACGTCACAAGGTCAACAGGAGGAAAATTTCCATACAAAGCTATACAAAATAAATTTGATTTTACAGCCAAAATAATTGATATGGGTCTGATGTTTTGACGTATTAAGTTATCTTAAGAGCATGTCTACGAGAAAACCATGCAAATATGGAAAAAAGCCGTGGTAGCAAGTCTCAAGAATGAACAGAATCTTATCATAGCTTTAAAGGATACCTATTTAGAGTCAGATATATGATGTTTGTTTTTGCACGGGATGTTTCTATTTATAGTAACAGCCAGTATTGCGTTCTGGTTAATATGCCTCTAAAATGCATACCTTTTAAGGGAAAAATTGTCAAATTCTGAGTGAGTAACTAATTATAAAATGTATAAACAACATCTAAAGAAAAGAAGACTATATTCTTAAAGAAGAAGTTCCAACAATTAATTGTTGCATATTTTGTTTCATATTTCTATACACACAATGATGACCCAAGGGCGCAAATGTTGGCAGGATGCCAAAAAATGATAAACAAGATGTAATTATAATCGGGGCGATTATAAAGTCTCCCAAACGAACGAGGCCATCATTGGGGGTAGGGATGACCAACATGTGTCAAACTTTACAGACAAAAAGAGTTAATACTTGAATATTTCTATTTGTGAAATTTAATGAGGTTCCCTAGGGGTCATTTACTATATTTCAGGTGAACCGACATGACGCAAGGAACAAGAATATACATGGTTTAGGGGTGGGGATCTCAACCGTTTTCAAGATATTTGGGCACTTCCTGTTCGAGGGGGGGTCAGGACTACTCTCGGGGCCAATGACCTACATACCGTTTGATGCCCCTTAACACAAGGATCAAGAATATATATGGTTTAGGGGTGGGGATCTCAATCGTTTTCAAGATATTTGGGCACTTCCTGTTCTAGGGGGGTCAGGACTACCCCTAGGGCCCAAGACCTACTTACCATTTAATCCCTCTTGACACAAGGAACAAGAATATATATGGTTTAGGGGTGGGGATCTCAACCGTTTTCAAGATATTTGGGCACTTCCTGTTCGAGGGGGGTCAGGACTACCCTTGGGGCCCATGACCTACATACCGTTTGATGCCCCTTAACACAAGGATCATGAATATATATGGTTAAGGGGTGGGGATCTCAATCGTTTTCAAGATATTTGGGCACTTCCTGTTCTAGGGGGGTCAGGACTACCCCTGGGGCCCATGACCTACTTACCATTTAATCCCTCTTGACACAAGGAACAAGAATATATATGGTTTAGGGGTGGGGATCTCAACCGTTTTCAAGATATTTGGTCATTTCTAATTCCTGTGGGGTGGGGATGACCCCAGGGGTAAGATCTAATCAACCCCATATATTGCCTATAATAGTCAATATATGATTCTGAAAACCCTATGCAATTATCTCTGTCCGTTTTCAAGTTATAACCATTTACAATAGAGTCTACGATTTTTCCCATAAGGTTCTATGTTAGACCCCACACCCTTTTGACCCCCCAAAAAAGTGGTTGGCCAACCCCAAATGAGAAAAATCAAAACAGCGTGCACAACTAGATATGCAGGCCTATCACATCCTAAAGTTTTGTAGAATTCTGTTCGGCCATCTCTGAGAAACGTGACGGACAAGTTCAGAGCGAGAAAGAAGAAGAATAATAATAACTAGAGCAAAGCTCGTTGCAAAGCAACGAGTGGGTCTTCCGTTAATGTCGAAAGTAAAGCTAGAAGTACCTCTAAGAAGCAGAGTTCTTAAACTAGTGACAAAAGTAACTTAATAACAAAAAGATAAAAAAAAATCGAATGATTCTTGGTACGACTTAACAAAATCCGAATTATTTTTAGTATGAATTAACAAAAATTTTAACTATTTCAAGAACGACACAACAAAAAAATCCGGATGTTTTTATGTACGACTAAACAATTTTCGAATTATTTTAGGTACAAGTTAACTTAACTTTGAACTATCATCCATATTTTAAACCTAGAATGCAGAAGTAAAATTTCCGTAAAAAATCAATTTTTTAACGCTTATATCCCGTAATCAATCGTCAGATTTTTAAACGGATTTCAGTTTTAAATTTAGCTTGATGAGCTCTTTTGTGTTTATGATTAATGATGTATAACAAACTATTTCTCCGGAAATAGTAATTATGAAAAGATTTTTTTAGCCCTCCTGGCCCCT
Organism: Magallana ariakensis; assembly: GCA_020458035.1. Lineage (NCBI taxonomy): Eukaryota > Metazoa > Mollusca > Bivalvia > Ostreida > Ostreidae > Magallana > Magallana ariakensis. Next base: position 41,328,070 of record CM035811.1, on the reverse strand, counting down.
AATTTGAGGGGCCAGCCCCCCTTTTTGATATCAAATAAAAGGTCTTGTAAATATAAACATATTTTGTTCAACAAGTGTTCAAGAATTGTTGTCCGTTCAAGTTATACCTGAACAACTGTGTTTTAGGGGCCGACACTTAACCTCCTTAACGGGGCCACCAAAAAAAACTTTTAGGTAGCATTTTGTTTAAAACATTATTCTGAGCAATTTTTCCTCTACACCGCTTTTAAAAGGGTTGACCTTCGAATTCCGTACTATGTGCTTGTTGCTATTCAATTGTCAGAAACTTACTGATGTATAGTTTACTTTTTTTATACTTCTTTGAATATTTTCTATATAAATTTACTATGAACTAAACAACATTGAGATAGTGACCATTTCAAAGGGTCTCGCTTAAATTATTTCAGAGGATTGCTTTGACCATGACCTACAACATAGAAATTTTTCCAGCTGGCATAAAACTTCTAATTCAATCTAACATACAGACATTTTTGTTCAGTCTGAACAAGATTAAGCCATTGGGAAATAATCTACGGTCTCAAACTGATTTAAAAGAGATCTGCTATGACCTTCACATTGACTTTGTTCAAGGTCACTGCATGCCATTAACCAAAAAGCGCTGTTTAAGTAAAGTATTAGCCAAATAGGGGCTAAAAGGAGAGTATATATATGCTCTTGAAATAAGGATTTTTGTGTGATCTGATATGACTTTGACACTTGATCTACACCGTTGCATATCCTTTGATTAAAGGCATCATGTAGGTGAAGTAAGAGCAAGATTGGAGCATTGGGAAAGAAGATATACTCTGGACAAGGATTTTTTTTTATAAAATTCTGTTCTGACCTTCACAGTTGACCTTGAAAATTGGTTCAAGGTCACTACACACCCTTTATTCAAAAGCTCTCTTTATGTGAAGTCTGAGCCAAATTGGGCTAAGTAGAAAGTATAAATGTTCTGAAAAAAGAATTTTCGAGTGATCCGATATGACCCTGACCCTTTACCTAAATTCATTCAAAGTCAGTGCACATCGTTTGACCATAGACACTCTGTGAGTGAAGTATTAGCCAGATTGGACCAAAGGGAGAGAAGATATGCCCCAGTCAAGGATTGTATATGTAATTCTGCTATGACCTTAGCCTTTTACCTAGAAACATGGTTCCAGGTCACTGCACACCCTTTACCCAAAGGCACTCTGTGGATAAGGTATGAGCCAGATTGTGCCAAGGGGAGAGAAGCAATGCTCCGGACAAGCGATCTCAGATGGACGGACAGACGGACAGACGAACAAACTGATCACTAAAGGGCGCCCGCATAAACATGCTTTTCTATCTAATCATGAATGGTTTCTGTGCTATCTGCCCATGGTGAATAGTCATCAAAACCATTCATCGGCAGCATTCGATTTCCCTCCTTTTTAAACTCAGAACACCTCTGACATAATCCTATTGCTGCATTAAATTCAAAGTCCAATAACTCCAATTTGTTTATCATCAAAAAATTCTGCATCGCTGACAAATAAAGGTTTCTTCAGTATAATAAAATACCTATTTACTGACTATTCAGACAATAGCAAGTTTATTGTCCCCCCCCCCCCCTTCCCTCGACAGCAACTATTTCACTCGGCTTCGCCTCGTGAAATAGTTGCTGTCTTGAGGGACAATAAACTTGCTATCATCCTCATAGCCAGTAAATAGGTATATAATGTTCCATCCATCTACATTTCGAGTTATATAACCTCCCTTTGTAACCTGCAATTTCACTGTGTAAAGTCAACACAAATGGCATAGCCCCAAGTTTCACAATTTACTTCTGCTTCTCATGTACTTAACATTAGGAGCCTTCATATTGCATACCAATGCCAACAAGAGACATCCCTCTAACTAATGATAATCATCAAAATTCATTTCATGAATCTTAACAACACTCATAAGCCTTCAAGTACAGCAACTCTCAATTTTACAAATAGATTAACGGGTACTTTATCCGAAACTGTCCCTTGCTACCTTTAACTTAGTACACTAACACTGTATGAAAAGACATTTTGTCTTAGACTTAGAAAGCTAATGCAATTCTGAGAAAAAGTATACCACATATTGCCAATTCCATTGAGGTTTAATAAAAATATGGCCATTTAAGTGAACCCACCATTTTTACTTTCCTCTATTCAACACAGATTCATAGGGTTCTCCATAGTAAAACATCTTTACCTGACCTTTTAGAGGTCAATTGTTGTTCAACCTGCCTTAATAAGAAACTTTTTTCAATACAACATACATCTACATGATATTATCATGATAAAAGCATCACATTGCTTAGAAATGCCCTTACATGAATACCCACCCCCTATCTTTTGATTTTCATAAAAATTCATGGTTTGAAATCTTTTACCTAATTGTATGCAACTTGTGGCAGTTTCTTTGAGTCATTTCTCACACATATTTGAAATCAATCATCAATGATACTAAAATTTGATCTTTTTTTGTTTATTAAATGATTTGTAGCATTTGAATTAACAAATAGACATGCTTTCCTGCATGTAATTTCTTGTTTTCATGAAAAAAAGTATGCTTACAATCAAATTTAGTGAATATCTAATATATTCAGGTTTCTAGTCTCCTTTTAACCATGCTAAAACAGTAAGTTCTACAAGTTAGACATCTGCCTCAAATTAAAATTAAATTCAAACACACCTGGGTAGCTGGAGACGGAGGAGAATTCCATGAAAAATGTTCAAATTTTACATGTTTTCCTACATTTTTATGCATATATACATTAAAAAGGTAAAAATATGTTGTATCTTGTTAATTTCAAAAGTAATTATCATAGCAGATGTTATTTCAAGGTCAAATGTACATTTACATATCCTACATGTAATCTTAATGGTAACACTTGAAAAGAGGGGGGTGATTTTTCAATTATGTAAACACATCTAAATATTATATTATTATAAAATACAAAATAAAGGAAACATAATTGCATACTTTTATTGAAAAACAAATTTTCACAACTAACAATTGTGAATTTGTTTAAACAGCCTTAATTTTGTTTTTCATAATTTCTTATCAAACACAAACCACAACAAGGCATGATGCTTTCTTAAAGTTCCATTATTTTTTCATGAATTATCCGATTTAATTTGAATTACCGGTAAATAGTCTGTAGAACACAAGGATTATGCATGTGGGTAGAGGTGACAGGTTAACCTTAAGAGCTGAAACCACAAGAATCAACAGGTATTGTGGTCGCCATGTGGTAACAACAGTCCGTTTTGAGCTGAAATTGAAAAAAAATCAATTAGCTGTGTTAACATACATGTACTAATACATGTAATAGCTGTGTTTACATTAACATATCTGGAAAAAATACACTGGCCATGCAGTGTAATAAGTATGACATATCCCAATACATAACATTAACATTTAGGCACTACAAAAACAAAACTTTGCATATCAAGTCATAATATAACATTATTATATTACAGGTATAGACACATATCAAATTAAGAGAGAGAGAGAGAGAGAGAGAGAGAGAGAGAGAGAGAGAATATTAGAGGTTTACTTGTTGTGCGACAGTCAATATTTCAATTCGTAAACTACTGTAATAAGGAAATATTACCCATCCAAACAGCGTCAAAGTATAAGCTTTTGCTATACCATGTTTTATCAATTCTACTGAGGGTTTTTTTTTGCGAATAAATATAGTGAAAGTCTTTTTTCTTCTTTTCATGTTTAAAAAACAATACTATGTAAAATGTGCATAAAATTTCATGAACAATTTTACAAAGCTTTGGATTTTGGTTGCACATTCAAAAAATAAGGGATTGATAACATGCTCATTTTAAAATTCAATGCACTGTTGATTTCTTTTACTAGACAGAAATATTTTTGTTACAAAATTTAGTTGCTCTCTGATGCTTTGCCAAGATTAAAAGCACGAGAGAGAGAGAGAGAGAGAGAGAGAGAGAGAGAGAGAGAGATCTGAGGCACATGCAGTAAAAATTATTACATATATTTTGTCTTACTTTAAAAATTGTTAGATACAATGTAGATGTGATATGCATGTAAAGTTTATCTATAACAAATTAATATGTATAAAAGATAAACTAATCTCAAACAAATTACTATGCTTCTGTGAAATAATTAAATCTTGAGAAGAATATTTTATAGATATCAGGGAACATGAACCTAAAATCTGAGCTTGATATAATATGAAGTTCTTTTCATCTTGCACTCTGTTTTACATGCTCTTTCACGAGTGACAACCATATATAACACTTAACAGAGAGCGAGACGAAAGGTCTAATTTTAATTAGATTGAACATTTACCATGTCAATTATATTTTTTTAATTAAGCACAAGCCTGTTTTTTAATTTATAAATTAAGTGAAAGGCGATATGATAAAGATCTGTTACATGTAGTTATCATCATGCAAACATGAACTCTAATTACAACATTCTACTCTTGTGTACCTTGGGACCACCACCCCTTTTAATTGCACTGTTTTACATAGAAAGAATAATCTTACCGTGGTCAGGCTACGCTCAGGTCACAATAAGAATTCGTCCCATATACTTGCAATGTAGCAGCCGCGAAGCGGATCTGCCTCGCGTCGATTTTAAGTCTGTTAAAAATAATCTGCAGGGGGGAAACACATTTTTATACATTACAAACCTTTTTGAACATGCATATGTAGTTAAATCCACAAAATATCCATTTAATTAGTCGTACTAAGGCATTTTGTTAATATACACGTTTGAATTGCCTGCCATTTTGTCGGAAATCGTACTCGGAAAGTCTCGGATTTTATCGTAAACATGGCGACCATAAACAGCGAATTTTCAAACGTGATGTTACAAGTGGCAGTGATTTTGTTACAAAAATAGTTTATGAGGTAAAATGGGATTATAAAAGCAATATTGTAGATATTTGAGACCAATCATATGAAAATTTAGGCGAGATATTAGGGCTGTCACGGGTACCCGAAAAAAACGAGAACCGCGGAACAATTTGTTCGGTTCAGTTTCGGTTCGGTTTTTCCGGATTTCGGTTCGGTTCCGATTTGTGTAATAGAATCCATATTCTATGAAAAATGGTGTCGAAATTGAAAGGCTCAGTAGTGTGGACTTGTTGTTTTTAATAAACATTGTCATGTATACAACTGGTCTTGTATACCGATTATTATTCACTCATCCTAAATAAAAGTATCACGCGATTTACCTGTGTATAAAGGAGAAATACTAGTTCAATAAACAAAGATGGCGGCTTACGATTCGGACATCGAACATGTTTCAATATTTGTTAATAGAAATGTTTAGGGTAAGAATTTCCTAGATTAAATAATAGTGAAATTGAATTAGGAAAGCCAGAAGTCAAATTGATGCAAAATAATGTGGGGAAATCTGCGTGGTTACAGAAAACAGAAAACACACGGTGTGCATTACTACACGAACATATCATTAGACTTTACTCGTTTCAAATCATAAATATTACTTTCTTTGTTAACATATTTGATTTATCAAATCCTGTAACCATTTATTAAAATAAGCATAAAGATATATCTTAAAACGAAAGGCACGTATTGAAAAATCGGCCAAAGGTAAACTTATTTATAACTATCAAGAAAGGAACTTCATAATGAAAACAGAAGTTTACAATGATTTTTTTCTAATAATCCTTTGTAGTACATAAGGCTTTAAAAATGTTCAGTAAGTTATCTGTGGTGAAATTATTCTATGAATTAATATTGTTTATTTAATTTAAAATCATCAAATGTAATTTGAATTTCTAATCAGGAAACTAGTTATTTTGTTAAAGATAGTTATGAAAGAGTGAAGAAATAGAAAAAAATAAACTTTAGAAGTTACAAAGAATGAATTTAATTTGAAAGTTGACCCGAACCGAAAAACCCGAAACCGAACCGAAAATTTTACGACCCGACCCGAAAAATTTTGGAACCGTGACAGCCCTACGAGATATAGTGCAATATAATTTTTTTATTTGCTACGAAGCGAGTATATGGGACGAATTCTATCGTTAAACCGGGTCCGTAGGACATCTGTCATTTTAACAATAGAACATTCTATCTATGTTTTACAGTGTATGTGTTGTTCAATACACAATAAGACATACATATGCATAGCAAAACAATAAATAGAAATTCAAAAGAGTGATGTGCATAACATACACGTGAAAATACACTGGAAAGAAAATATTCCGAGATTCCTCTGACTCTAACATCCGCTTTTATATTGTGACGCACGTCAAAAGCGGAGGTTGAAGTCAGAGGAATTTTGGATTAGATTAAAAAGTACAAATACTTTAAAAAGAAAAAGTCAACAGGACATATCATGAATTGAAACATACCTTTATAATCTCTCATACGATAGTTGAGCTGAATTTCCCACTATCGACGTATTGCAAGCCATGCCTCTTTTAAAAATGTTCACACACCGCTATCAGCTGTTCTTCGCAGTCAAAACATGGCGAGTTGACATGGTGGATCGTACGATAATTATTTCGATTAAAACTAATAAGTTTGTGTTTAATATGCAAAGCACAGATTAACATACATTACATTAATGCATTTATTTTTGAAGTAAATAATTACAATAGATATATATTCATATTTGAAATCTTATCAAACTCATATTTACTGTAGTGATCCAATTTAATCTACATTGCACGTGTTGTTCTATTATTCAACAACTGAAAGATCTGCGACGATTAGGCCATACATAGGCTTAATATTGCGATTTAAATAACACTCTTACCAAATTTCAGAAAAGACTTTCGATAGCTTTTCGCTGTGAAATATAGAATTGGGATCTGTGTCTTCAATCTCAGCTGCTTTGTTTTGTTATGATTCCTGTTGACAAAATTTTCTCTTTTTGCAAAGGAATTTTACACATTCAACGCAATTATCAATCGAATTAACGAAATCGTTTCAACAAACACTCAGATAAATAGTTAAAAATTTATGACATGTACGAATTGTTTTCAGCAGGAGTTACTTTCAGGGTGAATTTTGCACTATTTTCTAAATCTTGACTGCGTAATTAAAATTTCCGAAAAAATCAATATTTAAACCCCGTTATCTCTACAATTCGTGTCCTCAAAGTCTTCGCCCGTCGATGACTCCCCTTCAAGCTGATTGTACAGAAGAAACGAATCAACAATGCCATGTGCTTGCCATGCTTGTTTTGATCATGTGACAGACTATTTTTACCGGCGTTGACAGAGATGGATTTCACGGCGTGTAAACCCGTGAATCTCCATTTTGCAGCAAGCGCTAGCTTTTTGTGAGGAAAAACATTCGGTTCAACTCCATGCGCGGATCTAGAGGGGGGGGGGTTGGGGGTCCGAACCCCGGTATCAGGAGAAAACGTACCCAGGAAAAAACGTACCCAGGAGAAAACGTACCCAATTTCTAGGGTACGTTTTCTCCAGGAGAAAACGTACCCGGGTACGTTTTCTCCAAGAGAAAACGTACCCTATGAAAATCATAGATATACTACTTAATAGTTTTTAATACTTTTAAATACTATTTTACATAATAAATATACAGAAATGTATGAATTTTATAGATATATGAATTTGATACTTTATATTTTTAATGGGTTTGGACATATTGAATATTTTTCAAATGCTACTTTAATGCATATTTCAATGCATAAATATATAAAGATTTATTCATTTTATAAATAATATCTTTATAATAATTGTAGCAACTTTTATTTTAGTACGAATTAATGACCTGTCAAAAAGTGTTATCAATCTACTTCTTTTAAGTTTTCCATTTACCGTTAGCCTTACCTATATGAGTAACTCTATGCGAGATCCCCCTATCGACTTCTTGAGATACTCATCATTTAATTAGTTCTCCAAATTAGATTGCAATAAAAACTAATTTAACGGTTTCGTTTATGGTGGATTAATTGCCGACTAATTAAACTGCTCATGCGATGTTCGTGTATGTGTATATGTAACAAATAATTGTCTAATTAAACAAAAGTATTGTCTTAAAAATTTATGTACGTGACTATGTATTTAAAAACAACAGCAACAAATGATACAAACGTTTATTTAATATTTTATTTTGTTTCATTTAAGAATATTTATGAAAACTATTATTTATGATTTTCATAGGGTACGTTTTCTCTTGGAGAAAATGTACCCGGGTACGTTTTCTCCTGGAGAAAACGTACCCTAGAAATTGGGTACGTTTTCTCCTGGGTACGTTTTCTCCAGCATTCCGAACCCCCCCCCCCCACCCCCTGGAAAATGAGAAGTTATCAAATTTACATAGTAAAATTATCGCAAATATGCCTCGGACCCCCCCCCCGGAAAACACATTTATGCTTTGGAAAGGCGTCGGAAGCGGAAATATTAAGAGTGATATTTTAAAATTGCAGTTATAGGCATAGTCGCCCCCACCTCCCACGGATTAGGAATTTCATGAATATGGGAATTAAATTTTTTTTACAGGTATTATTTTTGTTTGGTCTTTTTTGAGTTACAGGTATACTACCCCCCCCCCCCCCGAATGATTCGGAATTAGGTGTTTTTTGGGGGGGTTTTTGTTGTTTTTTATTTTTATTGTTTTGCTCGTCAACATTTCTGATGATTAGGGGTAGGCCCCCTACTTTCAATTCGGACCCCCCCCCCCCCCCTGGAAAAAAGTTCTGGATCCGCGCATGTTTTCCAGTGTCTTTGTATGCAATAACATAACACGTACAAATCAAACTTGTATCGTATATTTCGATAATTTCACCAATGACAAAAATGACGTACTATTGTCTATTTTAAGTTTATAAAGGTCACGAAAAAACAGGGGTATGAAAACTGACCCCTTTTTTCTTTGTATATATGTATGTTTTTAGAACTACAGATTTCAATGATAAACTTCTCGAGAAATTCTTGATACAACAACATTGATGAGTGAGATACCTTAAGATAAACTGGACGCTATTCAGTAAGGTGAAATAAATAGAGAACAGGTGATAATGTAACCATTAGTTTTTTGTTTACAAACATAAGCTTGTTTCAGTGAATAATTGTTTTTTTTCCCCCCATCAATTTGCAGATTGATTTTTAACGCTTTATTTTAGAATTATCACCAGTACATGTAGGCGTAAATCGGAGATAGTAAAAGTCCAGTGTTACAAAATGTGTGTGTTGCATCTCTGGTGCGCACGAAAGACTCTTCAATTATAATCGGGATCGTAATGCATAAAAAATATTGTGTCTGCTACAAATGAGGTTTACAGACGAACGAGAACAGTGTTTGATTTCAGGTAGTACGAAACACCCGTTAAGTTAACTAGTTCTTTGGAATATTTTCTCAAATCGAAGTTATAATGGCAAAATTAGTAATTTCAAATGCAGAGTTATAATGGCATAATTCTGGAAAAAGTTTATTTCAGTCACACATTTCATTCACTCAAGGCAGAACAAAGTCGATGTTCACATGGTACATATACCGCGTATTTTGATCATTTATAAACCTACATTTCAATGGTGTTCATTTTATTTTGTGTAATTCAGCCTTCTAAATGGAGCCTAACGTTTATAACTTGTGTTTGTTTAATGTTAAGGTCACGTTAAAAGTCAATATGATGACGTCATCTACGATTTTTATCATATCTGTCAAATATCTTAAAACCCTTAATAAATCTAAAATTGACGCTCAGATTTCCATTATGATAAATCTGAATAATAGGGTCATGACAATTATGCTATTGTGTGTGTTTTATTTAAAGTGTCTCTTAAGATACCTTTTAATATTGCAAATTTTTATATACTCTGTCACAAGTTTCTGCTTTCACCACTTTTTTCTTGATATTTCAATAACCAAAATTCCTTTGTCCCTAAACTACATTCATCCATTAAAATGAAGAAAAAAACCCAGATTATCTGTTTTGCATGCCAAGTCAACCATATATACTGCTTCAGGTTTCAGTAGTCAGAAAGTACGCAACCAAAACTAAAAAGTATACGGGGATTTTGAATTGCAACAGCCATGAAAGTACCTGGATGATAATGTTGAAAAATTATGCAAGATATTCCGAGTGATCACCTCTGAATTGGGGAAAAGATGTCAACATTTCCCATTATAAATCTTTTAGAAAGAAATCTGACAATGAAGATCGATACATGTATCTTAGATATTTGCCTTTTCATCTATTTCAATTGTATTTCTTTCACAGGTATGTGTATTTATATCAAAAATCATCCAAATGTGATGAAAACAATAACTTGGGACAGACTATATATAATAGGTAATTCACATTGCCCTATTTCTATTTATCATGAAGTTTTATCCCTTTTCTAATAAACAGGTCAGATATTAATTTTGACAAATTTTCTCATTACACAAAATAAATAAGATTAAGTCAATTATTTGTCCACTAGGATTGACAAATTTTTGGCCCATTTGCATTAATTTTGTTTTTTGTTGTTTAAAATGCTAGTAATAACTGTCAAATAAGCATCTCTTTGTACATATATATATTAGAGATATGCATACAGTTACTTGGATTTTAATTTTTGATAACTTGTGGGAAAAATATTAGCTGTTGAACTTAGTTATTTTTTGGCAAAATAATGCATATAGAGTACCCCAATTCTCTGGATAGGTATAGTGTTTATCAATTCAGGGTTGACAAATAGATTATCATGGATACTGTTCACACAAAACAAAACCTGGTTTGCTGTCACATTGACAGCTTTTCTCTTGTTCTTTCGTTAACTTTGGAATAATAACAGGAGATTCTACATTGTTAAAAACCCAGCGACAGTAAAACCATAAACGCGTGGCCACTGATAATCATTGCGACGTCATAGATAGACACAGAATTAAGCATGTTCTCTTTATTAGGTTCATATAAGGAAATATATTTGCAAATGTATGAAGATTATGTACATTAAGACAAATTTATATTTGCTCAATGTATTTCATATGTAATAAAGCTTATAACCAGTTAGCTACATTGATCAAAGTCTGACATTGTTGCACAGGTGAGCAATGAGGCCTATAGGTCCCTTGAAATCAATGAGATATGTTTTCTTGTTGGTATTGCTTTAAATGGTATCTGTTCTATAAAACTGATCGGTTCTGTACAATTTTACTTTCCCGGTTTTTATGAATGCTCACTTACAAGTGACGATTGTTATCTAATAAATTATGATTTATTTTCAGCAGACCATGGTCATTGAAGAGGGAATGCACAGCTTGACAAGAACTGTTAGGATCAAGTACATGTATTACTTTGATGTATTAGAAAATGTAAATCATCAGTATATATATATATAGCTAAGTATAACACAATTACATACCAAGCAGGCACGTTACTAAGCAACAGGGAGGTGACAACCCCTATATTTTTAGGTTTCCCCTTACTTAAATCAGAAATGCTGTTATGAGCCCGCCAGAAGTTGCATTAATCAAAACATAGCAGCTAGCAAAAACAAATTCCAAATTCTCCTTATAAATATGTCATATACATGTATATATTATAAGAGGTTTCTGCCTGTAAATGGGGCTGATCGACTATATAAATTTATTTTGTTAAGTGTCAAACAACATTTTAGATGCATTATAGCTGACTAGCCCACTTATAAAAGAATACAAAGTCATTTCAAGTTTAAATGTGTGGTGTTCCCATACTGGAGTGAAAAGGTCCTAACAATTAAATTAATTGCCTTTTTGAAAGCTATAGGATATACCTGGTACATGTGTTTATTGCTGAGAAAATATTAATTTATTATACCCCTGCTCCGAAGGAGAAGGGGGTATACTGTTTTACCCTTGTGTGTTCATCTGTCCGTCTGTCTGTCCATCCGTAACAAAAATTTCTGTTGCATTTTTCTCAGCAACTATTTATCGCAGATGCTTGAAATTTTAACACACTATTTGTCTAGCATGCCATATCGTGGGATGTATTTTTGTACCAATCGGACATCAATTTCCTGTTAAATGACGACTTTGTTTATTTTTAGCCAAAATTTTCAAAAAAATTTTCGTCGCATTTTTCTCAGCAACTTTTTATCGCAGATGCTTGAAATTTTAACACACTATTTGTCTAGGCATGCCATATCGTGGGATATAGTTTTCTACTAATCGGATGTCGACTTCCTGTTAAATGACGACTGTTTATTTTTAGCCAAAATATTCAAACAAATTTTCGGCAAAGATTTCTCAGCAACTTTTTATCGCAAATGCTTGAAATTTTATCACACTTTTTGTATAGGCATGCCATATTGTGGGATATATTTTTGTACCGATCGGATGCCAACTTTCTGTTAAATTTTGACTTTGCTTATTTTGCATATTCACATTAGAGCGTGGGTATCACTAGTGAGCATTGGCTCACAGATATCTTGTTTTGAAAGATTTGTTTCAAAAGGAATCTTCCCAGAAGTTTGTTTTAAATTTACAGCCTGCATCTAAATTGCACAATTCTGATAACAATGTACAGTAAAAATGTATATACATGTATACTGTGAGGAATATGTAGAGAATGACAACATTTCTTTAGAGTTATTTCCCTTAGACTATAACTGGCCAGTTATGATATCAAGTTATATTTCAGAATTTTGAACATTTGCACTTATTTGAACTCAGTGTTTCAAATTTCATGAAGAGAGACTATGTATCTTTACATTTGCCATATGAATATGTAAGATTGACTTCTATAATTTAAATATCATAATTTTTATGTGTACCTCAACCACCCTTTTAAGATCCTTTCTTTACATTTAATAATGTGACAAATTTGTATATCAATGTATTAATGTGACGTGTCTAGATTTATATTGAAAATTTTGATTAAATGTGTTATTTAAGCAATATATAAGAAATTATAGTAGATGTTTGATTTATTCATTTTCAAACACTTTGTTGAAATTAAACATCTTCTGCCTTCCTCTGCATTAGGAGATGGTGACAATTTGTCTAAACCATTTCTTCTCTTGAAGATTGCTGTGAAGATTCCCAAATCATCACCCAGATTTTGTGGAGAATCCCTAACCACCATGCAGATCCTCTGGAGAATCCCTATCATTTAACCAACATGCAGGTAAAGATCCTGTGGAGAAACCCTTAACACCATAAAGATCCTGTGGAGAATCCCTAATCACCATTAAGATCCTTTGGAGAATCCCTAATCACCATAAAAATCCTGTGGAGAATCCCTAATCACCATAAAGATCCTTGGGAGAATCCCTAACCACCAGAAAGATCCTTCAGTTGGGAGAATCCCTAACCACCAGAAAGATCCTTCAGTTGGGAGAATCCCTAACCACCAGAAAGATCCTGTGGAGAATCTATAACTTTCATGCAGATTCATTTCAAAGAACAGTTGACTATATGGAGCAGGTAAAATTTGTGGGGATTTACATGAAATGATTAATTCAATTTCATGTGCATTGATGAGTTTAAAAATAAGATGTGAAAGGCCAAAATTTATATTTTATTGCAAAATTCTTATACTAGGAAACAAGTTAAACTACACTTTCTGCACAAGTTCACTCGACCCCATAGAATCATCAAACACACCCGATATACATGTATTTATACTATAAATAACTCATAAACACTAGAAATGAAGAGTAACACAGGTTTACCTTATGCAGTTTATATATACATATTTATTTGTAACCCCTTCCTACACTACCATGTTTTGTAAGAACACCTTTCTTCTTACCTTGTTGCCTCCTTATCCCTGTTCTCGCCTACTTGCCATGGTTTATGCTAATCATCAATATGTCCTTGAACAAAAATATTGCAGAATTATTTATAAATTTGTTTGTATCTAAAATAGATAAATCTCTTTAATTTTGCAATGTTAATATACAAAATTACAACACTTAAATACAATAGGGACGTACATGAAATGGTCTTATTTGGACTTAGAAACAGACGGTTATATCAGGAATATACACCCTTTAGACTGGCGGAAGACGTGATATCAATATGCTCTCATTTAGTATTACTTTGGAACACATCTAAGACCCTATTTTTATTCCTTCTGTCCAAATTTAAGAGGGTTCGGTGGTCATAGCCATTTTTAGACTATTTTAATCTCCTTAAGAATAAGAGCTCTGTATAAAGATATAGGAAAGTAATAAAATTTTAAAGCTAAAATATTTGGATTTTTTCTTTACTTAAAGTTAGTTTATGGCCAAAAATATTATATTTCAGAGTTTAAGACAGATCTGATGGTTAATTTGTTGACCACCCATCCTCCTTAATATGATTCTACTTTTGTGATATTAATCATTGGCACTGTTTGTGTGGTTTTTTGTTTTTGTTTCTCTTTCTTTCTGGGGGGAAGGGTGTTGCTTCAATTCTTCATATTGGTAATAACTCTAGCAGAATAGTTCTATGTTAAAACTGAGAAAATAATAACATGTATTTTTAAGACTAATTTATTTTAACTATCACCAATTATTTCCAAATTTGATCACAGGTCTTAAAGAGATTTTCTTCCAGTAACTCGATTTTCTGAAGTATAGGATGTCATCACTGAGCAGTCAGCTGGTCAAGCATCGGATCCAAGACAAGGGATAAAACTCTGTATGTTTAAACAGGTATATTTTAAGGTAAAGAGATCGAGTCACAAAATCAACTAATTTTTAGGTACCAGTAGTTATGTAAGAATGTAAGATGATTCTGTGTTAGAAGCCTGCCTAAATTTCAACTCGGTATCATCAGACTAATCAAAGGGAAATAATTCATCCATCAGTGACTATAGTCAAAGAAAGATAACTCATACATTTTACTGGTGAACTATTATTTCAAAAGCGCAGCTTTCATATTTTGAATTTTCAACATTAGATATTCATAGAAAAATTGAATCATCAAGTAATCGACACATATAACTGGTATTGCAGTTAATGTCCTAGGACTTTAATAAAGATAAAATCTTGTAATAATTATACTAAATATATATTTCGGGTTCTTCACCATGACTTATAACTTTCGTCATTTTTCAGACCCTGGAAATAATAACAGGTAGAAAGTAACTACATGTACTAGCTATCGCAGCAAGCTTAGAATCTACGGACTTTCATTGGGAGGTTTGTACCTTAAAACTAAGTGTAATTTGATCCTGATAAAGTCTAAGTTGTTCATAAAAGTCTTCACTTTTTGTTTATAAATTCTGAAATTAGTTTAAAAAAAAAACAATAAAATGCTCTCTTTGGTGGTACATGCGGGTGTGACAGTAGCTACTGTTGCAGATAAAAAACATAACTCAGCAGGTTGTACTTTTTTTCTGCAATGATTTCTACCTTCATAGCCCATAGATCACCAAAAGAAATCATTTTTAGCCCGCCTAAGCTGGCAGCTCAAGTGAGCTATTCTGATAACTTTGTTTGGCGTCTGTCTGTCCATCAATCCATAAACTTTTTATATTTTAGACTTCTCAAAAACCACTGGGTCAATTTTAACACCACTAAGCATAAGGCATTGTTGGGTAGAGGGGAGTCAAGTTTGTTAAAATGAAGGGCCAAGACAATATTCAAGTCAAGAAATATTTAAGAATTTTGAAAATGTGTTGATATTCTAAAAAAAAAATTCTTTTCAAAAGCTATCTGGCCAGAAAAGGTGTAACATGTGTGGAAGCATCCTCAGATATAGTGGATTTATATGCATCCTCAGGTAGTATAGATTTAAGTTTTTTCAAGAAATGATCCCCGGGGTCAGGGTAGGGCCAAATTGGTGGTCTAATTTTCACATTGTAATATATAGAGAAAAATCATTAAAAATCTCCTTCTCTAAAACCATTTCGCTAGAATAGCTGAAACTTGTGTGGAAGCATCCTCAGGTAGTGTAGATTTAAAGCAATATGAGCTGTATTTTTTAGAATTTTATTTTGCTGCAAAAGCCTGCTAGTATGATAAGTCTGCATGTAACTTAAACTTTTATGACAAATAAAATTTTAAAAAATCATTAATTTTAGTCAGAGGAAAGATTTCTCTTCTAAGGAATATATAGCAGATTAATTTTTGTACAGGACGACAATAATTCAATTTTGCTCCATTAAGGCTTCTTAACGGCCTTTTCCACAAATTATGGCTAGCAGAAATTTAAAAACCATGATATTTTTTGTCATTTTAGTAGAAAATAGCATTTTCGTAAAAAAAAATTTCATCAACATGAAAAATGCAGCTCATATTGCTTTAAGTTTGTTCAAATCATGATCCCCAGGTTTAGGATAGGGCCCCATTGGGAGGTCGAATTTTTACTTAGGAATATATAGAGAAAAGTCTTAGAAAATCCCTTTCTTCAGAAAAGCTGTAACTTGTGTGGAAGCATCCTCAGATATAGTAGATTTAAGTTTCTCCAAATCAAGTACCCTGGGGTAGGGTGGGGGCCACAATGGGGGTCAACTT
The DNA here is from genome assembly GCA_020458035.1 of Magallana ariakensis. Classification (NCBI taxonomy): domain Eukaryota; kingdom Metazoa; phylum Mollusca; class Bivalvia; order Ostreida; family Ostreidae; genus Magallana; species Magallana ariakensis. The sequence continues at coordinate 41,311,674 of CM035811.1, read as the reverse complement.
TTAAGATATTTTCATACCGGACCACTTCTACTAAATTGTCCAAATACTTTGTATATGACTCCATAAAGCTGATTTTAATTGTTATGGCTATTTTTTCTCAAGTGAGCAATGTGGCCCATGGGCCTCTTGTATTAATTATATTTACATCTCTCTCTCTCTTAATTTCTCTCTTTATCTCTTTCAATTATTCATTAAAAGCAAGTTATCAGTTTTCTCAATCAGGGTATTGCATAGAAGGTACAGCAAGTTCTTCCATATATACAACAACTATTTTTAAGTCTGAGGTCAATCCGTGCTGTCCATGTTGCTAAGTTACGATCAATCACAAAATAATCCAAACTTTGATAAATACCGACTTACACAGGCTGACCTCAGACTTCCAAGTATTTATAATAACCATGGTAACCTTAATGTATGGAAGAATTGGCTGTTCCTTCTGTGAAATGTGCTGATCGACAATAACGATCAATTTTACATGATCAGCCAAGGCGATTGAGAGTTACATATTTTTTCTGCAATTCTCACTGTCTTCATACCCACATAAAACATGAAAAGAAGCATTTCGTTGTTTAATTGACGCCTGATTAAGCACTTGATAACGCAAATATTTTTTTTCAGTGGTAGATGGTTTTCCTCACTATGAGATAATGTACTTTTATATAGCAGTGAATAGTTAAGAGAACTTTCTACCTCTGAGAACGAAATGTTTGTAATGTCAAGAGTCTGAACCATTGAAGTAATGCACCACACTTCATAATTACACAGTTAATTTACATTTATTATTTAATATATACATCTAAACAGTATACAATATATATTGCATTATTGCAGTTAGATTTAACATATATTAAATATATTAATTTTACACAGTTTGATGGCATGCAATGTTTGAAGTTTCAAATCACCAAATTTGGTCTGTTGACAGTCACATCCAATATATAAACACATCTAATATATAAACACATCCAATATATAAACACATCCAATATACAAACACATCCAATATATAAACACATCCAATATACAAACACATCCAATATATAAACACATCCAATATACAAACACATCCAATATACAAACACATCCAATATACAAACACATCCAATATACAAACACATCCAATATACAAACACATCCAATATCTAAACACATCCAATATCTAAACACAGTTAGTCTACATCCAATACATGTATATACAAATACAAATAACACAGTTAGTGTACATCCAATACATAAAACAATCAGTCAGTTGACATACATTATGTAAACACAGTCAGTTACAGGTAGTTTGTTCACATATAAGTTGTAAAACAGTCAGATTGTTGACATGTAAACATGTTATCAAACAAATATAATTTATTAACATATAACATTTAGAATTTGTCACCTGAGGACTTTATTGAAATATAAATCAATATCATGAACCGTTTGATGATTATAAAACATGGTTTGTTTCATTTGTAATAGGGATTTCTTCACTAATGTTACATGTAAATAAATAAACAAATAGTTTGATTATTATAAACACAGTTTGTTTACATGTTATATTGTATTTTCTTCACTGTACCTGTGAGGAACTCAGCCACAAAGAGGTTGTCTCTGGTGTCCACACATAAACCCCATGGACGCCGTAAATCACAGTTGTCAATGTAGCGGAGGAACTGTCCGTCCTGATCCAGGATGTGGATACGGTGGTTGTTAATGTCTGCTGTCAGGATGTGACCCTGGCTGTCTGTTGTGATGCCGTGTGGACTAAATGATCCCTTGGTAGTAGAGGGAGGACCAGTGTAGGTAAACCGGAGTTTCCCGGCCTGATTGACCACCACTACTGCATGGGCGTCCCAGTCTGTCACACAGATATCTAGGTTCCTGTTCTCACTGATGTATTTAATGTATCCACCAGATGAATAGAGAGGTCGTCCTTTGTCGTCGTACTGAATACTTTGTTTCTCTGTGGAGCCAGAGTAACACACAACTTTTGTTTGTTTATAATCATTACTGTCCATGACAACCAGGAGGTCACCAGAGGAGGTACTACAGACACTGCGAGGTTTCCACCCCCGTAGTCTGATCACTGTCTGTATCTGTGCATTCTTCACTATGTTCACAGTTCTATCACTGTCATCAGTATAAACTAGATCCCCACTCCTTGTCACTGCTATGTCCCCTGGATAGTTCCCTGACTTGGTTTGGACTGACTTCACTAGTTCCCTCCTCAGGTTGTAGAGTCTCAGGATTCTGTCATTACCACGCGTCCAAATCTCCTCATCACTCAGACAGGACACACTGCGTAATACTCTATACTCGGTGTCTATCTGTGTGATGATCCGTGGTACATCAATGAGCGGTCTGTCCGGGGGAGAGGACTCAGCACCGGGAGATTCCATGGTGTAGCCATGTTCTTCTGTTTTGATAGATAACGCTGACAGAGAACCAAACTGTTGATCAAGCTGTTCTTTGTTGATCTTCTGAGGGGTAAAACTTGGTAAGGACACTGTGAGTTTAGGAGGCAATCTTTTGAATTCATCATTCCTGGATTTGTAGGCAGAGACACGGCTGACATCATTGGAGTCCAGTAACTTCTTCAGTTCAGCAATGCTCTGTGTGATTTCAGAAATGGTGTGTTTAATTTCACCTTCCTGTTTATCTAAGACAGCCAGGTGTTTGGTGTCCATTTCCTCCACGTTAGATTTCATGTTTCTGATAATGGCGTTTATTTCTCTGTGCAAGTCTTCTCCATGTTTGTCGATTTCTGTCGTTAATTTCTGGGAGTTTTCATTCAGAGCAGATTTCTGGACTGGGATAATGGATGCAATCTCTTGGTATTTAGGGAAAATAAATTTCTCTAATTCTTGTAAATCTTTTTGAATGAGTTCTTTCTTGTTGTCCATTGTTTTTATTATTTCAATAAATTTATGGCCGCGGTGTTTTTTAGAAGAAGCACATGTTGCACAAATAGGAATATCACATTGTTCACAGTAAAGTTCACATAGTTTTAAGGAATGTTTTTGACACTTTGGAGTTAATCTCCTCTTTTCAAATGGTAGCACTTTGTGTTCTTTGGATAGATCTGAGAGATGTTCCCCCTCACAGGCTTTACACAGATATTTGTTACAAATGGCACAGTACATAGGGGGGCCCGGGGTCTCACAGAGATGACACCGTAACACATCCTGAAGGCTGTACTCAGGGTCCATGGTCATATAGTATGATGGGATTTTAAGAGATATTCTGAAGAAAAAAAACGGTCACTATTAGTTTACCATACTTCAGTAAATTATTCAATTTTCAAAAAACTTAAGGATTGTAAAATCTTAAACTTGCATGTTGGAAGTGCACACCAGAGTTTATGTCTCTGGTGCACACGTACTGCAGTACACGACAATAGGTCGCAACTCTCTTGGTTATTAAGACCTCGATCTCTAACGCATTTGCATTCTTTTCATTTTTCATTTTTTTTAGGGGGGGGGGGGGTAAAAGAGTTACTGGTTAAGAAACAAACCTCTACAAGTCCAACATGGCGATCACGGTATTTTTCTTCCTGGTCTTGTTGGCCTTTGTGATCGTCACGTGATTAACTTATAAATATAGCAGGGGTGGATCATGATATTCCCGAATCGAATTTGGTGCGTTTCCGCCCGCGACAGGTGCTGATTTTTTATGAGATGAAAAATAATGTTTAAGATTTCTGATTATCCCACTTTGTAATAATGCGAGATCATTTGAATTTTTGATGCGTGTTGTTTCCTAGGGAGGGGGGGGGTGTTAAAATGCCCGGGCTTGATTACCAAGCACATGTGTACAAAGTCTCGTGCCTTGCTGGTTGCACCTGTGTTTTGTTTTTTTTGCTATTAAATTGTAAATGAAGTGTTGTTAAAAAAGATGTCAAGAGGATTAAAGTAAAATCTAAATTGCGCAAATTTTGGCAAGAATATATAATAAAATTTGTAGTGACACATGCGCCTACTTCCTCGCTTAATTAATAATTAAGACGCGTAGTATGGATATAATACGTACATTGTTATAAACGTAATCACAAGAAATTAACATAGGAAAAATATTTCTTAAACTTATTAAAAATATTAAATTTTAACACGTTAGTGAATAAAGTGAATTAAATGGTGAAAAAACTAATGATGGTGCCAAAACATCATAATGCTTAAACATCTTTGGGCCTAAACGTTTAGGGCCTTAAAGTCCGCTCGTTTGTATTCATGTCTACAAAAGCTTCTAAATCTTGCTTCTACGTTTGCACTGAAGTCCTGTATGTAATTAAACATTGGGATAATGGGATCTTAACAATAAATAATGATTGGATTACATTGACATGGCATGAAATATTTGTAAATCTCACTATCCACGAAAATCATATACTGTATAAAGTTAAGTAAGAAATAATTTTTTTTTTTAATTTCAATTCATTTATTGACAGTTACCATGTCGGCATACAGTCATGAATATGAGTTACATAAAACAAAACATTAAACATAGCATGCAAAAGTTAAACATTAACTAATAAATCTACAATGGACAAAACATTGGGTGAACAAAACTAGGCTTGTGCAAAGACTATCATTGGTATTCATAAAATTATAAAAGCGTTCACTGTTGACTTTCCTTTCTAGCGTTGAATAAATAATGTTCTCACCAAGATTTGCGTGGGAGGAGGGGGTACCAATCAAGCCTTGTCCCTTTAAAATCCTTTTCAGTTTTACTTATTTGTTTCTTTTTGTATCTTTTACAGGTACCCATGGCCACACTGCGAGTCCAATGTTGCTACACCAGAATCGTTATTTATGTACATTATAAAGAATAAATTATCTATTGTCCCCTTAATAGTTCATGTCTTGATTTCAAACAACCACCCCACACCATGGTATTTCCACACACGATGTACATTCAACTGTTTGCTAGTGTTTAAATATTACAACTTTCAGTTTTATTATCTCATTGATTAATGAGAATGGACATTTCTCTTTACGCTGCGCACTCTTTTTCATTCTTACCATTGGTCAACCTTGATATATAGTACAACTTGATTCAGGCGCGTAGCATCGTATGTGCAGGGGGGTGCACTTTTTCTTGCAACATACATATGCATTTTTTCGTAAATTCACATATAAGAAATATAATTTTTAAGAAGCTACCCCCTCCTATTTTTGGGCAACAGGTTAAAAAATTATTGGGAAATATGAATATTTATTTTTATGGGGATTTTGGTGGGGGTTTTTTTTTTGGGGTTTTTTTTTTTTTGGTTTTTTTTTGTTTTTTTTTTTTTTTTTGCATGTCAACTCTTCGGAAAAGTCTGCCAAACGATACCAATCTAATTAAAATTAGAACTTCCATCCGCTCCTCGGTTTTCTATATGTCGCGACATCGAAACCGAGGAGCGGGTGGAAGTTCTAATTTTAATCATCTTCGCTAGCCAAGGGTTTTCTGTCCACTCCGTTCCCCATAAACGGGGAGCGAAGTGGACCGAAAACCCTTGGCTAGCGAAGATGAATTTTAATTAGATTAAACGATACGTGCCTGTACCTTTTTTTTTTAAATCACCACCATGTAATAACAGTAAGGCAGTATGATTCAAAACGAAAAAAAAAATAACCCTTAATATTTTCATTTCTAGTGTGACCACTACGTATCGATTTTGTACTGTACAGTCTAATAACTTCAAATGACGTATTATAACAGGGGCGCCAGCGGGATTTGCTTATTTATATTTAAATATTTAATTGTACAATAGCTGAAAATTATATAAATATAAGTAATAAGGAATCACTCTTTGAATATTATGAGGTGATGATTTTGGTCGAGGCGTGATCAAATCTATAATAAAGCCCTTGGATTTGATCACGCCCCGACCAAAATTACCAACTCATAATACTCAAAGAATGATTCCTTATTCCTTAATAAAATACAACTGTTATAAGAAATTAAACATTATCTTGGTTTTTCTAGACATCATAGAGTGTTGTCTAATCAAGTGTCTGTCAGTCAGTTCTAAACCTTAAAAATTCCCTAGATACCTCTAAAAACGCACTGTCATGCGGGACACATAGTTACGAACTTTAGTTGCATCCGATGTTATTTACCTGAGGACTGTAATTGTTAATGATTGAAAGAAGGTATTTTGAATTACGATTGTGAAATTAGGGACTCCCATTTCTTCGCAGATGTTTCCAAGGGAGGGGGGCATAAGTGTTTCACAAACATATCTTGTTTTCAGTATTAGTGTACATCGAATTGCACAAAAAGTCAAAAGTATAGAAAAATAAATACCAATACAAATATTATATTGGCACTTGTAAACACAAGGCCCATTATATAAACAGAAGTATTGTTTTTATTACATATCAGTATGAAAGATATACATGTATAATTATATTTCACATTTACACGAGAGGAAAATAGTTCTGACAAAATTTAAGCTTATACACTATTTCTGTATGATGTACATTTATTGATAAATGAGAGACTTATTTTCAACAGTGTTGAAGATTTACTATTAAAACAGAACTTGGCCTTAAAGATATCTGACATTTTTGAAAAATTATTTCTAGTATGAAATCATGTATATAAATTTCTTTCAAAAACTGTCCTCAAATGAATAAAGTATGATAAAAAAAATCGTAGTTTTATACAAAAGTTAAACAGTGGAAGAAAATCAGTTTGTCTATGTGACTAAATGGGAGCTGGCGTATCAATGAAAACACGAAAATAATGAAAAAAACCCTCAATTATCTATCTCCTCTTTGAACCAACTTGTGATTTCATTTCCTGTTCTGATTTTCAAGGACGTTTGTTTTAGACCCTTACGATTTATTTTCTGTTCTAATTTACCATTGTGCGCAATTCAAAGCTTCTGAATGTAAAATATATAAAAGTAATGAAAATACTTGTTGTCTTTGTATGAATTTATACGTTTTTTAAAAATAATTTTGATACCTAATATACACATAATACCGGTAATATGTATAGATATGAATATATGGAGACCCAGTCACCTGTGCATGATTTTAATGAGCGAGAACCAAGTAAAAAATTCATTAAATTTTCAACCATTTATTGTAGAAAAAATTGTAATCAAAAACACATCACAGCATTTTCATCTTGTATAATTTCTTGGATTACTTTACATGACGGCAATTTAAACAAATTTCTTGTTCACAACTTCCGTGTGATTGGTTGTCATTTTCATTAGTTCACCGCAGCAATAACCCACAAGACTCTCAGTCTACAGTGCTCTTAGTCTATTAATCACAATAAGGAATCCTGCTCAAGTAGGAATCGAGGACTGTCATACCATTCTGAGAGCTTCATCCAATCGGATTGTTTCTCCATTCAGATAAGGATTTTCAACAATTGTTTGACACATTTGTGCAAAATTCATCCGGTTTTCCAAGTCTCTGAGGAAAAACAACAGTTTTGGTCACGGCATCAATTGCTTTCTGTGGTAGGGCTGCTAGTAAGGTACGCCTAGAAATAAAACAGTCAACGTCTCCATGGAAATTCCATTGAACATATCACAAACATAATAAGGTGTTTTTTTCAATATGACAGTTTAAAATACTGTTAACCTGATCAGAGCTTAAAATTACACAAAAATCAACCAATCAAGTATTAAAATCACACTATAACATCAACCAATCAGAGAGTTACCAAGACATCATCCAATCAGAGACTAAGATACTACACATAATATCACCCAGTCATCACAACATTACCTGGATATGCTGTACACACTACCTGTACATAGTGTACACAACATTACATGTAACCATGCACTGTACACAACATTACATGTAACCATGCACTGTACACAACATTATATGTAACCATGCACTTTACACAACATTACCTGTAACCATGCACTGTACACAACATTACCTGTAAACATTTTATCGTACTCAACATTACCTGGACAGATTGTACACACTCGGATTCCAAACTCCCCGATGTCTCGAGCTAGGGGGAGTGTCATTCCTGCATTCCTTACTCGCTGCGTAAGCCACTTGACCCATCTGTCCGTCAAATGCGGCGACGCTGGACGTGTTGATGATCACCCCACGGACCTTGTCCTCATTGGGCTCATTCTGTGCCATCAGTATAACCGCCTGACATATCATGTTAAAAGTTCCCAATGTGTTTACCTGTATAAGTGTCATAATATTAAATATATCTCAACGTCTGGGCGAATCTTATTTGGGGCGATTTGTCTGTTTTTAGAATGTTTTGTTTGTAACAATTTTTTGAGCAGTTTTATTCATGTAAATTTTGCCTAAATGATCAGGAATTTTATCTACTCCGATATCTATCAAATTGACATGCATATGCATATTAATTAAACCATTGCTTTACAGCGTCCATTAACTTTGCTCTACAACAGGACCAAGCAGCTTCAACAAACATTATGTATAAATAAAATGCTGTAATCGCCGGAATGGGCACAGAAAAAACAAAAAAAATATTACATATCATCATATTATCTCTGGATAACAACGTTTCTTTTAGGAAGTACGATTTTTCGAACAATAGATTATGAACTCGGTGTCCATTATATCTAGTCCGAAATATCTGATGTTTCCCTGGCTTTTTTAACGATTTTGAAAACCTGGCATGTAAAATATCAAAATCGTTAAAAAAAGCCAGGAAAACGTCAGTCTGAGATATTTCGGACTGCATTATATCAAGAGAATCCAGAAAAGATTCAAGAAAAGATTCAATCGTTTTCAGATATCTTAGATCTGGTAAATTTTACATATCATGCTCTGTTTAAATGTATACACGCATTTCTATATTCTTAAAGTACATGTAACAAATCGTTTAAGTATACGAAGAGCTCGACTGCATAAAGAAAATATCATAAAAAGCATTCTTATCGCTACCACAATGTTGGGACAATAATTCCCATCCCCCACCCACGAAGAAGGAAAAAATTCACGGGGTCGGTCTGCTGATTAATTTAAAAACTGAGTTATCAATAAGAAAAACTAACTACCTGAAAACAGTAGTTTTAAGATTTTGATTTAGATGATACATCAGTAACGGCACCCCCTCCCCATTAAATGAAAAAAAAAATACACAAACATAAAGATAACCGTCGTGAAGTTAAAAGTTAGAATGTGTATGAATTACAACAAAATATTTCATTTCGTTGGTAATATGTAGAAAAAGAAGGTAGAAATTATTTGGCAAAAATTTTTTGATATCAAGCAATTATTACGGGATATAAGTATGGCGTCCTGAATGTCGATTCAATCCAGACACACTCAGTGAAGTTGGTTAATCAAAATTTTCCAGAAAGCTTTACAGCTTTACAGCCACTTGTGAACATGTACTGATTACCAGGAAGCAGCTACTTAGTTTTGTAAACTTACTGTCATTACAGTATATAATTATAAGATTTAATAATTAAAACTCTACCAGTTCATATTGGATCAAATCTGTTTTACCCGACACCCGTTCCTTAATATCAGAAATTTGATTTTCGAACAAAAAAATATAATTATAAAAACATAAACATACTAATATGCCTTTTTTTCCTTCAGAACCTTTCTATTTTTGACAACGTTTTGTATTTTGATCAATGATTATAAAACTTCTTTTATCACAGATTCAGATTGTTTTATTATTTATCATTCACTCAAAAATATATAGATACATACATTTTCCCGCGGAAAATTACCAAATTTTTCGCAAGTCGTTTAATTCTAAAGAAATGAGGAATATGAAATTCACTTTCAAAATTCTTAGCATTTAGGTAAGCAATGCGGCTATACGCGGTCTCCAAACCCCATGCCGCACAAACTATATTCACCCCCTAAGAAATTTCCTGATCCGTCTCATTTCTAGAAAAGAGTACGTATTCAACTTTATATTTTTCAGTTTAAATTGCATGTCAAATTATTTTAGCGATAATATAATAAATATTAGGCATTTGTTGTTTAGTAAAAGATCTGACCTAGTTGAATATCCACACATTTATTGTAATATTTGTACATGTACGTATAACTTTAAAAAGTACTTATTGTTCGATAACTGTTCCGATTTCTAAACAAATTGAGATTAAATCTTTACTCATTAAACGTATGTAATATACATTACTACTCGTTAATGAAATTTACCTAAAGTATGAAGAATTAAAGATGGATATACCCCTATAACTGATATAAACACAATGGTTAAAAAGATGCTATAATTCTGAATTACACATGTATTCCACAACAACAACTCCGAGTTTATACATCGTACATTTATAGATGTATATAAGTACTGATAGATTATTGATTTTTTAAATCAATACTCAGTAAGCATAGACTAGATTTTAGTTTAAAAACCTCTTAAGTTAACATTGTTCAACTAAGTCTATATTTATCTTCACATCATTTAAAGTACCACATACATGTTTATGTTTTAGACAAAGTCTAAGACCAATTTAATGTTTCTTATAAAATTTAAACTGATTTCAAAATATTGAGAATACTCCTTTAAATAGGAGCAACTCAAAACGTTTACAGTTGTAATTTGTGCTTGCGTGTGGTTGTATGTTCCTTACCTACATTACTTACAATTTTCCAACAGATATGTATTGTTGTTCTCATTTTTTTACTCTTAGTATCTTTACAAAACCGTATGAAAGCTACATGTTATGTTGGATGTTTATGAACTCGCATTTAGATACAATCGATTTTGTTAAAATTTTACTTAAAGATATATTTTATAATGCAGAGTTTGTATCAATTTTAGATCTATTGACAAGCGTTTGTCAAGGTTCTCAAAGATTCTAAAATTTCACATGCACGCCTCCTTGAAATTTCGGAAATCAAATTCATTAATCTTATTAATTCAAGGATTAATTACTTGCTTTCATATTTTTAAAAATATGTATGGTTAATATCAATGATCTTCGTAAATATGCATATGTGTTGTTTATTTGTACTCTTTTAATTGAACTGAACTTTAATCGCTTGAAATAATGAGAGTTAGTTTTGTTTCATCATAATTTAAGATGCATGTTTATCAAGGGATTTTTTTTTTTTTGGTTTCGAAGTTGTCGACTTGCAATACGAAAGACGTTGTTTAAGCAGTTTTACAACAGTGTGCATTATTACAAATTTAACTAGCTTTTCGTACTTATTATATAAACAATTGTATAATCCCAATAACTCAGCAGATAGGAAAAAGTGGGACTCAAATGTACTTGTTAAAACCGCAAAGACCCTAAATATCTTATCCGGAGGGGGATATGTGATTTCTAGATGATTATTCCATTAAAACTTTAGAAACCCTTCGTTCATAAAACTTTCTTCAAATAGGGAGGGGGTTCTTAGTTTATTGCATTTATGTCTATATTTTAATCAAGATACTGTATACAGGGGTATTTTCGTCCTGTGTAATCTTCGCCCTTCTACACTTGCAAACAGTTCCGCCCCGTCGAGAATTCGCCCAGTCACAGTTGTGTTTCAAGTAACTTAATTAGACATTGAAATTCTTAAATTCTTAAATTCGCCTGCTGACAACGAGGGTGAAATGGTTGAAAATTAAACGGGGGCGAATATTTCCCTGTATACAGTATATATTACTTTCAATACCCCCCCCCCCAAAACAAAACAATCCATTGATTAAACCAAAAACAGGAAAGAGAGTGCGGGAGACCCTGGCCTCAACTGTTGATAATTACCATGATGTTAATTGTAGACAATATCTTTCAAAACTTTTATCATTTGAATCGCAGAAAATCAAAAATCATTTCCATGCCGTTGTCTAAATTGTTACAATATTAGAACAGAGGATGGAACTTTTCTTCCTTCTGTAGACATGTACATGTTTTTATACAGTGGATATTTTCGATTTCAATAGGTTGCTGTTTAAATCATAGTCATATTATTGTCTATAAATAATTTAGTGATATGATAAAAAAGTATCAAGCCTTATACCAGCATCTGAAAGTGTCTAAATATCCATATGAAGCATGACTTATCATTCTGTAGACGTATTAAGGCATTTCTACTGTACCTTGCCCCTGCATTCTATAAATATTTTCAATTTTACACAAATATTGGAATTAATTTTTATGCATTGTTTCGTTCAATTATGTACAATTGTGCTTCAATATCGTCTGCAATGCATTCAATTGCCATATATTTGGTTTTTGCAACCACTTATCCTGCCCCTTCATATCATCTGAATTTTCTCTAAAATATCATTATGTTAAGAAGCGTATGGGCATTTGTTCTACTTTCATTAATATAAACTTTTATGAACAACATTCAGTGGTATAGTATAACGTGTACTTCGAGTAAATGTACTATGAATTGGAAAATTGATCCACCACATATAACCATAGCCTCAAAGCAAAACAAAATACGATAATCGCATGCTTAGTACTCAGCGGAGATGTCTAAGTTCTTCGACATTTAAACCCCAACTTACGCCTCTTTCAGAAATGCAACTTAGACCCGACTAAATATTGGCGTAACTTCGTTAGTCGGACTAACTTAAGCCAAAATTTACGCCTTTTTGAGAAACGGGCCCCTGGTCTTTAAAAATATTCAAAGATTGTAGAAACTCTACATTTTTTCTGAGGTTCTCATCTCTCCTCTTCACACTGGCTTCCCTCTTCTTCTGTTGTTCTGCTTTGTTTTCTATGAAGATATTTCATAAATTGAAAAGACTAAACTTTTAAGCTGAGATTTATATAACTTCTATAATTTATTCAACAAAAATTTCAATGAAAATTTAATTTCGTGGATCAACTGAACAACGAAATCCACGAAAATTGGTATTCAACGAATATTGATGAAACCACAGTATTCGTTATTTGTCTGCTTTAAAGGTGCATGGTCATGATTTTTGTCAAAAATTATTTTTCCGATTCTAATGATTACAATGCTTCAGTAAGGTATTTATATTGTCAATCAAAGTTTGAGTGTCATGCAGTGGTCTAGTTATAAGTGATGATACAGAAAGGAAAAAGATACATGTCAAGATAGAAAAAATTAGCTTGAAGAACTTCAACCGGTATATTGAACCAATGCAAACAAAAACATGGGATGAGCCTTATTTACATAAAGAAGAATTGTAAGCTCTGTATCTTGCTTATTGAGCTCATTTCAAATACCGTTGATGATAGTCCGTGTTTACGTCAGCAGCTCGCTAGACTCTTTCGGGCGGGCGCTTTGATCGATCGCCGCCATCAAAGACATGCCGCAACAACGCATGGTGTTGAAACAGTGCAACTGCATTAAAAATAGTCTACTGCAGGTCAAAAAACAAATATTTTTCTTATGCATACTAACATTTTAAAATATTCTTATTTTCGTAATGACTTTTAAATTATTCATATATATTGAGAGATAGAGAGACAGAGAGAGAGAGAACTTAGCTGGCTAAGCGAATTACAACATTGTGAAGATATTAATTAAGCGAAGCAGGGCTTCATCAGATTTAAAAAGAGGTTCCTCAGTTTTTTTTAATTTTTAGCACACTGAACATTTGATGTCGTTATTATATTGCAGTCGATTGTGCTAATTAGAATGCACTTATTTAGTATCAACATTTTTCAGGTTGACCCTTGAACCCCGTACAGGTCAGTGAACTACTTACAAACTATGTTGCACAAACTGATAACATCTTCACTGATAAAAAATTTGACTGACTCTTGTCCAAACAGATCGTAGTAGGCAAGGTTTAGACATTCACTGCTCATGACTTGAACGAGAGAGAGAGAGAATGAGAGAGTGTGTGTGTGCATTGATACAATTTAAACAGTGTTCAGGTTAACAAGATTTGTCAGTAAACGCATGCAATGCATGCATATACCTATGTGAATAAAAACTAAACAATTTAACATCATGCAGAATAATTGTTTAGATGGTGACATTTCTTTGATGCCGGCAAAAGTGACCCGGTCAGCTCTAATGTGGTCGTACTGCGTGGGTGTTGCAGCGGCATGTCTTTGATGCCAGCGGAGGGGTGGGCGTCTGGATTTAGCAAGCTGCTGCAGGGCTGTCACAGCACTTTTTGGTACAGGGACCGGGTCCCTCTCCATTGGGAAAATTATCGACATTTTTAGTCAAATTGGGAAAATTTAAGATGCTTTAATATATCATCAAAATGACTTCTGTATTTAATAGCACAATCTGTTGTCCACTTCTTAAAATTAAAGTTTTACAGCTCACATGATGTTCTCAGAACTAACCAAGAGTAAAAAGAAGACAAACTAAAAAAAATAGCCTAAGGAAAATTTTCAGAAATATGAAGAGTTCAATTTTATACAATTTTGTTTATACATGTTGATTTACAAATTTAAATTTTTTGATTTGAAATTTTACAGTGGTCAGGAAAATAAAAATTAAGTCTTCATTTTTTTTTCACATGATTGATACATGTTGGTTTAATTTTTTTTTAAATCAGGGTTACCCACAGGCGTATATAAAAAAACAACATTTCTTCAAAAATAGCAATTGGCTAATAAAACAAGAGGCCCATGGGCAACATCGCTCACCTGAGCAACAACAGGCATGATAAGATCAGCTTAATGGAGTCATAATACAAAATATCTGGACAATGTGGTATAATACATGTTGATCCTGTATAAATAAAAATCTATTTTCCCCCTGGATATTCGTATGTTTATAATCAAGTCCCTTTTCTAACAGGATGATTTTATAGTCGTAGCACATGTTGAGCATTGCAGTTCTAAAAAAGATCCTAAACAATTTTTTATATATATGATATAAATATATAAACCTACATCAAACTCTGAACCCCTTGTGAGGCCCAAGAATTGCCCAAGGGCCAGAGTCTAAACAATTTTAAAGAATCAGCAATATGTCAAAATGCTTGCAAATAAGTAAACCATATGTGATAACATTACAGTTTTTGTGAATAATTAAAGATTTTTAAAGATTTACTCTGTATATTCCTAGTATGTAAAAAATTGACCCCCACTGTGGCCTGACCCTACCCCGGGGGTCATGATTTTCACAACTTTAAATCTAGACTACCTGAGGATGCTTCCACATAAGTTTCAGCTTTCCTGGCTGATTGGTTTCTGAGAAGAAGATTTTTAAAGATTTACTCTATATATTCCTATGTAAAACTTCGACCCCCCATTGTGTCCCCACCCTCGCCCCGTGGTTATGTTTTTAAAACTTTGAATCTACACTACCTGGATGCTTCCACATAAGTTTCAGCTTTCCTGGCTGATTGGTTTCTGAGAAGAAGATTTTTTAAGATTTACTCTATATATTCCTATGTAAAAATTCGACCCCCCATTGTGGCCCCACCCTACCCCCGGGGGTCATGATTTTCACAACTTTGAATCTACACTACCTGAGGATGCTTCCATCTCTACCACGTGACACCACTGGCAGTAATTATAGTTCTTCTTTGAGTGAGGAGGCCATCCCATCCCCCAGTAGGGCCTCTTCCCTAGGAGGGCGGGGCTTCCTAGCCCATGAAGTTTCCGCGAAGGGATAAAGATCCCCCATTGAATCTGAGGGTAGTACCAGTGGCATTAATGGAACCAAAACCATCTGAGTCTCCCAATATGAAGGGAATTGGTTCGGACATCCACCAGATTTTCAATCAAAAGAAAATCCACAATGTGGTGCTGGCATCACAGAGCTCCCTTTTTAAGGAGATTTTTGAGGCCAAGAAATTTTCGACCAAACCTGTCACCCCAAAGATTATAAGGGTGAGGAATGTAGAACCAGCTGTCCTGGAAATCTTTATTAATTTCCTGTATACAGGAAACGTCAAAGTAACGTCCAACAATGTCTCTGACATCCTGAAATTGTCAGGGATATTTAAAGTTGAAAAAAAAGGAAATTTTTAAGGGGCAGGAATTTTCTACCAAACCTGCTGCCCCAAGAATTATAAGAGTGAGCAATGTCTCAGCAGGAGCCATTGAACAGGTTTTAAATTTCATGTATACCAGACAGATTAACATAATTAAAGTCTAACTTTGTCTCTGACCTACTTAATTTGGCAGAGACATTTTAAGTTAGAAAACTTTCTTGGCGTTGCATTGGCAAATTAAAAAAACATTGGCCATGCAGAACTTCTCAAGTTACTGCCAATAATGAGAAGAAACAAAAACATAGCCCATGGAATCAAGATCCACCCTTGAGTTTAAGGGTTGTACCAGTGGCATGTGACTGAAACTAAAAACCCTCTCCCATTTATGATTATGAGGGTATTGGTTCTTACATCCATGAGGTTTAATTTCGAGCAGAAGAAAATTTGCGATGTCACATTTCAAGTGCTGACACCACTGTCCAGTCCAGAAAGTCGTGCTGGCATCACAGAGCTCCCTTTTTAAGGCAGTTTTTGAGGCTCAAGAATTTCCTGCCAAACCTGTAACCCCAACGATTATCAGGAATAGGCTAGGGAGAAGACCGTGGAACTCGATCCTCTTCAAGGATGGCTGAGAAGTATGGAAGGCAGTATATTTGATCTGAATCGCTTTTCTGGTCCAGCTGCAGGATCTCCATACAATGTTGATCTGCTGAAAAATAAACCAGATGACATTTAATTGACATTGGAGAACATCAGCTAAACAATCTAAAAAGACTATACGATTTCAAAGGCAATGCAAACATGAAGCTTGCAAAAAAAAAGTTAAATAAATAACAAGAGGCCCATGGGCCACATTGCTCACCTGAGCAACAATAGACATAATAAAATCAGCTTTATCGAGTCATATACAAAATATCTGAACAATGTCGTATAATAGATCCTGTATAAAAAAAAATTCCCTTGCATATTCTTATGTTTTTCATTGAGCCCCTTTGTAACAGGATGGTTTTACAATCATATCACATATTGAGCATTGCAGTTCTCAAGAAGATGATTAGACTTAAACAACTATCTATACACTCAACAAAACTTCTAAGTGTTCACCAAGCATAATGTATTTCCTATATGAAATAAGCACATTTATTTGTCTTGCCGTCAGGGTGACTGATTTCCACTTTACTTTCAAATTGTTAAGAATGATGCATTGACCTTGACCTCTGGTTGCGATCCGAAACCTTGACCTTTGCTTAATATCACTAACACTTCCGGTTTGGTTGAATTTAGTTCAAAACTTTAAGATTGTTTTAGGTTGCCGATGAAAATGATAATGCAATTAAGAAATAGAAAAATTATATCAAAATAACGTTTCCTTCGGATTGCTTGATATTTAAAACAGTGTCGAGGACAAAATAAACAGCAAATTTAAAGTGAGTACAATCTGTTGTAGAAACAATGCAGACGCCAAAAACTCCAATGGCTCCGGCTGTGTTCTCACTGATCATTTTGACCATGTTAAGTGGTTTTCTTTTTAAACTATCACCAAAGAGTTATATCAATCACAAAAAAATAACAATCATATTAAGCATGCGCAGGAAAATACCAATTCAATGTTTTGACGTTTCGTCACGGGTAAATGATTTGAATCGGTGTTGTTTTATTTTATCTGTGCTATTGATAAGAAGACATATCAATTACGAAATGTTTAAAATTTCTCATCATTTTAATTCTTAATTTCGAAATTATTCTATTTATTAGGATGAACACTTAGAAGTTTTGTTGAGTGTATATGGATTATAAACTTATGTTATAGAATTTATTTACCAGAATTTAATGTAAAAAACCACATCGAAATCAATGCAAAAATAACGGAGTTACGCCGCTTCAAAGTGGCTATTTTTACCTGCTTTGAGAAATCCAATCAAGAGAAAATAGAATTAGGTGATAACGAGGCTTCAGCGGAAGTGACGTCACAAGGTCAACAGGAGGAAAATTTCCATACAAAGCTATACAAAATAAATTTTACAGCCAAAATGATTGATATATGTCTGATGTTTTGACATATTAAGTTATCTTAAGTATTGCAGATTTAGAAATTTGTATCCGTTTATATTTGTTTCAGTCAGATTTATTTTTAAAGGATTTTAAAATTTGCTATCCTCCTCGCCTCTTTACTGATGATTACGATATCTTAAAATACTTGCATGGGCAGAACATGTTCATTATTCAGTTTTTGATTACATAATATCACTTCACAGTTCACACGCGAATGATCCGAGACAATGACACAGGTAAACAGGTAAACTAACGGAGCTACTGCTCCAGACACGTGTATATCTGGGGTATGTATACACATGGTACACATGCATGTCTGGTGAACAAAGGGGGGTTTCACACCTCTAGACGGTGTCTTCCCACTTAGCTAAAATTCTAAATTTTCTATGGGTGACTGATTTTAGCTAAGTGGGAATGGTGCACAGGTAAGGAGTCAAAGATCAAAGGAAATTAATTACAGGTGAATTATAGTCTGTTCTATTATTGACCTTAGGTTAATATATAATAAAAAAGAAAAAATAACAGATTTTTAAGATTATGTTAAAAAAAATTAATTAAATGAAATATGTGGATATTGTAATAATTAAAAAAGGTTTGTTTTATGATTGATCTTAGGTAAATTTTGAGCGATGAGAAAGTAATCACACACATCGTTGCATTAACGGGGCATGGTCACGATTTTGGAAAAACTTTCTAGGCATTTCTAATGATCAACCAAACTTTGAGATCAGTGGTAGAGTTATAAGAAAGATACAGAGCTCACAATACTTTATTATGTAAACAAGGCTCGTGCCATGTTTTTGTATACATTGGTTCAATATACCGTAAAAAGGTTTTTTTCAGCATTTATAACTTATTTTGAATATCATACACATTTACTGCCATGTGTTGTTTATTTAGGCAATTGCTTAGTTTAAACCATAGTTTATAATGAATACAACATAGAACAAATATACAATGATAAATAATTAAGCAGAGATTCGGACACAAGTAAACACAAGTAAACACTTATATTAATCCGTTTCCTTAGATATAATTTACAAATTTTAAATCATTGATGTGCCCAGGTTGGAATGTCTTTGTAAACATGTTTATGAAAAATTAAAGGCTAACTAACAGTGTGTTTGAAAAAATGCGTTAAGGGAAAAAATAATATGTCAGGTGAGTAAAATAACAGAATGGATGTAGGATGTGTGATAAATTTCTGTTTAAAAACGTTTTGATGCTGAAATAAATTTGTGAACTGCTTTGAAAATTGTTTCATTGTTTTGTATCCCCATATAGTAAAATATTGACGTCAGTAGTAAAAGGTGTAGTATCCAAGTGCAACATTATTGCATTGGGTGAACCTTGCATTGGTATAGAAGGCCCCATTCGAAAAAGATAGTGTTCGTTAGTTTCGGGTTTACCGCATGTGCAGAGTAGGTTATTTACTATATTGCGAAAGAAAAGGTGATGTTTTAAAGTGCTGCTTTTAATTAAGTATAAGTCTGGTATGAAGATTCCGATCTCTACGATGACCGAAGTAATAGTAATTAGGAATAATATTGCCAAGCCTATTGAATTTATTTTATTTATTTTTTTATTATTATTATTTATTGGGTTTTTTTAAATTTTATTTTATTTTCTTAATTTATAAATATTAAACCTTTCAATAATTGATAGTACTTAAATTGAAATTTTTATAACACTGTAAATCCATATTATCAAGAATATTTAACAATATATATATCACAGGTGATTTTTATACAGGTACATGTAGTTCACACCTAAAACAGACTATACTCAGCGCTCACTCAGGTGTGAAAATCACAATTTTAGCTAGGTGGGAATAAGAATTTCAGAATTTTAGCTACGTGGGAATAAACCCCTCTAGACTGGTAAATTGATTTGTGTATAATAAGCTACTCAAAACAGAAAAATAAATTAGACTGTGTAAAATCAGGCGATCATAAGCTAATACATGTGTATAATCTGTCAATCAGACTATCAAAACGTAAACACAAACTTGCTAATGTTCAAAATAAATGCCTTGATTGTTACTTATTTACTCACATTATCAAATAAAAGTAATATTACGATATTTTATAATGGACTGGACTGATTAAAAATGACAAAATGACATTCAGCCATTTTAATCTTTTAAAAAATGTAATTAAGTAATTATTTCGGAAGTAATTACATTGATCATTAATTTAGTCTCAATTTTTTATCTAATAATAATAAAGTGCAACTTCTTTCAAGCTCTATATGGTCAGCAGTTAAATTCTCCAAATAGCTTAATTAAGTTGTTATACTGACGCCGAATCATTAGATTAAAAGAATACAAGACAGACTTCATCGTGCAGCCATCTTGCATGGACTTTCGCCCTGATCCGTTTATAATTAATCCTGTGTTTATTTTATATGCATGCTGTTTTGATTGTTATTGGTTTGAAATTAGTATAAATGAATAATCGGGCAACATAGTGGTAATTTATGTCTCATACGAGAAAAAGACCCCGCGTTATAATACCTTTTAGTGTGTTACAAATTTGACTTAACGATCTCCGATCCTCAGCAAAGTTCGATAACTCTATATTATCTGGATTTCTTTTATTCGTACCATTAATCTGACTTTAATACAGACAATTTTAATTTAGTATTCTACTGCTAGTATAACCATCAATAACACAACTACATGCTTGGCGTAGTGGATCCACAGAGCCCTCCCACTTATATACCTATTGGTATAGAGTTCGAGCCATCGATGCACCAATTTTTTTTTAAAACTCAACTTGTTTCTTTATTCCAATATATCCATCGTAGGCAAATTTGCAATAACTTTGTAAAATGCATGGATACCCTCTATAAATTTCATTTTATATCATTCCATTTATAAAGGTTGAAACAAAAATATCATTCTTATGATGAAAAAAATACTTTGTGGCTGAGGATCGGAGAACCTTAATTCATCAATCAAACAATTTTCCGAATTCGGCATTTTTGTACGGTAAATACGAGTTTAAATTCAAACAGCATTTTATTTAGTCATCCTGGGTTGAAAAGGAAATAAAAATACAGAAACAAATGTTCATCTATCGATAAAACAATGCAAGAAAACGAACAGTTTTCATACGATAAATGTTATATATGTCTCTGTGTTTACATACCTGAATTCAACAAAACCGAATGTCCTTGAGATCAGAACTTGTCTTTCCTTTGAGATTCCGCTTTTTACCAACTTAGCACACGAACGACAACTCTAGCACTAGCTAAACTGGTTCCCGCTTCCGCCACTGCATTTACCGTTCACTTCAATGCAAAGTGAAACTCAGTGACGGAGGCGGGAACCAGACTAGTCGGAGCTATCTACTGCGCACGCGCATCTTTTGTGTTATAAATAAGTTCCTGCGCGGGCATTCATTCAAACTTCCTTAGTTACTATCGAAGCTAGCTGCATATTTGCAACGCCGGTGTATCCACACTCTACAGACTAACAGTCAGTGTATAGTAGCCTTTTGCCATCGTATAGAGGAACTTGTGTACTCAGCCTTTATTGTCTCATCAGTTTGGGTATTCTTATCAAGCATCGAACGAGATTTTTCAAGGATCTTTGAAGAGAATTCGAGAATTATGGAAAGTGCAGCCTTGAGTGGGCTGCATTTACATACTCCGTATGTTTATTCTTGGATAAATACGTTACAATCACGTAACAGCTTTCATCCAAATGGTAAGTCTGGCTTTTTTAATTATTAGTCAGCCCGCAGGCTGACTAATTAAGTTAGGATGAAACTTCAATTACGCTTGCTTAAATTGGAATTCTGGGAATGAATTAGACAGTTCGTGTTAGAGAAATTCGAAGAAGTTATGAAACTGGTCAGTTTCTAGGTCAAACTGCGCATCGATGTATTGGAAGACTGTCAATGGGAATCGTATGCAGCCATAGTCCGGAGTCCGCGAATATCTTTCCGACTTTTCTTAATGAGATTAGAAAGTAAATACATTTGTAGTGGTTTGCGACGAGACCACTATGTTTGCAAAGTTACAACTTTAGGTATTAAGTGTGCAGTCATACTTTGCTGTACACCGCTACACGCTTATCTCCTCATCTACATGTACTATGTACAGCCATAAAAATAAGGGTGCAAACTAAATGTGCACCCGCATAGCTATTATTGTTCTGGAAATTATTTATCTTGTGTTATTATAGATTGCGTAGTCACTTTTGACCTATAATTAAAATTCCGCTGGCTGACTTTCTTAGCTTTTAAAAAAGCTAACCTTGTTAATGAGATATTATGAATTTTGATACGAAAAAACAAAAACGCCCACCCCCCCTACTTTACAATAATCTTCGATTTGCATTGTAATATGTTTTGTTTTTATATTATATTATGTACAATATTGAATGTACATGTATGTCACTAGTATTAAAAAAAAAATATTAACAAACCTCTGTGAATGAACAGTACTTGTTTTCTCAGACAATAAATACATAGGGGTAGAGCAAATACAAATGTTCAGCAGAACGGTTGCCCGTGAGGTTAATCATAGTACAGCAGTCTACTTCTCATCACTTTTCTTTTAGCTCTATATGTATATATGTATTATATCTTTGATTACATTTACTGCTATTTTGTTGTTTCAAAAAAAACCCAATAATTTATAAAAGCATTGAAAATTATAAGACTTCTGCATTGAAGTCACATGTACCAATCTTCTTTCAATCTTCATGAGTTGATATATCGGTTTCACCTTTGTCTGTTTACAGAGAATAGAAACCGCAACAATTCTCCACCTCCGCCGAGTGACACCACTTACAGTGGTTGTAGTTCTCATGTGTCTTTAATTGAGAAAGCCGTCCCATCCCCCAGCAATGCACCCAGTAGGGCCTCTTCCCTGGAGGGCTCCCTTACCCATGAAGTCTCTAGCCAGGGATCTCGATCCACCCTGGAATCTGTGGGTAGAAGCAGTGGGCTAACTGGAACCAAACCTAACTCCCATTTTGAGGGAATCGGTTCTTATATCCATCAGATTTACAAGCAGAAGAAAATCTGTGATGTCTCATTTCAGGTGGGAGACATGCTGATGCCAGTACACAAAGTGGTGCTGGCATCACAAAGCTCCCTTTTTAAGGAAATTTTGGAAGCAAAACCATTTTCGTCCGATCCTGTCACCCCAAAAATAATCAGGGTGGGGAATGTGGCACCTGCTGCCCTTGAACTCTTCATTAACTTCTTATATACTGGACACATTGAAGTAAAGCCCAACTTTATCTCTGACATTCTGAAGTTGTCAGAGATATTTGAAGTTGAAAAACTTTCGAGGCGTTGCATCGATGGAATGAAAAAAATTGGCCATGCAGAACTTCTAAAGCTATTGCCAATGATGAGAAGGAACAAAAACATCCCAATGTGTGAAACTATCATGCAACTGCTCAGCAAGAGTTTCATGACTTGGAGAAAAAGTGATGAATTCCTTAGTTTGGACTTAGAAACCACATGCATGATCCTGTCCGACGACAGCCTCAATGCTGCCTCAGAAATGGACATTTTCATGGCGGCAGTGGAATTCATTAGCAATCTTGAAGCGGACAAAAAGGAAAACTCCATTGAAAAGATTATGGGATGCATCCGCTTCCCGCTGTTGACGGGAGAACAGCTCTTCTCCTGTTTCAAAATCTGTCCAATTCTGAGAGACTACCACCAGGTCATAATGGACATCACCTTGGCAAATTGGTAATTATATGCACTCACAACGAAATGTTACCAATCTGACTGTTATTTTTTGTTCAGTGTGTTGAAGGGGGGGGGGGGGGTTGAAAATTGGAAGTGTACCCCCTGTATATTTCGGAGCTATTAAAATCCAGCTTAAAAATCTTCTGGATTTCTTCAGGGATAACTGTTAATTAATTTAATAAATACAGGTACTAGCTATCATATGAGCATGCACATATTGTGAGCTTGCAATGACCATCTGTGCTTTTATAAAATATTAGCTGTCTTCATTTTAATTATGCTTTATTTGTTTTGCGTTTTTGAATTCTGTCATTATAAATATGTTTACAGGATTCAGACTTCCTTGTCTCTGGGTGGAGAAGACCCCCTGGACCTCCAAATCCCTACCCCCCGCAGCCACACCAACAGTGCTACTAGTGTGGCCAGCTATATCAGTGTGAGTAATTCTATAGTTGGGTGTTCACAGGATAATGTGTTGTAGTTGAGATTCACCTAACTTGAATTAATGAATTTGTTCATTTAAACTGTTTCTTTTAGTGTTTATTGGCAATGTTTTTTTTTCTTCTGAAGACAAGTTCATACTGTATTTGTATTAGACATGTATTCATCCACACAGGTATGTAACTCACTTCTTATTCAAACATCTGCATGCTTTACTAAAATCTACTCTTTAATATTCCACTCTTTTCATGATCACTTTGCTGTTAAATCTCTTTCTTTTTTTAGCTTACACCTAACTTTACTTTTTCTTCATCTTTGTCTTTTTCTTCCTTCCCCTTCCTGCTTTTACAGAATCATTCTAGCACTGAGCAGGATAATGAACAGGAGGACCCTGATGTTGAGGTTGAAATAAGTCACATGTCAGAGGACATGGCCAGAGATTTCAACACGCATGCTTACTTGCACAGTGCAAGCTCCTCGACCATTTCCAACTTTCCTCTCATTGAACAATACAGTAATTCCAAATGTAACCAATATTGCAGATCTGCATTTCTAATTTTTAAGCAAATACACATTATAGATGTTCCTTAATTTGGTCTAAAAATGTTTTCAGGAAATGAATATTATGCTTTCTTTGTTGTTTTATAAGTTACATATTAAGAATTATGTTTTAATTATCACCATATACTGAGTCAAGCCAGTGTTAAAAGACTTTATCCATCAATATATACATCATAATGTGTAACAGTGGTTGCAAAAGATTGTAATCCATGATATTTCTTTTTTTATCAAGTGGCCAAAGATTGCAGCATGTTGGGTGATTCTGGAGAGCATCAAAGAATCCAAAGGGAGATGCTTGCTGAAGAAAAGTGTGACATTTCTCCAGATAATCATGCTAAGGAGATGCAAAACAAACAAGGGCAAGGCAGGCACATTCTCCAAAGCTTGGATCTAGGAATGGGAGAGAGATTTGGCCGGATCCACAAAGAAAAGAAGAGGGACCCAAACAAGTCTACCCGGAAGAAAAAGAAAAGGGAGGTGAAAAAGAGAGATTGGAAGCAGACCAATCAGGAGGGAAAACTCTCGGACGAGAGTGACCAGCTCCGGAAAAAGGCCTTGGTGTGGGGAGGCACCCAGTGGTTCTTGATTGGTAAGTGTTTACAGAGAGGGATATATTAAGTCACTGAAATTCTTACTTTTTATTTCAATATTAAAGGTGTGTTTTATTGAATTTCTCATTTTTCCTTTTAATGTCAGATGAGTTATTAATGTAACTGACCTGTGTGATAAAATATTAATCTGTTTTAATCTAATGTTATCTTTTGATCCAAATGTCATCAATTCTGATTCCAATATGTCAACAATCATTACCAAATCTGACACATTTTTTATTTACCTGTAAAGGTGGACCTGGGCATGATGGAAGTCCCTCCAAGAAAGTCATGGCATACAGCTATGAGAGCAAGCAATGGACCTCCCTCGCTCCTATGAATGTTGCTCGGATGGATCACACACTATGCCTCCTGGATAGAATGATATATGCTATTGGAGGCATTGGTAAAAGGGGCCGGTAAGTGCTGTTGGACTATTGTTTTTGTCTGTATGTAGTAAATGCATGAACAAAACATGAATGGAGTCAAATACATGTAAATGCAACTTGTACATGTACGTTCTGTATGTTATACTGAAGTTTAATTTTCCAGGGTTCTAACCAGGGTTGAATGCTACAACCCGAAAACCAACTGCTGGTTCTATGTGAAGTCCTTGCCAGAGCCAAGGGCTGGAGCCACGGCCACTACAGAGAATGGCTGTATTCACCTGTCTGGGGGGTACGGAGCTCTCAATGATGGCCATGTATCAGACTTCATGGATACCGTGGAAATCTACAATGTGGATGCCAACAAGTAATGCTCACTACAGTTTCTGTTTTCATGTTGATCCCAATCTGATTAAAATCAGTCGTTCTGATACGCTTTTTGACCAATGAGAATCCCCGTCTCTTAAAGACTAACGGGTGAAGTAACAGCAAGGTAAATATAACCGCAGAGATTTATGGGAAATTATCTGCTGGCAGAGTTTTGCTAGCCACAATTTGATTGGCTTATCGAAAGGTCGTTCGGACGTGACCTCTAAGCGGCTTGTTTCAGATGTTCGAGAGCGATAGCATATCAGAACAGCTAATTTTAATCAGATTGATGTTGATCCAATTATTTGTTAATTGTCAAAAAATTAAAATAACTATAAGGGGTATTATTTTATTCGTTGTCAATGTTTGACGTTTTTTAAATCATTTTACTCAAAATATTCAAGTAATTCATTTGTTTCTTCTTTGCAGGTGGACCAGTGGATTTTAAAAAACATGAATTTATTTATTATTTATTTAACTTATATGACACTACATTGGAGTTTTGTGAAAAGTTTTAAGTTTTGTTAAATAATGTTGTCTTGTTTAATATATGGATTAATTAAAACCACTGTATGTCATATTTTTGTAATAAATTTTATGCATCTCAAAGTGTTGCTTGAATTTGTTTGTATTCAAATTGAAATACAGTTGAACTTTGGTATCTCGAATACCGATATCTTGAATACAATGGATATGTCGAAGTGATTTTTAAGTCCCAAACACTTAAACTTTAAGTATATTACACTTAATATCTCGAATACTCGGATATCTCGAAGTTTTTAAGCAGTCCTATCTAGTTGGAGATAACGAGGTTTGACTGTATATATTTACATCTACAGAGTATGATTCCCTCTATTTCTAACGGAAACTTTAAATAAATGTTAATTCATAGCTCTATAGAAACGCCCCGTTTATCGATTGGTCGAAACCTTTAGCGATTAAAAAAAAAAAAAAAAATCACGGATTGCACGAAATATAACCATGATGATATCGGACTCAAATTCTTATAGAAGACGATTTGTCTGTTTCTTTTAGCTAACGTACTGATGTACATTAACAGTATTAAATTTGGTGAATTTTATTTAACGTTTTACAATCAATTTATTGATTTGAAAGATGTAAATATAAACAATAAAATGTTTTATTTGATGATTTATGCGGGTTTTGAACGTATAGCGATCATTGCAGAAAAAATTACATAACCCGCTGTGTTAAAAATCAGATAGTTTGAGATCTAAGCATACATGTCTATATTTAATTGTACTTTTAAAATTGTATGTTTTCAACATAACACTGATTTGCTAAGTTAACTTTAAAGGTTATTAGTACTGTTAAAAGTGCCATTATATCCTGATTATGGCTGATATCTCCAGTGGATCAGTAATTTGCGAATTTTATTTTATTTTTATTTTAGTAGGGGAGGGGGGGGGGGGTAGACAAGATGATCATTAAATCGTGCTATAGATAAAAATCAATATACAACAAAGTTGGTTTCATTCCCATATCATATTAAATTAATAATCCATTTCAAAATCATTTATTTTAAAGAATTAATAGGTATAATACTGAAGTTGCCCGTCCTTTGCGCTTCGATATAACCGTGTTTTACTGTACGTATACTATTGCACGATGTTCCGGGGACCCACTTTTTTCGACTTCTACTTTTTGCTTGATATTTTGTTATTCATATTAATCAACTATGTCCCCAATTAAAAATACGTGCATAATTATATCAAATTAATTATCAGTTACAAAAATTGAAAAAAAAACCTCAATATTTTTTTTCATTGAGACGCTTTTTTTTATATCTTCAAATCGAAGAACATAACCAAAATTAAAAACTATACATGGATTAATCGTTTTGCATTTTATTTATGCAGATAAAAAAAAGTGTGCAATTAGGATCACAGTGTTCCGAAAAGTTCTGAATGGGTAAAAAAAACTTGGGTCGATTTTTTCTAAGAGAAAAAAATTCTAGTTTTTCATTCTAACTTGTTTTAATTAGTACGTACATGTATATTCGTCAATGAGAAGATCTAGCGCGTAATGATGAAGACTGACTTCAAATGTTTTATTTTATTTTTCTAGAATTGTACATGTAATTATGTCAGTCAATTAATTGTACTTCAATTGGCAGCTGACTGAATTGGTATGTGCCCGAGTTTTTTGAAAATTGAATCAGCAAAACATAGGAATTAACATGCATTGTGGAGAGAGCATAAGGGATCGGAGGTAAAGTACGGCAATTAAATAATTTTAGCGAAAACTTATCTTAAAATCTTGTTTTTTTTTGGGGGGGGGGGTTAAATAAAAAGGATTTTTATAAAAAAAATTATATATATAGTGCTCTTTCAAATGAAGACTTGCGCTTGCGGCTTTTACTTTCATATTATAGTTTATAAATTCTGTACAGGTCTTTGTTATATCGAATGCCGCATGTCGCATTTACAGAGACGGTTCGATTCTTGACAAGATGTATATAGCATCGTTTTTTAAAATAGTAGGGGGCAGACTTATCCAAAAAATCTTGACAAGCAAAAAAAAAAAAAAATCATAAAAATCCTAAACCTCAAAACCTGGGGGTGGGGTAGCGTCGTCTACATATAACTTCAATTTCACTCTTAATATCCTTAGTTTTTACATACTCCCAAAAAAGTGGGGGGGGGGGGCTACTCCATGATAATTCAATTTTAAGAAAAATCTTTGCTGCGAGAATAAGCGGGGGTGGGGGGGGGGCAGGCCCGACTGCCCCCCCCCCCCCGATGTTATGTGCCTGTAGTGGTTAATTTTATAAATTCTGAGGAATGTTTACTACAAAGGTATTATAAATAGCAATTTAAGTACAATTAAGAGCACTCAATATTTCACGTGCCTGTGAAATCTAGACTAGTTCCTAGAAACCGGGAACCAGCAACAACCCTATTGGCCGGAAGTTGTGCAAGTCCCCCGTTATAAAACATGTGAAAACCCCGTTCCGGCCTTTTTCTAGAGACGGCCGATAGAAGCAGATATGCCTGTAAGTAACTGGTGGTTCTTTTCAAAATATACCTGAATATGTGGCCCAAACCCTTTACCGATGATACACATATTAAATATATTGACCAACGCAAGGATTTAGGACGAAGCACATGGAAAATTATTCGAAGTATCGAGAAACACATGGATTGAAGTGAAGGGGGGGGGGGTGATGACCTAGATTTAGTCTTTATTTTCTGGTAATTTTTGTTGAATATTATAATAATATACCATATTCACTTTGTTTGTGAACAACACAACCTCATTTATGAAAGATTTTTGCTGTCAACTGCGCAAAAAGTGCATACCACGTGGGTAACCGTAAACAAACATGGCGGCTCTACACCACGTGGAATGAATGTGAAGAACTACATGTTTCTCATCATGACATGTTTTGCCCTTCGTAGACCTTCGTATGTGCACTTTGTATACGTTTACTTTGACAGTTGTGCAAATGATTATAATATTGCTTAAATTGGTGCCTAAATCTTGCTAAGAACAAGGAATATATACAATGTCTGATACAGTACATGTATGCCATTCAATCGAGGCAGTAGTCGAATAGCATAGCTGTTAGATTTACACGAACGTCATAAGTCTTTTTGATCTATAAACCAAGACTCCTCTGGCGATGATGGCCGTCTGTTTAAATAAGACCTTCATAGGTGTGTCATGTCGGTTTGCTCATTGTATGGTAAAAGGGGAATTCTGATGTATTCTATACTCTGTCCCGAGATTTTGCTTCCACCACTTTTTGCTTGATATTTCGGTAATCATAAATACCTTTGTGCAAACTAAATGAAAAATGTCCAGATAATCTGTTTTGAAACGCCCCCTCTACCGCTTCAGGTTTCAATAAACATCCCAAAATAGAAAGTCTACGGGCATTTTGCATTGAATCAGCCATGATAAAGCCCGAATGATAACATTGAAAAATTGTGCGAGGTGTCCTGAGTACTTCCGAATGGAGAAAAGATGTTAAACATTTCACATTATAAATCTCCGTAAGAAATTTGTGTTCGTTCCTGTGAACTTTTATGAGTGAAAAATGATAATTTGTCTAGAAGATATCTTGGATAGTTTCCCTTTTATCGATTTCAACAGCATTTCTTTCACAGGTATGTGTATTTTTATTAAAAATCATCAAAAAGTGATGGAAGCAATAACTTGGGACAGACTAGAGCAGAACTGTAGTTCCACGGAAAATTCAGGTTGACAGACTGTGGAGCTACAGGTATAAAACACTGTAATATTTATTGCGCACAAAAAGTTGCGTGCAGTTTTGGACTTATAAACCAAATTAAGGAATATATATTCTGTGAAAATCTCAATACCAAAAAATAAAACTATAATATGAAAACTATTAACCTAAATACGTAGTTGAATTGCCATATTATGCATATTGACTCACCTGTCAGGGTTGTGATAGTTTTTATGGAAATGCAGATATCTGAGGATTTGAAAGTCAAAATGCAGATTGAAATCAATGCAGGCCCCTGACTGATTTGATATCCCCCCATATCTTCCTGTACCAATTGGACATAGTAAAAGAGTAGGCAGTCCAGCTGACGGTGATGAATCATGTTTTACATCTTTCGGGTCTGAATGATACTGAAGTCAAAACGCACACTGAAGTCAGCACTGAGCCTTACACATGAATTGAGAAATTAAAAAAAAAAATATTTTTGGGGGGGGGGGGTTGGGGTAGTAAATTGTATATGATTAATGCTAATTACATTGATTTGTGGATCTAAACATAAGGGTTATGACATGCTTACAATTGAAAATCATGTGTTTAATAGAGGTTACATTGCCAGCATAGATTTACTATTGATTGTCCTAAAACTCTGTATTGCCAGAATTCATGATAACACAGTTTCTTTACTGCTTTACTTTCTCAAGGATAAAAAAAGACTTTCTAGTGTTTAAAATGGGAGCAATTGAAAGGGTCATGTCACAATTAAAAAAAACCCCATATCTTATTTCTAATCAATTGCATTTATTTTCCCAATAATTTTCCCTCTTAAAACTTAGAATATGTGGATATATAACTTCATCTACCGGTACTTTTTATATGTTTCTGTGTATAAACTGTTACAGTAAAAACAGAAAGAAAGTATAAAACATATAATATCATAGACTATAAATGTGAGGAGTTTTGATTTATAAAATAATACTAGTAATTACCAGCATTACAAGAAAGATCAGGGCTGCGTTCAAGATCGTAGCAGCTAGCCTAGTCGCTAGGTCGTAGATATCTAGGTCTATTGAACGGACCGCTAGATTAGCGGCTAGGTCTCTGATTTGAAGTTGGAATTATTCAACTAAAGACTAATTACATCGACTTAATATGTTAATTTCAAGCGGAAATATACATGTTAAAATTCATTATAACTTATAGGAATTAGGATGAACAAAATATCACTAGAATAGATTTCATGCTTGTTACAAAGTGGTCACTAAGGTGACCATCTTCAATTTGATGTTTAGCATAAAATATTTAGGCTACGAATATCTACATAGCGGCTAGGCTAGCTTACCATTCAACTACGTAGCCCTACGTAGCAGCTACAATCTTAAACGCAGCCCAGGTAGTTATGCACCTGACTAGAATAAAATTATATTGCTTGTTTCAATCTCGAAGTTATAGACTTGACAATTCAGCTGACAGTGATGAATTATGTTTTACATCTTTCGGGTCTGAATGATACTGAAGTCAAAACACACACTGAAGTCAGCTCCATTCATTTACCAGATAGTCTGATGAAAAAAACACATTTTATCTTCTGAATCGTGTGACAATAGCACACCTACAGGAACATTTCCGTTTTCCTATAACTGAAAGTTTATGTGTATTGAAAACAAACAGGATGGACAACGGTATTCTTTTATGGCCAGTTTTTATCATGAATATTTGTGATTGGTCCATAGGTCTAGGAATTTGTTGAGTGATGCTAAAGATAAGAGGTGCAGAAGAAAATAGTTTATTTTTACATAAAAAGGGGGGGGGCACCAGTTCAGGGGAGGGGTTTTGTTTGTGTGTGTCCTGTCCCTACTCTAGTGGGGCCAGGTGAAGCACTAGACCAAATATTCAGGGTATATTCATTGAATAATTGACATGATCTAAATATGGGTTAAACTTTTGTTTGGTATTACACAACCATCTGCCATTAAATTTGCACTGAAAATGGAAGTTATTGTCTGCTCTTGGAATATTGCCAGATTGCTTCATAGTGGTGCAATAGCTGATTTTAATGTGTGCTGAAAATCTCTTTTGAAGAAAGTTTTTATATCAGAGAGAGAACAATGCTACAATCTGAATGTATCTGTTCTATGATCTAAGCCTCAGACATAGTCTTTAGATTCCACCTTAGAAGAAAATTTGTATACAGATCTCATAATGAAAAATAAATCCAAACCATTTGGATTGTAGCTTGCATTAAAAGTGGCTATCAATATTTGTCACATATTATTTTTGTACAAAAATGAGTACAGAAAAAAAAACTATTGCAGGACTGAATGTAATTTGTGATTTTGGTTGTTGTTTTCAGCTCGCTAAAGATTTACTGCATCCCTCTTTGGAGGAGGAGAAGAGAACATGCAAACTGAAGAGATTGGTCCAAAGTCCAAACAGTTATTTCATGGATGTTAAATGTCCAGGTAACTTACTAATGTGTACAGGTGCATTTCATGTGGTCATTGAAATTATCATCAAGGTGGCTCACTACACCCAGAAATAGTTTCTCAAATCGGCAGAAAATTACTTAAATATGAACAATAGCATGATGCACAAGAAGTAAAAAGTCTAACAGTTAAAAATTACTCTATAAAAGGAAATATTCTCCCCCATTTTATTTTTTGCACCTTTTGCCTTTGTTGTCAGCAGATGAATTTAAGAATGGGAAAAATTACAATGTCTTAGTTATATCTCTTTTAACACAACTTTGTCTTGGCGAATTCAAGACGAGGCGAAACCGTTTGCAACCAAAGAAGTACGAAAAAAACCATGCATACAGTTTTCAGTAAATATAAACAGAAGCCCAAAGCAGATTTGAACTTGTGATCGGCGGTTCACAAGGCCGATACTTTAAGCACTGCGTTATGATAATATTCAAACAAATTGAAAAGTGCAAATAATTTCATAAAATATTTAAATTGCCATCTTGTGATGTAGTGTCTTAAAAATATATGTCTTTATGTAGTGAGCTACCTTAATATGTGATTACAGTGGCATGTGATTGATGATGGTGACATTATGAAGAATTCAAAGCAGAATCGGCTTTAAGTTACTGACAGGGTGCTCTCTGAGCATCGTGTGCAAAACACCATAGAAGATCTGCCACATGTATTAGAACTTGAAAATGTTTATCCTGACATTTGGTTTTGTCTTATTTTTTAATCTTCAAAAATACTGCCATGCGCTTTGTAAAATTTAAAGTGATGGAATTTTTGATCAAAATATTTTTTGGGTCTTGGATACAAAGAATATGCATAGTTGTGATGGATGCAGTAAGTGATAATGTAAGTTGTTCCAAACTTTTAAATGTGAAAAACAAGTGAAGGATCTACATAGATTAAGCTGACGGTGATGAATCATGTTTTACATCTTTCGGGTCTGAATGATACTGAAGTCAAAACACACACTGAAGTCAGCAGTGATACACATACGTTCTAGAGCAAGGGAACTTGTCAAAAACACATTGCTAAGTAGCATCAGTAGAATTGATGGATAGAAAATCAGTTTGAAGATTTTATTTTCTACTTCTTGTTATAGAGATGGTCATTGACTCCATATTTAAGTTTTCTAATGTGTGTTTATCAGCTTATTCTTATGAAGCATTTGAATTTGGAACAAAGATTTTGCAGTAATGATTTAAAGAAAGCTTTGTGTTTGATCACTGTAACAGTTGATTGATTTGATGACTTTGATTGCAGGATGCTACAAGATTACCACAGTTTTCAGCCACGCCCAGACGGTGGTGTTATGTGTGGGGTGCTCCACAGTGCTGTGCCAGCCCACCGGGGGGAAAGCCAGACTCACAGAGGGTAAGGACGCTACTTTGTACTTCCTGTTTACTATGTACCTATTCACTGGTTATTCACAAGTTTATTGTCCCCCAAGACTGTGGCTATTTCTCAATGCGAAGCTGAGGGGAAGAGTTACTGTCGAGGGGACTTGCTATTGTCTGAATAGTCATTAGTAAATAGGTACTGTGGAATCCTCATTGTTTTTTGGGGACCAATGTTTATGAATAATCCTTGCCCACAAATTTACATCCCCCATATATGTATATACAAGCATTTGTTAACATATTTATAAAACTGTCCCGATAACACTACCAATGAAATTACGTCCCCACAAACCAAGGAAATTTTGGCTACCCATGAACATAACCCCCATGAATGAAAATGATTTCACAGTATTTTATACTGAAGAAAGCTATTTGTCAGCGATGAAGAGTTTCTCTTTCTAAATTGATATAAAAAAAAATGTCCATCCCCGTACTCTGAAATCAACTAGGCCTGCGATTGGACGCCGCTGGAAGTGAATAAAGTTTCAATTATTGTAATACTCTTGTTTTGGACATGGTGGAATGCCCAGTAATTTCTCCTTAGGGGAGTCCTTGAGTTTTTCAGACACTGAAAAAGGAAAGAAAATCTTTTTCATTGCATTAAATAAAAAGGAACTATTTTTCAATATTTTTATTTTCATAACCAGTTCACATCCCTCAATGAACTGTTATGATGAAATGTTTAATAATGCATAAAGCAAAATCTTTCATACTTTGAATTTCAAGCTAGAATAAAAAGATCAAATTGGCAAAAGTGTTGAAGGCCTTGTGGATTTTATTGTATAGGGATTTATACATTTAGTTAGATGGGGATAACCTATGCTTTTTATTTTGAAATTTTTTACAATATATAAAGAGCAGATAACATTCTTTGGATGATAACAATACTTTTCAGTTTTGATTTAAGGATTTGTAGAACCATAATTTTTTGCATCAGAGTCAAGATATTTCTTGTTTTGTCTTTCCAGGCTGTTCCTTCCGAAAGAAGTCGCACTAGACTGACGTTATTTATATAGGCTGTGTGAGAAAGAGAGGCTGAGATATTTGGGGTTGGCATGGCGACCGTCGTCAACATTTGGACTTTGTGATACTCTCTCTCTCTCTTCATTTATTTTTTTTTCCTGTACAACACGCATAATTGTTTTTGATTTACGACCCTGGGTCAGATCATCAATCGTCTCAGAGGATTCAACACCCAGGTTTCATGTGCTACAACAATAGTACTGATAAATTACTGGTGATACTTTGCTGTTTCTGTTGAGTGCCCATTGTTACTCTGTATTGTATAAACAAAACCAATTGATGAATTATCAATAAAGTTTGAGTATCACAAACTCCATATATTGTGTTTGACCTTATTGGTTTGATTTCCACATCACACATTTATTTAATTAAGCAGACTGATCAGGCAAGTTAAGTATTGAAAAAATATGTAATAAAAAAATGGAAAAGGTTTTCTCTAAGGTAATGACTAGTGTATACTCAAGAAAAATTTTCAAAGGGGGTGGGGGGGTTCATATTTTTGGTAATTTTACGAAGTAAACGGGTATAGTGCCTTTTCCCATTATTACGCATTTAGGCCACGCAGAGGATGTCTTTTTAATACAATGTGGCTATATAAAAGAAAAGTCACTAAATGAAATATTTGTCTAATTTTCAGTATGAATACCACATGTAATCCAAAATTAATTCAATGTACATGTAAACTACAATACCTGTAAAAAATAATTTCAATCGAATTTCTTTGGTTTCAAGTAGTCAAATATCCAACTTTTAGTTCACCTGAGCTAAAAGCTCAAGTGAGCTATTCTGATCACATTTTGACTCGTCCATCTGTCTGTCCGTCTGTAAACTTTTCACATTTTCAACATCTTCTCAAGAACCACTGGGCCAATTTCAACCAAACTTGACACAAAGCATCCTTAGCCTAAGGGTTTCAAAGTTGTGAAAAAAAGGACCAAGCCCTCTTACAAGGGGAGATAACTGGGAATAGATGGAAATTTTCGAGAAATTTTCAAAAATCTTCTTCTCAAGAACCATTTTGCCAGGAAAGCTGAAACTTGTTTGGAAGCATCCTCAGGTAGTGTAGATTCAAAGTTGTGAAAATCATGACCCCCGGTGGTAGGATGGGGCCAAAATGGGGGGTCGACTTTTTACATAGGAATATATAAAGTAAATCTTTAAAAATCTTCCTTCTCAAAAACCGTTAGGCCAGAAAAGCTGAAACTTATGTGGAAGCATCCTCAGGTAGTGTAGATTCAAAGTTGTGAAAATCATGAGCCCCAGGGGTAGGGTGGGGCCACAATGGGGAGTCGAATTTTTACATAGGAATATATAGAGTAAATCTTTAAAAATCTTCTTCTCAGAAACCATTTGGCCAGGAAAGCTGAAACTTATGTGGAAGTATCCTCAGGTAGTGTAGATTCAAAGTTGTGAAAATCATGACCCTCGGGGGTAGGGTGGAGCTATAATGGGGGTGGGTAGAATTTTTACATAGGAATATATAGAGTAAATAAATGACAATAACAAACCGTCAACCATCTCAAAACCCCAGAAAACGAAATACAAATTCAAATCAGAGCAACACGGACCTCCAAAAAGATAGAGGTAGGATCAGGTGCCATGTAGGAGTGAGCATCCTCTGCTGACCGGTCACACCCGCCGTGTGCTCTTTGTCGTAATCGGGGGGAAAAAAACCCCGGAAAAGTCCGTAGACAATTAGGTTATTAATTATGGTCTAACAATTAGTATAAAAAACGTCAGTCAGCATGCGACCCAGTGGAAGATTGTATTTGCTGACAAGGTCATTGTATCGACCATAGAACTTACGAAAAGATGACTTCAAACGAGACTGTTGATAGTCCTGTTTGATCAACTTGTTTGTAAGTAGCTTGCCTCGCCTTAGAAACTGTTTATTCGAAGAGCACGCCCTTGCGTATCGAATTAAAAGTAAATCTTTTAAAATCTTCTAATAAACCATTTGGCCAGGAAATCTAAAACTTGTGTGGAAGCATCCCGAGGTAGTGAAAATCATTCCTGGGGGTATAGTGGGGCCACAATGGGGGTGAAATTTTTACAGAGGAATATTAAGAGTAAATCTTTAAAACTCTTCTTCTCAGGAACTAATCAGCCAGGTGATTATTTAATATTGTTTAGATTTTAGCTTCTGGATGATTCCTGGCCGATTGGGTCTCACAAGGGGTTCAGAGTTTGATGTAGGTTTATATCCCATTTATAAACAATTGTTTAGGATCTTTTTGAGATCTGAAATGCTCAACATGTGATATTACAATAAAATAATCCTGTAAGAAAAGGGACTAATGATAATAAACATAAGAATATCCAGTGGAAAAAATTGATTTTTATTCATACAGGATCTACATGTATTATAGTACATTGTCCAGATAGTTTGTATTATGACTCAATTAAGCTGATTTTATCGTACCTATTGTTCCTCAGGTGAGCCATGTGGCACATGGGGCCCTTGTTATTGCATCCTATATATCCCTAAATTAAACAATGAAGATTTAAATGATGGCGTTTAATATAATTAAGACCCACGGTAATTGAGTAATTTGCGTTTCCTTGAAAATATTTTAACCGTATATTTTATAATATTGAAAAAATGTCTGATGTTTGCAAAAGCGCAATATTGTAGGCGAAATCGTATATGAAGTGCGCTGTACATTTACCTCTTTTAAGGAATTTATTTTGCCGGGGGAGGGGGTGGTCCAGACAGTCGAAGGTTCTATTTTGTATTTCTTAAGTCTTCTCTACTCCAGATTATCTAGTAGGCACGGTGAGTGTTTCACTTTGGATAGGATGAAAGATGCGACCTCTGCAAAAATTATGAATTCTTAGTGGTTCTATTGGTAATTTAATGTAAGGCGGACCATATTTATCATACAGCTGACAACCGGATATCTAGCAGGGAAAACGTGTTAGAATGGGCAAGGAGAGCCAGGCCTATGAAATTCATTGTCTCATAATAGAGGAGGTGTTATTGATTATGTTTAGAACACATGACGCAATTTTTCAATACAATTTCTCTGATAAGACATAAGTGTAATCTAAATGGAAGAGATCTTTAATACAGAAACCACTCTGATTTTACTGTAGATAAGCCCCGTTAGAGTTATCTCTCTTGGCAGATGAGTATACCTCATGTAACACG
This sequence comes from Magallana ariakensis, assembly GCA_020458035.1. Lineage (NCBI taxonomy): Eukaryota > Metazoa > Mollusca > Bivalvia > Ostreida > Ostreidae > Magallana > Magallana ariakensis. The sequence continues at coordinate 41,273,490 of CM035811.1, read as the reverse complement.
ATTTATAAATCCTTTATGGTAAATAAGATTAAAATATATCATCACAATTTACTAGAAGAAAGACTTTTTCTACTGAGGAATTTGTAGCAATTTTTGTACAGAACGACAATGATTTTGCTTCAGTCAGGGCCTCTATATAGCTTTTCCTACAAGATTGTAATCCTTTTGGCCTTTTTTTAGGGAGCTACCCAATTTATACGAGTGTAAACTTGGTTGGGGGCAGTTTACGTTATATAAACCGCGAACATATGAAAAAGCGTAAACTGCCCAACCCAGTTAAATAAATTGGGTAGCTTTTAAATTTATTACTTTTAATTTAATTTTCTGCTTTTAATTGTAGAGAAAACGGTCAGTTGGCCTTTTAAGGTACACCAAAATTATTTTAAACGATTTTTTTTTTTGGTATTTTTTATGAGAAAGTGGAAAATCTGTTTTTGATGCGAGTAAGACACAGTTCTAAGAGATTGATATTCGGTATGAATAAATGCATGATATTGATATCTAATGAATCATGTCCAGTAATGTCAATAAGACGTTTTAATTTTTTAAATAAAAAAATATTTATGAAAATAAAAAAATCTTTTGTTCACATTTTTCAAACCTATTGATAAAATATTTTTAAAAAGACGTGTCTTAAAAAGAAGAAATGTAAGGCAATCATTTTTAAAAAAAAAAATTGAATCAAATTGACGAAATTGACGAAATATTGTTAATTTTCAAAATTGAACTATACCCGATCGAAATTGATATGAATCCGACGGATAATGATGGAAAATATATAACAATTTCACCCAAAACTAGGATGTTTAGTTGTAATATGGTTTGTTAATGAATTAATTATTAATATTAATAAATGATAATAAATATTATTAATTATCAATTAAATTTAATTTATGTCTTGGCGCTGCAAATGAAGAAACATTGTTGATTTTTATTATAATTGTAATAGAATGGGATTTATTAATTATTATATTAATAATAAATCTTAATATAGTATTAATATTGATTATACATGTAGTGATATAATATATTTTGTAATGGATGTAGTTTTATATTAAACCACCCAGGTAGAACACATATAGGTTGACCACATATTGATTCTAAAGAGACAAGACGTATATCAAGACTTATAAGGACATGTAATAGTATGACTTTCCTTTATCTTATATATCATGTTTTAGAAATAATACTTTAACGATCCATAAAATAAAATTTTAATGTAGTATTCGACCTTGAAATAACAAAATTGTACAAAATTCAAACGCAACGCCAGGCGGATTTTGACGTTAGTTTAACTGCATGTGACGTAGGAAATTCAACATTCATATCATACGACATAAAACTAACTTTTTAGCCAATTAAAAAGCGCGTTACAATTAAACCAGTTTATTTCTTATAAGTTAATTTTCTGTAACTTTCTGTTCAATATGGGTGCGTTTTACTTTTAAAAATGACATTAATCTGTTTAAAACTCAAACGTGACCATTTCTCAATAATTCAGCACTCCCGCTCCCATGCTGTGATATGTCACTGAGAGAATTCATCAGCATCCCACACAGGGTAACAAACTTTTAAAATACCCACACTTTAAGGATCTAGCACTGTACAATTTTACTATAATATGAAATGAAAACGACTGACATGTTCGACCAAAAGTTACGCAAGAATTGTTTGTACTCTGAAAGTATTAATTAAGTACACAGTTTGACTTCATTCAATACCATTACCAGAAATGACGTCAATGGATCGGATGAAGGCAGACTGATTCAAGTTTTTTCTGAATAGAGTGATGAGATATATTCACTCCTAGACTTTTTTGTATTTCTTAATGTGTGTTTTCTATCTAATGGATACAGCAATGAACCAAATCGGCGCAAATATCGCTAAACAAGCATTGTTTTATTGTCGATGTTTAAACAAGACATAGTCATAATGGCGCAGCACAAAAAATGACGTCATACAAGGTCATACACACGTGCGAAGAGAGAAAGAGAATAATAAGGCTTATATTGACTGATGTTGTAATTTAAAAGAATATAGCCATTTTGTATGAACAAAAGAGGGGAAGAAAATTACACATTTGATAATGAGAGAGAGAGAGAGAGAGAGAGAGAGAGACAGACAGACAGACAGAGAGAGAGAGAAAGACAGAGAGAGAGACAGAGACAGACAGAGAGAGAGAGAGAGAGAGAGAGAGAGAGAGAGAGAGAGAGAGAGAGAGCATGCAGTATACTGCGATAATTTAAAGTTCATGTTTTTCACTGAATTGAACTTCATTGACTAAATATGTCAAAAGGATGGGGGATGGGACGCAAGTTCTAAATACTTAGATTGCTCCCTCCTTAATATACATACATTATATATTACAATTGTAAACACATATTTTTACTAGCTACCAAATTTTTCACTAATCAGCAAAAATGTTGGATATATTTGAATCATTTATCTGAATCTTATTATGCCGCAATTTGTGCTTTTCTTAATTATACAAAATATCAGCAAAAATATCAATTTGAATATCATAAAAGTTTTGTACGATGTAACCTCTGTATAGTTTGTGATTTTCCATTCTAGGTCTATTTAATTACATGTTAGTCAATCCTTTACTCAAGGACAAAGTGGGAAGTCGAATGGTTTCGTTGCGTGACATAGGCTAATAAGGTCACGAGGTCAAAGGTAAAAGGTTAAACTACTTACTCGTGACGTAGTTATTGAGAACTTTTTGTTTGTTCGTTTAATTACCTAGTAAAAAGGCTGATCAAGAACAGTTACATTTCAAAGTTATTTCTGATTAGAATAAATAAATAAGTGTATAGTAGACACTATGCCACACATACACTATGACGACACATACACTATGACGACGCATGCTCTATGACGACACCAATTCTATGACGACACTGACGTACATATAAGGTCAAGATAGTAAATAATTCCAGAGTGTCTTTTTGGTGCTAGAACCATTATGACGTCATAATTGATTTGAAGAATCTTTTTCCCGTACTTTACGGCTTTAAAGGAATTATGTAGAAAATTATTATATTTGGCATTTTATGTTAAATCATGGGAGAAGTAATCCCGATACCTATATTCAATTTGACATCATTTTAAAGAGGAGGTCAAGAGCTTGTCTAATTCCATTTTTGGAGAGACTGTAGGCATTCTAGATATGATATATTTTATTAGTCAAAAATGGACAACACTCCGAAATTTGTTCCTTATTTCCTTCATATTTCATAGAAAATGACAGTTTAAAACATGAGTTTCATTGTGTTTACAAAATATTTAAGCCCCGGTACACCCTATCAAAGTTAATGTTATGAAGCATCATTTAATGAATTTATATCTTAAATTTTATAAACCTGTAGGCACCTTCCATTCACTAGATCTTGACCTTAACATTCAATAACAATATGAAAAAAAAATCGAAATCTAAAAAACATGTGACATTGTAAAGATAACCATGTAATTGTGACAATTCAAAATAAAAATTATTATATCATATACATGTATTTCAATGCAAAGGGAATAAACGTTTTTTAAACATGAGATTAATAACTTATTAATCTCATATATACATGTAACAACTAATATCTCAAATAATATAACACTCTCTTTAATTAATCTCAATATACCTTAAGGTAAGGTTTGCTGTTACAGGGAGATAACTCACAGATTTTCATTATGACGTAACACCAACTCCCCTAAACTTCAGCTATGACGTCAAAATTTATATGACCTCATAATTGATATTATGGTTTTTTTTATTTCGCGGGGTTTTGTAGTTTCGATGAAAAAATAATAGGACACAGGCATTTTATCAATTTCTACAAAAACGAAGTCCGCATCATATGGTTTTGAATAGTGTTTTAGAAACACCAGATTACACATATACTAAGATAAGTTTTTCTTGAAATCGGTGGACTTGGAAACAATAAGATGTTTTCGTTTACATAATTGTAGTCCAAAATTAAGACGTTTGTTGCATTTTATTCTATTTTAAAAAAAATGAATCATGATATAAATAGTAACATCATTTTCAAACATTTTAAGCATAGATAACCCCCATAATAGTCACATATAAAATGTACATATTTTCATGCAATCATTTACATTTTTTCAACATAAAAATTTCAAATAATGAACTTTGACCTTTTGTAGTTATAATACGGGCCCGGCAAAATAATTTGAATTTCATGAGAAAAAGAAAAGACATTAGTATAGTGAACAAGATGGTATGTAACTTTGGTACAATTCCAAAAAATTGCAAGCCCTAAACCATATTTTTCAAATTTTTTAGAAAGACGTACATGTATAGTTATCACACAAAAAGAAAAAGAAAATCTATACACCAATCACGAAATTAATGATGAACGAGGCATGATTTTGCAGTTAGCACCAAAGTCTGTAATAGAAAGACCTTGGAACAGAAATCAAATTAGGGGTCTAATCTGTTCAATTATCAACAGAGAGATTTAAAACTTGTTAAATATAATTTACCATCTACATTTCCCCATGGGGAGTCGAGGCTTTTACATTTTCTTCTCATCACAGACCCAGTTTTAAAAGGAAAAAAAAAATCGCAGACATTTGAAATCTACAGAAGAATACTATAATTGTCGTTTTTGCGTTTTATTGATGCAATTTTAAAATCACTCTGTAAGGCTGGGAGGATTAACCTTCTAAGTTGCAACCACGCAAAAGTTGGGCCTCAGAAGGGATTCCCGTAACGCAATTCATGTCTTTATTCACGTGGAGCCACTTTATATACATGTATATATATCAGTTTTAATCTTAAAACTGCGTATTCAGCAAACAAATGTTACAATTAATGGAGAACAGAATTATCTGTTGAAACAGAAATTATGAAATATACTTTACCCATGCAAATATCTAAACTTGCACCCAAAGTAAAAAGATGCATGCATGAATGTTTTTTTGACCACTAGCTAGTTATACCTGTATGGATTTGTATTCAGGGATTTGCCGTTTACAGTGACATAATAATATCCATGTACAATGAACAAATCACATATATACTTAGCCATATCGACTATGACTATATTAAGTGTAAACAATATCGTGTATAGATTGTGTAAACAATATCGTGTATAGATTGTGTAAACAATATTGTGTACTGTAAAGAATAACATGTACTGTGTAAACAATATCGTGTATATATTGTGTAAACAACATCGTGTATAGATTGTGTAAACAATATCGTGTATAGATTGTGTAAACAATATTGTGTACTGTGTAAAGAATAGCATGTACTGTGTAAACAATATCGTACTGTGTAAACTATATCGTGTGCTGTGTAAACAATATTGTGTACTGTGTAAAAAATATCGTGTGCTGTATAAACAATATAGTGTGCTGTGTAAACAATATCGTGGGCTGTGTAAACAATTATATCGTGTACATTGTAAACAATATCGTGTACATTGTAAACAATATCGTGTGCTGCTTTAACAACATCGTTTGCTGTGTAAACTATATCGTGTTTTGAGTAAAAAAAAATATCGTGTGCTGCGTAAATAATATCGTGTGCTGTGTAAAATAAATGTATCGTGAAAACAAGTGTGTAGCATGTAAACAACCTTGTACAGTGTAACCAATACTGTTAATTACATGCTATTACCTGTACCGGTATACACAAGTAAACCAATTGTTACTATTATAGTAACCATCCTTGTATGTATCCATCTACTAAGTATTTTCTCATACATTCGTTAGAAAATCAGTTTGTTTTTTCATTTTGTGGTATAACAACGATGTCTTTTTAACTGGGAAGAAATTTATTCGAAGCCATGTGCCCGCATTAACAGATTCGCATTCTTTTAGAAAAACTTTAAATCTACTATGTAATTTATTTATACGTGTTAAAAACGCATATTTTAGTTTATTCAAATTCTCTTTTCAATGTTTAATTTGTCAAATAATGGTTTACATTTCAAGGACTGTTCCGATATAACTGGGGCGGATCCTAGAATGTTTATATACATGTATTAATAATATAACACCCATACACCTACAAATTATATTATGCCATGATCATAATTGGCATATAAAATGTTATAAAAACAATTTTGATTTTTTTTTTTGCAGATACTTTTTGAATTTTGTTTTTCATCCACAATGTGACTAATTGTCATTTTTAATGACAATCATTAAAAATATACTATTGGGAAAAAAAAAAGAAAAACGGATATTTTTTTTTCTAAATACACTATACCTTTCTGTACCAGTAATTCATTTTTTTAATTCATCATTAATAACTCCAACTTATTTTGAATTTTCACGAAAACCTCCTTAATTGTGTTAGATAAAGTTTTTCATGATTCTCCAATGTGTAAAATTAAGGTGTAAGCTGGCCAATGATCACTTCCACAGAACAAATTGTCACGATGTTCGCGGTTTTTTTCTTCATTGACAGACATTCTAAATATAGTGTATACATTAACAAGCATTCTGAGAGTATTGCATAAGCAATACACGTCCCCTACCGGTTTGTATTATTTTATGAAAGCTTCGAAGCATTCAACTACTTGTATTTCAAAACCATTATAAACGAAATGTTTTGTTTTAATAAGAGTTAAAAGAACAGAGGTAATTCAAACTATACAAATGATATCGAAATTAAATACAAAGTGGGTAAATTAATGCTCTTTAATTTCGCCAAGTCCATTCAGTTTTCGCTAGTAGAAATTTTTGAAAACAATGCACTCTCATGCACAATATCATTTCTTACCGTCTTCTGTACCCCGAATCAAATCAAAAAGTTAAACAGCCCAATCCGATAAAGAACCAGATTGTAATAATACAAAAAAAGCCCATGCCGATTAAATTTACAACACAATACTTGACACTATTTTACAGAACTTATTTGTTTGTTAGAAATGATAAAAGTAATGATACAAGTAGCCACAGGAGTTCGCATTTTTATCAATAAAGCCAAAAAATTTATTGACTGACCCATGAAAGTAAGACAGTTTTTTGGCTTTAGTGATAAAAATTCGAACTCCCGTGACGTAACGCACGATAATTATTACTGACCAGATACTGACCTCGTTTATTAATACACACCGAACCCGATAACGAACACGAACATTAAAACATGGTGAATATAAAAAAATAATTTTCTCGAAAATATGTCAACCAGACGCTACAAACGTGTAAACTTGATCTGTTGTTTGACATTTTGAAGCTGTTCAGCAAGTTTCATATTATTTCGCAAACGCATATAGCAAAGATAGTGTGGAAAACTGAAGTGGAACAGACAGACGGGCAGACAGACAGACAGACGGACTGACGGACGCAGAGTAAAGCTATAGTCCCCTGTAGTTCCATCCGGTGAAACCGGCAGGGGACTAATAACTGAGTGCAAAACCTCTAATAGCAATCAATTGAACATTATATAATTTGCGATACACCATCATATACACGTGCTTCGTTTGGTTGAATTGGATCTTTACAAGATATATTTGTACGATATCACAAAAAGATACAATTTAGCAGCGATAAGGGCTATGAAGTTAATGAACGAAAAAAGACTGCTCTTCACTCCGCGTGATCATATAGAATTTGAGGCAATCCTTTGGAATCTCGTTACCAAATTTAGCCTGATGTCAATATCACAGTGTCATCTTCCGAAATCTGATCGCGATCTTCAAGGCGTTTGTCCGCAAATCTCGCCAGATCTCGTCACGATGACCAATTCTCGCGGTGACTGGAGTTAGTTTATAAGACTGTACAATTATTGGTTACCTTTTATTGGAACGAGGAGTCGCTAAGTGCACGTTACTAGTATAGTTTCCATCACAGCAGTTAAGTAATTGAAAAAAAACCCACTATTATCTCATTTCACAAGTTTAGGACACTTACGTTTTGTATCATGAGACTGACTCCCATACTGCTATGGATTATGCGGCTCTCTCTGGCTTTTTCCATCCCATTTCCACTCCCTAAGGTAAGTTTAATTTATTTCATTGCCAAACTATATTTCAGTTAAAAAGAAAAAAGTAACTTTATTTTTAACATGCAACTTTTTAAAAATGGTTTTACGTATGTTAGTACCTTTGTAGTTTGTAATAATTCTTTTTATATGTTTCAAGTTTCAAATCCAAAAATTCTTTCCATAAAACATATGTCGATTTTACTATTACCAATGAAATTCAACCACACGAACAAGTCGATAAAAAATTGATCAGTGAAATGTTAAATGAATATAAAGAAAACGTATGATCATATTTTTGGTTCTAAAATGCTATAATAAAAGAAATTTATGGGTGATATTAATATATGAAATATCTTCAGTTTCCTGTATATATGAGGAGGAATTTTGTTTGAAACATTTGATAGCTATAAGTAGTTTTTTTTTTAAAAGACAAAACTATTTTCTTTCATCATCGAACTGTAGTCTGCCTATAAAAGAAAAGAAAATTTTGATTAGCATAGTCCAAACAGAGCTTTGTGTTCTGCAATTTCCTGAAAGCTTCATACTGTGAAGTAAGCATGGAGAAATTAAGGAGCGCAAAAAGACCTCCGTCCCGGCCTTAGAACAGGAAATAACAAAACGATTCTCGTGATCCGCTTCCGCACGCTATGCCGTAGCTATCGCCGAGTTCAAAAGTGTAGCAAGGCATTAACTATTGCAGAAATTCTTGTATTTCTTGTCTTCAATTTTTAAAACCAAATATAATACATGAACAATATATTCATGTGCTTGAATGTTGTTTTTTTTTTTTGAAAGACAAATATCACCATAACAAACCTCATTGTTCCAAACAGCGAACGTCGTGGTACTAGTATATTTTAGGAGGGTAAACTATGTATTTTGAAATTTAAGAATAGCGATTATTAATAAAGTGATGTTATTTGCTTTTTATAATAGACAAATGGACAAGTTAAACCATTTAGATTTTAGATTAGATTAGATCATTTGGATATAAATTGATAATTTTTTTTTTAAATGCAAAGGCTTTGTTCGTCCGATCGTACTTCGCAAAACGTTAGCAAACAAACAAAAAGGATCGGCAAGTTTTCGAATTAGGCAAGGACCGGTGCCTGCGTCAAATAAAAGGGATTCTGAAAGTGGAATGTGATGAAGTTATAACAGAAACAATCTGCATATAAACACCCCCCCCTCCAATTAAAAAGGTAACAAAAATAGCTAAGTACACACAATACTTGAGATGAGGCGCACCTGTCTCCTCGATCTCTCCCGTTTCTTAATATTTAAAGAATATTGATTGATTTAAATATGGCTTTGAATTGATAGTTGAACTAATCAAGTGAGTTTCTTTTGGATCCCTTCAGCAGAGGAAATTGTAAATGAAAAGAAAGATTTTGTGTCTAAAATGAGAGAGAGAGAGAGAGAGAGAGAGAGAGAGAGAGAGAGAAAGAGACTAACTGACCCCGCCCCCAAAGACAATTAGGAAATACAAAATGTAAGTAAGACGTGTTTGATGCCATGATACAGGTACTTATAATTTATACCCGAGATCAAGAGCAGGTGGAACACAAAAGGGTATTGCGTAGTTAACGTTTAACACCGTAATTTGCCGGCGGAGTGATATCAAATTCTCTAATTAAACTTCTCCCTCCCATCATCCCTCTCTCTCGATCTAAAAGCCAAGAGGCCGTGTGGTAGTTTGTATTTACAATTGTGTAGAACAACAGCTAATAGAGTTCGTACATTTTAATATGTCACAGCATGCTTAAAGAAAATGTGAACACATTTGAGGCAAGTAAAGTGAATGAGAGATTGATTTACAACTGGGTATAATACCATGATATTATCGTGATTATCATGATATTATCATAATTATCATGTTATTATCATGATCATCATGATTAACATGGTATTAGTGATTTTTGTTACAACGCAGGTAGTATTTAAACACACTTTTTTTATTTCATAATTAAAGTAGCGAATATTCATAATCACTAGCTTCACAGCGGTCAAAATATATAAGGTTTTTTTTTGTCTTGCTATCTTTATTATTACTCGAGACCTCGTGTTGTGAAATGTACTCGACTGCGTTCGTCATTAATATTATATCGAATATCTACGTTCAATCTTCAAGATGAAGCTTTTTAAAGGCCGAAAACCAATTTTACGAGCTTAGAAGTCTTAAAAGTGACGAACATTTATACTTCGTTATTAACAATCTCAGTGGTACTGAAAATAATGTTTATTCTGATAATGCTTCATGTACAAGTCTCAAAAATACTAAAGTAATAAGTTATTCATTTTGGAAATAAATTTATGTAGATTTTAGAATCATTTAATTATCTTTATGAATATTGCTAAATATTTGCACAATAATTAAAGCCTAAACAGAATAACTTTGCGAACGTCATAGATAAAATTGATTCAAAATTGAATGTTCTTCAAATCACATACAACACAGTATCGGTAGAAATCCGATTTATTCCATGGACTTTATTTTTCGTGGAATTAAGTCTTATTCAGCACTAAATGGATGCGATTATATCATCAATTCGATAACGTCATATATGTTGTATGGTATTCTTTCAAAACCGGAAGTGTGAAAACTATTTAGCTCAAAACTGATTAGCGTATCGACGTTTCGGCATTGAAGTTGCGGTCTGTAATCAAACGACAATTTATCGTGAGGAATTGCTTCGGTTTAGCCATTTTGTTAATGATAATAGGCTCATTGATACATGTACCAAATGATCTGCATTTATTCTTCTTTTGTAGCGAACCGTTCACAAATCCGATTTTCTGGACAAAAGGTCAAGGTCGAATTCAGATGGAATTGTTGGTAAGGAGAATAATTTTTTTGGGGGGGGGGGTAAGTCTTCTGAAAAAAAAGTCCAGTTGGGAGGAAAAACTCGGCAATCTTCCCCAAAGCCTGCATTTTTTATAGGTGTTTTACACATACATACACATAGATTAGGAAATCTTTCGTTTTACTTTAATATTGTTTCCTTATATATAGATATAATAAAATCCTTATAAAAATAGTTCAAGGAACCGTGAAAGGGTTAATAGATTAATGTTATGTATGTATTTTTGGAAGCTTATGATGCATGTTTCTTTCAGTTTTAAAATCAAAAGAATATTTACTACAAATATGCAAATTAAAAAAGAAGGAAAATACCGTTTGTATTTATGAAAGGGAAAATTGAGTATCGCAAAATCAGTTAAATAGAAAATCCACATTTACAATCTCGTAAACCTATTATAACGGGATTTGTGAGAGACATGACCTCGAGTTTAAGTTTCCAATTAAGCGGGGAACTTCTGAACTCCTATTTCGTATAACTGTCATAAATCGAATCTTTCCTCCGCCAAAAATGTAACTTAATAATCCTGTATTGAGGACACAGAACTGATATTTTTTTTTTATGGGTACCCATTTAGTCGTGGTTCAGCTCCTAATAAAGTTGGATTGTATCATATAACAGCCCGAATATTGCATCTTAAAAGACTGTCTTTATCTAAAGAATAAAGAATCATTCTTTGAGTATTATGAGGTGATCAAATACGGTCGGGTGTGATCATCACGCCTGACTGTATTTGATCACCTCATATTTTATTCAAAGAATGATTCCTTATCACTTATATTTAGATTATTTTCAACAAGTGTACGATTATATATATCTTAGAATTTCTTCGCATTATTCAACTCAACAAAATCCTTAAACTTGATCACTGTATGTGTATATATATATTTTGGATAGAATCTTTGAGTCACGAGACAAACACGATTACCTGAATTAAATCAATCCTTTTTTTTGTAACGAGAACTCCCTAAACATAAATCAAAAAATATTTAAGGATGGAAACCCAATTTACCCATCCCGCGCCATTGCACTTTGAGTTTGAAAAGAGACAGAGAGAGAAAAAAAAAATCAAATTCAGTTGCTTTGTAAAGATTATTGATATTAATGACCTTGTGTAAGGACAATGAACTCGACTAAAATTCCACACCTTCTAACACATTAACTCTGGCTTTTGTAATTCGATGAGGAAATTGGAGTATCCATCGCACGATCAAACAAAATATAAAACATTAACAAAAAAATGTTTACAATATGATTAATTCAGATTAAGTTGGCCGAGGTGTTTTCACACGGTATTGAATCCGCAACATTGAGAAACAATGGCTGTGTTTAAGGTTCGTGACATCACATAGTTGCTAGCGCTCTCGACCGCTAGCAACTACGTTAGTCTTTTTCACTGGAATACGCATGCTCGACTCCTTAATAGGGGGTTCTGGGAATACTGTACTACTGTATATACACTGTACCCTTTGAATTTCATTTTATCATCTACACATGAAGTTTTGTGTTTTATTGTGAATGTCAAAAAGTAACAGTAGCTTAGGTCTTATAATGCAAAGTTATTTAAAATATTATAATAAAATTAATAGCTAGCTTTATCTTAACTACCTTCAAGTTCGGAAAACAACCTCGGATATGCCCGGGAAGATAAGATTGCTACAAAACCGTTCCAATGGTTCTTGAAAATCTTCACCTCGAAATTGAAATTATAGTAGATGCATAATGATTAAAGCACAGTCAATGAGCTAATCCATTGTCGATGTGAAGCCCACTCTAGATTCACAATTCTAAATTGAGACCCCACTCCAGCACAATTCCAGTACACCACTGTGCCTTCCTATTGTTAATTAATCGATTCAGAAATTTAAACCAGTGTTTTAGAAATCTGCTTCTGTGTTTTATGATGGCTAGCTCACCAGTTGTAATTTTATCATCATTTTTTTCACTTCCTTTATAATTACAGCTAGCTGTGCATGCAAAAACGATAATAAACTTATTTATATAACCATTTTGAAATGGTGAATTAATTATTTAAGTAATTTATAATCATATGTATGGGAATGTGTATATATGCTGTTAAGTATTAGATAACACATACATTTACCTTAGACAGAATATGTTTCAACGTGTATTTGGAAGTGTTCTGTTTTATCCTTCTATTTCTAACATTAGTTTCTGTATAAATCAATACGGACGTACCCTATACATTAAGTAGATGTGATTAATTGTATCATCAATCAACTATTTTTTACATTCTAATAAAGACAAAAGTAGGACAATATAAACATGCCGTAATTGTAATGTGTACCCTAAGTAAAGCCTTCAGTCACAGGATCAAATTCAAGGTAACCTACTAATCATTATATCCTAAATGACGTAAGTTTTGTGCCTTACTTTTTCACTGTTTGGAATAGAGCAGCGCTTAACATTATTTTCCGCTCGTGTAGAGCTTTTTTTTTTGTTACATAATGTGACATTTAAAAAAAAAAGAAATTCAAAGTATTAAGTTCTATATATTTTTATATACAATAATCAAGTCTACCTATCTTGGGCCTCTCCGGCAGAGCTCGGAAAAGCAACTCGAATTTATATCACCGGATGTAAATTTTTTTTTATAAAATACAAAATGAAGTCGGTTTCCAACAATTTGTAAAACATTCGCTAGGCAGCTTTAAAGGGGCATGGTCACGATTTTGGTCAAAAATTTTCCCCCCAATTTTAATGTTAACAATGCTTCATTAATGCATTTTTAATAGGCAGCTAAAATTTGAGTGTCATTCGCCGAGTTATAAGCGAGTTACAGAGCTTGAAATTATTTGCTATGTAAACAAAGCGTTTGTTTACATTTTGAATGTTGAAGTGAAAATTTCAGTTATAGACTTAAAATGAATGTTTTAAACGTTAGGAACTGTTTATTTATGCTTTAAATGAATAAAAAGATAAACAAATCAGCTTGAAAAAGATTTTTAACTGGTGTATTAAACCTATGTAAACAAAAACAGGGCACGAGCCTTGTTTACATGACAAAGAATTGTGAGCACTGTATCTTGCTTAAAAGTCGTAAAATTTTATTTGATCATTAGAAATGCATTACTTAAGCATTATAAGTAATGAAAACAGAAAAATAGAATTTGACAAAAATCGTGACCATGCCCCTTTAAGTATCTCTTCTGTGGCATATTTGAGGGTATGTCATTGAATTCTGCAGCTTAACACAGATTTCTGAAAATAAATTCCTCAATATTTATATCTATAGCTAATTCTTTGATTTTATTTCCTAGCAGATTGCATATTTATGGCTTCGGAAGAAGGGGAGTTTACCTACAAATCCGATGGTTCTCCGAAAGTCTGCGGGCTCTATTTTATCGCACCAACCGAGAAGCTTGTAGCAATAGAATTCACCGCCTTTAACATTGACTGTAAAACTGGACTAGCCGTCGTAAGCGACATACCATTCTACATCGTTATAATAAATATTAACTTGTTTACCTAGAAAAGTGATCATATATGTTCCAAATAATTTTAAGGTGATAAATCTTTGAAAAATGAATAAAAAAAAAGGTGAAAAAAAGCCAACAACACGTGAATGTGTTAAAGAATAATGAAAATCTTAGTTTTATTTCATACATAATCTGGCTTTTGTTTCAGCGCTAGGTTGCTTATTAGTTTAGTTGGCATAGTGATATCTGGGGAATCTTTGAACAAGGATAAAATTGACCAACCCTGTGAAAGGAATATTTTGCAGTATAGCATTTGACGCATTTTCACATTTATTTACTAGTTTAATATATTTTGGCTTTTTGTTTCCTCGCTAGGTTGTAGATGGCTGGGAAATGAACCAGCAATATTTCCCCTCCCCTGAGGACTCCGAGAAGTCTATAGAGGACCGCTTACATAACCTGTGTGGTCAGCTAACTACGAAGACGTTTGTGTCGTCACAAAATGTGGCCCTGATACAGCATTTGATAGGGATGCCAGGGGACGGATTCATAGTCAGGGTCCGATTCCTGGAAAATCCCCAACGTAAGATTTTTTTGTGTTGACTATCGTCCTTTCAAGATTATTTCGACCCAACTGTAACGTCATAAGGGTCATGGAGATAATCTTATACCAAAAATTGTCGTTTCTGAATCTCTTCATAATCTTTAGAATAATACATCGTAGCGAAAGACCAAGATATGATACAATAATCTTTAACCTTAAAAACGTGAAATGAAATATATACCATATAACTTTTTTTCGGAGTTTCGAATCCCAAAATATGTAAAAAAAAAAAAAAAAATAAAAAATAAAATAAATAAATATTTGAGGATTTCTTAATTGATTACTTCGGCCAATCTGATTAAAATAAGATCTTCGATCCGCTCCGACAAATTCGATGTCACTACGACATCGAATTTGTCGGAGCGGATCAAAGATCTTATTTTAATCAGATTGATTTTTCGGCGATCTGATGCCACAAAATTAAGAAAAAAAAATAATATAAACTCTGCAGAAAAATCGAGTTATTATACGTTCATCCCATCCTTATGTCGCTTAAAAAGATTCAGACAAAGGTAAACAAACGATAAAAGAAATCAAGAATTTTTGGGGGTTTTTTTTGCCTCTGAAACTATTTGTAAATGTTTCATTAGATAATTTTTCGAACACATTCGACCATTATGACGCGGTTTGTCAAAATCTGTTGTGTAAGGACCAGCCCTATGTAAACGCTGTTGATAACGTTGGTCTGCACAATTCGTATAAAACACAATCTGATTGTCGCAAAACCCCGTGCTGAGAATGACGAAATATATTATCACTTACGTCATATGTAATGATGTAATAGCAGCAGAGACACGTGAACCTTTTCTAACAGCGGTCGTATTTCTATATTGAATGATAAATTAACCTATGTCATAACTGAAATAGGAAAATACTACGTTCTAAGTACAATGCATATAGCATGTTGCGAATTTGAATCTTTCTAAAATATAGAATAAAAATGGTGAAAAAAAATTTACTCATTCGATACTCCCGGATATGTTGTTATATAAAACATGTCTAATTAAAAATAATCAACCGGAGAAAATCTTTCTGTCCATTATGTTTTACTTTTTTTTATCGTTTTTTTTTTAAATTGCTTGTTCTGGATTTTCAGCCTGTAACGTGGTGAGCATGTTTAAACGAGGTCTGTATACAGTGAAGAACTACGGCCTCAAGAGGAACTGTTCTGTCTCCATTATATATCCGGAGCGGATCCAGCTTCTCTCTGTAGACGTGGGCGTGACCGGGCACTTCCGTCAACAGGAAGGGGAAATCGGCATCCGGTCAAAGGTAAAGAATAAAACCAAAACCGACGGTAATGCGTATTCTGATAGCAGAACATTGCGCACATACATTAGAACAATGGCATTTGAATTGTTAATAAGCAAAGACATGTATAGAAATATTTTTTTTTTCTATTCTTACAGTGTAACCACTTCATAGGAGCATACGACTTTGTTGAGATAGCTGGCGGGAATGGCTTTGAGCTAGGTTTTCTGAATGTACGAGCGCGTTACTGTGGCATGGAAGCCAATGTCGGTAAGAAACCGCCACCCTTATTGGAGAATATTATGATGATGTCATATTAACAACAAAAAAACCCCACGCCATATAAACTAAGAGAAGAAGAGATTGTTTAATAAAGTTTATTCAAATAAAAAAATATGAGACTCCTCAGATTGATATAAGCAATAATGAAATTATTTGCTAAATTAAGAGCTCGTGATGAATTTGCTCGTTCAGTAGATAATTCTTTACCGTCGATATTTAATCTGTTATTGACAAGTTGACCGATCCTTGAGAATAAGGTATTGACAAGGCGTCAATCAATTATGCACAATAAGGAACACATCCAGTACCCACGTACAACAACGGACAGCCTGCATATGTCAGACTCAGAGTTTGAGTGTAGACGACCTAGGGCTCCCTACATAAAAGCTCCCACAGAATCCCGTCTTATCATTTTTTAAAAATTTTTGTTACTAAAAACATTCCTACCAGTGAAGAGCAGTTGAAATCGATACAAAAATGTCCCAAGATTTCTTCACTGAGATATGTCTCCTCATTTTTACCGGAGAAATTGACAAATTTCTTACGGAAATTTACAATGGATATTTGACATCTTTCATCCACTGAAAAGTTTTTGGAACAACTCGCACAATTTTTATCACTATTATACGGGTACTTTATTTTTTTCTTCACTTTAATGAATGCATATACCGGTAGTTTGGACACAAATCTATTTATGGATATCGAAATAATAAAACAAAAATGAACGGTAACAGGGAATTGGGACATACTACTACTTTTTATTTAGGTAAAAATTTACTACCGAAAGAGACCGTACTTCAACTCAGTATGCAGTATCTAGTGAAGAAATAAGACAATGTCAAGAAATCACCTTGATTTGAATTCTCGTTTGAAGTCGAGTTTCCCTGGATATACATGTAGGCTGTCAATATCTAAGTGCATTTTCAATAACCAAATGTCAAAGTTCAAAGGAGGATCAAGTTTAAGATGGTATGGGACATACGTCGATATTAACGATATAAATGTGGATTAAAGTACATTATAATTAAGATACTTTCATCGATTTAGAATTTTCACAATTCACAATATTTAACAAAAAACATACAATTGCAATGGTAAAAATCTTAATATCCCCAGCGAGATTCGAATTCATGACTTGCATGTTCGTAGAGAAACTGTTTTGGGAAAGAAACTATCTATAACTATTACGTCACAACACGGATGCGTCCTATACCACCCTAAATGACCTCCGTAATAAATAATTATTCTTGCTCCTAATCAGTGTCACCTTTTTCCACTAGCTGCGAAAAACTTATTTTGATCTTAGACAAAACGTTTTATTACGTATAACTTTTACGTGTCTTTGTATGTTTGTAATTGATACTAAGTGAAATACCTGTACATGTATTATGCTGTTTACTTTATCGAAACCTAATATTTATAGCTTTGGATACGTATTAGCTACTGAATAAATAAAGTTATTAAATATCTAATAAATTGAAATACGAGAAGATAGTTGATTCTTGAGGTGGCTTCATTTAGGCTTTATAATTCACCCCCAGAGTGCCTTTTGGTGACCATGTTTCTAGGTCTAAGGTTAAGGTCATAGCAGATTATATATAATATCCTCGTCCGGGGCAGATATACTCTCCTCATGGTGCAATCTGGCTCATACTTCACTCACAGAGTGTTTATGGTCAAAGGGTGTGCAGTGACCTTTTATAAAGTTTGTAGGTCAAGGGTCAAGTTCATATCGGACCACACAAAAATCCTTTTTTCAGAGCATATATTCTTTCCTCTAAGCCCTATTTGACTCATACTTCACATAAATAAAGCTTTTAAGTAAAGGGTGTTTAGTGACCTTGAATCAATTTTCAAGGTCAAATGTGAAGATCATAGCAGAATTATATGACAAATCCTCGTCCGGAGCATATCTTCTCTCCCTTTGGTCCAATCTGGCTCATACTTCACTCACATGGTGCCTTTGATCAAAGGGTATGCAGTGACCATGAATGATGTTTGTAGGTCAAGTGTCAAGGTCATATCGGATCACACAAAAATCCTGTTTAAGAGCATATATATATAATCTTCCCTTAGCCCTACTAGTATATGGCTAATACTGTACTTAAGCTTTTTGGTTAATGGCGTGCAGTGACCTTTAACCAAGTCAATGTGAAGGTCATAGCGGATCTCTTTCTAATCAGTTTTAGTTAGACCGTAGATTATTTCCCATTTTTTAAATCTTGCTCAGATTGAACAAAAATGACTGCATGTAAGGGGTAATGAGATGGAATTAGAAGTTCTATGCCAGCTGGAAAATTTCTAAGTTATAGGTCAAGATCAAAGCAAAATTTTCTAAAATTCTTATCATCCTATTGTCCATTACTTAAGCGGGGCCCTTTGAGATGGTCACCATCTCAATGTTGTGTAGTTCTAGTTCATCCAGTTGTAATTTAATTACGTGTATTAACCGTTCGACACAAATAAGTAGCTCAGATATACATTTTAGGTAGTCATACATGTACCATAGATCGTATGTGATTTGACTGATATAACAATAATGTCTCTTAGACCAAACCATTATAATGTACAATATAAAATTAAAAAAAAATTAACCAATCAAAAAGCGCTTTACAATCAAAATACATATATGACGTATCACCATACATTTTTCTTGTTACACAGGTGACTTCGGGGTGGCAGTGGCCTGTCAGCACTCATCGGTCCGCCTCGTGTCCAGCGGCAAATACTTCAACTCCGTCACCTTTTTGTACTCTAATTTAACAGCAGACGAGATAGGACGTGAGGACCCCAATAAATGCACCATGTAGTTCCTACTGCTGCTATTTATCGGTATGTTTGCGCATGCGTACTCTATTGTTCCGCTCATCTGGATAAAATATTTAACAACATTTCTCTGACTCTATAACTACTTGTATACAAAGGATAGAATATATTTTTGTTAACAATTACATGTAAACATGTCAACTTAAGATTTAATAGAGTTGTTCTGCAGGGTATCTTTTAATTTATGTTTGCTCATCGCTACTTTGAACAGCTTGGCCTTTTATTAAGATATTCAGATTGATTTTTTATTAATCATTTTTATTTTTTTATTTTTAGTGCCGTTTGTGTTCACGTTGGAACCTCCGATTCCAGTTTCCTCGAGTCTGCAGTAGCTCAATGTAACTTATGGCGTCCATTCCTAGAGAGATACAATGTCAATATACTATCATGTATTTTTATCGTTTGATTTTTTTTTCTCAAGCTGCAATAAACTACAAGGAACTGATGGATCTAATAACACTGTTACTTGATTCATGTAAAAGAAAAATGGCCAGTGAAGCAAGATTATAATACTAGAAGTATTCTTGTATAGTACACGTAATTCTGTCTTTGATATCACTAGAATTAAATGATTACCTATGAGATTTTCAGTTCCAATAGATTTTAACACAATATATTTATCCATGATTTTAAACCCCAGTAGAAATATCCTAAAGGAAAAACAACCCGTTCGTCTGAAATTCCTATAGGAAAGATTTTTATCCTTTATCCTACAAGAAATAAAATGACTGTAGGTTACTGAAATTTGGTTTAAAAAACATCCCCCAGAAATGACTTTATATCATAAAAATGAAATTTATAATTTACCCATGGGATGTTGATTGTTAAAGGTAAAATATATTTCATGGCTGGTAAGACACACCGAGACATATTCTACTTTCTTGGCCATGGTCAAATGTCAAAAAATCTGTCTATAACCTAGTTCAAAAAATATCTAAACCGAAGCACTGATGCCCAAGATGGGATCTCAGTCAAGCAAAATACCTGTACTCGCGTTCTACTATGCATCGATGTATTTCACTATGCAGTGTTTGGACACAAATTGCAATGAATATTTTATTTTCTTAAATGCACAGTTTGCAAGTGAGAAGGAAGAGTTTATCAAATATACGCTTTTATTTACAAAAAAATATATATACTATATAAAATAACAAATGAGATTGCATGTATATAAATAAATACAACATAACGAGAGATAATAAGTATGATGAACTGATGCAATTCATTCATGGATTTATAATTACACCAACTTGTCCATATTTGTGTTATATGATGAATATGCAAATGATTTAATGAATATCCATGACATGAAAATGATTTTTTATGAATGTCAGAGTTACTGGGACTGTAAAGAGGCGTGGCTTCACGCGATTAATGCTGCACTCATTGGATGAGAGAAAATCCTAAATATTTTAAAAAGCGTTCCAGGAAAGGCATTTTAAAAACAGAATTTTCTTCTGTCCGGAAAATGGCGGGCGTAACAGTTATCACCCGAGAATGTCGTCTGCCGTCTGGAGACCTAAAATCAAAAATACGAGAAATTTTGTCAGATGGATCCTTAAAAAAAATTGATTTACATTAGTTTGAATTGATTGTATGTAAAATAGAAATAATTGAATATAACAAATAAAATGTAGTTAAAGTTTAGTTGTTACAATACGCCTAAAACCATTTAATTAAATTACAACTCGGATATTACCCGCAATTGACCAATATAAAACTTTAAACATTTATATATTAGCAATGCAGATGCAGAAGAATGATTTACATGTAATTGATAAATATTCGGCAAATAATGTATTCGTAATATTAAAGAGAACTCACGTTGTCCGTAGATGTAGCAGCTTGTTATCCGGGACTGGCATGGTGCCATTAAGGCGCCGCCATGTTTTTTTGTTGTCGAGGCTGATCTGTATGGGCAGACCGGGGATCTCACTGTTTGTGTGTATGACACTGTTCTTGATTCTGTAAAAACCATGCATAATGGTTAATTCACACAGCATAATGTTTTAATTTTATAGCGCAGTTTATACTAGTTGTGAACTAGACGTCACAGCTCACAGCCTGTTGCAAAACGAAACAAGTATTCCTTTTAAAGGAATGATCGGCGTGTAATATATCATTGGACAGCTCTCTAAATGTAATGCGTAAGCATTACGGTACATGCAATAAACACGATAAATAGGATTCATCCCACCGTTTTGTGATTTCCGAAATAGTAAGGCATTAATAAACTTTACTCTTAGTAGGCGAAATGTACTTCCGGTTAATATTCTTACGCATGTAAAGAAAAACAGGATTTTTATCATCATGTAAGTGTGTAGATGTTTTACTATCAAGGCAAACACATTAGAATACTGGTTTTTTTTTTAGTAATTTACATGTAAATAAAGATTTACATGAAGCTGTTACTGCATAGTAAATAAAGTAGTGCAAGGCGCAATGCGTGCGCAAAAAGTTAAATTTGCCGGATGCCTCATATGGACACAACTGTGATCGGCCGAAGCCGATCACAAAAAGCAGCTACTGAGGAATGAAAATACTGATATATAACCAGGACCTCCCTAAAATCTGAGGGTTTCCCTAAAATCTTATGCATTGAAGTTAGAAGGGTTTGAGTTGAGATCCGAGTTAATTGAGTAATTCCAAATTGTTGGTGACGGCGGGGGGGGGGGGCAATACGTCATAAGATTCACTTCTAGTTATTAATATTACATTTACACCCATTTCTTTTCAAACCAAACTTTATATTTTGTTAAATATCAAATATTGTATCACTCAATATAATATAATGTCTTACTCAGCGCCTGGAGGAGGGATGCGGTATTTGAAGTTCATGTCGTCCAGTTTCTTGAGCTCTCGGTATGCCAAAGTGTTGCCAAACTCCTCCCAGTCTCGGTCTCGTTCACGATCTCGCGAGATTTTGTCTTCAATGTCCTCCCAGTCGGCCTTGTGCCACGCCCTTTCCGCTAGAGCCAGTATCCTTGGGGCCGCCATGTGTTCCAATTGGTCAGGATGACGCATAGTCTCTGTCCATAGCTGACCCTGCATACCTGACAAAAAACAATCAACATTAATAATAACACCTTTCAATTACCTTTCCTACTAGACAATCACCCAAACAACCCTCAATAAATCGTAAGGGCCAAACCGAAAGCGTTATATCTGCATTCAGTTTTCTGCGATTAAAAAATCTACAAGAGCCGGTAAACAGAATTTTAATACTGTTACTACGACACTGAAATTACATTAAATCATGCAGATATCAATCAATCATTTTATAACACAATCAGTCTTACCGATAACATTAGAGGGCTCCGTGAGCTCCACACATCCAAACTCGGGACACACGTCCGACCTGGTCAGCGGTATTCCTTTCCGGGACACCTGGGCGTTTTTCAACAGGTGCTCGGGGGTGAATCCGAACACCTTTCGGGTGTTGGTAAATCTAGAGGCCCAGTAATAGCCGCGTTCTTCCGGATCCGGTTCGCTGGGGTGGTCAAAGAACAGATCGGTGGCGTGTGAAATTACGACCTGTTGGAGAATGATATTGAACTAGAACTCAAATACATGTGTAACATTATAAATGTCTCATTATCCTTAATTTGGACGTTTGTTCGTCTTAAACTCGATTCACTTGTCTTGAGACTTATTACTTATCAACGTATCAATCAGAACCTGATTACACCTTGAACTGTAAATAGTTTTATGTACGACGCTGTACCTTGTAGTCATTGTTGGCCAAAATGTGGGCGTTGTCACCGTTCCCGTGCTCCCAGATGTTGTCCCAGGCATATGCAACAACTTCCCTATGAAAAGGCATTTTCCAATGGCATATGAAAACATCGATGTAAAATTTATACTGAGTTTGTTACCCAAATATAGGAATTAATCAAAAGATCAAAGATTATAAACTAACCGGCTTCCAAGATTTTTTCCGTATCTGTACAAGGGTCTCTTGGCGTCCATAAGTACATCTTCCCAGACGCCGAGGCTGACTTCCGGCGGAAGTTTTTGTGCCACGCTGTCAACAAAGTGAGACTTGAGATCTTCCTCAATATTGACTCCGAGAGCGTCCATCAGTTCCTGGCAGACTTTAGAGTTGTTCCAGACATTAGAAGAGAATTCGTCACCTCCTGGCCCGCCAAAGTGAATCATCTTGAGGGGTTGGATATCTTGATGCATAACGTACAGAGTCTGAGCCACGACCTCCAGAAAGTCGAACGTTGTGTGTAAACAAGGCGACATGACGTTATTTTTGTAAGCCTGACGCGACAAGTAAAATGACGTATCGTCCATATCACTCAACAGGAAGCGTTTGGCCTCGGCCTCGTTTTCGCTTTTCATGAATCGTCTGTACCGGTTTTCCATGGCAACAATGGCGGCTCGGGAATGACCTGGAGTGTTTATTTCCGGAATGACTTGAATATGGCGATCTGTCGCGTAGCGTAGTATATCGCGATAATCCTCCGCTGTGTAATATCCTGTCCCGGTGTTAGGACGCAAAGGTGCGGATCCAATCTGAGGGAGGATACATTCCTCTTCGTGTAGATCGAAGCATCTCTGAGATCCAATCTACAAAGAAATAACAGCACCATTATTGTAAACGTTTTAATTCTGTTTTCTGGAACTTTAATTTATCTGCACTTTGATAGAGAAATACTTTGCATAGTTCTTGTGAGATACCTATCCCTAATCATAACATTTAGTAACATATACAAAAACTTTTATGATTCTTTTTTCACAGATTATAATTATGTATTATAAAATTCTCAAGTAACTTGTTGTGTATAAGACGCATGCATAAGCATAAATGCGATTGGGTAGATTTCCTTCATGAGAGTCTGAAGGAGCCAGTAGGAAATGGAGATTGATTATTTGTGAAAACGAGAAAAGTTTGCCCCAGGTCAGTAAGCGTGTAGTTAACGTAGGCTTCTGTTGATTAGCTAGGTTGATAGAACCATTTTAAAGGGACCTGGACACGATTTCAGATGAACATTTTATTTTTGATTTTTATGTATTAAATAGTTTACTTGTGTATTTTGAATGATTTACCAAAATTTGAATGTTAGAAGTCGTGTTACAAGCGAGATACAGAGGAAAGAAGTCGTTGTTATGTAAACAAAGCTCGAGTCTAATATTTGTTTACAAATAATGTAAAGTAAAGAAATTACCATTTCTTTGACAAAATAACTTGTGGAAACAAGATAAACTTATTAAATGTGTTCATAAATAAGTTTATCAACAACAAAATGCAACATTAGATTGAAACTTTTACCAATTCAAGACATATGTAAACAATAACAGTACTCGAGCTTTGTTTACAAAACAAAGAATTTTAACCTCTGTAACTCGCTTGTAACTCGATATTTGGCTTTCTAATTTTGACAGAGCATTTAAAACATCCATATTGACCATTCTAGACATTAAAAATGAAAAAATAAATTTTGAAAAAATTGAGCTCAAATCGTGTCCAAGTCCCTAAACAAGGCCTTGGACTTTCAGTAGGACGTGACTATCTATTTATTGCGTCAAAACAAGTTAAAATGACGCTGGTTTCAAGTGAAATATACACCGATTGCGTAGTCTTTACTCAAAAGCCAGACAAATCTTGTTGATTTCAACGAGCAATGGCTGAGTGGCCTACGATGAAATAGACAGGATTACGTCACAATGCTGTTTGACACCAACTACCCAAAGTCCAAGCTCTTGTTAGAATGGTTCTAATTATAACAGGCCTTGGACTTTCATTAGGACGTAGCTATCTATTTCTAGCGTCAAAACAAGTTAAAAATGACGCGGTCTGAAGCGAAATCTGCACCGATTGCGTAGTCTTAGCTCAAAAGCCAGACAAATCTTGTTAATTTCAAAGAGCCATGGCTGATTGACTAGCAGTGAAATAGACATGCCTACGTCACATTGCTGTTTGACACAACTACCCAAAGTTCAAGCTCTTGTTAAAATGGTTCTAATGCATATTTTTTTCTTATTGAGACGGAAAGAATGAAAGAGAGAACTAGATTTTCAAATTGTACATTTAAGGTCTTTTTGCCAAGTTTCCTATGAATTAATATATAGATACGTAAAAGGAATGAGACAAAAACTTTACCGGGTAGAGAAAAAAAACAAACAAATAGAAGTTTCACGTTTATCTTGTAATTATTTATCACGAATGGACCTATGTCAGAATGACATAAATGTAAACAGAATTTTTTTTTTTCATGAAAGATGTCACCGTGTTAATCTTCGAAAGTGCGAAATGATGCGACGGTGTGTTTTTGTAACTAAAAGGGATTGACAAAAAACATATATCACCTTGTAACGATTGTTTTGCACGTGGCTCTAATCCTTGATTTTTTTAAAATCTAATTTTTTAGCAGTTGCTGTGTTCCTGATAGGTTAATAGGTTTAACGTAAGATTCTCACACTAACAGCGAGAATTCGAATTTTTATTCTAACTAATCCGTCCACGTGTGTACACGTGTAAACTCGTAAGCCTTATTGTGCCAAAAAAAAAAAAAAAAAAAAAAAAACAAACAGTTAATAATAACAAATAAATTAGAAAAAAGTTAGTTCTAAATCACGAAATAGCAAGTAACTTTAGACAATTTCACTGATGACGAAAATAATCATTTCATTTGTAGAAATCGGTGGTCAATAACACACAGCAGGCGACGCTACTGATTGGCTGAGCGATACAGTAACGAAATTAATCAAATGCGCGTGGTCTGTCATTGCGTGTCAGTCAGAGGGTCGTCCGTTTTGTCAACAACCGTACAGCGAGGAAACCTGTCAAAAACAGGGAAGACTAAATCGCGAGGGCACTTGTTTGCCATCTGCTAATTTCGACCATCCTCGCCTAATTCCGGGGCCAATTAAAACCCACCAAACACAATTAACAGAAAATCAAATGAAGACATGAAAGCACACAAATTCCGAACTTCAAATCACGGCATTTGGGAGATTGACAATTATAAGACGAAATGCTCCATTATAATAATCTTTATATGAGTTAACATGTACAATCGATTTGAACGAATAAGGCGATAAATGATAAACGTATAGAGATAAGCAAGTGTCTGCTGCTGAAAAAATAACGATCGGAGAAAAAAAAAATAACGATCGGAGTTTTCCGGATAACGTTAATTGGAATGGATGACGATTGAAAAATAACAACTTGTTTGTTTAATTGACATTTATTTATCAAAACAAAATTTTAGGTCGATATGGATGATAACGATTAAAAATGTTTAAATTCAATTGCGATTCTGAATGCTGTAACATCATCCTCGAGTCGTTTGAGTGAAACAGTTTTCACAAAGTGTTATTTTATTATTTCAAAATTAATGTAGTTTGACGGAAATGTGACCGCTTTCCCACAAAAAATAATGTCAAAGGATAATTCATCACCATTGTGAAATTAAGCATAAAATATTTTAAATAGGTGCTTTCAAACTCATAACGTTTTCTGAAACCCGAAAAATGATAATTTGTTAAAAAAAAATACTGATGTCGAAAGAACGGGAGACTTTAAAACTTAGCTTTCAAAACACATATACAGTCAAATAGCATGTACCTTGGACTAATGATTTCTAATCATATTGAATTATACTTTTCCTTCCGATTTTCCTTTATTTATCTTTGTATCTTTTCACACGAACAAAAGTTTGGTAATAACCTATATTTTAGTTTTATGCTCATCGATTCTTGTATTAAAGTTTTAAACACCACTTCTCCAGTCTTCATTAGAAAAAAGAAGAAGCGAATTCCACTATTCTTAAAGACGAGGGAAGAAATCAACTTTCTATTCATATGTACCGGCTTAAAAATCATGTATATTTTCAAATACATTGTATTTAGTGTCTGAATATTCTTTAGTTAGTATTTGCGTTAATCTCTCTCTCTCTCTCTCTCTCTCTCTCTCTCTCTCTCTCTCTCTCCTTCCTTTTATTTACCTGTGTGAGTTCAGGTAACTGCGGGACTTCGATTCTCCACCCCTCGTCATCTGTAAGGTGTAGGTGAAGCTTATTCAGCTTGTACCCCGCCATCAGATCTAACAGCTTCATCACCTAGAAAAAGAAAATACACTTAGTTCATACAGAGGTCGTTCTGTGCCCTCGAAAATGGTTTTTGCATTTCATAAGCACCTTTCTGCACGTAAACGTCAAAATCGAGCATTTTCTTTTGGGGGTGGGGGGTGGGGGTGAGGGTAGCCGGGGGTAGGGTAAAGGAATAAAATACATGTATACAAATTAATAAAATACATTGCAAATATATTTTAAAAAAGAAAACTGTTGCCAACGCGATTTAAGAATGACATAAAAATAATATGTACAATCGGTGCACATGATTATATTAGGACAAATTAAATTATCGGTCATTACAGTCATAGGTCAGCAAAATTTAAAATTCAAATTATTTCATTTTCAAAGAAATATACTGTGTTGTAAAAGATATCACATATCTGTGTTCATTTTATAGGACGTTTAATACGTTTCAGGGTTTTCCTATAGACGACAATGCTCAATGGAAAAGCTATATTTGTGCGTGTTTCTCTGCTATCTCAGCTAGCTTGGTTGTATTGATCTTTGGAAATGATTTCGTGCAAAACGAATGATAACTCCTGTTGGGTAATAAACCTACTTGGTAGAATTTAAGAGTAAAGATATCTAATTCAAGGATAAAAGATGCTTGGTTGTCAACAAATTCATTCATAAGATCTACCTTAAAATTTTGAAAATGGTAATTTCTTACGGTATATTACGAACAATTTCAAACTTTTAAATATTCAAATTTGAATAGGTTTCTTCTACTGTGACAAGGAGATTAATAAATCTAACATTGGTTACGACGATCGAGCCCTCTTAACAAAATTGAAATATACAAAAGCAAAACAAACAACCAAAAGGCAGTGTCTATCTTTTGCTTACTTCCTCTTTGGAATGAAAGTTACGGGCGACATCCAAGTGCATGCCTCGATATGGGAACCGTGGTTCATCAAATATTGTCACTTCCGGTAAAATAAACACATTGTCGTTTCTGTCCGCCAAAGCCTTTAGAGTTTGCACGGCGTAGAACATCCCTGGTTCATCGCGAGCCCTGAGTATTATTTTATTGGATCTTGGATCCACCTCTATAGAATAGCCTTCGTTGTTGCGAATTTCCTCTGTTTTCTCTAGCAGTACTATATTTCTGGCTCCACGCCAATTGTCGATTGTTTTGAGGTTGAAATGATCTGTACAAAGACATAACGATATTTTTGTTATGTTGTTCTTTCGTCATGAATGTTAATTAGATATGATTTCTACACTTTTGAAAAAAAATTCTTCAGAATAAAGAAACACGATACATTTTGAATTTCATTTTTATTGCGCGATAACGATGCATATAACGAAACCAATGCATGTATATCCTTTTGATTTAGAATTCAAACTAAACTTGAAATTTTTATGATATGCATAAACGAATATACACTGCAAATCTTAGAAAGCATGCAAAAAAATGGTTACAATTGTTCACAAAACTATAAAATTATGGGTATAAAAGTTCTTTTGATATTCTTGTAATGTAGAAGTTTTGGGGGTATGTAATGAAACCGAGAAAAATTATAAAACAAACCTGTTAAGTCTTTGCCTGCTGCTTGGAATCTTCCGTTCCTCAGAATAAACCATCTATTGTTTTGTCCCCCAATCCTGACCTGTCTGTTAGGGTTCATCTTCAAATTCTTTGGCGACGGGATAACAGGCTTAACAGCGCGTCCCCTATCGGCGATATCTTTGAATATTCCGAACCGGGTAGGGGACGAATAAGGATTGTACTGGTCATCCGGGTATCTCTTCCACTTGTTTGACGTGTCAAACTTGCTGACGTAACTAAGGTCCTCGGACACTGTGTTGTCAATGACGACCGGGTCCATTCCTTCGGCCGCGACGAACCAGTTCGGCATGGAGTCAGTTCTGGACACTTGCCAACTTTTTCCAGCGATGAGACAAGACAGCGACTGACCCGGTGGAATCTTGAAATCCGGCTGTTCAGGGTCTAACCTAAAATCATTTGAACGTTTTGAATCAATAACATGCATGTGTATGTACCTTTTACTTTTTTTTTCATTTTCATTACCTATAACTTTTAAACATATTTGAATTTTTGACTTGGATAAATGACAAAATTATGCTTTAAATGTATAAGACTCTGACATAGAGATACTTCTAATCAAGAATGAACACACTTTGAAAGGTATACATGTATATCATATGAATTCGCAGTACACGCACATAAAAATTTTCATATTTCATTCTATATGAGTTGTTGCCCTTGCCTGTATAAACTTCCGCTCACGTGGTGGAGCCACAGGCTACAGTCATGGAGTTTGTATCCGTTAGGGTAGGGGCTCTGTATGGGCTGCAGCAGACGGATGTTGTACATGTATATACTGTAGTTCCCATAAGTCAATGTCTCATTTCCGGTGTTGTGGAACGTTATCCGGAAGAGGAAGCTATTTTCATCATCTACGAGGTTATCCTCGAGTTCATAGGTCACGCGCAGATTCTTAGCGATATTTTCGACGTCAGCTTGGTTTGGAATTGGATTTATACCGCCTAGAAGTATTTGGACAATAACATGAAATCACATTTTAAAAGGTTGAAAGAATCAAGAATAAAAAATGAGACATAAACTGGTAATATGACACTACTTACGAGGATCGAATTCTGTTTCCCTACTAAGTCTCTTACCATCTGCAGATCTATTAAAATTACAAATTAAGGTTTACAAACAAATCATTGCAAAAAAAAATTACATTAATACTGAATCAAACAGTATCTTTAATATGGGATACTACCTGAAAACTTTACCTCTTTAGACTTTAATCATGAGACAATATACTATAGCTAGCATAAGATCATTTTCTCCATTTACCATTTTTCGCCAGTGCAATAATACGCCACAATTATAAACACGCTAAGCAATGTGATGGCGTAAATGGATATTCGCCTTAGGACAGTAGTACTACTGTTATCGAATGACAAACAAATAAGACAGTATTCCCCAATGTCATTAAGGTTTTGAAGATTAAATTTAAGAAAGCGTAAGGGCCTCCAACCTTGTCCTGAGGAGGATGGGGTTATAGCTGGCGATCGGCCATGTGTCCGGCACCAGCCGCCATGTTTTCCCCTGATTCACGCTGTATTCCATCCTCTCGGCCATGTGATCGGTGTTGGCTTTGATTCTTCCCACCTTTGGCCTGAAGTTAAAAAAAAAGATAGCATACAGCAAAGTCTCTCTTATCGGAATCATTGGTATCTCGACACGATAATATATACGGAAATCCAGACAATCCGACGTTTTTTGCAATTAATGAATGAACTTAGAGCGCTTAACAGTTTTGGTGAGATAGGAACACGCAGAAACCATTTTCACTTCAAGTTTTTTGCTAACATCATTCCATTATATAAACCAGAGTTCCTAATAAGGCGGAATATGGCAAAATATACCGGTACTTTGTCTGACCTCTGCATTACTTACACAGCTCTGACCAGGATTCTGCTGTTATAAGATTTCATTAACCAGTCTTCCGGAACTGTTTTCCATTTTTCTCCGGAATTCGTACTGTACTCCACAACCTGATCTGGAAACTCTGTGTTTGTGTACATCCTTTTTATTCCGTCAGACCTTCAATGTAAAATAATTGCATATTCTAATATTATTTAGTTTTTTTTATTAAAATTTGTATGCGAATGACTCCATCTACAATTCTACTACAGTTTACTACGAAGTAGTTTTTACTTCGTGATTTAATAGTTTTGTAATTTTTATTCGCAATCTCATAAACATTTTCAAAAACATAAATCTATTTGGCATATTTGGTATTTCAGTTTATGATTCCGAATTCCTCAACCGTTTTCAAACGATTACATTACTAATATCTCGCTTACTTGGCTCCTGCAGGGGAAATTCGGTATTTGACCCCGATGTCATCTAGCCGCTGGAGCTCCTTGGAGCCTACGATTCGCGCAAATCGCTGCCAGTCGTCGTTCATTGCCTCCTTCCGCTTTTCATCATCCTCGATGTCCTCCCACGCCCCTTTGTGCCACGCCCTTTCCGCTAGACCGAGGATTCTGGGAAACAACATGTAGTCCATCATGTCCCTGGATCTGATTAGTTCTCCGTACAAGTTTCCTTCAACACCTAGGGGTTCCAATGAAAAACTCTAATTTTAAAACAGGACACCTGAATCTGATATCAAATTTTACTCACTTGTTTACATACTTTGCCACAGTATTTTACACGAAATATTATCAATGTACGAGGTATGATAGGAAAGTCTTTTGACGTCATATTTTGAATGAGAGAGTATATTCAAGCTCAATATTTTTTTTCACAAAGTGGTTACCACCGCGTTAACTATTTCTACCCAATAATTTAAAAACTCCATCTTTGACCATCTTCTTCAATAGCCTCCATACCTTACACTCATTTTTGCCATCTACTACCTCTTCATTAAAGAATGCTTGAACGTGAACTTTTCGTCATAGAAATGTTTCACCCTACCTTTGATGTTTTCGGGTTTCCATAGACGAGGACACCTCTCCCTGTTTCTTCCACACAATTCAAACTGGCTGATTGGGTCGCCGGTCTTCTTCACTTGGATGGCGCGGTAGATGTTCTCCGGTTCAAATGAGAAGACCTTCCTGGTGTCTGTGAAGCGAGTGGCCCAGTACAGACCGTTCTCCTCGGGGTTGGGCTCGTACGGGTGATCAAAGTACAGGTGAGACACAGGACCAAGTACCACCTTAAAACAGGTGAAACAATGAGAGGTCTAATCAACACGTTCTGACTCATTACGCTTTAATCAAGTAAACTTCTTTGAATTTTGTTTTTTGTTTTAATTTTTTTTTTTTGCATATCATTAACATGTACTTGTATTTTCGACGGACTGAGGGAGAGATGATGTGTAAAGAAAGATAAAACTAGAAAAAGAAAGATACTAGTGGTAGAAAGACAGGATTAAAATAACATATAAAACTTCCTAGAAATCATGATTTACACGTACCTTGTATCCAGCATTTGCTAGCTTGTAGCCATTAGCGAAGTCGGCTGTATGGAGGTTGTTCCAGTAATTAGCAATGACTTCCGGTGTTCTGAAGAGTCGGGGATCTTGTGGAATTCCATTGGCATTCATAAATCCATCAGCAAAACCTGTAGGAGAAATTCGATGTTATGATATTTCATGAATTCAACTTAATTTCAGCAGACATGTGATCTTTATGGTCTCGACGACAAATTGGGACAAACGGCTTGAATGTTTCTTTATGTGCAAATACTAGAACCTAAAACATCAAAAACATTAAAACACGTACCTAAAACATTAGCTCCAGTGTTTTCTATCAATCTTGACACTCTGTCGTCAAACATGTTCTGTATGGCCTGGGAGCTGTGCATGTTTATCTTCTGACAGTCTTCAGACAGTACCCAGCGATCCATAGTGTAATGGTCGTCCCCACCGGTGTGGAAGCTCTGGAGTGGGACGCCTGCGCGCTGATGGTACGCGGCAATTCGGGTCAGAATCGTCTCAAGGAGCTCATACGTCACGGGTGAACAAGGATTCAGCATGTTGTCTTCAAACATCTGTACCGATAAATGCGCTTTATCTGGAGGTGACCATAGGGTTTTGTTAGTGTCTTTAAATTTGGATTCGATAGCTCTTTTCAATGCGTACGCATGTCCCGGGAAATTGATTTCTGGTATGACCTCTACATTCCTGTCTTTGGCGTGTTGAAGGATTTCGATGTAGTCGGCTGCCGTGTAGTATTCCTGGGCGGTGTTGAGAGGGTTTCCAATTTGAGGCAACAAGCATTCTTCCTCGTCCAGATCGTGACATCGTCTTGCTCCCACCTAAAGGAGTATATTTAGAGGAAAAATAAAAAAATAATATTCATAAAATGTGCTTATCAAAAATTTCTTCAAAAAAGACACATTTAATGATTTTTGATCACTTCTTTCGCGTGGTTATCCAAAAGTACTTTACCTGCACCAGTTCCGGGTAAGAGGGAATCTCTAATCTCCAACCCTCGTCATTGGACAGGATCAAGATCAGCTTGTTCAACTTATACATAGAGATCAGATCAATCAGACGCTTGACTTCCTCTTTGGTCCGGAAGTGACGTACCACATCTAGTCGTAATCCGCGATAGTCGTACCGAGGTTCATCCTCCAAGTAGAAAGGAAAGAGGGCTTTAGATCGTGTATCCCTGAACCTATCGAGTAGACTAACCAGAGTCTGCACACCGTAAAAGAGTCCAGCTTGCGAATTGGCGTTAATGATTATACTGGGAGCGTTAATGTTGGATTCTATTGAGTACCATTCGGGTCCCTTGTTGTTATCAATGAGACGTAGGGAAATCGAACGGCCGTTTATCAGATCTTTCAATGGAAGGTTTAGCTCGCCTGTAATGAATCAACATTGAACATTGAATATTATACTAGCCTGAAAATTCTTGTGTCAAATGTACGACGTATTACATAAAAAACCCCAACTTACTGGATAAAAGCTTTGCCGCTTTACGAGTTCCTTTAGTTGACCCTATCGTCCAAGTATCATCAACACTAAATTCTCCGAATGATCTCGACTCGAAAAAAAGTTTTGGCGTTGGAATCACAGATGGGCCGTTGGTGTATCTATGTGGAGTGTAGAATCGTTCATACCTATCCTGAGACGTAAATGGGTTATACCGGTCGTACTTGAACCTCTTCCACTGCTTGGCAGACGATATTTCACCAGCAAAGTTACTACTGTTTGTGGATGCTATCAAACGTGGTTCCAACATAGGGGCTTTTAAATACCAGTTTGGAAGAAAATCGGACTTTGACACTGCCCAGAATTTAGCTTTATGTTCAATGGTACGCGTCTTATTGGGTAGAATATCTTTGAAGCCCTCTACCGGAGACAGAGAGAATAAACTTCCGGTCACGTGTTTATAACTGACCTTGTAATCATCATCAACATAGGTCTTTTCCGACGGAAGATGTTCTGGCTCCACCATGAAAAAACTATGAAAAAAGAGTTCCCACAATTTCCCGCGCATGACACGCGTTCCGTTGTTATGGAGACGTATTTGGATTATGTGGGAATTACCATCGTCCTTGAGATTGTCAACACTGTTCACTTGAATCATCAAGTTTTCCGCCATGTAATCCAGTTCCTCTTGACTAATTGGACAGTCTACAAAATTCAGGAGGGTTAAACATGTTACAGAGTATGTAACCGATAGTTGTATATGAGCAGGTAAGTACCAAAATGTTTGTGTAAATGTTATAAACAATTATAGTACAAATAAAGCAATCTCTCATTTCTGCTTATAATATTTTTGGAGAAATATATATTTATTTCGTATGTTGTAAATTAGTCTAATGGAAAATTGATTAAAAAGTTTTTCTGTTTTTTTTTTCTGATCTTGTGTTTAAGTCTTTAAGTAAGGGATTTCTTTTTCTACTTAGCATTTATTGTTTCATCTTTCAATTCGGATAGCTTTATGAACTCATGTGATGTATACTTTAACTATAATTTCATTATTTTGCATACTTTATCATCAACCAGAAAAAAATGATAAAGAAATTTCTTTGATGTGTCAAAAATTATGAAGAAATATCCTCAATTTAGATCACAATTTGATTACTTTTGATTGCTGCAATTTTTTTTCATTGATGATTGCTTCATATAGTTTGTTGTAATATGTTTCCTGCAAAGTTGAATAAATATTCATTTTGATCTTAGAATGGTCATAAAACTGTCTTTAACCAAACAAGCTGCAAAGAGATAATTATTATAAGCTGATTGATGCCGCGACTTATTTTTATGACTATTATCATCTTGACAACAGGAATTTGTCAGCTCTGCAATGAATAATTGCGTAATAAAAGTTGGGTTTTTTATATTATTATTAAAAAAAGGGTTATGTAATATATTGCGAAAGTCTATTTCGAAATCATTCTCTTTTACAAGAGTGCAACATGTGAAAATTAGCAACAACAGAACCAAATGATTTTATTTTAAATAAAATAATTTAATTTTGGTTGTAACGCGCTTTCTGATTTGGCTAAAAAATTTATTTTATATCGTATAAAGAATGTTGCCTACGTCATAGTAAGACTAACGTCAAAAAACGTATCAATCCGCCTGACGTTACGTTTAAATTTTGCACAATTTGACGTCATTTTAAGGGTCAAATCACCGTTTTTATCTACAGTAAATAGCTTCGCGGTTTATAAAGCGTAAACTGCTCTAAACCATTTTATATCGTATAAAACAAATAAATATTGAATTCATTCCTTAAATAACAGATTAATATATATTTTTATTATCAGCGTCATCCGTACTGCATATTTCTATTAAATCAAATGAATGCATGTGAATTTGTTTTTCTGTAATGCTCAATACAAATTATACATCGTATCGTTGAAGAACAATTTACGAAGTATGTATTTATTTTAATAATGTTGTGTATATTTATCAGACTAAAATGAAATCAATTAAATTGAACAAGAAAAGAAAGTTGGTCTGTTCAGGATAAAGAATTTGTTTTTTACATGGATACTATCATATTCATTTTCTATATTATCGTGTATAATTAATTTGCATTTCTATTGGAGCAAGGATGTCTGTTGTACATAAGAAGATACAGTTATCTCAGAATTATTATGCAGACATTGACATTGAAAACGTAAAAGACAACG
Organism: Magallana ariakensis; assembly: GCA_020458035.1. Classification (NCBI taxonomy): domain Eukaryota; kingdom Metazoa; phylum Mollusca; class Bivalvia; order Ostreida; family Ostreidae; genus Magallana; species Magallana ariakensis. The sequence continues at coordinate 41,237,538 of CM035811.1, read as the reverse complement.
GAAACTCATAAAAAAATGTCCCCTTGTCAAAACATGACAAAGGTGGGTTGAAAAAAAATGAAATAAAACAAATGCTGCATAAAATTCCCTTTTGAGATCAGTTCAGCAAAGTCTCCATTGATTTGACGAAGAAACTGGTCTATTTTTATACGTCAAACAAAGTAGAAACAATAAAATATTTCATAGACTTAAAAAAAAACTTAATATAATTGGTATAATGCCTGTCAGTCACTTTTACATAGTTTTTTTTAAACAAGTATCGTATTGGCCGAGATAGGGATTAATTGATTCCACAAACAGTTTTATGAGGAATGTTTAATAAACTGAAAGCACGCGTTTTAACCAAATTAAGACAGACAATATGGCTGCTGTGACATTACGTTCAAGGGTCAACAAGGCGTGGGTCTCCGTAACGTTTGATTCATTTATTGTCACCATAAGACAATAAAAAACAAAACTGAATTGAATAATACGCATAAAATATGCGACAGTTCCTTGTTTTGAAGTGTTTCGTGATGTCAGGTGTTATTATTCTGACGACTGTTTGTAATTTATATCATACATGTTTCAAAAAGCTAAGTCAAATCACATACTTGCATTCAATCCAAAAAAAAAAAAATAATTAGAAAATTGTTTTAGTTTCGTTTCTCCTTTGAATTGACATTTCATAACTTTATTTTTATGTTATTGTAGTGTCTGGGTTATACTATAGGGTCCTAAGATTGAGGTAGAAAAATATACCGTTATGCGTCACCTACCTTCAGAAAACAGCGGACTGTTCCAGTCACAAGACGTTCCATTTCTACAAAGGTAAATATCCATATAAAATACAGATATTTCTATACATGTATATATTATACCCATTATAATATGGATTTGAAAATCAAATAAAATTATTATTCTGATAATCAAATATTTCTCTATTTTACATTACCAAAGCGGGTACTTCTTACTTTTTCTTTAATGCCGAACGAATTTTCTTCCACCCCCCACCCCCCTTAAAGTTTATCACGACGTCATTAAAGTATACAGTGATGACGTGTGTATACTTATTGATGATAAACATTTGAAAAAATTCAAACAATATTTCTTTTTAATAAAAAGTATAAAAAGAATAGTTCATTGTTATTTAAACGAGTGTGCAAATAATATATATGCTATGAAAACCAGAGTTGACCACTTTTAATCAACTTTTCTAAAAATTAGGCTGCATTTGGATGCCTCAAGCTCCAAAGTAGTACAAATGAATTCCTTTCGAATAAAATATTCTTTTTTTTAAAGCAGTAAATAATGATATATTGTCATTGATTTAAAATTCTATAAAATTATAAATAGCAAATCCACAGCTCAACAACACAGAACATATATACACAGCTAGTTATAATATGATTGATAGTTATATCAAGGAGATAAATAAAACTCAGACCCGTCGGTCTGACAGACGCGTGGTCTTAATAAATGGAGATATTATCACTTTGTAGTAACATTAAACCTTTATAGGTTTAGGTGATTAACCCTGACTCGTGAACACTTGACTTTAATGTGTTTTGAACGTTTCCAATCCCCCCCCCCCCCTTCCCAACTGGATACATGGATTTGGTTATTTCGATATATTTTCATTTAGGAGTAATGATAAGTTGTAATCAAGTCGGTAGAGTTTTAGAAAGCCAATAGTGTATATAAATTAAATGTTTCTTTTTTAACATTAATACTTTTTGACTTAATATGCAGCACTATGGCATATTAACTTCGTAATACAAAAAACTTGAGGTTGAATTTATTACGAGTTTATGTTGCTTTTAATGATAATGAACGCTTCATATAATGTAATCCTGTTATAGTTCTTTTTGGACAAAGTTGTTTTAACTGTAATATGCAAATTCTGTATGTAGGGAAATATTCGCCCCCGTTTTGTTTTCGCCCCTTTCGCCCCGTTGTCAGCGGGCGAGTTTAAGACTGGGCGAATTCCAATGTATCAAATTTTCTCTCTTAAAACACAACTGTGCCTGGGCGAATCCAAGACGGGACGAAACTGTTTGCAAGTGTAGAAGGGCAAAAATTACCCAGGGCGAAAATAACCCTGTTTACAATAGATATAACTAAACACTATATTGGTGATTGTTATCACAAGAAACAAGACACAAACGTTCTCAAACTCCTTACCAATTATCCATTGGAATTCGATATTATATTATCTAACATCTAAGTAAGGTTTAAATATCGGATTGATTCCGATAAAAGATTAAATCTTAAAGTGACCAACTGAAATAATAATCATCTAGAAGCTTATTTCAACAAATCGTTTTTCAGATAAAAATAATAATTTATTCTAGGTAAGGTACTATATTATAAATCAGGCAATAATTTATGAGTAACAAGATCTGACAAGTGTATAACTACGCATGTATACAAGGCATTATAGTAACGTATCAATAAATAATTTGAGTGACAACTGATCAATCACCTTAAACAGGTCACCTACCCTCCCAATTGTATGCATTTTTTTATTCCATTCTTAATTATTTTAATGCGATCTGCAAAGCATCGAAGACTCATTGTTATGTGAACCTTATATACAATTTTTATAGTGCATTTATTGACTCACAGTAATATCAAATTTCTGTTCATCTGGTTTTATAAATTTCATATCCTTTTTACACCATCATAGTTTTTAATCGATGTATAATTTCAGACGAAGAAACACCGAGAACAACCCATCGTTTGTTTTGTGACTATTAGTATACTTAATTTATATTGAAAAAAATGTAAATAAATACAATGTTTATCATTAATCACTATTAATAATTAATAATAATAATTAGTCTCTGTTTTCTTCATGTTAAAGTCTTTCTGCGTTCCTGTCTTTAATGCCAATAGATATCATATTTTTGTTAGTCCATGTTTAGTTTTAAATAAAACTCAGTATTTACTTAGAAAAGCAAAATGTTATCAAATCGCATAAATTGTATATTATTATGTCCATGTAGAATCGTGTGTATCATAATACTGTACGCTTACTTGTTATATATATCAATGTTGATATGGTCATAATGTTAATAAAGAGAAAAAAAAAGTATTTACTAAGAAAGAATGAATAGGTTATAAAAAAGAGTTTTCAAAAATGAACCAAAAAAAAAAAATGACTGTCGCTATTGTTGGCTGTTATCATAACTGCATGCTAATCGTGTCCCTTTACTGCTTATTGTTTTAAAATATTGTTATTGCATCACGTTATAACATTAGTCTTTTAAAATTCAAATTGCATAAATTTAAGAACGAAGTTTGTCATTGTTAATATATTTGAGGTACTAATTTTCAAAGGTTTACAAGTATATTTTCAGAGGCATCGAATTTGTGCAACAGTGTTAAATGTGATATGTGCAAGCTCAATTGTTTAGTGATATTTGTTTTTGTTCATCGTCGAGTAGTTTTCAATATGCAGCAATATTTAAATGAAAATATAGCAAAAAGTATGAGGTCTATCAAACTTTTTTCATGAATTTTACAATTATACTTATTATACACGCATCTAATAAGAGTAACCAAAGGCAATCAAAAATATCAGTATCACTTTCTAAATGCCATTTGACAAATTAAAAAAAAACCGAGTTTATTCAATTTTAATAAAATACACTTGTACACATAATATATTAAGACGCCTTAATGGATCTATCTAAGAACCTTACCTGGATTGTGAGAGTGAGTATTTAGCAATAGTCAGAACCAACACAAGAACACAATGCGTACTCCGCCACATGCTGACACAGAACTACCTCCCTCAGCCCCAGGGACCCATATTTAGATCCCTGTCCTCATTACCATGCTGAACCGCGGTCCATCGATACCATATGTCAATCTGTTTTGTCAACACGATTTGTAAAAAATCTGACCAATGGCACGGCGCGATTTTGTCACGTGACTTAACTGAGAGCTGGTTAGTGTTCATTCATGATTTATTAATAATTCATTATTAATTTGGTTTTTCGTCGTATCAGAAAAGACCCGAGTCTGTAGTGTTACCTATGGTAGCAGCAGACTAGATATGACATTAACATTCAAATTAAACAGACTGTTGATTTACGAGAGCAACTGCAGCCATGTGGTTGTTTTCTCTTGGTCCTTGGTCCTCTGTTTTGTGATTCGTATGTTAATTAACCAGGAAATACACACACAGTAATTGTTTATCTCACTCTGGCTTCCTATACCATTCCAAAGAATTTCCCTTTTATGCCACTACATATGAATTTAAGATGTTTATATCTTTATTAATAGCATTCCATTTCACCTTAAAAATATAAAGTACATGTATACTGAAAAAAAAAACATTTTGTAAACAGTGACTCTGCAATATTATTTTTTTTTCAATTACTTTTTGAACATCAACACCATTTTATCAAATTATCATAATTAAGAAATGCACTAAATGCTCAATTCCATGTGTTCTCTTTGAAAAATCAGACAGAGTGACTTATATTTAAAATTTTTTAAGGCAAAGTTTAAAAGTGACGAAAGTGTTGCTGAAATATTTCTGATTTCTTGATACGTTTCTACATAATAAAGGTAAAATATTGCCAAGTTGATAAACGATTGTTAAGTAAGGGGTGTCATATAACTGAATAACTTTATATATATTAATATCTGGAATTTGAAAAAAAAATAAACATAACAGTAATTGTATGTAACTAGTATATGCATCATAATTTAAATGACATCAACAACAATTTATCAATGACAAAATGTCTACGAAGAAAGACGGATAATGCAGTTCCAAACGCAAACGTTGTATAGCTTGTACCAGACAACCAATAGGATCTGCAGGGGGAAAAAAACCCTTAATTACAACAACATTTTGAGTTGCTTCAAAATAACTTTGAACTCCGGTGTTCTCTTAGATGAAGCCAATGATGTCCACTCCAATGAGTTAAGTGTGGCCTCTGTGGTTGTCCCAAACACTATGCTGACAAATGGATGGTGACAACAAGGAGCGAGGAACAAGGTTTGTTGGATTTTGTTTGGTGGATGTTTGGTGTAGATCACTTGCTATCACGTCTTGGATATTTACCATTTCAACCCTAATGAGCTTACTCTGCACTTTGAAAAAAAAAGAAAAGAAATTATGATAAAATTGTTTCCATCATTTAATTTTTGGGGGAAAATATAATTATGGAACATATCGTAGAAAATGCATTTTTAAGTATTGACAATTATGAGATGACGGCTTATGATAAAGATGGACATCTTAATTAGTCGGTACTATCAAGTTCTACTTGTAGGACCAATGTCCAAGTAATGCAGTGGACATTCTCAACGCTGCGACCCCAGTTCGGTCCCCTTGATCGTCAGAGGTTGTATGTGATAGGATGTGGCGGTCGCCCGCTCGGACACGTGGGTTTTCTCCGGGCACTCCGGCTTCCTCCCACATCAATGACCCCCTCGCGCTAACAACCGTGTCAACGAAAAATATTTATAAATATATGTTTAGAACTTATTTATTAATCGTTGTAAGATAAATAATATATTAAAGTTAAGGTTTTTTTTCCTTCAGTTTTATCACTCGCAAGACAAATTAAGTGACCTATATGATACTTTAAGCACATACAAATACTTGGAGGAACCGCTTATCTTAACTACACGAGTTGTGATTTATAATTAACCGTTCAAATATATTATACCATTCCTTGAATTATTCAAGTTTTAAATTCATACGGTTTAACAGAGTACTAATTTTACCATTTATATCAGAATTGTCCGATCCCATGTTGACTCATTATATCTGTAAAATTGATAATAAATGTACATAAATGTGATAGCAGATAAAAACATCTTTTCAATGATTAACATTTACAACTCTGTGTTAGAGTACATCACATTTTATAATTTATGGGTCATAACTGAGTCATTCATAGTAGTGTCATGTTGTAAATTTTGTATTTACACCCACCCAGTAAATTCAAAATTTACAACATGACAGTAGGATAATGCGTTTTGACGTTTTAAGAAATGTTTACCAAACTTAATTTTAAAAAGGGGGGGGGGGCAATGAGTGAGTTTTAATACATCAGAAACAACATTTGCCAGAAAATTTCTTCAATATTTAGCAGTTGTTAATTGCAGTCAGTTTCAGCGACAATTGAACTATGGGAAAGGTGCTTGATATGACGTAAGTTAACAAAATCAGTTCCTTGTTGGTAATTGTTTTGTTACAAGCGCCAGATCGACAATATCTTAGTTTTTTTTTCAACATTTGAAAATTTTCAAATATAATTAACGTTTCTAGTTTTTAATGTTGACTTTTAAATTTTAATGTTTTATTTTAAGTATTTCTGAAGTATTTTTAATGCGTTATCATATTTTGAAAAACAATCGTCCTGTTACTTTCGAGAAACAATTTAACGAAAAAGAAAACTCGCAACATGCTTTTGCGCACATAAGTTTTAAGTTGTATATAGTTTTATTTGTAACGGTTTCATTTAAATGATTTTTTTAATTGAATGTTATTTTTGAAGTACGTTTCTGCACTTTATTAGCAGTTTTGTTTTAAATATTGTATATTTTTTCAGCGATCTAGGTTAACAAGAAGACACGAGCCCTGTTTATATAACAAAGGACAGAGGGTGACACTATGATTTTGGTGGTTAAGCTGAATATGTACAAATTTCTGAATTTCCTTGGATTGTTGAATAGTTTGTTAAAGGGGTAAACAGAAAGATGTGAAAATGTAAGATAAATTTTACTAGTACCTAAAGTCATATAAAAAAAAAGATTTAAATTCACAAGCAATAGGCATTTTATGTACTTTAAGTTGTGAAAGAAACATGTTTAATTAATGTAGTTAGCAATTACCAAGGTCGGAAGCTGCTGACGTCTTGAAAGATGTTTGCAGTTGTATGCAAGTTTTCCAATCAAATAGCCTTCAAAAAGAGACACGGCCCATCAAGAAATGAAATAATGAAATATTTACCTGTACAAAATAGACAGTTCTGCATGTTACGTGGGCTTCTCTGAAAACCACAGAAATCCTCAACTGTCAAATAAACCCAAACATGACACACAGAATTGAAAGTTGCACCACCTGCAATATTTATATGTATAAAGATGCAACTATACGTGTTTTTATTGCACTGTTATCAATGTTGTTACGTTGGTTTTTTTTCTCTGTTCAAATTCAAATCATAGAATGGATGTTAAACGACATATAATATCAAGTAAAATTTGCAATGCAAAACATCCTTGGTTTATTTTTTCATAACTTTGAATTTCATAATTCACTTGCCTACAGTCTACTAAGAAAACTTCAAAAAGTTATATGTGAAAATAAAAATACCTAAAGTTTCATTTAAAAACTGCTCATAGCAAAGCATTCATTAATAATTTGATAAGTTATGCTTGTATTAATGTGTATTTTATATGTATGTCAGGGGTTAACAATGTATTTTTACATTACTGATAAAACAGAGAGTATATTAAAATTACCATAATCTTCAGGTGCAAATTAGAAAGCTATGTAAGTCTCTTATGTTAAAATACATTTAACGTACTGTACTTTGAACTTATGAAAACCTATCAATTAAAACAATTAAATTAAATTAATTTTTTTCAAAACTATTGCAATTATTGATAAGGATTTTCCATTATTGCTTCCTTTTTTAAAACTCAAAATATCCGATAAAATGTTTAGCGATCTTTTTTAGTTTGAACGAGATTGAAATACATATGTTAGAAGTATAATATTATATATACAAGTAGTGATTTGTAGACCGGTATTTGCATAACAAATAAAGGTTGAAACTGAAACTGTATACTATTTTAATGAAAATGTATCGGTTTAAGGTTTTTTTTTTTTTTAATTTCACGTATAGTTTCTTTAAAGTTCAGAGGGACATGATGCATACAGCACAGATGATAGACAGTAGTGACAAGTCCTCGTAATTTTTATTTTTTTTAATCCACAAACACGAATACAGTAGATTCTAAGAAAGCGTACTCTACAAACATATATGAATGAGTGATGAGTGTTCGATCGAGAGAAAACATCAAAGCGTAAAAATTCATGACAGACAAGATTGTTAAAAAAATTAACAGCGCACCAACGAGGTGAACAGAATCTGTTTTATCTATATTATGCAACAAATTGAAGCCGTTGAGGCGCACTCTGATTTAATTTGCTGTTTCGAATTAACTCCAGTTGCATAAATTAAAAGGAGGAGAAATCTTAGACCTTTGCAATGGCCACTCGGCTTTTGCTGTCAGTTGTTTATGCGTCACGAATGTCACATATGTCATTTTTTTGTATTTTTTGCCTGATTTAGATCTAACATATTTGGGTTTAATTCACTTTGCTGTATTTAAATAACACAATTTATTGAAATAAATTATAAAGTGGCTCGTACTCCAATGAAGAAGCGACGTTAATGCAGGAATACCATTTGATGTGGTCATGTACCAGTAACAACTTTTACATGGGCAACGTGTGCTGGCGCTGTGTTTTCATTTTAATTGGTAGTCTTAATATAAATTAGTCAATTAATTAGGGGAATTGAAATCAGTTATGAATGAAGGGTCCTAATTCGAAGATTACATGTATCAAACTCACATACATTGGATCCGAATAACTGTAATTACATAATGAATGAGATTTCAAGCTGCATGGACCAATTAAGATTGAAAGAACTAATATTGTTCAGTCTTGTTATATGAATAAATTATACTAAGCGTGATAAGTCATTTTGAAAAAAAAAAAATGAAATACATCTACATTGTACTTAGCATAAGTTCATACCAAACTAAATGAATGCTTGTAAACAAAAACAAATTCTCGATTTCAGGAGCATTTGTTGCAAACTTATTACATCCTAATAAACTTCAGGATGTATTCTATTTTCAATTGCTTTGGAATTGCTTTTAAACAAAAAAAAACCCAACTTAACAATACAGGCAATATATCTTATCCACGCTTGAGTAGCTAGTCTCAATTATTTGTATATATTTTGGAACAACCATAATGCATTTTTCTTTTTGAGTTCTGTTACCTTTGACAATATAATTTTTAAAAAATGTTTAAATAACAGAACTTCCACATCTTCAGTACTGCTAAAAATGTACAATTTGCAAACAATTTTTGTTTTCTTCACATGTATATTTTACCATGCAAACTATGTCTTTTTTAGAAAGGTAATTAATTAGACGTCCAAATGGCCTAACGTTCTTATACTTTCATAAAGACGTCAATCAGATGAGAATTGTATTGTATTCTGAAAGAATTAAAAGATTTTGCTCTGGCGTTCAAACAACGTATACTGCGTAACGCCGCATTAATTAACGTAAATGTTTATAAAATGCATTTAACGTTAGAGCGTAAAATTTGCTTAAAATTTGTATTTTAAATTTTCAAAAATTGTCAAAATTCAGATGTCTTGTTGTTTTCTCAGGTTTCTAATGTTTTACATGCAAATCGTTAATGATTGTGAATTTTGAACCGCAGGGAAATGCATTTTATTAAACATTAAACGTTAATTATACATGTAGACGTTTATTCGACGTAAGTGACGGTGCCAGTGAAATGTCCATTATTTTCCTACGTCCTTTAGGCGGTGTGTGGTAGGTTAAAAATATATATTTAGCGGCGCCGATTTAAGCCATGCACGCCCTACTTTCAACCCCTTCTACAAGATCTGGGGTAAATGCATACAAAAAATACTACGCAAGCTATTTTTGAACAACGCATGCATATTTTGTACGCGCAGTAACGCAAGCTTATTTCATGATGGTAATTGTTTTGTAGTAAATAGGGTAAAAGTTAATGGCATGATATAAAAAATTTGATAACACAAAAAATATCTCGCGGGAAATTGTGGATGTCAAGTATGACAGTGGTTTCGCTATTAACGTTCGTACCACCAACACTGCTTGCAATGTGGTTTCAATTAAAAAAAAATCCCTCATTTCAAATGAAAAACCTATATACACTTTGTAGTGCGTAAATTCAACCAATCGTCTGTACGTATATATGATGAAAAGGCGCTAAGTTCATTGCATATTTTCGTAAGAAGGTGCCGTGAGCAAGAAGCTCAATTTAAAATGCATTTAAGATACAGTATTATATAAGATATACTCGGTAATTAAATTTTCAGTATTAGAAGTTAAGGCAAATTAAATTCAATATAGATACTTGTTGAAAATTCTTTTTGATTTTTTAGATAAGTCCCCGGGGTCCTTAAACTTAAACGAGCTTACTTTTGATATCTCAGTCTCATATATATTTCATCTATTAATTTTGCTCCTTTGGTAAAAGTGAGCTTCGAGATTGAGATCAAAAGTAAGGTATATGGGGAACTTGGAAGATACCCCTTAACAATTAATGTCAAAGTTAGAATGATTTCCTTCTGGTGTAAATTACTTAATTAATTTCCAGAACTCAAAATTGTCAGCAAAACTTTTTAATGTATTAAAGAATTTTAATAATTCATGGTGCGAAGCTATTAAGAAAATCTTAAATCAATGTGGATTAACATATATATGGTATGATAACACAATAAACATACCCTGGTTAAAATCTGAAGTATACAATATTTTATTTGACCAATTTAAGCAATCATACATGTAATATAGCGAGGTACAAAATTCTCCAAAAGGTTTAAATTATAGGATTTAAAAAAAAAGTCACTGGATTTTGAAAAATATTTATTGATTTTGCCCCCCCCCCAAAAAAAAACTATGTAAGAAAAGTAATGTAATTTTAGAATTTGTAATGCTAAATTACCTATTGAGACAGGTAGATGGTTTAAAATTCCTAGAGGAAACAGAATTTGTAAATTATGTGCTTGCAATTTAATTTAATTTAAACATATTTTATTGAGTAATCAAATGGATTAGGCAACAGGCAAAGCCTATATAAACCCTCTCCAAAATACAAAGTCAAGTAATGGTGTTATAAAATAATCTATAGAATATAGTATTGCCAGTTTACAGATAGAGTGATACATTATTGATATGTGCTTGCAATGAAATTGGGGATGAAATTCACTATCTTTTCAAATGTACTGATGTATATATATCCAATTCAAGGGTTATATGTTTACCAAAATATTTCATAACAAATCCGAGTGTTGTAAAATTTGAAACACTGTTTAATGTCACAAACATAAACCAACTTACCAATATTTGTAAACTATTAGATACTATATTTGAGAGTGTTAGCTCTCTTGGTTAAAGCAATATGAGCTGTATTTTTTAGATTTTTATTTTGCTGTCCCTTCATCAAGCCTGTACCAATGATTTTCATCTAATATATTGTAATTTGTACATACTGTACATAAGTATTTTCTCTACATTGTAAATTCAGTTACGAGAATAAAGTTCATTGTCATTGTCATTGTCTAAGTTTTATGGCCCCGGGGCCAGAGCTATTAATCCAAATGTATATTTATCCAATGATATCAACTTTAGGTACTACAATCTGAGGTACTACCTGTGAAAATATAATTTAATTCTTTGTAAGGTTCTAAAGAAATTTCAAAGAAATTCGAAAATAAAATCAGCATTCAATATTAACGAAAGTCAATTTTATGGCAGGTTCCCTTTCAAATATATCGTTCATACGTATTATCATAAAATATTAATTTATTTGCTTTAGTTAAGACCATGCAGTAACATTCAAATACCTGTGCATACCATAAGGAAACATGAACCATTAACGCCGTAATAATTCAGATGTGGTTTGTTGGTTTTATTTACCCTGAATTGACTTTAAAAGAAGTCATTGAAAAAAAAAAAAAGATTTGTGACGACCAAAAAAATTAATAAATTAAAAAACAAAACACCCCCCCCCCAAAAAAAACCCCACCCCGCAACCAAACAAACACCCCCCCCCCGAAAAAAACCATAGACTTCGATTTTTTCGAGCCCAATAGTCATTTATTACACGACGTATCACTATGTAAAAACTATGTCTTTAGAGACATTAATTTTAACTGAACTGTTAGTTGTTTTATCACTTGGGTTGGGGGTTACTGCACCTTTTACTACACTTTGTAACACTTTTAAGATTAAAAGATGCATTAAAATTTATATCAAATTTAAACTTGTGCTCATAATTCTTTATTTTTTAAAACATTTCCATTTTAAAACCGGTCATGAACTCGGTCAATGGAAGAATGATATTATCGTCCATTATGACGTAAAATTTCCTACCTAAAGATATATAAAGGTGTACATTAAAAAATGTTTGTGTTATTGATAAGAAAACTTTTGCTCTTAAAAATCTATTGAACTATGTCATGCGTATCAAGTTTTATCACGTATAATAAATGACTTTTTTCTTCATCGGGATCGGAATTCGGCGTCAAAGTGAAACAAGGATCAATGATGTCGTGTACTTCACGAGTCGTTGTTTTGGTTTGTCTTATACTAACCAGCTACTGTGCCAAAGAGAAAAGAAAAGAAAATGAACAGTGGAAGAAGAAGGACATCCGAGACTATTCAGAAGCTGATTTAGAACGCCTGTACGATCAGTGGGAGGTACGTATCGAATTAATTCGAGATCAACAGTGGGGCGGATCCAGTGTTATAGTTTATGTTTATATACACTAATTCAGTTTTGTTAAAATTAGCGAAAAAGTTTTACCTGTAGCTCTATCAACACAAAATTACTAGCATTGATTAGCATTGTTGATACACAATTCGTCAGAATAATATATTACATATTAAACAGAATTGTTGTAAGCTTCTAAGAAAGGTGTTGAGTGGGGGAAAAGGGAGGTGGTGGTGGTGTAGGATAGGAGATTTAAAAGGGGGATCACTGGCTGTTCTCTATGTACAATATTTTACTTTGGTGTTAAATGTTAAATTTTTGTGGGAAATTGAAATATAAAACCTATCACCATAGGATAATGATGATGAAGAATTACCTGAGGATGAATTGCCCGAGTGGAAGAGAGAACCTCCCAAAGTTGACCTCTCCCAGCTTGACCCCAACAACCCTGAGCTGATGCTGCAGGCCTCCAAGAAAGGACGGACACTGATGATGTTTGCCACAGTTTCAGGTAGTGGGAACATTTACTTAACATCCCTTGTTATTGAAAGCTAAGTAAACAAAAAAAAATCATCTAATCCTATGTTTAAATATTTTAGTTTGCATTTTTTTCTTAATGCATGATGCAATGTTTGATTAAACATTATGAATATAAAAAATTACAGTTTAATCAAACTACAAAAAGTTTTAATGATAAGAATATAACAACATTTTTGAATGGACCATTGATTATCATTACTTTACATACCAAGATATGACTCTCTTATTTTGTGACAAAGGTTACATGCAATCTACATGTATACTACACATAAACTCAGTATGTCTGTATGTTTATAGATTACCCAACAGAGAAAGAAACGGAACAGATTACACAGTTATGGCAGACCAGCTTATTTAATGCTAATTACGAGATACAAAGGTAAGATCATTCAGCGCAATACAGGTGTGATAAAAACAGGTATAACTTTCATCATCAGTGTCTCTCAGTTGGAAGAGCCCCCTAACCAGAGAGTATCAAGCCCATGTTTTATCTCGGTTTAGTTGTTCACATTTTTCACTCTTAGGAGAGCTGGATGGTTGTGGCCATTTTTAGACTAAACTTATCTCCTTAATATGAAGAACTCTGTATAAAAATATAACATGTGTAGGAAAATATTCAAATTTTAATGCTTAAATAATATTTGAAACATTTATTTAGTTAATGGCTTAAAAAAAATCTTATCTGAAAATTTATGGTTCATCTGATGAGTAATTTGATGTCCATCCAGCCTCCTTAAATTAAGCAGGAAATACCAGTACTAGTGTCTTAATAAGTTTTGTAGAGTTATCTTTCCTGACATAATTGGCTTCTTCCTCTAGGTATGTTGTGGGCACCAATAGAGTGATATTCATGATCAAGGACGGCTCCAAGGCTTGGGAGATAAAGAACTTCCTGGTCACCCAGGAACGATGCGAGGAGGTCACCATCGAGGGAAAGAACTACCCCGGGGCCGCGGCCAAGGTTAGTCACAGTTTTTGATACTTTCATAAATAACTGATATAAATAAAGTACACCAGTTGATTTTATCATGTTAGATGAATAGCTTATTTTTAAGGAAAAAAACACCCACTTTCTGTTTCTGTTGAAGCGCACTCAAGGTTTTACTAGTTTCATCTGAATCCATTAAAGGTTGCCCAATGACACATTAGGGACTTTAAGGAAGTATTTGATTTGATAATGAGCAAAGGGGTTTCTTTCTTTCCATTTGCTGAAAGAGTCAAATAAATATCTTCTTAGATCAAGAGGATGACATGAAACTGCATGTAGTGCAATTAAAAAGGTAATTACACTGCCCCACTTAAGCAATCATATTACAGGATGTGAAGGGATATTTTAGGTACCAAACCAAAAAAAGAAAAAGGCTACTGATGGAATCTTATGCTTATACCCCCCCCCAACCCCCTGGCCCACCAAGCTGGCAGCCTTTTTAAAAAAAAAAAATAATAACCTTTTGATTTTCTTTCATCATGTAGGACAAAGATGCAGATAAATCAAAACAAAAAGAAGAGAAAAAGAAAACAGAGAAAAAAGAAGATAATGTTGCCAGCAAAAAGCCAGCCAAAAAGTCTGCCAAAAAATCTGCAAACGATATCCGTAAAAATGATGAGTTATGATCACTCAGGAGACATTGTTCAACAATGTAAAACAGAGTTGGAACAGTTTTGTGGAGACAATTTTGTGGTGCTCAACCATCCACCACCAACCACAACCAACATTGGATGGAGGCAGCAAAAGTTTTCTCTAACATTAACATATTAACTATCAAACAAGGAATCAGGAAAAAAGAAAGGGGTGGGGTTAATGGGTAGGGGAAAGAGAATGATCTGACATTTTGTGACATTTAGATTTTTTTTTTGGTATTTATAGGCAAAAATATGGGATATTTTTATTTTTTTTTATAGAATATGAAATATTGCTAGATACCCAAAAAAAAACCCTATTACCGGTTTTGTCGTCATCATCAGCAAAGGGAAAACAAAATACAAAGGGTTTGTTGATAGGGTCATAATGCAATAAAATCTTATATGAGATTAAGTATGAGATGATATGGGATGATATAATATATGACACAAGAAATATGCCATAATGTTTTATATTACAGATATTTGAGTCTTTGTATATATTTTAATGGTTTATTATATACATGAAAATACAGTCCTTTTGATATTTAATATTTTAACTTAAAATGAGTACAGTACTGTGCTACATGTATCAGATAACTGAATACTGAGTCCTTAGTTACCAATTATAAAAAAAGATTGTAATTGTGAGCAAAGTCATTTTGATATTTATCTATAACAATGGAAACTAATGCCAAGTGGACCAAATGTTCATTTCTTTTTCACTTTCATAAATCTATATGCTAAAGTTGATTTGATAAAGTGCAATAGATTCTGTTACAAAAAATATAAATTATCTACTTAAAAAAAAACAACTTAAAAAAGAATCTCTGAAAAGATTTGCAATTTGGTGCAGATTTGAATTTCCAGGGGGGGGGGACCACCCAGATTTCAATTAACCTCTTGCAATATTGATGGTTAATTTTCAATGTGTGAAGTTGTATTGTTAACATTTCCGTACCAACGTGTAGTCACATTTCGTTAATCTTTTAATAACAGTACTCATGATTGGTCTAGACAATGCGTGATAAAAAAAGAACAAATTAACAAAAATGGAATTTTTACGAAGCGGATTTTCTATAACTGTTTATTATGAATAAAATACTGAAAAAAGGAAAGGCCTGTTTTATTATTCAATATTTCTTATCTAGATTTCTTGAGGAAAAAAAAAGGATACTTCATGGCACACAAGGGTTAATTTTATTTGTTATTGATAAAACACAAAACAAAAATTAATTTGATGGGAAAAAAATAATTAGTTAAAATATTTTAGAATCGAAACTGTTTGTCAAAGAACCCTGATTTTTATTTCATTGACATGATGGCTCTTGCATTCCTCATGCAGTTTAACAGCTGGCTTCATGTGAAAGCGAGAAAATTATGTTTTTTATTACTAGAACACTGTATATAAGAATTAACGTGGAAATATCGTCCCAAGAGCATGATATAAATATAAACGTTGCAAATTGTCCCTAGATAAGGAGACTCCTTTGGATGAATTTTCTTCCTGCTTCTTGGGGCTCCCACAAGTACTGATTCACAAAATAAGTTATCGATGTGTGACTTATTATTACAATGAGGAAAATGTGCATGCATTTTATTAATTTCGATTATAACAGTGTCTTCGTCTAACTTGACCCGTCCCATGACCAAACACCCACCCGTACAAGTGGAGCCATGACATATTGCAGGCGTGCACTGTAAAATCAGATCGCATCACTGCATTGCTCTCTGATAAAGAATCGTTTACGCTACCAATTTGACCAGGTCCAAATTAGTCATGAGACGAACATAATCCGAGTAGAAACTTGCCTTATATAAAAGGGGTTATAACATCAAATGTTTTATAAACCAGGTGTAATTGACACCCCCTCTTTTTATAAATTCAGATAAGTATAAATGCAGAATAATGTATATACATGTACTAGCCAAGATGTGTAACCCTTTTACAGTTTTCCTCACAGAGAAGTTATTGACAATATAGTCCCAAGTTGTTTTACGATACTTTTATCAATACAGATCTAAAGGTTACCAGTAACGTTATGTACGTGTTCGTATAGTGGATAATAATAGTTCTAATCTAATCTAACAAGCATCAATTGTACATGGGTTTATATACATTGCCATAATTATAAATGGACAGGCTTCTTGTCCGTGAACTTTCACAATGTAAGTGATTGAATTCCAGCATCGTCGCTCGTTTTGCTCCGGAATCCTAAATCTGCAACAGAGCTGTCAAATCTGTCCATCACATTCCGGGTGATACGAGTATAATATAAAAAACAATTGTATAAGGTCGCATAAAACATGACAAAGGACGCTTCAACAGTTCAATGTGCAGGCTTATTCAGTCTATTACGTAACTAATTGACACGACTGGTTTCCGCAAACATGTCGTGATCCTGCATGAACCGAAACTATAACATAAAATTATTTTTATCAAGTATTAAAACATAGCTAAATGTATCTTGTTACACGTGGAACCTTAAAAGAGAGAAAGTGATTCCGAATTCTGCCGGGAAGTGACCATTGTTATTCATTTAATATATACATGTAGGTGGCGCTCTACCGGAAATATAATCATACCAATTTAATATTGTATCTTAATATTTTGGTGCTACTTCGCTGTACACGTGCAGATACTGTAATAACAAATGTCAAAGTTTAACTAATTCTGGACCATGGACGTTGATGGACATTAAATTACATTATATATAATTTTATCGATAAAATAAATGATTCGCCATAAAATTACAATTAATTCTTCATACGCGATCCCCAATTTACCGATGTATAAGAAAATATTCGACCTATACTATAAAACGACTTATAGTATAGGGACGGAATTTTTTATGTACACTAAATTACATTGTTAGCGTCTATGCTATTCTCAATTGAAGAGCCATGATGCAGCCATTTTCTAATGTTTATGTTTCGATTTATTACACTGTAGAGAGAATACGAAACATGACATAATTGAACTTAATTAGTAACGGATTGATGAAAAATTGGATGAAATTATTTCATAAAAGGCGCAGAACGCTATCTTTTCCTAGTATTATTAATCGAAAATAAAGTTTGGCGTTAAATAACATGAACTGAGCTAAACACCCTTCGAGTCTCACTTCTTTGAATCCTTGTTTCCATTTAAGGTCTTTCCTGTATTGAAGATAAAAGAGTATGTAGATCAAATCCTTTCAAGGTAAGTAATGGAGGCTGTCTCTACATCCTGATGTAGCTATATATACGATACAGGAACTGTGTAGTCATATTCCGTTTGATGTAAAGATAACCACACCATTAGCAATTTATGAACTCAATATCTGAAATTATTCTACAATAAAACTCAAATATCAACGAAAATGTCTATAAAGATCTCATATGTACAATTGAAATTTTAGCAACAGTCCTGACAAAATTGCAAAGTGACGAAATGCACTTTTTTCTGGTTTTTGGCTTTATAACCTTTTTATTGTATCTCGCAGTCAAAGAAATGCAAAATACGTGACATTTTAGAAGTTTTAGATCCAACACAATACAAGTTTTAATTTTCAACAGGAAATGATAAGTTGACTAAAATTAGATATCTTTTCGGAATGACAATATTGCATCATCAACGGAATTTGAAAGTTTTTGAAGTTATGATAAGTAAATATAACCTTTTTATTTCAAATATACAGTTATAATCTGGAAGTAATGAGTTGATTTTTTATATACAATGATCTATATAATTTTTCTTCTTTTTATATATCTAAATAAAGAAATTCAATGGATTAAAATAAACTACATTTTAGACTCCGAACCTGCCCCGGCATAATTACACCAACTAGTTTCCCGTTCTTGAAAAAAAAACCCGCCTCCCAAATGCCACATATGTGTTTACTTGATTATCTCTCTTTTCAGAGAGTCGTTGTGCCTTAAGTGCCTCGAGGTACATGTATTATAGAACCATGGATACCATTTGATGGACGAAACAAAATTACATGTACTATACATGTAATGCAATTTGATACGGCGAAATTCTAAAAATTGAATAAAATATAAGGAAGTTCTTTTTAGCGTTGATCATTGCTTTCATGTTTTACGGTATTGAATGTTTCAAAAATTTGACTTTCAAGATTTATACCGATATTGCAGACGATGTCTTCAGAACGTTTGGTTTAAACTTCCTGATTCGAGCATGATCGTATTACGTTAAATAATTGAAATCTTTATATAAAAATCGAATCAACAGGGACCGCCATACTCCTTGACACCGAGCCAGCCTCCGATCTCTTATCAAGATTTTTAATTTTAAGATAATCTGCTGTCTTTCAAAACTGGCCGTTATTGACGCTAGTGTTTGATCTTGACAGCTAAATGACAGGAAGTAGTTATATACGGCTCCAACTAATGCACGAAAAAATGTCTACAAAAGCTTTGAAAGACAATTCAAATTATCAAAGATCCCGTTAATTGCATTTTGATTTAGATGTGATCTTTTAGTTGTGTTTGTTTTCCTTCGCTACAGAACAGTCTGACATATTTACCATCAGGGATAAATCTCAGAATTCAATAACATGTCTTGTTTTAAGCTTTGTAAAATGACTTCGACGTTCATTAAGGAGACAATACAAAAGGGAAAAAGGAAATCTTTTTCTCAGGAAATCAATTCCGATCAATTTTAACTTTACAGTTATAACTGTAATTTAAGGAAAATTAAGATTTGAAAAATGCATATAGAAAATAAAAAAGAACTGAAATCCCCCCCCCCTTGAAAATCAATTCATTCAATTTTAAATCTAAAATTATAGCTGTGATATAAAGAGGATTAAGATTTGATGAAAGATGAAGAACAGTCTCCGAGGATCGATTTTAGCTAGTGTCGTCGCGGGCGGTCATTATGCAAATTCTTGCTGGACTGTCATATTGGCAATCCATGCCTGATCCCTGCCAATACCAGACGCTTGTGGCGTTGACATAATGACCACTCCCCACCAACCTGCAAAGTACGGTTACCTCACGGTCCTTAAAAAAAAAAATTGACACCAACGGAACAGTTCAATAGGAATTAATTATAACAACCCTTGCTTTATAAACAAAATCTTAACCTCAAGGTAAAAATATCGTGTTCAATTATTCATCAACAATCTGGATGATGAGGGGAAAATCTCTTTAAGGAAAATCATTACAAATTGGAACAGCCTCTTTAATAGTGCGCATAGATAATTAACAAATCTCTTCTTTTTTTTTTATCAACTAATCAATAGAGATACTGTTTTTTTTTTCTTGATTTTGATCTCCGTGTTTATGGTTATTTAGAAGGATTAAATTAAAACTTGCCATGGAAAAAGAGGAAAATCGAACACGCGCACGATGTTTAACTTTCCCTTGTTGACTCATTATAATAGGCCATCAAGCGTACACGTGCTAATTCTATAATAATGGCTGTGACATAAAATCATACATTATAACGTCCGAGCAAAGATTTGACTCGCTTCTGTATATTGCCGACAACATAGAGACTGCAAGTTTAATCTAAGAATCCAATTTGATCTATAAAATATAATTATTTTGTATTTTGAAAAACAGAAACTGGTTAAGTGGCCGCCGTGTTTTTATTTAAGGTTTTTAGTTTTACAACTTCCGAAGCATGTCCGGGAATAAATCAATGAACATTTGGCGCATAAAGTCGGCAACGCTAGAAATATTGCTCGCCATATCGCAAGATGATATAGTGAAAAAGATACGCAATATGCAAGTGCTTTATTAATTTGCCAGTCAAAGAGCGAAAGGCGAGAGTGAGAAAAAGATTTTTTTTTTTTGGTACAGTAATGTTTTGTCCCCGAATCAATAAGTTAATCAAGGGGGCCCTTAAGGCGACGACCGCGGTCTATAAAACTAATGTACCTCCTCTTAGGTTTTAAGCATCTTACGACCATATATTTATATATATACACCTTAAAGAAGACCGAGGTTAAAAAAAAAAACTCAATTTATTACGAGATAATCATCCGCACCGATCAGCTTTTCATCCGCTGCGAGGTCTCCATGCAGCAAACGGGTCTCTTGGCTGTATACCTATATGCATGTATATACCTTTCTAAGCGTTTCGCGGGACAAAGACATTGAACCAGTGACTCTCACCGGGAGCTGTTATAAAACTGTGTGCATGTTTGGCCGCAAAAGGAATCTCATCTATACCTTTTTAACTTAGTAATAGTTTTCGTCCGTCTAAAATTTTTTTTTCAAAACGATGCGGTTTATTTTTTTTATTTTTTTTTTTAAAAATCCGAACATGAAGAGTTTTTGATTTAATGAGGATGAAATCCATCGAGGAAGAAATCGTTTAAGGTGGCTCAGGATCTATTGATCGCGACGTTTAGACATAGATTACCACGGAGTTACAAGGTTGTCACCGGCGAGTAGTCAGTGAGAAGGTCCTACATCAGATCTGACACTGCGGCGGATGAACTCGGAGGTACACACTCTATTCCGCACCCCCCTCAATGCCTCCCCCCTCTCCCTCCTCACAGCGGGACCATACGCCATACATATATACTCTTCCAGTGATTCGGAGCGAAATGTGAAAAACGCAGAGCGCATAGATATCATGGTATATCAATGAAAGTTAAAACTTTTTACAGAAGACTGTACTTTGGGAAAAAAATCTCGATGTGCGGTTTAAAAATAGTGCTGGATTTGTACAACAGGAAAATTATTTCCTAAAATCTGATTTTTCAATTAATAATACGAAGAGAGGAAGCATTACATTGGTTTAACAGGATCGTTCTATGACTAGAGACTGTTCTTTGAGATTCTGATTCCGATTTTTTGCCTTTGCCCGGGAAAGGAAAATGAATTACAGAATTTATCCCACCAATAAGTGCAATAATTCCAAATTGAATGGATAAATTGTGGGAAGATTTTAAATAAGACGATTATTCCTCCTCCGTGTCATTTTGCTCTGTGCGATTTTTGGAATGTGTCATAATTATCATATTTTCTTCCATGCAAAACCACCCTCCGATTCTTCCTTCTTCGTAAGTGTGGAATATATAATATAGTGTTTGATTTGGAATTTAAAAACAAAATATGTCTGTGGAATTAAAGCTTCTCTCTGTGATCTGGGTGCTTGCATCGGTTCGGGGTGACATAGCGGAAAATCCCAAAGTGATAAAAATAGCCACCATTATCCCTAGGGATAGGAGCCGGTTGTTCTCCATCGAGCGGGTACGCCCGGCCCTGGAGATCGCCAATGAAAAAGTGCGGAGTATGGGCCTTCTACCCCACCATAACATCACCGTCAATTTTGCGGACTCTGAGTGCAGCATTGAGATAGGTACGTATATGAAAGGGGAGGGGGCTCTGCTGTGTGAATCTCTTACAGGTGAAACACCTGCGGGGATGGGGGTGGGGCGTATTTTCGGTACAACAAACAAAGAAAGGTGAGTGGTAGAGAAGTTAGGGGTATATTATATAATGTGAAAGGGTACAATTTTATGGATTGAATGAGGGAACTCGAGTAAATATAAAAGACCGTAAAATACATGGAGGCGAGAGGTTCATGTATATGTCATTATTGATAAATACTTGGAGTGGATTATTTGATAATACTGTATTGTTATACAGGCCTGGAAACGTACACATGCACATGATAAAATACTAGTACTAACTTCTCTCCCAAATGCCTGAATAAAGAAGGCAAATACCTGAGAGCGTATTACACAATGCTCCAATAAATTACATAATTTGCAACTATAAAGGAAAAAAATCTAATACAAATTCTAACATTATCTTGATTTAAGTCATCTCATCCCTGTTATGTTCAATGAGTTAATTTTAGCTTGAAATTAAAGCTCGTTAGCTCGTTCAGCGAGATGAAAGCGACAGAGAGATTTAAATCTGATTTGGATGCGCAATGGACTGCAAGACTGCATGGGTAGAGTGTTGTATGCGACATCAACCAAGTCTCACGGATATTGCTGGACGACTTATGCATGCAATTCACATAATTTTCAATCCTGCGCGGATCTAGAAATTTTCCTTGGGGACGGGGTTTCGATGGATAATTTTGTTTTTCCTGGGGGAGGGGGTTCCGATGGATAATATTGTTTGCCCGGGGGTGGGATGGGGGATGGGGGGATGGGGGTGGTGGGGGTGTTCGATGCCTATTTTTTGTCCTATTTTGGTACCTTTACTTTGTGAATTTAATAAATTTGTATTTTCTACGGGGGAAGGGGGGATGACCCCCGATCTCCACCACCTATAGATCCGTAAATGTCAACGATTTCTGAAAGTGTGATGCCAACACTCTATGAAACTCTAGCCCCTTCATACCATGGTATTGCTTATCTGATGCCCAAATACATACACACAAAAATTTAATTTGCCCATCATCATTTGGTGAGATTCATGAATAATAAAGAGACTTCACTATTCAAACTTTTACGTTTATGCATAGAGAAACTCACTTAATTGACTGAATTGGAAAATAGCTCAAAGAAGTTAGGGAGCTGTTATGAGAGTCGCTTTAGACGCCTCGTTCTCCTTTTTTTAATCAACCACTAATTCGACCCACGTGCCTGCACGCGCAAATGCATGCAAAAATGTTTAATTGCAACACATTTATAATGTACGCCACAGGCAACTTGTATTTTTTAAATTAGAGGGTTCATGGGAAAACATGCAATATTATGTCAATACGAACTTATTTTTTGAAGACTAATTCACTAATTCAGCAGCAAACAGAAATTTCAACATTAAAATGTTAATAATAAGTTTATAAGTGACCCCCAAACCATCATTTCGATCCCTTCCATAGAATTTCTTGGACCCCCATCTGTTTCCAATGAATGTTTATGTCTGTGAATCCAAGCGTTTAAGCGACCATGTATACGATCTATCTTATAAATCACGGGCAACATTTTGTAACAACAACGTTTCAATCTCCATCTCTTTACGGTTCATCTTCCCACGTTCAGACGACAAAAAAACCCTCCATGTCACCCTTGTACACCCAGGATAATAAAACTGAGAACGACTTTTCAATGGGAATCGAGGCCATTGACTTGATAAAATCTCCTCCCCCTACCATAAAATACACATGCAGTAAGATTAAGACACCGTCTGTCATTGCCTGACCGACCATGTAAAGCTCAAAACTGGATGTTTTTCATCTTTTTATTACAAAAATCAGATTATTTTTACAGGAAAAATTATCCCCCCTCTCAAAAAAGTATAATAATACATAAACATGTAATATATAAATTCTGAAAAACAGTTAGGCATTTTTTCCAGCGACGAAAGACATCTCTTCCATGTGGAGCAAATAATTATCGTTTCTTTTTTTTCTTTTTTTATTCAAAACCGTAAAGTTACCCTTGGAGCAACAAGAAACAACTAATAAATCGTGTTAACAATATTCAATTCATGAACTTCCTAAGGCTATCTACAAAAAAAGAAGAAATTGACATATTTAGATAAAGAAAATGCTAGTATATTCTCTTCTGGCAAAATTCTCCTTAGTGACGCAGTTCGTTAAAGTATGTAATGACCAATCTTTATCAATATCGGTCATTTTTGTTTACACATACAATGCATTTCATATCTGACATTTCTTTTGCCATCTGTCTCTGGATTCGATTATGAGAGGCACCGGTCATCCCTCCCATTTTCGTGTACCCTTCCATATGTATAATCAAAGTACTGATAGTACTGAAAAGCACTAACCTAGCTTGGTTCTAAAGGAAATTTACTTTGTGCAAGCTTAGTTAAAAAGAATCGATTTGATTTTTCTTTATTTTAGCTTCTGTATGCTCACTATATTTTCCAATCACTGCGTGGCAACCCCTGAAATGATGTACGTAAACCCCGCACATTAGCCCGTATATTATTTAGATTAATAATACCCCGTGCGTAAACCCCTGAAACTGGTTCTCGTACCAGTTTAAATGATATACATGTATATTTCTGCTCATAGGGGGCGGTTATTCGATGCACCGGAAGTAGAAGTCTAACGACAATAAAGCGCTGAGCTATGCTTAGCGCTTTAAAAAGCATGCGCGGATCCAGAAATTTTTCCAAGGGGGGGGGGGGTTCCGACGGTTATTTGAGTTTGCTGGGGGGGGGGGGGGGGGGTCCGAGGCATATTTTTAATATCCAACTTTTTTGTTTGAACTAATTTCTTGTAAATATCACAGTATACATTATATCACAGGCAAACTGGGCATAAACTTTTTGTTGTAAATGTCTGAACTCGAATTTTTAATATAAATATATAAGATTAAAATGTTTAAATGTATTCAGTATCAGATATCAAATATCGAAATTTTAAATAAAAAATATTGTTATTTTAATATGTAAAACAAGACTAAGATACAATTTAAATCAAAACAAAGCCTTTGATTTGTATATTTCGATCGTGCTATTATCTTCATGGCGTTGATTAAGATCACTTATTAAAAGACAATCGTTTGAAATTGAAAATCTTATCGTAATAACAATAAAAGATTAAAGTTGGAAAAATTAACAATATTTGGTAAAATCAAGTTTTAAGTTGGTAATTTCAACTTAAAAGTTAGATAAATCAACTATAAAGTTGAAAATTCCAAGATTAAAGTTGGAAAAATCAACTATAAAGTTGGAAATTACATGATTAAAGTTTTAAAAAATCAACTTTAAAGTTGGAAGTTCCAACTTAAATGTTGGAAATTCCAAGAATAAAGTTAGAAATTCCAACTTGAAAGTTGGAATTTTAAAGAAAAAAAAATCAAAATGTGGCACGAATACGCTTCCGTAGATTTCTCTCGGTCGTTCTTTTTTAGAACTATTGTAACTACTTGACTCGCTGCCTCTCGATTAACCCCTGGACAAGTCTCGCGTATTATGCTGTTGTAATCGATAACCGATATTCAACAAGAACAAAACTGGATTACTTTAAAAGTAAAACCTATTTTCCAAAATCTTGAAAATCTAGCGTACGTCTATAGTTAAAGCGTCAATTAGTAAATGACAACGACCTTTACAATTGGATTAGTCACGTCTCATTTTTATTCTATACATAAACGCCTTTGTTTTGTATTCTATTTAACCCACAGTGTAATGGGAAGAAATCTAATCAACCCCCTCTCCCCCTCCCCCCATCAAAGTTAAAAAAAAGAAGAAGAAAACAAACAAAAAGCAAACTAATCTGAAAACTAGGACAAACAAAGAACCAAAAATTTAGTTTATTTAAAAAACATAGGACTCACGGCATCGGCCAGGATATTTAAAAAAAAAAATCGAATGCGCGTATAAAATATTCCTCCGCATAATTGGATTACACGGTGAGACGATTTACCGCAGTACGGGTACCACGAGTCAACATGGATCGCACGATAGTCCCTGCATTGTTCAGCGCGTTTTGACAAGCTCATCTAAAACTCATTATTTTCTCGTCTATCTGACCACAGTTGAAGTGGAACCCACAAGAAATTATTACCCTCCGTATCAAAAGCCTTGACGGCGAACGAACGGGAAAACAAACCCCAGCGATATTAATTAGAATCCAAGGCCATATTCCCTCAACATTTCGTCTTATCCCAGGTTTAATTGTAGAAAATGTCTTTAAAAGGACTTATATTCATAATAGAGACTTAAGTTCTCGATCTTTGCTAAGTCGGTGTTAAAGCTATAAGATATTCACTCGCGGAAGGCACCTTAAGTTCACGCTAACATGACCATTATAGCTATCGTTATATCTGGTCCACTAGCGATAAACGAAAATAATAAACATCTGAAAAAAAATATTTATACATGACTGTGCACACCATTAGGTTTTCAGGTTTCTCTTTTAGCATTAACGAGCTGATAG
Organism: Magallana ariakensis; assembly: GCA_020458035.1. NCBI lineage: Eukaryota > Metazoa > Mollusca > Bivalvia > Ostreida > Ostreidae > Magallana > Magallana ariakensis. Next base: position 41,211,016 of record CM035811.1, on the reverse strand, counting down.
ATTAATATTTGTGATACACGTCGAAAGCAAAATCAGAAGAAAAAAACCTCCAATATGATATCAATGTGCTTAATTCAAGAAACAGAAGTCAAGATGAAATATGATGAAAGAGAGGGTTTCAGATACTGATCGTTATTTTTGCAATAATGATTAATGAACTCATACTTCTTGCAAGAAACGATTCTCGCGAACTAAAAACTCTTGACATGTGTTTCTTTAATTTCTCTTGATGTAATGTAATGATAGGAAAGGAAAATATATTATTAATGTTTCGCGATGTGTTATTCCCCTGTTACGTATCTAATGGAAATAACTACCGTTAAAGTTTTGTCCATTTCGACACAAAATTAATTCAAATGGGTTTTTTTTTTTCCAGACTTTATTTCAATTTATGTTTACACAGTTCAACCAATATAGCTTCGTTGAATTTTGTCTTATATTTGTTTTAAAGAGGCATAAGGGACAATACTAGTAGTTTTAAGGAGGGTTGGTTTGAACATCGAATAATCGAGGCCATTTTTGCTATCGAACAAATTCATTTTAAATGGAAATAAGAACTAATGGCAGCTCGTACATGTATCACTAATAGGATAGTCATAAATAATCAAAATGTTTTATTTATTTTTAAAGAGAAATATTTACATGCACTTGAATTTTGTGATTTAATCTCATTTTTAAAAAAAAATATATAATATCTTTACTTTATCTTTAATTTTTTCAAAAAACTTAATTTTGGAAAAAAATCCAATTCTATTTTTGGAAATCTCCAATTCCATTTTTGGAAATTTCCAATGAATTCCATTTTTGGAAATCTCCAATTCTGTTTTTGAAAATTTTAAATACCATTTTTGAGGACTAAAAACTTTAAATTTTATTATAGGTATGAAGGAGGCCATACAGTTTTACGTGGACCGCGAGGTTCACCTGTTTCTGGGTCCCTGCTGTGACTACGCCGCCGCGCCCATCGGGCGTCAGATCAAGTACTGGGACCTTCCCATGATCACGCCCGGTGCGATGGCCCGAGATTTCGCCGAGATGAAGGCTTCCATGTTCCGCCTCATGACTCGTGTGGGGCCGAGCGTAAACTCTCTAGTACTCGTGCTAATGGCAGTGCTGTACGAGTACCAGTGGTCCAAAATGAAAGTCATCTATAATCCCATCGGACAGGACTACGTCACCATTAGGTACTGTCATATTGTGGCGGACGGATTGCATTATGGGATACGAGGTAAACCGCAATACGCTAAATTCGAAAAGGAAGAGGAAATTCTGACTCGAATGGAGACCGAAATTGGGCGAGAAAATGGAGGTAAGTTTTTTTTTAATGTATGACTTGTCGTAAAAGTGTTGTATGAATCATAATTTGATGAAAAGGTGTTGAATGTCGCAGACGTTCAATACATGGCTATGACGTAACAATGTGAGCAGTGAGCTTTAAAATCGACGTCATTTGTTTAATATATGTGTTTATATTCTGATCAAAATATGACGCAAAAATTCATTATTTTTGCAAATTTCTAGGGTTTCTTTTATAGAAAAGGTAGTTTCTTGTTGAAGTATTTGATTTTGACCGCGCTTAAGAAACAAGATTTTCCCCAAATGCAAATGAAAATCCGATTTCTCGCTTAACACAAAACATAAAAAAAACCTGCGCTCCAAGAAGATCGTAAACCAAGAAGGCATCTGCAGAGCTAATTGAGTTCTGATCGTCACACGACATAGTAACTATGTTTAACTAATTGGACAGAACAGAAAGAACAACAAAAAGACTAACTTCAGTTAATTACTGTTTGCTGTCACTGATACGTCGGGCTGTTATAAATGGATGATGGGGTTTCGCTTGTAAAGCTATCACGCCCTCCCCCAGCTTGTTGCATGATGCTTTGCGCGTAGAAACACGTATAACCGAGAAGAATTAAGAAGGCCCAAACTCGGCTAATCGACTCCAGAAATCGTATAATCAAAGAAACACTGCTACATAAATAAATAAATAAATAAATAAATAAAAATCAGTAAATACAAAACAAAACCTTTTGTCGGTACATTATATATGTAACAACCATTTCGTGAACAAAAAGGGTAAACGTACAAATATCGGGTTCCTGTGCAATCTTTTATGTGTGCTTTTTGGATTCGGGCTACGTATTTGAAAGGACCATCAAAAATGTGGATAATTATGTGAAATTCTGTGAGCTTCTTCTTGTATTCTGATCTCTCCCAATTAATTCCATGAGGGCTTAGTTTGAATCTTCTTCTTCCTGCGGTATTGAACGTTGGAAACACCGTATGCTAAACTCAATGCATACATTTAATATGAGCACTAGTTTAGTGAATTTTAGTGTCAAACTTCTTGTTACTTTCCCTATAGGATATCTTCTTTATTTTATATTTTCATTAATAAAATATTACATAAATTTTGACAAATATACCTTCAGTTTGGCTAATTGTTGTAAGGAAGTGTTTTTAATCAGAGTACAATTAGAAATTCATGATTTATAACAGTGGGTGTTTATAAATTGTTTTATTTAATCCGGATACTTATGTTGTTTTTCTCAGAGAGTACAGTTGTATATCCATATAATTTATATCATATAAAACTTAAAAGAACTGAAGCACGCCTAATTTTGTGCGCAAAAGCCTTGTGGAATAATTTATCACAAGACAAATTACTGATTAACAGACAACTGTTAACTGTCTTTTGCTTTTAATGACGAGTTTTCAGCATAATTGATACTGATTTACAATGAACCAACAAAGAATGAAAAAAAACAACCCATACAATAACAAGAGCGTTACTTAATTTGTTTTTATTCCATTCAAGGTAATGCAATTAGCATTAAGGATGCCATTATCGACGCCATAATCTGATATTTTGTAAAAGCTAAATTGCTGCAATTTTATTTTTTCTTAATTCAATGCCTTGCCTCAAGCCATCACATTTTGTGGCGTCGTAATGTCCGGTTTCAGGACAAGTTTTGACAGTCAAAGTCACTGACTTGAACTTTTAATCAAAGGCAGCCATTTTGTCTCGCTTCCGGTTATAGCGATGATGACGTCCGGTTTTTGCCTCCGTCACTTTTTGGAGGACTGTTATTCAGTGGTAATGGTTCTGAGGCAGATTTGCCTCTCTGTCTCTCTCTCTCTCTTTCACCGACTTTTGTTCATAATAGCCTAGTAATGTAAGATAGATGACTAAAAGATGTTTTAAAAACGGATTGCTGTAATAAAACAGTATTTTGCCCTCTGAAATGGCTTCCGATCTTATCTCGGTAATGCATTTGAACGTATAATTACATTTAAGATAATTACGGTAGAAGGTATTCTATTATTGAAATTAAACTCCTGATCGCCTGCAAATTCGCTTAAGTATCATATCATATGTCCGGATCCAGACTTTATATTGATTGTATAAAAATAAACTTGTTCAACATCTAAAACCTTAGGTCAACTCTTTTAAACTAAATTTTTTTTTATTTTCTTATCAAGCTAGTTCTGACGGCAAGGCATGTGCAAAGAGAAAATTGTATTTTGATGCTTTGTAAGATTTTGGCGACAGTGAATCAGATCATCCATTCCATGTACATTGCACATGGCTTCCAATTTTACGTTCCCACGAGAACCATTATTAGATATTTTTCAAGAAATTCATGCGTTAAAAAATAAATAAAACATTCTTCTGTTTGTAGATAATTCTCAGGGGGAGCTAAAAAAAAAAAGCAGACAACAATTAACCTAATTGGCCATGGTGAAATTTGACGTCACTGCGTTTAAAAAAAAAATTAAAAACCTTCATTGAACACTAAATCAAAATCAATTAATTATTCAATAGCAATGTTAAGTTATATCAGATGCGATCGATGATTAAACTAGACTAAATTCTCCTCATTAATCATTTAAAAACTCGTGGTATTTCTTATATACTGGAACGTTAAAAATATAACCATTAATTATTAAAAAAAAAAACAACTGGAAAAATGTATTTTGTAACAATGCGCACCTTAGATCATATTACATGTTAACTTTAGAGTTACAGGCACGTAGTATTGTTTTTGAAAGTGGGGAAAGGGGGGGCAGACTTATCCGAAAATTCTTGACCAGCCCAAAAATATAAAAAAAAGTCTTGAACAATTTTCATCCGTGGGGGAGGGGGGGGGGTGTAGTACCTAAAACTTCAATTTCCAATTTCATTGGCAATTTCGTTAAATTCACTTTATTTTTTTTTTAAGTGTGGGAGGCCAACTACATCTTTATTCAAATTTTTATTCTCACATATTAAGTTTTAAAAAAATGTGTGCTGTGAAAAAAAAGGGGGCACCCCCCCCCCCTCTCACCCGATGCTACGTGCCCGGGTTATTCAATTTCTCTATCTATAGTAGAATTATGTTAAAGGATTTTTCCATGTTCTTGAACAACGCGTTATGAATTTGACTTTGGGTATTTAAGGTCTATCGACTTAAGATTTACTTAATTATATAGATTTATTTACCGTATACTACCAGTGAGTGGATTTTATCCGCGTGCTGTGTTAACCTCCAATGATTAATGGGTTCTTAGTTAAGTGACATTCACGCCCGATTGAATAAGGTGATCACGCTCGATTAAATAAAAAGCATTGGTCCATTCAGGATGCTAAGGCTCCAGGTTCACTCACATCAACCATGTTTTGTAATGGAACAAATAAACAGTGGAAGAACTTAGGAAATAATCCGACAAGATTCCGTAAACTTGGCTCAATATGATGTAAACGCACAGTTGACTAACATCAGTGTTTCCGGTTAGTGTGAACCGGAAGCTGAATCGAATATCTTCCTCTTTTGATGGAAGTTCTTAATGCAGTGCGTCTTGTAGATTTTGAACATTATTTCTGTTTAAAAACTGCATGCACATTACTTGAATTATGTAAAGGATGGAAATATGCCTTTTATTTATCTAAGAAAATGGACTACAGCGAAAACAATAAGCCATAGAATTTAATTTTCTGCATAATGAAATCTTTGAACATAAATATTTCAACTAACGAAAGAATGGATTTTACGTGACTATTTTCAACGCCTATATGATCATACCCTTACATTGTGCATGACTTGCAATTATTTCAATTAGATTTTACCGTTTGTTTACCTGAATAACTACCTGATTTGTGAATATGAATATAAAATTAAAATCAATATGGCTGCTATTTAACGCGACATTAACTGGTATTGAAAATGTGTCTTAATGCCGTACTTTACTATGTAACTTAACAGTTTTTCATGTAACTTAACAGTTTTTCATGTAACTTAACAGTTTTTCATGTAACTTAACAGTTTTTCATGTAACTTAACAGTTTTTCATGTAACTTAACAGTTTTTCAATTAGAGAAAGGGAAATGTACTTCGTCGGTAGCTTTGTTATAATCTAAATGTATTATACAAGTTTTAGCCGAGGTTTTTTTTTTCATGGGCAATCGGAACTTTTGTGTCATATATTCGGTGTAGGAAATTCCAAAGTGTGATATCTAGATTCATTCTGAATTTATGCATAAAGAGCAGTGAACTCTTTTTATGTTTTAGTTATCTACTAGAAATTTAGTCTTTGCTTGAAATTAAACTGTTTGTCCTAGTCCTATAAACTGAACAAGTTTTGTTTCTTCTTCGGAAATTTTTTTATTGAACAAAGCATTTAAACACTTAGCATTAATATGTAAATTGTCTTATGGTTAAAAAAGTTCCTGAATTTGTATTGCTATAAAAATATTTTTTTTTTAATTTCAAGCAAATATTTATTTATCATGCATGTGCATGTATTCATGTACAGATACATAAAGAATTGATACGAGTGTGCAAAATAATGCGTCCTTTTTGTTGTATTGAAAAATACATATTCATAACATTTGGAATGTGTTCTGTCATTTTATTTCCGTTGGAATGGTCTGATCATGCTGGGGTTTTTTTCCCAAAGGAATTAAATTATCACAAAATCCGGTATGGGTTGCCAAATGGATTTTCGTTGCACTGGATTTTCAGTAATTAAACGAGAAAATACCAAACTAGCATAAACAAATGTAGACAAACTGTAAAGATTTGTTATGCCTACAATATCATATGAAATCAAAAATTATCTTCCAGAACAACGGATTTGACTAAACTCGCAATATAATTTTCTTTTCACAAGACTGCAAAAATACTGGAAAATCATTATATTTTTCAAAGACGAAAAAATCCATTTTCATAAATATCCATTTCGCTTTGCCGATAATTATAAAAAACGTAGACTTTGAAGACGATTGCTGTTCAATGTATTCCTTTGTTTTCGTTTAGAAGAAGACAAAAAAAAAATAATAAGTTATATGTTGTGAAATTTGCAACTGCATTTTCTTCTTTGTTTCTCTATGATCTTCTAATTGTGGTTCAAAGCGATTAGCGAACAAGTTCGTCATGATAAATAAAAAGTCGGTTACCAAACGGAGAAAGAAAGAAATCCGCAACAAACCATGTTCTAATTTAAAGCCGTCTTTTATCACATCGGAAACAACTAAGTGAAAAAAGCATCGTTCAAAAGTACTTATTTAAAAAAACAAGCTTTCTTATCTGTTTTCATCAAATGAGACGCGCTTTCATCCGCATTTAGTCATCGGCGAGATCTCGTTCGGCGCGAGAGTTCTGTCGACAGTTGCGAAGTAGCCTAACGAAATTAATAGCTAATTGGTCGTTATTTCAAAAATCTCTCTCATCTTTTTATAACATCTCTCCTTTTAATTAATGACTGGAAGCAGTTTGGGATCGCTACAAAACGTATTGATGCTTTTTTACTCTTCTCTGAGAGTTCAACTTTCAAGTATATTCCAGGTATTGAGTGGAATAGATTTTCAAACCCATTGCATTGATTGTATCACGCAATATATTGTAAGTGTCGACTTTCAATCTGTTTTAGACATCTTTGAAAATTGATTTTTTCAGGAGACATCGAGAAACTGATTTCCTCTAAGGCTTTATTTGCGGGTCATTAAATTTTACGTCTTGAACAGGTATACCCAAAGGGTTTTTATCTGTCAAAGAACTTGGTTATGTACAGAAAACGGAATTGTCAGGGCATTTTACTTTGAGATTCATAAGTTTAGTATTCTCTCTCTCTCTCTCTCTCTCTCTCTCTCTCTCTCTCTCTCTCCATTCCATTCTCTCTCTCTCTCTCTCTCTCTCTCCCCATTCCATTTGTTGGGACAAATCAAATTCCGAATTCAAAGTTGATTTAATGTTAAGTTTTAAAGTGAAAAAATATAAGTTATAACTCTGATTACCGTGTATATTTTGTTTTTGGCCTTTCGTAATCAGCACGTATTGATTTTTGATTGGATATTACCTAAACGGCTTAAAGGTCTTCTATCTGAACACGATTTTTATAAATAGTATGATCCGCCTCTTTTTATGAAATAATAAAAATGAAATACGTACGTGCAACATATGAAACGCCTTAAGGTTCTACATGTACGTGCAAACGAACGCCTCTCACAGTCATGGAGGCTCTGTTTTGTTTGATTTGATTTCTTTCTATTACTTCCTGTGGTCCTCGTGTCTTTTTACGCATCATTACTGACTTCTGCCACATAGAGACAGAGACAAGAACCGACTAGAGACTTCAATGCAGAATTAACACAATGTTTTAAGAGGGCTGAATTGTCGTGGCCATTTTTAAAGGCTATATTTACCTTCTTTAAATGAAGAGTTCTGTATGAAGATATAGGAATAAGTTCAAATGTTAAAGGAAAATATTTGGATCTTTTTTTTCTTTATCTAATAATAGTTATGACCAAAAAAAATATAATTATATAAATGGTTAAAGGGTCACGATTTTAGGACCCCCCCCCGTTTTTAATGGTTACAAAGCTTCAGTAACTAAAGGCATTTCTAATAGTCAACCAAACTTTGAGTGTCAGTCGTAAGCGAGATAAAGAGCTCACAGTTCTTTGTTATGTTTACAAAGATCAGGTCATGTTTTTGTTTACATTTTGAGTGTTGAAAAGAAAACTCCAGGTTTAAACCTGAAATGAATGTGACAAACGCTCGGAACTGTTTATCTATGTTCAAAACGAACGTTTACTAGCAGATAGAAAACATGGCACGACCCTTGTTTACATAACAAAGAATTGTGAGCTGTGTATATTGTTTATAGCTCTACGGCTGGCGCTCAAATTTTGGTCGATCATTCGAAATGCAATATTAAATTAAAGCATTGTAAAACAATGAAAATAGAAAAATAAACCTTCAATTGACTAAATCGTGACCATTTCCCTTTAAGGCGGATCTGATGTCTTATATATTGACCGTACAGCCCCCTTAATTAACGTTTAGGTTCGAACACTGGACATATACTTCGTATACTGGTCGGTGCAGTGTTATCAAATGATAGAAACTCTACTATTGCCTTATTTAGTTCTGACGAAGACTTTGTTATATTTGTTTGAAAAAAAAAAAGATTTAATATGAGAATATGGATGTTTTAAATATTATATGTTAACAGTCCACATGAAAATAACTAATCATTATTATATAGCACACTAACTGTCACGTAAATTCCATTTGATTCTTTCTATATTTTGCTCTGGTTGTCTTGAGCAAGCTGCTTATGGGAAACAAAAGATAATAATTTTGCATACTAGTATTCTAAGCCGAATCAGCAAAGTCTAGGCGCAATTCAATGTTATATCTTAAATTGTCCTGGTTACATGTAATACCATCCGATTAGTACAAGTTTTCCTGTAAAACGTAGCACTGACTTGCATTATAGATATAATGTAGGAATTGAATCGATGTTTAAAAGTAGATAATCCGATCATGAATCTAATAGTATCTGTAAGAACGGGACGGGAGGGGGAGAGGGTGTCCAGGAAAAGAAGTAATTAAAAAAATACCACAGGAAACGTTTCGTCAAATATTGGCGGATTATATAGGATGTCTTTTTTTCTTCTCCTTTTTATTACATCTTTCAATAAAATAAAAATCACAGCGCTTCCCGGGGAACAAATAATAAGTATCGGCAAGTCCGCGCACGGCTGTTAGTTCACGTAATTAGTGCTATCACGACCAATTCCGGCGAATTACACTCACCGCGTTTACTGCCTCCGAGGAAAAAGTGACGTCCTCAGGGGGTGATATGACAGTTAATGCTAATTTAGCGTTTGTGCGAGAGGCCACTTCTGGTGATTAAGACCTGTTTAGGTGTACCTTGCCCACAGAAATAGCATCCCGATTTCTCTTTATGAAATTTCGAATTCATTATTGGAACGTGCTCGAAATACACGATTGTATTTCTGTGGGGAACAAAAATTCCCGACCAATAATTTTTTTTATTAGCAGTGGGATCTTGTAACGAAAAGAATTGTGGTACCTGATATTAATTGAAAAAAACCCTAATGATATTGGTTTTTCTAAGAAATATATGATAAATAAATTGAATGCGCATATAGTGTTACCAATATACAAATTATACATATTCTAAAAGACAGTGCATTATATCAGGTGTCCTTCAATAATATATATTCCTTTCCTTTTGTCAACAATGATACATAAATGGAATAATTGTCACTAATCATAAACACTATTATTATTTTTTTCTTGGTTTTAGATACTAATAAAATGGATTGTATTTAATGGCAGCTTAAAACTTTAAAATATATAGAACATACATGTACATGTACGTACTTAAATTATTACACTTTTTTTGGTTCAACAAATTAAGTTTGTATTGTATCAATACATGTTTTTATTCTTTTAAATCCTCATCATATCATGCAGTCCTGGTGTTTAAATGCATCAAATAACACGTATTTTTTAGGATGGGAAAAAGTATGAAAAGTTTACAAACATTTAGCCTCTTTCATTTTTTTTCTCAAATATGATTGCCACATTGACAAACTGGCTCTCTAACGTAAGATGTCAGTTTTATTTTGTGGTACATTTGTAGTTAATTTTTATTCAACCAGTTGATTGCTAGTAACTCTTGAAATCTCTTACGTGAGATGTCAGTCTTATTTTGTGGTAGTTGATTTTTATTCAACAGTTGACTATAATAATATTATTTACTGTTGTAACCGGACTCATCACATCATTTAACCATTTCTTTAGGTAGATATTGAGGATGATTGATTGATTGACTGATTGATTGATTGATTGATTGATTGATTGATTGTGTGATATACCATTTTATTGGTTATTGGATTGACTGATTGATTGGGTAATTATCAATTTTAGTCATTGAATTATAAATTGATTGATTGATTTATTAACTGATTGCTTGATTGTGTGCAGCTGAGTGATTTGTGGGTTGATTTATGCATTGGATTTTTCTTTCCTTTGAGAATTGTATGGCCCAAATAGTTGAAAACGCCAGATTTTTTAAAATGCATTTTCTGATCTTCTTATTGAAATCAATAGATTTGTATAATATATACATGTAATAGAACTTTTGAGCGTTGGAATTTGATTTAGTTGAAGTCACGTTAATATCTTCGTTTGAATTTATTGTTGTTCAAATATTTCTCCTTTTGAGAGTCTTTGAAATCTTCCTCAAAAAGTCAAAAACCTAAAAGACTTGAAAACCCAACACTAATCTTAATGTTACGAGGGATGGATGGAAGTGACATTTTTAGACTGTATTGATCTCCTTTAAAAGAAGAGTTCTGTATAAAAATAAATGAATTTAAAAGCTAAAATATATGGAATTTTTTTTTTACTACTAAAATAATGATTAATAGCTTAACAAATCATAACTAGAAATTTGAGGTAGCTCTTAATTATATAATTTGTTGACTACCCAACACCAGCCTTAATGGTCCGGAATCTTGAAAATTACACTGTATATAGATTTGATTAAAAACATTGGAGATTTAATTCTAATTAAGGACAAGTTCAAGTGATTGAATTGCATGTATAAATTCTACATTATTATGATTCTAAAAATGTCCTTAATTTGGTAAATGTTTCGTTTCATTCTAGTGTTAATTATGTTAATGATATCTTATGTGATATCTTGTTATATCTGGTGTGATATCTGATGATATATAGTGTGATAAATGATGATATCTGTTGCGATATTTGATGTAATATATCTGTCTTACTAAGTTTAGCTTGTAAAATTTGAAACGACAATGATTTCTTTGAATATCTTTAAACCGCAGTAAACCAGATGACATAAGCGGCCTTGCAATGAAACCTACTCACACTCATACACATGGGTTCTGACTGGAGGGTCGACCAATAGTTGCACTGGGACGCAGATATTTGGTTCCAGGTGTAAGTTTACCATCGAACTCCTTGCTTTTACTCCATCGCATGCATGCAAGCCGTTTATTCATAAGGCATAGTTATAATTCATGGTTCTGCCAAGTTTCCTCTGTTATATGAGAACTGATCACAATCGCATGATGAAATACTACTCAACAGTAAACTGTTGTCATATCTGGTAGACCGAAGACGTGTCGAAAAGAGTTGCAAATTATTATTTTTCCAAATGAACTGTAGTATGGTGAAAGTTCATATTGGTTCTTAGGCTATTTCGTCGCGATCGGTTTATTTATTTTCTTAAGAGCATATTGATAGCGGCTTTTTATTTCCAGACAAGATTACTTTTGAGTGATGCTGATGTCTTCTTTCATATGCATAATATTTGACACTGTTAATCATATAAAAAAAGCGAAGGAAGAAGAGAGAGAGAGAGAGAGAGAGAGAGAGAGAGAGAGAGAGAGAGAGAGAGAGAGAGAGTAGGGGGTAGGGGGTACAACGCATAAACAAATTAACAGTGGGTGTAAAAGTACAGCTATAGATACATTTCAAATTGATCGATGGACATAAGTACAAGAAATGAAAATATCCCCAAACTCTGAAATTGGGAATTAAGTGATGTCGCTTGTGGTGATTTTGTCTGAGTTCCGCCATCTTGTAATCAGATGCATACTTATAGTTGAGGATATGTAACGACTGCCCCGGTGATGTAAACTACATCACCAATATAATGGAATTCTCTGAAAGAGTCTGCAGATCTATTGATAACTAAAAGACCCAGTCCAGCAGCTGAAATTGGTGGCTTTCAACGTTTAATAGCTTTCGCGCCTTTTTGCCGCTGCGTCGATGTGTATTTCAGGATGTATGCACCATTTTTCTTCAAAAGACTCGTTTCCTTTTATTTTTATATCTGTATAGACACAAAATGTATGAACACTCATCACATCGGGCTCAGGAAAACGTTTAATCAAATTGGAAAAACCCATACAGTTTGTCATATCATTTTTTCTCCAATGAATATTTCATTTTTGCTGTCAAGGCTGGCTTTAGTTCAGTGCTGTGCCTTCCTGGGGTCTCAATGTTTGAACTGATATAAGCGGCTTTGGCTGCCATGATAAGATGACCAGCCGCCTAGGTGGCGCTATATAATTTGTCTGCGACCCAAGGCCAGTAAAATGGCGTCCAAAGTTGACAACTTAATTCCAAGCGTTCGGGGCTTGGTACGATTTTCTGAGAGAATAGTGGCAGACTATTGGAATACTTTTGGGGTTTTTTCCTATGGTTAGGATTTTAGACTTGATAAAAAGGAAGAATAAAGATTTTATTATCAACGCAACGTCTGTTTTTATTGGATAGTCAATCGCTGTTTTCTTATATTAAAGAACACTTATTGCAGCCAATGTGTAAAACGCCTTTGAAATACAAAAGACCATTGGTTGTTAGTCCTTAAAAGGGAAAAAGTTAGCTTTATGAAAATAATAACGTTTTAAAAAAAAATTATTCACACAATATCTTCTGTGAACCTCTGAAAAATTGTTTCATTATTTTAGAGAACGTTACTGAAAACAGGTTATAAAGATTAAAGGTTTTTAGTCTGCGCGAATTGTAACTTGTTTATACTTAAACAATTGTGCATTGCCAGTTCTACCATACATGTATTTTCTCTCAGACTGGTATTTTGCAGAGCTTGATTTATGTGTATGATGTCTATATAAAGCGTAATGGATCAATGATATTGGATCATAAGTAATCGTTTCGGTATGACAGATTTATGTCCAGGAAGAGAATATTGAGTTTACGATATAGGAAATAAAGGAAAATTTGGAGAGAAAAAAATACGTTTATGGATTCTCTCTCTCTCTCTCTCTCTCTCTCTCTCGCTCTCTCTCAGTCATGCTCTGAAAAGACACGACACTAAGCATCAAAGGAGACCGGTTTGTTTTCTTCTTCTAACTTCACTTTTTTCAAAGTGTAAAATAAATTAGTAGTCAACTGTAATCCTAATTCCCTTCTTCCGCTGAAAAGGATTATGACGACAGATTAAGATAGCGTTTTACTCTATTTTTTATCAATTTTTTTGGGGCTTGTCGAGTGCCTTGCAGGGCACAATGGAACTAAGGTATTTCTCTAAGCGAGATGTATAGATTTGACCTTTTGACCCCCTTCTACCCCCACCCTTCCCTGTCCCTTCCCCTTTGAAAAGCGACTACTAGTATTTCAGCAGGCATGTTGCCCGCTGAAATAGACCGTAAATTATCGTCTGACCAAGGGAGGTCACGTGATGAAATCTACATCATCTCCAGAGTATATATGCTGTAGCAAAAACCTCGATTTGTCGTACATTGGACACCATTTTGGTTTCGCTTTATTCCAAGAGGCAGCGAGTAATGCCTGAATAGGCAATACATTTAGGATCAATGCTGTCCGTCGTAATGAATATTCATGAGCAAGCTTTCATCTTTTATGACCAATTACAGTGTTGTCACTCTGACTGACAACTATGTAATGAACTCCCCCAACTTTTAAACCTTGCAACATTGGGGGAGATTATAGAATCCGGATCGTGACTGGTTACGGAATCACGCGGAAAGTACATTGCTGTTCACAGCCAATTCTCAAGGCGTTCTTGGCAGTTTAACAAATCAAAGGGGAAAAAAAGAGAGAAAAAACGATAATATGTAGGAATCAAAAAAGATTAAAAAAACCCAAAATTTTATAATTGTTTAATATGTTTAATGTTAAAAATTAAAAGCATGAGAAAGAAAAAAAGTTGAACTGGTTTCACGTTCCTTAGGAAAATAAACCATCCAAAAAACAAAAAACACCCCCCCCCCCCCCAAAAAAAAAAAAACCAAACAAATAAAAAAAGAACAATCAAAATGAACATGAAAATTTATAAAGTCATTGGACTGAGTAATTAATTTGTTGCTGACTAAGTGTTTAATTACATGTACCTTACTGATTAACATCTTATTCCAATGATGTGAAATCAAGTAAGGGGTTGATTCAAGTAAATTTATATAATCATTTTGCTTTTAGACATTAAATATCATATTCAGATTGCAAAGTATCTTTAAGTAGTTTTCTAAATTGACTTTTTCACTTAAAGTAATTATATCACTCTTAAAACAGTTTGACGCATTAAAAATCTCATGAGTACTTTCCAATATCACAAACATCCTAACACTCGACTTAATGTGGAATGGGACATCTGTCGATATTAATGTGGATTAAAGTATATTATAATTGAAAATACTTTCACCGGTTTAGAATTTTCAAATTTCACAATATTTCACCAAAAAATACGAAAACGTTTTAAAAGTTTTTGGAAAGGTAACTACATGTATTTAAAAATTCCCAGCGGGATTCGAACTCATGACTTAAAAGATCCGTAGTGAACCCTCTAAACCACCACTCTACGCTGTAATATTACAGTTTGTGATAAGAAACTATTTATAAAATTATACTTCATTTTATTGTTTATTTTGATTAATAATACGCCACAACATGGAGGTGTCCCATACGACCTTAAAGTCACCTCGTTACCCGTTGGTTTGTAACCTTGATGATTTAACTTTAATTCGAATTATGATATCAAATTCTCATTACCACCAACCAAAGATATATAGATATCTTTCCTTTAGTACTCTTCAAAAGTTTGTACGCACATTATAAAAACATCGCAAGAATTTACAAATTTTTTTTCGAGATAATAATCTGATACATGTGTATGTTGTGTGTCCAATACTTTCGCGGTTCTAGCATTACAACGTATTATGATGCTGTTAGGATACAATACGTTCTAGATAGCCTCTTCCCCTTTAGTCACGCTAAACCCTCTCATGCAACGTTTTGTATCCTAGATGTCTTCTTCTGTGGCGATTTCCCTCACGTGCGGGCGTTTGATTGACAAATAAGAGTTTCCCCCTTATCATTCCAGACCGTTTGATGAATGAATAAAAACCTATTTAATTAAATTCTTCCAGGGCTTTAATTCGGATTAGTCGAAATCAATGACAGCAAGCAGACAGTAATGGCTCACAGCGCCAAACCTCCGCGAGATCAAGTGCAACAAAATAGTTCCCGCGGTATTGTCAATTACAGTGGCCAGATGAGGGCCATCGATGTGGAATTCTCCGCGGGTTGAACAGCCATTCATGTGACCGGATATCCGGTCAAAGAAAACCCAAGCAAACACTTGAAGAACTCTAATAACAATATCTGGTTGCTAAGAATTCAGCCGTTTGCCCAATGTGCCTTTAAGTTTAAGTTAATTCCCATTTAAGAAGAACATTACAAGATCGCCAAGAGCTTTTATACTTTCATTAATTGGACGTTGTAGAAAAATAGGGTAGATTAGTAGTATACCAGGTACATGTAGACTACGAACTTTAAAAAAAAAAAAAATTTTCAATACAAATACATTTATACCATCCACTCACACCACCACACCACTCACAGACAAGTTGGAAAAGTAAACACTAATATAGATTATACATGGTAAAGTCTCACTACATATAATGCCACATCAAAGAGGCAAGCCCAATTTGACAATTTTGGTAAAATCTATATTTTCTAACATTAGTTTCTCTAAAGAATAAGAATTTTGTAAATATTTCACAGTATTATCAAATGCAATGTTAGCAATTTTTCTGGATTGGCTAAACATATTATCTTAATTAAATTCATAGCTATGCATTTCTTTTCTGGAAAACCAAAAATAAGTTTTGGCTTTGAATACATTCTTTCACCAGACTTTCTAAAGATCCAATCAGACATTATATAACAGCAATATCTGAGAAATAGGCTACGAACTAGTATGCAAGAACCCCTGACTATTGCCCTCTCTAGCAATTTAACTGTACCCAACCCTCCCTTCTCATTTGACCACAGCGTATTAAACACATCTAGCCCCCCCCCCCCCCACCCGCACTCCAGTGTCAACCCGAACCGTAACACAGACAGAATAAAGCTTTATTTATAGTGAATCCAACTCTGTATTTTAATTAAGGCCTTCGTATGAACAAAGGGCATAACAAACGAAGAGACTGAGTGAAATCCGAAAGTATCCAGTGAGGATTGTGCTTTAAAATACCGAAGATTTACCTGCGGCATATTCTTTTTATCATAATCTATTAATCCATAAACGCATCTCAATGTATGACTTCTCTATCTGAAGCCGATCTCGAATGCAGGCGCAAAATTGATTAAAACAGAAAGATTGGGATCTATTTTCGCATACATTTCTTTTAAAGTGTATGCTTTTTGCCGAAGACAATTTTAATGGCATCAGCGTCGTGTGTCAACTTACAGACCTAACAGACAGAAAGAAAACAGCTACTAGTTGTACCTCTTTCAGGCATAAAAATTGGGCAGAGCGTTTGTTTGTCAGATTCTGTTAAATGTTTGAAGAAAAAGACCTCACAACATCTAAAAAACCTATTTTTAAAATTAAATATAAAAATAGTTTTAAATATCGTCTACATACAGGTAATCAACGTGTATTGTCGTTAATTAATTAATAAAATCAAATTGAATTAATATAGACCCTCTCCAATGACCCCTCCCTACCCTACCCATACAGAATAATGAATTCACCGCCACAATATAATCAAATTGCTTTAGGCTACAATCGGAGGTCTGCGAAGTATAGCTAATCATTCCAGCTTTTTGACCCTAGAGACATAAAGTTAAAAGAGATCGATCACCTTTCACCTCATTCTTACTTTACAAAAGGAATATAATTATGGTACAAAAAGTGAGACTGGAAACAAAAGTGAGCTCTTCTAAGTCTTTCCGGTTCCGGAACCACAGTATTAGATCTAGAATTCTTGGCGGTACTCTTAACTCCCCGGAAGCTTATACTATTTATGCAACACCATTTGGAAAAAACGCTGAAACGAATAATGAACCGGAGCGACAAATTACTGAAGTGATTAGTAAAAAAAAATCTCCTGAAATTTTAGTTAACTATTAGATTAAAAGAAAAACAAATTTAATGTCTTCAGTTAATCTGGGAAGATTAATTACTTGTTAACTTAATCTGAGAGAAATCTCCGAGAAAACCAGATAGTCTGTTGTGATTTCTGTTGTTTGATTAGAAAATAGATCGGAATTATCTGCAGGCTTAAGTATAATATTGCTACATTAATTCTAGGACAGGCTTACAGTCAGCTGTATGTAGAAATTGATGGCTAGAGGGGGGTCTAGGAAATCCTTGAACACAGAAATGTAAAAGTGCTCGTTAATACAGGCATTATATTGAAAACACGTTAGAAATCGATACTATGATACTACGAAGTTGTATAACTACAGTGTATCACTGTTTATAATGATGACGTCCTGAATTTGATCGTGGTATGAAGAGATGTTACAGTTATATTATAATTACGCAACTCTGAGTGATTTAAAAAAAATTGTTTTAATTTTACAAAAGCGGAAATCGAACAAATTGAAAACGACACAAATATTTAAACTACAGTGTAATATATGTAGGGGGTGGGGTTGTTGTATTTTTTGCTGGTACACGCTACCGCGTTCACAGAATTTTGAAAGGAAATTGTGGGAGAATTGGTCTGAGCCTTGTAAGCTTATTTTGTGTTTTTGTCAACTTCAAAAATTTCAAATTTCCCCCCACCTCTTATAAATAAGCCGGGTTTTTTTAGGGGTTATACATGTTTGGACAAACAGAAGTAATTTTTTTTTATATTGGAAAATCCGTTAAAGCGACAGTACAGCTGAAAACACATGAGTGAATAACTTCGGATTTACCCATTGTATCGTTAGGAAATACGAAATAACGTTGATTGTGACAGTTGAAGTACATAAAAATCCCTTTTACATAACTAATTAATGTAATTATGAGCTTCCGGAAATTTAAGGGTCGTACAAACCGAAATAATCTTATATCGTTTATTTGTACCACGTGGATTTTGATTGACAGTAATTGACACGTGCTGAAAACTACAATATCTTTGCCCGACTACGGTCATCATGCTATACGAGGTAAAAGGGGCTCTCTAAACGGAAAACATCATCACTTTCTCGATAATTTATTAATGGTTTACCAATTTCAATTCGTTTTAAAATTAACAGACATAAATATGTCAAATTATCCCTCAAGGGGCCTCACTTACAAAAATGAATATAGGTTGTAGCAACTCCTATGATAAACACGCAAAATACATGCTTACAAAATAATAACTGTGGTTATTTTAAAAACTGTGAACAATTATTACCTTATTTTCTTTGCCAATTCAGTCAATTAAGCAGGCCTACCCGGTCTCTTACTCGCCATGCTGGTTTGTTTATAGTAAATACGCATGCGTAATGGTATAGAAAGTGGAACCCCGTAACACGTGGCGATGTATATATGTATAGGTTATACCTAATTATTAATTTTAATGAAATAATTAGATTTATTTCACTGAGAAATTTGTAATTTTCTGAAAGTTTATACATTTATGAGTAGAACAAAAATACCGAACCCGATCGGAAAATTTTTTCAAGTCGGATTTTTAATAAGATGCGCCGTACTGTCTCTTTAAGAATTGTATAACCTTACTATCAAATAGAGTTTTGCCGTATTTTCTTTCTTCTGGTTTTTTTTTTCAAACGATGCAATAACATAATATTACATGTAGGTAATATAGAAAACTATAATCTAGTCATCAGCGAAATGAAAAAAAATATTTAATGCTAGCCACATGCCTTGTACATAAATTTGTACTGTGTCCTTTCAAACTGTTTGAAGTCATTCAGAAGATCGGAAGAGTTGTCTCTCTTTCCCCTTTAACCCCCCCCCGGAGAACCAAGCACGGGGAGGAGAGGCTAAACGTTCTTTTTGTTCTTTTTTTCCTTCTGTCTTTACATGTTTGTCTTTCTATCACTTTGGTATTTGGCTATGACTTTTGAACCGTAGCAAATAAACTTTGAAGGATCGGATATAAAACTTATGTACATACACAGCTTTTAAATGTCCTTAAAATCAAAGTACATGTAATTCGATCCAACCCCGTGTTTGTCTGGTTGTCAGTTGGTAATCCTTAGAAATAAATATTCGGTCAGGGCCGTTCGAAATCAGCTTGATTTTTTCCTAGATCAGTAAAATCGTATGTAATATTCACATGTGTGACATAGAGTTACGCCTCTTTGATCTCAACTAGAGCATGGTTTTATGACATGCCAAACGTACAACATACATTAAATAGAATATAAACCACGCTGTTTTGTAACTATTGTTGCTTTCCGAAATAGCAAGGAACGAATTAACTTTACGTTAAGTAGGAGATGTAAAGAAAAACATGATTTAAATAATTAAGTAACTGTGTAAATGTTTAAGGAATTAAATATTTAATAAGGAGCCAATTCATCGCCCACCCTAATCCACCACAGAGAGAGAGAGAGAGAGAGAGAGAGAGAGAGAGAGAGAGAGAGAGAGAGAGAGAGAGAGAGAGAGAGAGAGAGTCAGTCTTTAAAATAAGATTGCTTTGTCGATTATGAAAAGGACATGAGTTTTAATGTTAAATCAAATAGACGCGATTTTAACGATCTCCGTTCCTCAGCCATGTCCGATAACTCAAAATTATCTGGATTTTTTTTTTATTCGTACAATAGATCTGTCTTTTACATAGACAAATTTAATAAGTCTTCTGGTATTTATACGAGTATTACATTCAGTTATTCAACTAAAAGCTTGCCTTAGTGGGTCCACGGAGATCTACACTACCTATATATTATATATATTTAAAGGGATTCCAGCCACCGATGCACCAGTAACACTGTGCCGGATAATTATGTCAGTGCCAAGGTGGCATTTTTGCACCCTCTTAAGATGCAGTTTCGTAAAATCCATATATACCAAATGGTAGACTATTGTCTCGAGAGTATATAACCACTTTTGTTTTTAGTGTGAGATATATACCTTTAAAAATTAATATCCCATAGGAAAATAGTAATTTGCATAGGAGAAATAATTCTCGCATTATCACCGATATGAGATCGGGGTCAAGATTCACAGTCTAGGACTCGATACTGCGAATCTTGTCCCCTTGGTGGAATTTCACTATCCCACACTCGTAATAATGAATGATTCTATTATTCTCCTACAGGAAATATACCTAAACAACAAAGGTGGTTATAAACTCCATTGGCAATTATTTATCATATGGCATATTTGATTTTTTCAATACATGCAGCTTAGACGGGTGCAAAAATGCCACATTGACACTGGCATAATTATCAGGTTTACCAGGGAATACTGTGGCTAGTGAATAAGGTCGCTCTAAAAATAGATTAACAAAACGGTAGCCATGCAATTCGAAAGTGTTCAGTACCTTTTTAGGTCACCTGAGTACACTCAGGTGACCTTTTGCTATCTGTTTTCGTCCGTCGTCGTGCGTTAACAATTTTACATTTTTAACTTCTTCTTAAAAACTACAAGGCCAATTGTTTTCATTTTTTGTGTGAAGCATCTCCCCAGATAGCAGGACGTCATTGGACCTTTGTTGGGCCAACAATGCTCCTTATGTTGGGCCAACGTATGCATTTAACATTGGGCCAGTGGCAATTTGCTCATCGGCCCTTAATCAGACCAACTTGTTGGCTTATTGTTGGGCCAATGTAACAGACAATATTGGGCCATTGTTGGGCCACTGTATTCTTTTAATATTGGGCAAACGTCACTTTTGTACGGTTGGGCCATTGTAAGCAATTAACATTGGGCCAACCGCAATTTGCTCACCGGCCCTTAATCGGACCAACTTGTTGTCTTATTGTTGGGCCAATGAAATAATCAATATTGGGCCATTGTTGGACCACTGTATTCTTTCAATAAAGGACAAAAAATACCTGAGCAAAAAGAAAAGAGTAAAATATAATTAAATTGTAACATATTTTATTGCTCATGAATGCACTCCATGAAGAAAACATTTATAAAAAAAACAAGAAGTTAATGCTCACTTGTAGTAATACATGTATGGTTTTATCCCTGCTCTGATGTGAATGCACAAGTTCAGTAAACTATTAAGATATCAATAATTATTATAAGCAAGTCTAAAAAAAACAAAGAGGGTAAAACCACAGGTATGCCATAGTATTTTTCAAAATATTAAAAATTATGCACTGCCACTTTCCATCTGCTCCCTCTCCCAAGTCTCCTCCCTTCTTGTCTTCTCTGCGGTAGTGCCCGTTACTTCCTTCCCCCTCTCTTTGGCATATCTTTCCCATTGATATTGTTCTCAATGTCTTTTGTTTATAGAATCAGCCGTCGGGGTTGCTCTGTTTTTTCGAACAATCTTTAAAACTGTAGTATTTAGTATTTAAAAACATGTTATTTTTCTCAGTAAAGAGTAAACATACATTACGATTAAATTTATAGGTAAATGTATATCACTATATGTTTAAGCTTCCAAATAAGAATTTAACAAGAATAACAAGTCATTGGTTTACATTATTCTTGCTAAAGTAAAAGATGTTTATACTAAAATAACTGGTAAATAACCTTGTAAATTCTACTTACTTTCAATGACTGTCCTTTAACACAATCCTTGGAAGAAAAGTTACGATTTGGATGCAGATATGCAAGGTATCAGTCTCATTACTCTCATGTCAAATGAAAAATGGCGCAGGTACGATATTACGAAAAGTAGCCCGGATGTTGTTTACCCATGATGCTTAGCCAGATTCATGACATTGGGCCAACCCAGGGCCGATGTCAACCCCGCAACAAATACTCTCTCTAACTACAAGAGTTTTATGATATTATGCCAACAGTTAGCCCAACATTGGCCCAATAATACATAACCAACTATCAATATTGCATGTTGGACGACCGTTGGCCCAATAAAGATAACCCAACGGCGATAATACAACCATATTGTGAGATTGGGCCAACGATGTGCTGCTATCTGGGTCTATGGTAAGAGGAATGTAAATTGTGAAATTGGTGGCTCTACCACCCCCAGGGTGCCACAGGTGGGGCCAAATATGCATTATTTCCATCGTGAGCAAATTTGTGATAACTTTGTAAAATGCATGGATACCATCAATAAAATTTCATTTCTTAAGTTTGAAGGACGAATAGAATTCACGTAATATAAAAGAAGTAAAATTTTCTCTAAAATTAAAACATTTAGTATAATTAAATAAATAGTGCCTGTTTGGGAGGGTAACAGTTGAAATTGACACACTCGAAAACCATTGTCAACCGACGCGAAGCGGAGGTTGACAATGGTTTTCGAGGGGTGTCAATTTCATCTGTTACCCTTCCAAACAGGCACTATACATATTATGGAAGGGAATTACCGCCAAAATTCTATGTATCTTGCTTTTATTCTTATTATGCTTACTTCTTTATTCTTCATTACATTTACACTTGCATGTCACTTTATTGTTTTCATATTCATGCTTATCTTATTTCACTTTGATTCTCTTTGATTCTTTATTGTTTTCTTATTTCTATGTTGCAATATTCTCTTCTTATTCGTGTAAATTCTTTCTTCTATCTCTGTTACAAACGTGAATTCAAACACGCAAACCATAAAGCACTTTCAATAAAGACGAATACAAGTTGCATGAATTTAATGCTGCATTATGACGCCAGGCGGCAGTGTGTGCGCTACAATTGCTGCTCCCGAAGATTTATTAAAACGAAACTAACAAATGGCATAAATTTAATAAATTCGTGAAAACATTTCAAATTAAGGGCTTAGTATAGGAATATGAAATACATGTAAATATAGTCAACTTTTAACAAGCCATGATATACGCAGACTCAAAAAGATACGATTTTTTTTGTATACATGTACAATGCCTCCGCGCGGTTCTAAAAAAAATCATAGGGGGGGGGGTCTGAGAGATAATTTTGTATTAATTATTTTATTGGTTAATTAAATAAGTGTGAATTTTCCATTGTGGGTGGATCTGATCTCATTCTAGATCCGCAATGCAATGCACCATATATATATATGCAGTAACAAATTATTTGCCTGAACGGTTAATTTTTAGAAAAGGAACATGTCATAAGTACTTGACGACAGGACTTTATTTCATTTGAGGTGAAAAGAGGTGGGGTGGTGCACGGTTCTGTCCAGAGGTACCCGTGGAACATGTAGATGAAATAGAAATAAAAATAAACCAAATTTAAAGATGTTTTTGATAAACAATAAAAGGACTGGGTTACGAAATGCTTAGAAGTAGCTTTTCCTGTACTCTAGTACGTATGAAAATTATCACTTGCATGAATCACTATGTACCTCTCGTTAGGCTACAGTACTGTGTATCCCTGATTAAATGCGATGAATTGATATTCTCGTGAAATTCCGGCTTAAAACTTAAAACTGCAGGTTTTAAAATCTCACTTATTTTTCTAAAAGTTTTGAACTTGTGATATGAAAACAAAGTTTGGTGCACGCGATTTTATATTCTTGCGATACGGCACAGAACGGTGGAGTTGCAGAAGTAAATATACGTATACGCGGTAAAATTAACGAATCTAAATTATCAGTGACTTAATTAAACAATGAGTAAACGAAAACAAACCAGGCAACGAGATTAAAATACGGTATGTGATATGACTGTTTATACGTTTTGGTTTAAAATCTAAATCAAATCTTAATAAAAATTCTTATATAAAGTTCTAAATAAAAATATTTTTTTTCTTCCAAAATACAAAACATAAATAATGTATGCTTCTTATTTACACAAATTTTCGAAGTGATAAAAATGTGTATGTATCATTCACAGCCATGCTTATTGTAGGTTTGTTTATTTTAATATAAATCATGTACATGTAACTGAATGTCCATGTTTAGATTTGAAGGTGTTTAAGCTATGATACATGTAACTTAGAGACATGAACCTCATACATGTCTACCTGTCAACTGGTCTTGATTAAATGAAGAGTTGAATTGACCGACTTCCATATCAAGCTTGCGATGATGATAATTATGATACGGGTGCTAATTATGAGAACTGTAAGATTATATCGTCTCATATATATAACTGATGCGCAAACTTAAAATTTTATTTTATTTGGGGGGGGGGGGGGGTCCAGTCACCCCACCACCCTTGAAAATTCACCCTTTTTTAAATTCACATAGTAAACCTACTGAAAATAGAACTCGACCTACCCCCCCCCTCCCCGGCAAACAAAATTATAAATTATCCCTTAGTACATAAACCTCCCCTCTATTTCTTGATCTGAACATATAAACATTGTAGCGAAATGTCATGGTGGTGCGAAACATCCCACATTTTTATTAAGCTAGCTACGTTGTTTGTTTTTTTTTTCGGGGAGCAGCAATTGTAGCGCACACACTGCCGCCTGGCGTCATAATGCAGTATTAAATTCATGCAACTTGTATTCGTCTTTATTGAAAGTGCCTTATGGTTTGCGCGTTTGAATTTTACGTTTGTAACAGAGATAGAAGAAAGAATTTACACGAATAAGAAGAGAATATTGCAACATAGAAATAAGAAAACAATAAAGAATCAAAGAGAATCAAAGTGAAATAAGATTAACATGAATATGAAAACAATAAAGTGACATGCAAGTGTAAATGTACTGAAGAATAAAGAAGTAAGCATAATAAGAATAAAAGCAAGATACATAGAATTTTGGCGGTAATTCCCTTCCATAATATATATTTATTTATTATACCTCAATATGATTATTCTGTATATTGCGACATCTGATTGGTTCTAAACAGTCACGTGTCAGGGGTCAGGGCGATAAAACTTGATATTTCCCTGTCATCGTCAACTTTTTCATCATATTCCACCCCATCGAATATTCATTCCATGCTTATGAAAAAATTCTGAGGATGAGCTTACGATGTGATTTTAATGATTAATTCTTCTAAAAAAAATTTAAATCCTTTTTATATCAGAAAACTGACATGGAAAGAAACCGGTAAACATTCACTACGTTATTGCTTTACAAGAATTGAAAAACGATTAGAACCCAATGTATTCTTTTTATCACCTGTCGTTCGGTATAATAAACAATTTATTGCATGATTGTGAGGGAAACATGAAGATTTATTCCCCCAGAAAAATCATATTTCCCTCGGGCGATGTCCTCGTGAAATATGATTTTTCTTCGGGCAATAAATGTTCATATTTCCCTCACAATCATGCAATAAATGTATAGTATACACAGTATGTTAATGGCAGTATATATACATTTAAAATACAATACACCCGGTCCATGGACCTATAAGTCTCTTTTGAACAAAAACTATAATATTGCAAATTATGCAGCATGCGATATATTAGACTAACTGCAATTGTACCGTGAATCATCTTCGCTAGTAAAGGGTTTACGATCCACTCTGCTCCTCTACAACAGAGCAGACGGGATCGTAAACCCTTGGCTTGCGAAGATGACTGTGAATGTGAATGACATATTAATTAAAAATGTAATGTAATAATTGATTACTTAAAACATAATTTATAATACATATCTGATCATCTTAATGAGTATGCACTGTATACACGAATATTTTGCTCAGGAACTATTATTGATACATGTGAT
Organism: Magallana ariakensis; assembly: GCA_020458035.1. Classification (NCBI taxonomy): domain Eukaryota; kingdom Metazoa; phylum Mollusca; class Bivalvia; order Ostreida; family Ostreidae; genus Magallana; species Magallana ariakensis. The sequence goes on along the minus strand of CM035811.1, from coordinate 41,185,225 downwards.
ACATGTACCGTTGTAAAAGGCGCCCCCCCCCCACCCACCCCATCTATTTAACGGAATTGAAAACGATTGATAGAATTAGAATCGAATATATCATGAAATTCTTGTACGGATGCTAATAACAATTATTCAACCAATACAGAAGTTTTAATGAATAATTCAATACGACATTTCCGGTTGTTTGAACTTGAGAGAGGAAAAATAAGAAGACGTTTCTTTAATTAACATGACCGAGTCCGAGCATTTAATCCCTCTCTTTTTCAATACCAACCAGAATTATTGAAATTTTCACCGTGCTTTGCTCTATCGTTATTTAAAAAAAAAATCTTTCAAATCCTGCTTTGAAAAAGCATCTTGCACACACTAATGGAATTGAAAAAAGCGAATGACTTGGTGATTTTCGGTTAAAAGTTTTTCTTAGCGCATGAATACGATCTCGATTTGACTATAATTCTATACCCATATATATGATTACAGATACACTTTCATCTGAAATATCGATATATAGATCATTCATATTAACTCTGCAAAGAGAACCCTTATTTATGGAAACGATGTCTTCATATCGAATTTTGCCCATATTCTCATGCCTCGCTGGACGAATATTGGGGATATTACAAACATTACTCGCCCCAGGAGGACGCAGTTAAGGGGGACAGGGGGAGATGCAGGGGTCTGCTCCGTTCTAAATAGTCATTCTGCTATATTGAAGTCATCGATGATGATATAATCGGCCATTGTACTGTCGAAGAGACGTCCCATGGGTATCCTGAATTTCCTCTTCATTTAACGACTGTTACTTAATATGGCATGTTTGCTTTTACTAATGTCTTATCACGTGAATTTTTTAAGAGGGGGTGTATGGTCATGGTCATTTTTAGACTGAATTTTTCTCCTTTAAAAGAAGACCTTTGGATATAAATATCCAAATTTTAAAGCTTAAATTTCTCTCTACTAAACCATCGTTTATGGCTTAAAAATAATATCTTATATTTTAAGACAGATCTGATGATTAATTTCTTGACAATCCAGTCTCTTTTAAGGTGGCTCTATACACCCACCTCTGTTTGACGCAGTACGCACTGATTTAAACTGGGGCGAATCGTATGGGAACCGTTCTTTTGAAAAAGGAGGACTGAAAAGGTATTATTTGATCTGAATCTTAAAAACGTTTTTTAAAGGCAAGATTTAAAAAAAAATACAAAAACGAATTAGCATTGGAAAAACCCAGAAGCGTGTTAGAAGCGGTGACCCCGCCCCTTTAAATATTCTACATGGATTAATTGAATGACTTAGCGGAAGATGCAGATGGACAGTGACTTCGAATATATCGATAATGAGCACTGTTATAGTAAAGGTGTGACAAACATTATTATAATAAATATTCGTGTTGTTTAAAAACAAATTATATATAGTTTTAAAAATCATACTATATAATTATATGTACCATATAACGGAGCATTAACACACCATATAAAACGAATGTATTGACCTATATAGACCTATAGTGAAATATGTATGTATTTATTTTTCCAAAACAATATTAGGAAATTTTCTTTAACTCAGAAATTGATAAGTTTCCAAGTTGTTTGGGCCTTGGTACTTAAGAAAGATAACTCTTACCTGAGAAACTTTCATGCCAAATGAAATTTTTAATTTTTTGGGGTGTTTATTTGTAATGATTTTCATTCAATTTTTTTATGTCATATTTATTAAAATACATTTTTTTACTTCTCAAGCAACTTTTTCATATGATACAGAGAGAATATGAAAATTATATGTTTTGGGGAAATACCAAAATAATTGCAATAAAATTATTTTTGAATGTTATGAAGTGTTATATTTTTTTATGTGTTTGGAGGAAATATCCATCATTTGACAAACAATTTTCTTTCAATTTGTTAATAGGTTATTTTTGAGAAATTATTTTACAAAAACATGAAAAAAAAATGCTTTAAAAATACCTATAGTATCATTATCATCATTTTAATATTTAATAAGTTTATGTTTTGTGGTCTTCTATTGAAAATTGGAATAACCTGTGGGTGTTTAGAGCCACCTTAAAATAGGTTAATTTCTTTGTCACTGCGATTTCTGGGCCATGTTAATGAAAGATCTTTGACTTTAAAAGTAAAATGTCATTCACCAAACACGTATTTATCACAGTTCGAGACTTACAATGTGTAGGTACTAAGTACTTACAAGAAAGGGAAACAACCCAAGCTAATTGAACGGTCTTAGCAAGGATGGAGTAGGCCAGTCACTTGTACATAATGCGCTTACAAGTCATCATACCGGAACAGACGACTAGTGCAGAATGGGCATTATCAATAAGGTCCTTATTCCAATTGATATATGTATCTATTAGATACCTGATAAACATATTCTCCTTATTAGTGATACACATAACATCCATATTAATGGGGCTGGGTGGTTAACAAAGTAGCCACAGATCTGCCGAAAATTTTCAAGGATGATTAGTTCAGCTAATAATAAACTGTATTATTTAGTAAAGAAAAAATCCATATAATTAATCTTTTTTCTATTTATTTTCTATATTCTTATATAGAACTCTTCATCTACATGAGATCAATACAGTCTTAAAATGGCCACTACTATCGAGCCCCCTTAATGATAAACATAGTCTCCAAATTAATCAGGAATATTCATAGAAGAGGTCGTTTATTTTGTTAAATTAGTGACAGTGTAATCAAACAACCCATGTCTATGTAAAAACACAAAATAAGGCAGACGAAAACACATTAAACGCAATTCTCAAACAATTTTACAATCCTTATAAAAAATGTAATGAATGTAATAAAAGTACTTTTCTAAGATCGACCCAATTTTGTCATATACAATGTAATACACAAAAGGTTACAAGTTCAACCACCTAAAGGTTTATTTATAAGAAAAATATATAAATTTGAAATTTTACAGCAGATATCAATAATTCTAAAGGTACAGTGTATGTCATGCTATTGTAGATTCACGTCTACCCCCCAACTGCACACATTTAAAAATTTGTACTCGACCACTGGACTTTAAAAATAGATGTTCAAATATTATGTAAAAATGTTTATTTTTCTTTGAAAATCATCAAAAAGGAAAATTCCAGACCAATGCAATTGTTTCGATATAATTTCCTTTGACTTGTATCTTTCTCAATAGACATGGAGGCTGGCCAGTCCACACACACATCTCTCTCTCTCTTTCTCTCTCTCTATCCTCTGTCTTTCTCCCTTTCTCTCCCCTCTCTCTCTCTCCTCTCCCCCACCCACCCTTCCTCTCTCTCTCTCTCTCTCTCTCTCTCTCTCTCTCTCTCTCTCGTTTTGATCACTTGTTACGTGTTCGTACCATCTTTCCCAACCTTTGATCTTTTGATCTTGAAGTATTCCCTCATTTGATACGAATCTCTACAAGTGTTATTGAATTTTCTTCTGCTTAATGAAATCAAATCACTAAATCTGAGCAGCTCAAATCTCTAAACTCAGACAGATGCGTGACGGAGAGAACTAGAAGTTTGTTTTCAAAATCTGTTTTATTAGCTCAAATTGTTTTCAAATTCTGCTTGAGTGCGATGTCATGAGATATGAGGTGGCGCAATTACATTAACGTCATTTATAAACAAATATAGCGAGACCGGTTTATTATGTTTAGAAGTCAAATGATAAGATATGCAATGTAATATTTACTAAGTCGATCTTACAGAGTCCGGAAATGGTTTAATATGAAGGGGTATCTTTTGCGTCTAGACCGGACGTGATTTCAAAACAATGACAAAAAGATTTAGCACGCTAGCTTACAGTAAAAAACAACTTAGCCAACCCTTAACTGTGACATAAGCTACTACTTATATGGACTACTTTAGTGTTTTGGAATATTGTCGATTAAATATTTTCTATACTATATACATGTACTAATTTACATCGATCCCAGAAAAGGAATGTAGGCTGTATAAGAGCAGCAGCAGGATATTGATATTAATTGCACACGATTTATCTCGTAATAATCTGTATAATTATATTATATGTGTATCACATGAACGTGATACGGATTCAAATGTGGCAGTGTTTTTCTCACATTCAGATGATATACATTCATGAGAGAGAGAGAGAGAGAGAGAGAGAGAGAGAGAGAGAGAGAGAGAGAGAGAGAGAGAGAGAGAGAGAGAGAGTTGTATCTATAGGCTTAATGATTCAAAATGATTATTTGCATATAAAGTGATATAAATTTCTTTTCCTAATTTCTCTGATCATTCCATCACTCGATGAAACTCTCAATCGCACACCAAAAGTAAGAGAGCTCCTTAAACGTGGTTGGAAAAAAAAAAGTAGTCACTTGAGGAAACACCTCCTCACACCTCGAATGACCTTTTCTTTCGATCCTCCAAATTAAGGGTGGTGTAGAGTATTGACAGTTGTGGACTATTTTCGTCGCTGTTTAGCCATCAAGTATCTCTTTTCTGAGGAGTGTCATTCAAAAAAAAAAAACGACAAGGAGCTTGCATCAGCAGCATCCATCTTCATTAAATCGTCCTTAAGGTTCCATTCATCAAATGGCGGGCGGACCGATTCACCTCCTGGTTTGAACTTTGACCTGGTGATTTTCATAATCTTGGTCTGTTTTTTTTAAGGTTGCACCAAGCCATTTATCCCAAAGGTTCCTCGCAGATTCTATAGATATTTTTCATACCGCTGTAAATGGTTTTGTTGGCTGTTAATATCTTTTCATTTAGGGTGTTTGGAAAGGGGGAAAAGATATTTTGAAAACAAGACATTTTGTTAAAGTATAGATCTAATGTTAACCAGGGTGTTTTTAAGGTCGAGTTGATGCTATATTTCATAGCTTTGTCAGATTTTATATTTATACCTTTCTTCCCCCGAGTTTACAAACCACAATTTATAGCTTGCAATTGAAAAGATACACGTGACGAGATTCGAATGACATTTTCTGAATCGTTTACTGTTAATAGACTTATTTTTTAGTATTTTTTGTTTTAGCGCATTTCGTGTTGCTTCTTGTCCGCTTATTCAACTACACTTATAACAGTTGTCTCCAAATGTACGCTAATTAACAGTACTCTTCAGAAGAGGAAAACGACGCTCATAATTGAGTGTGCTAAATTATATATGTTTCCATGGTAAAATATTCATTCAGTATAAAAAAAGCTTTAAACAATTACATGTATTACCTTAAACGATTCTTAACTATCAGATGAATAGTTTTATTCTCCTTTAGTATACTTTTTGACAAATAAAAGTATACCGGGTACTTCTTAGTATACTTTAAGCATTCATTTTTCTATACTTTTGAGTTGAACATATCTTATTGACTACCCAGGTATTAAATGCCAAAAAGGTCGGACACAAGTTCTAAAAAAAAAAACCTTAGTCCTCTTCTTGTTGTCGTGATTCATAGTACCCATCAAACAACACTTATCATTCTGCCCCATAATAAAACACCATACATTGTAGCAAAGGCATAATATTAACAGAAAGCGACATAGTGAATTATAACGTTGAGTAATGATCTCGTATTCGGATGAATAATTAGTCATTACTAGCTCTGCTATAATAGCCCGGCTTCTCGCGGTCTTCGCTTCGCCTCTAAATCCCGCGCTCTCTTAATTCCTTGGGGCAAAAGTCCACACCGAAGAGGCCTGCAGAAACCCCATAAACGTTACCCTACACCGGCGTTTTCGATCACTCACAGACTCCATTAATCGGGCACATCACGCCGAGCTGTTTGAGAAAATTAACATGAAAAGTCTTAAGTTACAAATATAACGTTATTTACGGCAAGCTGATGCTATGGACCGGACGACGGTTTAGGTTACGCTTTTGGTTAAATGCTCATTTGTATGGTCGGCTTATCGGCCATTTCCGTATTTGCGACACGTTACTTATTACGTTACCTAGGATGAAACTTCAAATGCATGATGGGAATTCTAAGACGAAATTTGACAGTCCGAAAAAAATCTATATTGTAATTTTCATTCATAGCAATTTTAAAATTCTTTTTGTTTTCTCTCTCTTTTTTGAGATTGAAAACCTAGGAAAATTATTAGTTAAATAAGATCATTAGAAAATTATCTCCCTTACTCCAAACAGCATTTCAACCAATGGTATAAATGTAAATATTTACATCATATATTTTCTACCAATCACAAAGGAGAGAAAATGACAGTCCGAAGACTGTAAATTATTTCAAATTTGTATATATACAGTACCATCTTCCAAGGAAGAGGTTGATAAATTTGAATTATAATTGCTCAACAGACAAGAATATCTCGAGAAGTCATTCCAAATAAATAACTTTGGAAATGAATACGTTTGACTAATATCAATGCAAAAGAAGATATTAGGAGAAATTGATATTCAGGTACTTATAAGGTTCTTTTTTTATTATTATTCAAAAACTTTTGACCAATAACACACGGACACATTAACATAACATTATTCACTTACACACAGTTGGTGGAGTTATATATACCCAGCAACAAGTTGGGCTAAGGGGTATTAAAGAAAGAAATTTGAGAAAAAAAAAACCCAAACATTAAAGACAAAAGCAAAAGTACAAAATACAACAATAACATATCTGAAATTTTCAAATAATCAATTAAATGACGCATGCAAAAATGGCTGTTGGAGGCGTAAGATTTTATAGATTGTGGTCTCATTACGAAAAACAGCCTAAAAGTAGACTTTTTGCAGTGGTTTTATCATTTCATCATACGTTCCTTTCTGGAGTATACATGTGTATTTCATCACGGAGTTTAAAAGTTACCGTTAATTGATTAATCGATGGTGTTTTAGATTGCCTGTACATGTATACAAGCAACTTGAAGGCCATTCATTTGTATTATTCATAGTAGTGCTTATTCTCAATGTCTTGTCCAAGTAATTTGGTACGAATCTTGCATGGACGTAGGTCAAATTTATCTATTATCATGCTAATCCAACTAAGAAAAAAAATGACTATACATTGTCTGTATATATAGATCAATGAAATAAATAAATCAATAAATAATTGATTTAGTGTTTAGCAAATAGATAATTTAAAATATATGACTGAAAAATAAATAAATAAACGCAGTACTACGTGCACTTGTAATCGTAGTTGGCGAGCGAATCGGCCGTGTGGATTATTATTTTTTTTTTGACATTTTTTTTTTTTTTTTTGCTTCTATGGCAGCAGTCAGCTCTGATTCCGACTTCTCGATCATGGATGTTGTTATCTCACAAAGAGCTGGCACACAAGTCGCCGGAATCACGCAGTCCAATATTTAGTTTCTCTAATAAAATAATTTAGATTGTTTGATAAAACCGTACTCAACGTGCGGCGGACCACGGTATTTACCAATTGTGGCCGAAAAAGAAGAAAAAATCTCGCTAATGGAATTTTCTTTGTTTCAGTGATAATGCTGATATTTCTTTAGGGACAAAATCCAGATATCTTTTTCCCCTTCTAGACAAAGTAGAGGATTTTTAACTACGCCGAACCGCGCTAGGCGGTTTGTTATGATAAGATCAGAGGGACCCCGAAATTAGCCCCTGGAGGGCCTAGACCGGCATTTAGTTATCTGCAATTCCTGCGGTCCTATAGAATTCTTTACATTTGAGATGCATCATAAACCCACTCTATCGAGCTGACAAATTATACGACGCTATACACACTTATCAGTTACCGCATTAAACTATTTTATCCGTCATTTCAATCCGTTGTCTATTCTTATTAACTTGAAAATGGCTGAACATGGAGATATCGTTCTGAAACTCCTTCAGTATTTTCGGGCTTAGGATGGTTTCAAATATAAATCAAAATGCGGAAGTCTCTACGAATATTAATAAAAGAAGCATGACAGGCTGAGATCCGGAATCTGCCGACAAGGGATGAAATCAAGTTACATTGAACTGAAACAATGTGAATGAAAGTTATAGGAAAAAAAGTTGCCACCGTCAATGTGGTTGATTCATAGAAAACTTAAACATGTGCAAATTTACAAATTGCGATGCCACATTATCAAAACGTATGCTAATTTTCTTTTGCAATATGCAAAATGAACGGATTTTCATTTGACTTCAGGCGTCAGTGTTACTTGTACTAATGTAGGTATTAATGATAAAATTTGATGGAAGAGTCTTAGACTATTAAATTTGATGTGCAATGCATATGAAAACTAAGGTATGGTCTTGAATAAATACCAATCTGTGTCAAACTGAGTCTTGAACTTAGTCTTTGTTAGGTTTATTACCGTCTTCCTTGGAAGACGTCGGTATAAAGAGTTGAAATAATTTACAGTCTCCGGGTTGTGCACTTCCTCTCCTTTGTGATTGGTAGAAAATACATGATGTGAAAATTTACATTTATTTCATTTGTTAAAAAACTGGTCGGCGCAAGGGAGATAATTTTCTGATGATCTTTTTCACGTACGATTTAACAATTATCGTAGATTTCAGATCTTAAAAAGCGAGAAAACGAAAAAACAATAAAAATTGCTACGAATAAAATGAAGGCTTTGATTTTTCAGTACAACTAGTTGAAAGCAATATTCTATAATATCTATTGAAATTTTTTGTTCTTTTCTTTTTGTTTATGCATATATTAAAATGTGAAAATTTGTTGTGGTATGTCTAATATCAGTAAACAAGTTTGCATATTAGATACGGTAAAACTAATATCAGTAAAGAAGATACTGAATGCTGTGGTATTAAGTTTGATTTTATCAAAATAATACGACTTTTCTTAAGATCTCTTGTTCCCTTCTATAGTCGATCTCAACTCACAAGCAAATGGTACGCATTTCTCAATTTTAGTCATGCACACTTAAGGCACACATAAAAAAGTTCCAAACGCCATTGCATGTAGAGGAAGGCGACATTTGCATAAAAAAATTAAATGTTCTTTGATAACTTTTTTCTGTTTAGAGTTTGCTTTAAAGACGGTAAGCTATTTTAAAAAGCTAAACTTGTTCTATATAGGAATCTATATGCATGGATGAATTTCTTTAGCGGAACCGGAAGCTGCGTGGACTGGTGCTCACGTACCAATCATGCTCGCGCCATATTTATTTAAAATTTAGCGCATGAACCTGGTTATAAAGGAAATTCTAGAAGATAAACAACAATGCAAACACTCTCCCATTATAAGAGAAAATGACTGGCTGCATATTCTGTAAGTTGGTTGTTCCGTGGAAAGCTTTCATCAAACACCGCTCGTTTGCCTCCCTAAATGATAGACCCGCCACAAGTATGGATTGTAGAACGTGTCAAAAATCCCTGATTGATGAAGATTTGGTGCGTGCCGTAAATCGATGGCCGAACTCTGCAGGAGTGACTTATTGAAGACAATGGGAATCATCCCAAGGTCTTAATAAAAATTGACAGTACCGAACCAGGCGCTAGTCTCACTTTGATGGAATTTACATAGTATCCCGTCCACACTACTAGGTGATACAGGGCTAATGTTTACTTGAATATAGAATGAATCCAGGGTAAACAGAAGTTGAAATGTGTGTATTTCTTGATACATTAGCAATCTCACTCAATTTTTATACTTTCATGTAAAAAAACGGAGATCCATCAAATGTATAAAAATGTTAACGATTATAATACAGCGATCATGCAATGCTATAACCAGCTAAATGTGCCTAACATGTTTTTTCATGTAAATAATCAAGCACGTGAGGACATCATGTGATATAACAAGTGTAATTTTATCGTGGATTCACGTTGATTCTTGCTACAACATATTGTGCTAGCCTAGATTTTGCATGTTCAAATAATATTGACCCATATTATAACCTAATTTTAAAAAAGACTCCGTGATATTCACGTATTTAAGTAATAAGAATCACGTGAAGTTCTTGTATCTGCAGTGTTAAGCTTGAAGCTACGTTCGTTCATTCAACTGTCCTTCCGTTACCTGGCTACAATGTGTTTACCGTATACGTAGAAACATTAATCAAAGCGATAAAGTATAATTTCAATGAAAACTAGACCAAATGATGCTAGAATCTACCATTATTTACACAGTTACACGTCATTACAATTGTTTATCTAGACTTTTCTCGCTTGATAACATTGCATGTATTTTGTTTTACTAAATATATACCCCCACAATCCTCGGACTATAATAGCCTTCAAATCGTTTTGATAAAAAAAGCAATTTTCAGTAATTAGAACAAAAAAGAAAAATCAGATAAAAATAATCTTTTCAAAACCATACAATGGCTAAGAGCGATTGATTTTTTTAGTCACAATTTTTTGTGAATGTATCGCAATGCAATAAAAACACAAACAAAAAACTCCACTCCTGATGACAAATATCTTTAATATTGACATTAGCGTTCAATAGAGAAGGAGAACGCAACACAGGCTGATTTTTAACTGGTTTTAGTGTGCAGTACCTTTTCAGTTGATAAATTTGCGTTTGTACTTACTTCAGTAAAGTTAAACATAATTATTTAATTTGAGGCGCCTTGATAATTGAACATTAATGCAACAAAACAAAAAAATTCCGAAAAAAAAACAACTTTCAATACGTATTTGTTAATTAAGAGGGCATTTGTTATGGGGTCATTGAGTATAATGCAAATTAACATGTGAAAGTTCTCTTAATTTGAAAATAGTTTTTGAAGGCCGACAAATTCGCTGTATTTACGAAAGCCCATTGAGTTCATTTTCGTAGGTAAACAAAATATTTTTTATCGCGAATGAACGCGAAACTTTCGCGAATAAACGCCTAACTTTCGCGAATAAATAGGAAACTTTCGCGTTTTATCGCGAAAGTTACGCGTTTATTCGCGATAAAAAAATTTTTTTTTACCTACGAAAATGAGCTCAATGGGCTTTCGTATGTATTGAATATAATTTAACATTTTGAATTCATGTGTTATCTATACTTGTACTTGGACTCACGGTATTCTTATACGACTAAGTAGTAATTGATTTAACATTATTATTTTATTTTCGTCTCATATACAAATACCACATGCACATTTACATTAATAAACATTTTGATAAATTCAAATATTATTTCCTTATTGCGACATGCATGATTACGAACTAGTTGATTCTGTCTTCACCCCCACCCTTCCGCCCCTACCCCCTTTGAATAAGACATTTTTCTATTTTACCACCACGACGAGGACACGAATGATTTGCTCTGTGCATGACCTCTCATACCCCCCCCCCCCCCCCCACACACACACACCACACTTAAAAGATATACGGGAAGACGATCCATTAGACTAAGTATATACTACCAAGATGTCGATATGATGTACTATTAGCTGTATTGATTGGATAATGTTATGGTTCATAATCATAAGATTTATTTACACTTGTACTTATATGTATACTTCAGCCGAAATACCGACTCCCAGGCGCCCTTAATTAATGGCCGTCAAGTACATTAAGGTGCATTGGTCGTTTGGTAAGGGAGATAAATAATCATAAATATCATAATTTTTCTACTTGAAAAAATAAATTAGGACTAAAAGGCATTTTCTGTCATGTTTTGTCCTGTAAACTATGCTGAAATTATCGGCATTTTATTTGTCGTTTAGATATTTATTTTTTTGAAAAGCCATTATTTTTGCATGAATGAAAAGTGGGATGATGCACCTTAACACTGAAAAGAACGATACAGAGGGAAAGTGCATGTACTGTCAATAGGTATGGATATTTAACATATGTTCGAAATACAGACATGAATCCTTCAAGAAAATAAATGTAGATTTTGAACTCAGCTACACCGGAATTTGCCGATGAAATGAAAGCCATTTACCAAGTGGTCCGCTCCAAATCTCTAACAAATTGTTACATGATTCAAGAGCTTTTCACTTTTTATATCAATTCCTCATTATATTACTTAAATCTTAAGAGTAATGAACCAAAATGAATTGTTAAACTTGGTCAATGTTCAATTTCTTCATTACGAAAGACATACGTCTTATAGCACTTATAATAATGAACAAAACACCAAAAATGGAACAGATTACCGAGATTGTTTTAGAAACGGTAGAAACAGGATAAAAGGGGGGGGGGGCTTGAGAAGCAAACGTTTGATAAGTGTTGCAAATTAAAGCAAATAGCTTAATTGAGTGTTTCTACCATGCTTGTAATGAGGCTATCTGTTTAACCAAAGACATATACTGACTCTTTGAAACCAAAAAAAAAAAAAAAAAAAAAAAACACACATAAATTTTCGAATATGATCCTGTTAAAGTTCATGATAAATGGGGCGCCTGTAAAGTGCGAAACGAAATCGAAACGAAACGAAACGAAACGAAACCAATCGAAACGAAACGAAACCAATCGAAACGAAACCAAAAATCGAAACGAAACGAACCCAACGAAACGAAACGAAACCAACGAAACGGAATAAACAAAACCAAACAAAACTGAAAATCATTAATGACTACATAAAAGTGATAAAATATTTTCATTTAAAAAAAAATTTAAACCATAAACACAATGGCCTTTATCTTTCCGTTGTTCTGAATTCTTAAGCCGCTTACCTGGTATTTGCAAAAATTATAGAATGATGTAAATAACTGATGTACATTCTAATATTTTTTATGCTTCTGATTTATTTCATTAAAGGGATAGTCAGACTTTTTGGTGAACATGCTGCGCTAAAGAATGAATGATATATCGAAATCGGTTATGATTAAGTAACAACGGAATAAACATAAGTTTTATCTATCCTGAAGTATTAGTATAATTATATTGTACACTATGCATTAAATGGTATAATGTGAATGAATATTGTAATCTTTTCTAATCCATATTTTCTTGATCAAAATATGAACAGTTTCTAAGGCGAGGCAAGCTACTGACAACAAGTTGATAAAAAAAGGACTATCAACAGTCTCGTTTGAAGTCATCTTTTCGTAAGTTCTATGGTCGATACAACGACCTTGTCAGCAAATACAATCTTCCACTGGGCCGCATGCTGACTGACGTTTTTCATACTAATTGTTAGACTATAATTAATCACCTAATTGTCTACGGACTTTTGCGGTTTTTATTTTCCCGTTTACGACAAAAAGCAAACGGCGGGTGTGACCGGTCAGCAGAGGATGCTTACTCCTCCTAGGCACCTGATCCTACCTCTATCCTTTTTTAGGTCCGTGTTGCTCTGCTTTGAATTCGTATTTCGTTTTATGGATTTTGAGATGGTTGACGGTTTGTTATTGTCATTTTTCACCAAAGCATTTCATCATCGCTGTGTTTAGACATATAGATAGAGAGATAATACTGATTTTTTTCGAAAACCAAATTATTTTGTCATCGCTGTTTAAACTATGCAAATCAAATCATTTTACTCGTTATTTTATTGACTATGTGAACCCAATGTGTGTTTGTGTGTGTGTGTGTGTGAGAGAGAGAGAGAGAGAGAGAGAGAGAGAGAGAGAGAGAGAGAGAGAGAGAGAGAGAGAGAGAGAGAGAGAGAGAGAGAGAGAGAGAGAGAGACAATGATAAAACTTACGAAGACATTTAATATTTTTCTATCCAAATGAAATATAAAAATTAAACGAATATGTGCAATACAATGTGCGTGTGTGTGCGAAAAAGAAGGAGAGAAAGAGGTGATTGTGTTGAGGTAGTATACATGAATAATAGCGCTTTATTCAATAAAGTAAATTTTGTTCAAATACTGCGTCCAAATTCATTCTACATCTCTTGAAACAATTCTTATTGTATTGTAAGCAACTGGTCACCATCTAGTATGCTCTAAATCTTTGGTTATGATGATCGTATGAAAGTTCTAATGGCTAAAATTTTAAGATCCGATAAACTAATCAATTACAGATTATAAAAAGTCAATTTCTTCTAACTTTCACAGTGTTAAAATTCCGTGAGACAACTTATCAGTAACGCCACGTAAACTTGAATTTAATATTGCCTTCTTTAAAGAAAAACCCATGTGATCGGATTATAGACCTATATACACACTTTACAATATTTCAAATGCACTTGTTTTTACACTAAATAATTATATTACATTTTCCAGTGTTTTGCCTGTGAAAAAACTACGTATCGATTTTGTACAATATAACCCATAACTTCAAATGACGCCAAATTGAGGCACCAGCGGGCTTTGTCTATTTATATTTTTTAATAATCAATCGTGTGGTGGCTTAAAATTATGTAAATATAAGTAATAAGGAATCATTCTTTGAAAATTATGAGGTGATAATTTCGGTCGGAACGTGATCAAATCTATCATAAACTCTTCGGGCTTTATTCGATTTGATCACGCCCCTACCAAAATTATCGCCTCATAATACTCAAAGAATGATTCCTTTTTCCTTAAATATACCAAACAAATCAACAAAACATTTTGTTTAATTCCGTTTCGTTGGTTTCGTTTCGTTTCGTTGGGTTCGTTTCGTTTCGATTTTTGGTTTCGTTTCGTTTGGTTTCGTTTCGTTTCGATTGGTTTCGTTTCGTTTCGTTTGGTTTCGTTTCGTTTCGATTGGTTTCGTTTCGTTTCGTTTCGTTTCGATTTCGTTTCGCACTTTACAGGCGCCCTGATAAATGGGATGAGTTTATAATTATTTAAACCTGGTTCATTCAATGGTCCCCTCGCGCTAACATCCGCGCGTGCCAACGAGAGATATTAATACGCATAAGTTGTAGAACTTGTTTATCAATCGTTGTAAAATAAGTTAAGTTCAGTTTTTAACCTGGTGCGATGCGTACGTGGAAAGATTTCAATTATATCGCATTGTTGTGGACCTTAAAGAAAGAACGACCTTGACATATTCATGTATTTGGAACTTTCCCAACCCTAAATGTAATTAAAAAAGGTCAAGCTACATACATCGTATATATTTACTACAGGTAGTTAAAAAAAATGTGAGATCTAACCTGCCGTGCGTACCATGGATTTCCAGGTGTTGGATATCAACTTTTTTTCACATTGGCCTTATAATTAGTACACGTACTGTATGGTGCAGCATAATCTCTATAGAAAAGATATAGCAAAATCATAATGGTATCCCGTCACCTTAAACAGACCACGATATACTATTACTGGTGTACATGTAAATATGAGTACTAATTATTGCTGCAAACGCTTTGACGAATGTTAAAAAAAAAATCGCCTTAGTTTGGATAATGCCATATTCTGACTAGAAGGCATGCGATGCTGTTACCGTGGAGATCACATGATATAATGTATTTATTGCTATACTATGTATTTTCTTATTATTTTGAAAGTCAGAGTATATACCGCTATATCTATGCCAGGCAAGTGTTTTCATTGGTTGGTTAAACTTGCATCTCCTCAATTATCTTTTAATTTTTTCCGTCCAAAAATTATTAGTAAACTGCCGAAATTATTGTTAACAAGTTATATGAATTGCATTGCATGTTTGTCAGAATCTGTTTTAAAAAAAGCTATAATTACATGTATATCTGCGCTTTAAAAATCCACAAAGGAGAGAGAGAGAGAGAGAGAGAGAGAGAGAGAGAGAGAGAGAGAGAGAGAGAGAGAGTTAATTGATAAGCTATAATAAGAATTAACAGAAGAATAACAAGATCTATCTTATGTGTTATAGACGTATCGCGATGTTATATTTAAAAGATAAGATACAACTTTCTGTTATCACATGTGACGAGTGCAACAAAAATAACGTTTTTAAGGAGATTAGCAAAGTTTCCACTTCGTGACAAGGGGAGAAAATAGCAGGCTTAATAATGTCTCAAAATGGCTCTCACTTGTGTTTATTTTGATAACAAGGGTCTCAAAAAATGTTTTTTCTATGTGACGCAAGGAATTGTAAAAGAGCTACAAAGCGGAAGCAAAAAGCATAATCAGACAAAGTCAACAAGATTTCTTCAGATGAGAGGCTGACATTATCATAAAACAAGCAGATATAACGTTTCATGTACTTCAGAAAAAACAGAAAAAACCTGCAGATTTCAAACGTAAAAAGTTTATTTGCAATCCGTGTAAATTAAATTAGCAACAGTTACAAGCATATGGCTTGCGATTCCCCTTTCAGACATTATCAGTCGTGGGATGATGGCATTTTGTATGTTCATCTGGCCTCGCCGCCTGCCGTAGCACGTGCATTTACCTGAGATAATTCCGATATTATTTCTTCACCTGTTGATGAAGAGTTTTAAAACGGCATTTTGTCAATACAACATCCCGCCGCCTGGCAGTGTCTTGGATTGAGAGAAAGAATGGTCAAACCGGGATCCTCCGGTATCGATTCAAAAAGGGGGTACCTACTGTCTGAGATATTTATAGAGACGACACGATTCCACACTGCAAAACCAAAAGTTAAGCGGACGACACTAAAAGGACTAAGGGGTCTGCTCTCTGGATATAACGTGTAACCATGGAAGGAGTTTCATGCAGTGAGATTTAAGCCGAGTGTTCTTGGAGTTTTTATTTTCACTTCTTTCCTGGATACATTTCGGAATTCATTCATCTTACCGTAGTGTCACAGCAATTAACGCGTTGCGTTACGTCACAGCTGAATCTTCCTGAGTGTTTCTTTTTCCGTAGCACACTATGAAAACTGTCAGTTAACTGTGTGGAGTATTTTCTTGAAAAAGTCACCATGATTCTACTGTGTTTTCTGGCGTTTATTTTTTTACCCGTGGTCAGGTGTTTTACGGAAGTCCAGATGGCGCTAATGGTTCCAAACGACACTTCTCGTCTGTTTTCAGTGGACAAAGTACTCCCGGCGGTAAACCTAGGAATTCTCCAGGCCCGCAGCTTCTTGCCCCCAGACGTCAATTTCACGGTCCGCTACGCCGACTCCAAGTGCCACACCGGGGTGGGGATTAATGAGGCCATCAAATTATGGTACGCCGGGAAAGTACACGTGTTCTTTGGCCCCGTTTGTGACTATGCTGTAGCACCAGTAGCCAGACAGGTAGGTCAAAGGTTAAGCCTAATTGAAGGCCAGGTCACGGGGTTCCTTGCAGTACTCTACTTCAAATTTGGCCATTAATTTTGAAGCAACCCCCTTCCCCGTGTCTCTCGTTGACTTTCTATTCAAAAATCCTGTTTTCTAAGGACATACCAGGAATATTACCTTTTAAAGTAAACTTAGATAAACTCGCTAAGAAGAAAGTTTGCATAGAAATAACTCATTTCATATTTATTATGCAGAATTTATTTGCGATGGAGATACTTTAAAACAACTTTTTAAAATAATCCAAATTCAGACAATGTTATTCTCTGTATTTAGATTGATGCTTAGAACGATTTCTTGTTTAGATTATTAGTATCTCTTAATTAACATATTCCCATTGTCAGTAAAACTGTATCAAAACAATTCATTATCACCGTTAAATGCTGGGAAAAGGTTTCAGCTTTGCACTCTATAATACGAATAATGAACATTATCAATATTGATTCTGCTCTCAAGACATTTCGCTGACCAGATTTATATCAAAAGTATAAACTGACACCAACTTGTTAAAGCTTACACATTGAGTATCAAATTCTTTGTTAACTTTTGTTGTTGAAAGAAGAAATTTTGAATAGTCAACTTTTTATTTAATAATCATTTTCTATCTTTCTTTTTTTTTTTTTTTTGGTCTTGCATAATAAATGTAACATTGCGCTTTTAGGTGCATCCCATAAATATCATTCAATGCCACAAACCGTTCGTTTTTATTTGTTGACATTCAAGGTGAAAAATTAATGAAATTAAATAAACCTGTTCTGTAGTGAACTCATATAATGAAGTTGACACAGAACTGGTTACACTGCGGGGAATTTCGTGCAAACTGGCCTAGATATACATAACTTAGATGACTACATGAACAATATAAAAATCAAAAACATATATATATATACATGCGCGGATCCAGAAAATTTTTCCAGGGGGGGGTCCGAAGGATAATTGTGTTTGTCAGGGGGGGGGGGGGTCCGAGGCATATTTTCGATAATTTTACTATGTAAATTTAATAAATTTTCATTTTCCAGGGGGGGTCGGGACCCCCCCGACCCCCCCCCCCCCCCTCTAGATCCGCGCATGATATATCACTTAGTACTTCTCGGAAGGAAGCGAATTTCCCTGTGTTAATACATGTATACTTCAAGCCATGGTAAAAGTGTAAATTGACAAACTTATACTTATAGTTTGTGTGTACGTAATGAATGTAAGGAAATTGTACAATATAATGTGTGTATCAATCTTAAGGGAAAATGCAATCGACATTTGAATAATAAGTATAGTGTTTCTAACCGGTTGCTATTTAATATCAATATTGAATTATTATTAAACTAGACATACTTTACAATGTAAATTTAGTCATTATAAATTTCACGTTATACGAAGTCGACAACTTGGAACTGTCTTATATATAGAACTATAGCTCTACGGGATAAATTCGGGATTATATAGACCGTAGACTAAATCGAACAGAATACCCCCCCCCCCCAGTTTTCCAGTTGGTCACCGCAAACGAGAAGGACAGTGAAAATGACATATACCTGTACACTAGTTCTGTACTATCATAGTCACGGCACTATATACTATATAGCTATGTATCGCATTTTACCGGCGCAACCGGCATATATGACAAATGACTAATTTCTAATATTTTAGACCTAAACCTGAAGAAAATTTTGGAATCAATACTTTTCTAGTGACTCAAAGGTTGACTGTATTTGTTTAAAATGTGAAGTTTAATCACTACCAGGGTATTTCAAATTCTAGCAGATTACATTACATTGTAAATATTAAACGATACTTAAAAAATCAGTCACACCTAGGTAAAATACGATAGAGAATAATCACTACCAGGGTATTAGTATTTCAAATTCTGGCAGATTACATTACATTATAAATATTAAACGATACTTTAAAGCAATATGAGCTGTATTTTTTAGAATTTTATTTTGCTGCAAAAACCTGCTAGTATGATAAGTCTGCATGTAACTTACTGATCGTCCAATCAATCGTTTGATTTTTTGTAATTAATGTCTTTATTTCACTAATCGTAATTGACATCTTCGCATACTAAGAATAATACACTATCTGATAATTTCATTTCTGGTTTTGACACGCATCATTCACCTCTGTTTTAAAGTAGCAAACTACTATAAAAGGACTACGACCCACCCCCCCCCCTCCCGGAACATCGTATAAATATCATCGAATTTCAACTCTCAACATTTTTACTCCAAAACAAGATTTTTGCACGATAAAATATACAGCATTTTTTTTTTCAAGATACTTCATTACTCTTCATTCTTTTCAATTTCTTTCAAAAATGTCAAACAACACACTTAAAATCGTCACAGAAACAAATAAACAGATCATATTGACTGTCAAAATCGCAGAAGATAAATCTCGCAAAATCTCGCGAAATGGATGTAAAATCCGAGAGAGAAATAAAATGAGCATTGCGGTGCCTCTTAGAATGGAAAAATTGAATGAAGTATCGACTGGTTAGACCTTTTTGTGAGACATAAAGTTATCTAAAATCGGGAGTGGTTAACGCATGAAAAACCCTTTCTTCTGAAAATATTCGAGGCTACGTTAAATTCTGTCACGAGGCTTGCAATTGATAACTTTAAGTCTCCATTTTGGTAACCTTAGCAATACAAATAAACTATGCAATCAATGCAGCCTCGCCTCTTAGTTTGTTCACCTCATTTAGCGCTAAGTACAAGTTTTCAACCGATCGAATTTGAATCATATGTATGTGTATATATTTTAAAAAGAAAAAGAACTACATGTAAGTAGGCATTGATGATCATATTTATCCTTGTAACCCTCTGAGGACGTTTTAGGCAGGGGAAAAATCAGACCCACATAGAATAATAATCTTGTCCTGAAAGCGACCACAGATCTCCCTTACCATATTCCGACAGCAATTGTCAATGGTATTTACACGGCGGCCGCCTCGCCGCCATTGATTATGAATTCATCAAGGATCATGTTTACGTGAAATCTTTAATATAAGATGCTTGAATCAATGAATTCTCCTGGCCGTACGTATAAAGTCGCGTAATGTCGACACCTGGGTTAATAGAAGATGCCAGCTGAATCACACCCCCTTC
Source organism: Magallana ariakensis (assembly GCA_020458035.1). Lineage (NCBI taxonomy): Eukaryota > Metazoa > Mollusca > Bivalvia > Ostreida > Ostreidae > Magallana > Magallana ariakensis. The sequence continues at coordinate 41,165,173 of CM035811.1, read as the reverse complement.
TACTCCCCCTCCTTCCTTACGATATATACAAATCAATTGATAAATAATCCGATACATAAATTACCCCCCACCTCCTCGTCAACTATTTTCCCCTTAATATCAATTGAATCCCACCACCCCCCACCCCTGACCCACTTCCATGTATTGCGCACACCCTTTCTACTATATGTTCCATAAAACGTATACATGTAAATTTAACTCGAATTTGTCAAAAACATACAGGTCTCAAAATGCTATTTGTACACTGAGATTGGACTGTATACAGGGAAATATTCGCCCCGTTTTATTTTCGCCCCCCTTTGCCCTCGTTGTCAGCGAACGAATTTAAGACTGGGCGAATTCCAATGTATCAAATTATCTCTCATTAAACACAAATGTGCCTGGGCGAATTCAAGACGGGGCAAAACTGTTTGTAAGAGTAGAATGGCAAAAATTACACGGTTTTTTTTTTATTGTTCATTTAATATGTCAATTACGATAACTGAATAAATTAAGTAAGCTGTAATAAAGATGAAAGTATGGACCAACTGTTGATTAAACAAACCTCAATAATTCTATATATCTAACATGACTCGACATTAAATTTTCTGTGTTTGAGATAGTAATATTTCCCAGTAAACATGTATATATACTTTACAATACAATAGCGCGTAGTGATTATTACATAATACAGTGCCAGGTGTCTTCATAATTATTGACGTACATGTATTCTATTCAAGCTCCACTTAAGATAATTATAATAAGTACCTGTACATCATACAATCTTCAATTCATACGGTCAACCCAACAAACATTTAAAAAAAAAATTCTTGTTTCGTGATTTTGTATCACATGACCCCCACCCTTACTCACATACTCTCTCTCTCTCTCTCTCTCTCTCTCTCTCTCTCTCTCTCTCTCTTCTCTCTGTCTCTCTGTCTCTCTCTCTCTGTCTCTCTCTCTCTCTCTCTCTCTCTCTCTCTCTCTCTCTCTCCACCATTTTCACTGAATATTACCCCACCCATACACACTTCCTCTGGAGTTATTGAAGGTTTGTCCATTAATTATAGCATATAAATTATTACATGTAAAAAAAAAAAACGTGAATAAAATGTGAACCATAATAAAATAAAATTAGGTGTATGTAATACAAATTTGGGCAGATCTATTGTACAGATAAATGTCAACATGGTCAACAACATTTAGATTTTTTATCCATAAAGCGATAGGCAAATTGTTCTTTAATCCTCCTAATATCTTTCAGTGAGTATAGATTGGGCTCTTCCGGCAATCTTAACAATAATCATAATCGTTTAAACGTTTTCCAGAGTCCGTAATCCCTGCGTCAACGTGGGGACGCTTTTTGCTTGATTCAACTCATTTCCCAAATGCATTCCACTTGAATTATATTAAACAATGTTAGATGTGATTTTACTCATTTATAAAATAAATACAGAGAGATTAATCGAGATGCATCCATTCTTATTCAGCGGAAACGTCAAGTTTCGTTTGGAATCGATAAAAAAAATTTGATAGGACACATTTTAGGGAATGAACGAAATTAAGAAATCAATGTCGGGGCGACAGTGATTGCGTGTAGAGGGTGTCAAACGGAACAGCCCAATAACCCAGTAACACTTAACGCTGGAAAATCTAGACAAAATTGCAAAAGCCAAAGAAGAAACAGTGAGCTCCATTTGGTTTAATTTCTGTTTATTAGATCGTGTCAGGAGATTGAATTGTTTTCGCATCTGCACTTTTGACAAATGACATTGGAAAAAAAGAAAACAATAGCAAAGAGTGTTTGAAAAAAAACTCACACCCTTTTAATGTTTTTTGCGAGCGCCAATATTAAAACATTTCAGAAACCGATGTAAAGAGACACAGAACAATGAAAATGATAATACTGAAGTAAATTCAGCTTCTAATACAGGTGCATATGTACTAGGAGTCGAGGAACACACATGCAGGCTTCATCATTGCTAAGTTTTTAATTTTATCCAATTCTTCAACCTGTCCGATTCTCTCCTCTTAGTAATGCTAAAGTATGAAAAACAAGATAAGAACTCTAACATCAACAGAAAATAATTCGGAATGCATGGGATACAATGTGTTTTATTCTATAAACAAATCCTGTTTACATTGTGACGATGGCATTAAAAGCAATAATATTAGAAATACGGCGTCATGGTCTCAAATCCCAATATAGGGCGTCATAATAGGGATTAAAGCTGAAACAACTTGAAATTTGGAATTCCCTGTCACAAATACATATATTGTTGTGGGGAGCGGGAATTTTTTCCTGAGTATGTATAATTCTTCCCCTCCAACTTGATTTTCAGTCATTAGTACATGCATTTACATGTATATATTACCCACTCATTTTCAGGGTTTAAAATTTAAGATAACCACATTTCCCCATTCATGATTATGTGACACATTCCTCCAACCACTTTTATACCTTTCAAAGTGACAACATTATATTAGGTGTAGCAGTAATTGCAAAGGGTCTGAATTATCAGAATTTTGGCATCTTTTAACGCCACTGTGTTTGTTTGTTGAGTAAAATACCCTCGATCGGGCGCTAAACAACTACATGTATTAGCAGTTACATTTTATTGTCATTTTTACATTTTGAAACGCTTTGCATGAATTATTCAGAAAAAAGTTAAAACAATAATTATATGCAGGGTCACTAAGAGTACGAATATTTAATGGTTAGCATGAACATTCGATTTCGTGACACAACGTGATAATTTAACAAGACACGTTACCTTACAAAATCATACTCGATTTATATCTTGAAAGTAATTTTCGTTTTAATAAAAGTACATATATTAAATATTTCTGTAAAACACGGATTGTTTAGATTAGCATACATGTACACAGTAGTTTTGAATTTTTTTGTACATTTTCACTCGACATCGTACCATTTTATTCAAGATGTTATTAATAACTTCATGACGAGCATTTTTTGAATGTGTTTGAATTAACTTCAATTTCAGGCCAGGTTCTGGAATTTACCAATCGTGTCCGTGGGAGCTATGGCGGACGACTTTCATCACTTTCACCTAATGGATTATTTAACTCTGACACGCGCAGGCGTAGCAAACTTCAACATTTTCGCCACTTCCATACATACATTTCTGGACCAGTTTCAGTGGAAGAAATTTAAGATTTTTTACGAACAGAAAGGGATCTATGACTCTGAAGATTTTTGTAAGTTAATGAGCTCATCCATATATTACACAAACAGCAGCATGCGCAAGGACTATTACAAGTTGGGCGATCTAGGAGTCCTGGAAAATATAATGATCTCTGAAATTGGGATCGGTTATGGAGGTATGTAAAAGTTTGACCCGAGTCTACAAATGTCAATAAAGGCAACACCCTCATCCTATCACCCCATACAACCCCATATACCAGTGGGTTGTTTTTGTTGTTGTGGCGAATCACATTCCTCTTTGTTCCGAACCTAAACTGTCTTTTTAGTATAACTTGATTTGTAAACAAAGAACAAAAATGGTTTTTCTTTTATTGGAAAACATACTATGGATTTGATTTTGGGACAGCACAATATATAATAATATTGTGTTTTAAGATGTCGAGGTCATTTGCGGAATTGATGACCTTAAATGGTCATGGTAAAATCCCGATGATTTGTAAAGTTATGTCGAATTGATGCTAAAGGTTGGCTTTAAAACCAGTAAATTAAATGTGATTGCCTTCAACAAAGGCCTAAATATGTTTTTTCAAACGTTAAAGAAATCGTATTCCTGATAATGTGTGCAAGTCTTACAAGCTTTTAAAAAAGCCATTGCACTTCGAAAATATAAAGGATTAACAAACTTAAGTAGATGTTTCAAGTAGAAAATAAAAATCACGTAACAAAATTCACTAATTGCATCAGAAGTTGAAAAAAAAAATAAAAAACGACATTGTTATTCAACGTAAATGTTTGATGTTCGTTAAGTGAATAGTTTAGAAAACTGTAAGTTCAGTACACCAAGTTCAGTTGATGACGTTCGTTAAGTGAATAGTTTAGAAAACTGTAAGTTCAATATACCAAGTTCAGTTGATGACGTTCCTTCTTGGATAGTTACACAATCCCCTTCTTTGAAAAAAAAATTGAGTGAAATAAAGACAACTTAAATTGATCCTCTGCGATCATTTCTATTGTGACTGCGTTCTAATAGCATTGCATTATGGATTAAAGAATATGACTTCATTTAATTAATGTCGTCCGTTGTAACAATCCATTAACTGAAATATAGGACTTTGTCGGAAGGACAAAGGGTTCAAATAATACAATGACATTTCTCCCCATCATTAAACCTCTCTTTCTCAAATAATGGAATGAAAACAAATACATTGTAATCGTTGTGATAGAAGTCATAACCCATCTGTGTCTGATTCACTCTACGTCAATTGTTACATTACGATTGCATTATTGTTACATGTAATAATATAGGGGATTGGCAGTGATGGTTAAATGAAATTCTTTCATATATGAACTAAATTTTATTAGTGTTAATCATGGGTGGTTGAGTACAAATTATGTTTATAGCAGAAAAAAAGTTCGCCTAAAAGACGCGTGCGGCATTTATATTTGTTATATCTAACTTCAAATTGCCCTCCATCGTTTAATCAGAATATTTGCATTAGACCCACCACGTTTCTCTTCAATACATCAACAAAAGTTAGATTGACATAGATGCGTGTATGTCAGTACGTAATGCAGTTTACTTTGCAACTGAATAATTTCGTGACATCAAAAGAAATAATACTTAGTTACACGTACTGAACTCAATATTGGATATATATTATCAATGCTATAATCGGCCTTGTGCCGCTTATGCACCTAGTAATTAAGGGTATGGTTTTCACGTGCACGGGTCCCTGATCCGATCTTCTCTCCCTGGTGGCGCACTGATCTGCTTAAATCATACACAGTTCTGTAATTATACATGACTTAGTACTTGATTTTGTCAGAGAGTACTCGTAGATATTTACACTTAATTGAGATCATGTCACAGCGCATGTTAAAAATTATCCGTATATATACATGAATAATCTCCTATTGGTCAGTAACCAGGGTAACTTGCTTATAAGTGCATGTCATTTTGACCCAGTTTTCTGTCCAAAACCAGCCGAAAATAAAACAATGCAGGTCGAGTCTATAGCTGGGGTTATTTCTTGTATAAATTTTACTTATTAAAAACAAAATTCGTGAAAAGAAAAATATGTAAAAAGGGCAATTGAACATGTTGTTGACATAAACACAACGTTTTCGATTATGATTTATTTTCAATGATTGGCATGTAAACTCAAAATTTTGATCTCGATTACCCGCTTTGAAAAAAAAGAATTAAGTTCGTCTTCCATAACTTACTGTTATATACAGCTATAACTTACTGTTATATACAGCTATAACTTACTGTTATATACAGCTATAATGTACCGTTGTATACAGCTATAACTTACTGTTATATACAGCTATAATTTACCGTTATATACAGCTATAACTTACTGTTATATACAGCTATAACTTACTGTTATATACACTATAACTTACTGTTATATACACTATAACTTACTGTTATATACACTATAACTTACTGTTATATACAGCTATAACTTACTGTTATATACAGCTATAACTTACCGTTATATACAGCTATAACTTACTGTTATATACAGCTATAATGTACCGTTATATACAGCTATAATTTACCGTTATATACAGCTATAATTTACTGTTATATACAGCTATAACTTATTGTTATATACAGCTATAACTTACTGTTATATACAGCTATAACTTACCGTTATATACAGTTATAACTTACTATTATATACAGCTATAACTTACTGTTATATACAGCTATAACTTACTGTTATATACAGCTAAAAACTGAATTTTCATTTAAAAATCTAACACAATTATAGTACAATGTATCTGTAATAAAAAAATTCACAAAAATCTAATTAATTAACCAGGCAACACCAATCTTTCTGAATACATCTCCATTTACATGGATAACTTAGAATCAAATGAGTCCTGTCATTGAAGCATGTTTCTTTCTACTAGAATGTCATCCAGACACGTGTATCGTACATGAAATACAATCAACCATAAAATGGTTATGATTTTTTTTTGTTGGTAAAAATCAATTTTGATGATTATCTTGCCATGTCAAACTCATATCAGATAACGAAAAACAGTTAAAGGAATGGTGCAATATTTTGCCACCAAATTGTCATAGGTCACGTGATATCCAATATCCATCGGGCTCGTCCTTGTGATTAGCGATGTTACTAAGTATTTGATAAAATCACCCTTCCCAAAGGCAAGCACCCCGTCCAATGTGACTCCTCAAGTGTGTTTGCATAGATGGGGAAGAAATTTGATACGAAAGAAAAATTGAAATTTGTCAATATTTGAGAAAACATAAATAATAGACGTAAGCCTTTAACTCATTCCGGATATGTAGATAGTTTGTTTTTAACACAAATTTCAATAATAACAATCATGTTGGTTACTGTATCATTACATGTATACTCATGAAAAGTCAAGAAATTTTTCCTACTGGATTTTTGAAACGTTAAATAGCCGAATGGAATTCCTACAGGAGGTAGTATTATATTCGGTACATGTATCGTATAGGAAAAAATACGTTTCCTACATGAAGTTTTAGCAAGACACACCCAAATCAAAAGTGGTTGTAAACTCGGCAGCATTGGTCTATCACTTGATAGGAATTTTGAGGAAACAGCCCCATAAACGGATGGAAAGTTTTGTACCTATATATTGTCACAATTATTCCGACACAGTGCTAATAATAGATAAAAATTTGGTTATTCCATTATGCGCTGTATCAGTATTAATTGTAAATCTCTGTCAAAGTAAATAAAACTGGAATCTATAGTTTGCTTTGCAAGGCTGTTTCCAAACAATACAATTCCCCTCTTGCCTTGCTGGGTGTGCAGAAATTCACGCAAAAATCGCCCACAAAATTATTTATTTCTTATTGTAAATTCATTCATTCGCAGATAACACAAATGTAAAGAATGGAATGCGCTCTCGGAAATTAATTTTCCGTTAAGTATTTGGGCACTTGAATGACAATCTCCTTTTTTCATCACTGCCACAGTGTTTTGTGTGCTTGAATTATGCAACGTGGGTTTTCATTGTTCTACTGGACAAACAACTACATTGTTAATTGAGTACAATGATCGATATTTTTAGGTTCTTGAACTCCAAATACAAGCATGTCAACATGATTCCAAAGTTGTTAACAAAACACTGTGCAAACAATCTGCAAAGTCACGAACAACAGTAAAAATTGGCTATATTCGTAGCAGTGTGAAAGATGGTCATAATTTGATGACGTCATGATTATTCTTTAGTTCGCTTAAAATGTTGTAAAAACAATGAAAACGATTGACTGTTGAAATCGAAAATGCTGGAAAAAAACCCAATGAACTACGATTACTTTAAAATGCCATATTTTAAAAAAATATATATATATTTTTATCTCTACTCACCCAGTTTTTAAATCGATTACGTCATATATGATTATTCTGAGTACAAAGAGATTTGGTGTCGAGCGAAAGAAGGAAGAACCAAATCCAATAAGTTTTAAAAAATACTTAGAAGCATGTTTCACACGGATAATTACTTGTATACTCTTTGTGAATCAATCTGTTTACTACCGTTTCTTTGACATTGATGTGAATATCATTAGAGGTCGGTTACGTCATCAAATCCAATAAAGCACTTTTTGTAATAGTTATCATTAATTAAGAGTAAATTCAGATTATCTTAAGCAATTCAGAAGAAGGTAATTTTTACCACAGGTTGCTTGTAAAAGAATCCCCTCTGGAAAAACCGGGATCAAAAAATTAGATGAAACGAATAGTATACAAAACCCTAAGTAATTATTATGGATACATGCCGAAACCTTTCTATTCTTACAGATATTGTACAATCCGAGGCGCTTCAGTGCCGATAATAGTACAATATCCGGCGGAATTGGCAGTTTCAGACTTATAACTTACTTTAAACATTTTGTCTCATTTTGTCTTTTCGTTGCTTGTGATCAGTTTTTACGATCGTTCTGCTTCATTTCATTTACCTGGCACCATCCAATAAACTTAAATAAAATAAAATCTTCAATTGCCAAAAATGAAGTACTCACTCTTGCGTCTGCCATTATACTTTTTTTGAAGAGCTACAGCTCTATAGAAACCTCAGAATATGTCAATTGCAATTGTTTGCTTTGTGGTTAAAATCTGTCATAAGATCAAGAAGCTTGACGTACAGGTTGGAGATAGTCGTAAATGCTGGAGAGTGTCGTAAAGGTTGCGAATTGTCGTAAAGGTTTAAAACTGTAGTAAAGGTTTGGAGATAATCTTAAAGATTGGAAATTGTTGTAAGAAGGAACATTTAACAAAATGTCGATAAAACGAGGTTTTTAGAACAACTTTAAGATTCATACATGTATAAATATAGGCAATTTAACCTCACTAAAATGAATGATCGGATGAAACTAACATTATAGTAGGACATCAAAACTTACCCTAATTTAAATCTAGTTTTTGATTTTTATATGCGGGACTCATTTGTACAAGTTGCTCAGATACAACAAAACTCGCTTAAACCTCGACTCGCAGAGCTCTGTTTATTAAACATGTTCTTTTTTCTTAAGCACGCTGCTTCAAAGAAATCAATTCACGGCCAACATTTCAAAACCACTGTGACCAGCGATAATGAAAACTCTCCTCGCCCAGTTTTCATTATTTCCTATTAATACACAATTCTCTGGACGGTGAGTTTAGGAGTAGTGGGTAATGGTGCGTAAAGGGGGTAACTAGGTCTGTTTTAGCGACGGAAAATTCCCGTGTTTCTAAAGAGCATTAATTTTGTTCTCGTCAGCTCAGAAAATATGAATTTATCTTAAATCTTAAACTGTTTATTTTTCTAGTTACACACATTTTATGTGCATAACTATTTATTTTTATTATAAATATAAACAAAACTGATACATCTTTATCAGATCGGTTCTTTCATCTTTATCTGTAATGTGAGGGTAACCATTATCAAAATGAAGGTACGAGATAAACGTTAAGTAAATTCTTGAGTTAATTACAGTAACTGAAATACACTTTTGATGTAAAGATCATTGAATTTCATTAATTTATTTCTCGATGACTTAGAACATTGGTCGTGATAGCTAAAGTTTAATTAAACTCCATTTATCATTAAGTAAACGTGTAGACATATTTTGTTGAAGTCCATACACACGCACATTTATATGGAACAAATTGTTTTAATATATGAAGAAATAGACACGACTATGTAAATACATGTACATGTATATTATCTAACTTATTAAACTATTTGGTCTCGGGTTATATGGATTAACCCGTAAATAACACTCATTACCAAGTAGTTTATACCTAATTTAAAAAAAAATCGTGAATTTGTGTTACATATCAATTCTTTTAGATTCCTCTTTTACTAAAACAATTTAGGCGAAAAGTAGATCTGAAATTCACATTGCTTCTTTCCGTGCTTCGTCTACGAATGTAGTTAATTCGTTCTCCAGTCACAATCGTAGACCTATTTGTTGCGGAATGACATTTTCCATTTACTGCGGTCCTGGGAGAAAGCGAGGTCGGCTAAACGTTTTGATTAATGCCTCGCGATCATTGCAGAGATAAATACCCGGATTCGTCTTTCAGATCATTGTCCAATGTACGCTTTTTTTGTCGGAAAGAAGATTCGCGTGTCGTGCCTTCTTGCGATTAAATTAGTAAAATATATATCATGACTGGCGGATTCGGGTGTTTGTGTGCCGCGCTTTTACACTGTAAATGGACAATATGTTCTCAGGTTTGTCGAAAATGGCTGACATGTTCAGGATCGCGCTGCACTGTGATGATAGACTGGGGCTCAGATGTGATGTTCTTTTGTCATGAATCAAATTTAATCCTAATTTTAACGAGTTGAAGTAATGTAGCTTCCTCCAGGAATTGATTAGTGACTTGTTAGAGGATAAGTACTTCATCACATTTCCTCTGTAATTAAGATTGGTTTTCCACTCTGTTTTATTCTGTGCCAACGCGTGTAATCGTTACATGATTACGATAGTCGGTTAGCAACACACAGTATGTCAGTAGCTAATTACAACGTGGTTAACTGATAGCAACCTGCAACATGAGTGTTGCGTAACATCATGACGTCCAGCAACATGCTAGAATATGGCCGTGGCAACTTTAATGTACATGAAGTTCAATGTAGTTTGTATCCAATCATAAGATGACTACTGGCGTGCGACCAGTTCTCGCCGAGTACCATTTCTCGCCAGTGCATTGTTACGTCATTATGTGTTGATAAAATGACATAACAATGCACTGGCGAGAAATGGTCTTCGGCGAGAATTGGTCGGAGTAAGGGTTTCCATAATAATCCCTCATGATAACACCTTTTACCCTGAAAGCCTATTTGTTGGGTTTTTTTTCTCTCTCTCTCTAATTTTCTGATTTACAAAGAAAGTGTTTTCTTGTACATGTAATTAAGATCTTTCGCGAATAAGAATTATATATTAAAGAAACACTTGAGTCTCATGCAATGTTTTCTCGTTAAGGAGGCGGGGGGGGGGGGGCAACAATTTGACCGACCAGATTTACCTTAAAATTTTAGAGATGATTTCTTTAGCCATAAACTAATATTTAGGGGGAAAATCCAAATATTATTATAATAGCTTAAAAATTAATTGAACACCTATCTGTATTATTATACAGAGCTCTTTTTAATGAGATTGATACACTAGTAGTCTTAGTATAAAAATGGCCTTGTCTACTCAGTCCCCTGAAGTTTGCGTATCCATAATAATAATTATAGTACTTACAGTGCAGTACGGAGGAATATAATATAAATTCTTCGTATGATCGATTAATTAGAAGTAAATTAGCAGAAGTTCGCTGCACCATTTATTACCGGCCGCCAGGAGGCGCTCAGTTGTTTGAAGTAGTCGTGTGCTTGAGAACATACCTAGAACATTGAAAAAAAACCCGTTAGTACATATATAATATACAGCATTAATATATCTTAACATAATGCATTTTCAAACATGTTTTTAAAACAATTTTATTTTAACAGGTTAATAGAAGTATTTATAAAAAATAATTACATGTATTTTTGTTACATAGCAATTGCGGGACTATTCGTGAGTATTTGAAAACATTCTAGATTTACGGAAATTCTTTTTATTGTATTTATGTTGCATACAGCCAATGGTGCATTTACACGGTCCAGTAGATTCATCAAATATACAATATGATATAAAATTGGACACATAATACATTCTTTTCCCAATTAATTCAATATTGATACTACATATACTTTCCTTTGCATACTCCGTAAAGTGTTATTTAGCGGGTGTAATATTTTGCGCTTTATGGGCTCGAAGTTACCTACGACGTTCTACGATGTTAAAAACCAGTGGAAATATTAAATGGCTGGATGGTCAACAAATTAACCATCAGATCTGCCTTAAACCTTGATATATGATATTTTTGGCCATACATTATCATTTAGTAAAGACAAAATCTAAATATTTCAGTTTTAAAATTTGAACATTATTGTATAGCTTTATACAGAGCTCTTTGTCTAAAGGAGGTAAATATATAGCCTAGATATGGCAAGACTATCGAACCCTCTTAATAGTTTTATTGTGACTATACAGTGTATCTAACAAAAGTTTTGAATCTGTTTCTTTCCCAAAATGTATTTTGAAAAACGATCACGATTCCATTCGATGTTTTTTTCTTCTCTTTTTTATGGAGACAGAGTTAAAAATTACTTTATCAGACCCTCCTTAAATTTTTTAGAGATGATTGCTCTAGCCATAAATTACTGTCTAGGGAAGAAAAAATCAATATGACTCAAATATTTCAGATTAAGAATTGGATTTTTTTAAAAAAATTTATCTTCATCAAAGCTCTGTTTCTAATGTAGATTGATATAGTTTTCAAATGGCCATTCACCCTCTGAAACGAGGATGTTTTCTTTGGCAACAAAGGATAAATGGATTTTTTCTCTTAATTATAGTGTAGGTGATTGTATACTAGTATCTTTAAAATTATGAGTAAGGGTATCTCTTTCATTATTGGTGAGTATCGGCATATTGATCTATGAATAATTGTATAATTTTGTTATAATCAAACCGTTGCCTTTGACATGCAAGAAGTCATTATAATTATACGTCCATTTATAATCAAAATCAGCTGCAGAACTGTAGCTCTACGGAAACATTGGATTGACGGACCGTCAATCCAAATTTCCCGCAGTTCTGCAGCTTTTAAAATCAGAATATACATGTTTATAATTCTCACATACATGTATATACATGTATACTTATACTTGAATATTTTCAACACAGAAATTAAGACGAAAATATCCTAAATGATTGCAGTGAATATTTTACTTGACTGAATAAACATAAAAAGAGGTCCATAATGCTGAATTTCATGGAAAATTCTATCTAAAACTAAACGGTCTCATAGACATAAAGCCATTCACACAAGCCTTTATCTATTGCCATCTACCAAGTTAAGAGAAATTCCGTGATTCCTTGCTATTTTGTGGTTTCGTGTCTATATCAATCGTCCAAAGATGAAAGAAAAGCAGTAATTTAAAATAAAAACTGTATATATGTTTAAAGCTGGAGTTCTAAATGCCCCTTTCTTAGTTATCGTAACCATCAGTTAGCTGCGGCCGGCGTTTTAAGCTGTAACAAACACGTCAGCCGAAGTTTCGAATCATCCGGGATATTTTAATTGGCTCTCTTCCCGAAATTTCTCCTTGTTTGTGCACGGCGCGCGTCGTAAATCATGCTACAAGACTATAAGATCTCCGTAGCTTTTAAAGGCTTCTCTCGTTATGTGGATACACTTATTAGAAACCAGCGAGCCGTTCGTAATTCCTTGGGATTTTACAATAGTCCCCGTGTGATCAATTATGTTTATTATTAGATACCAGTTCTTGCCTTGGAGTTTATGTCTATTTGTATTGATGTTTTCGCATCAAATATCCATCTTCTGCCCGCGGACTTTTGTGGGGACTCTAAAATACTGAAGGAGATGACCATATTTATTATCACGGTCATTCTGGAAGATGAAGAATTAGCTTTAGTTTATGATGTTTCTCCTGGCTAAGGAACTGTCATTGGATCCTTCAATTGTGTTTATTCATTAGTCAATGTCATTAGCATCATAAATATATAGACTGCACGAAACATTATGAGTATTGTCAAAGACTCCTGTCATAAAATTAAGAAAACAGCAAACGACATTAATATTACTAGTGGTATCATTATTAAGCATAGTACACCCTTTTCAACCATTTTTAATCAACGATATCGATAGCATAGCATATTGCAAATGTTGTTTCCAGAAAATTTCAAAGCAAACAACAAAACATTCCACCATATGCTTGCATTGTATTCATTATTATTCTCTACGCCTCGGTTTATGTCAACCAAAGACCATCCTAAGCTCATCAGAGGAAGCCAATACACAATCCCTCCCCAGGGTAAAGCATGACCTCACAGAGGCTTCTCCATTTTTAAGGCAAATAGTGATTGGAATTAGAGTCTCCCTAAAATTACAAGGCTTTAACGCCTTCCGTCACACGCAATCGTCTGGTCGTCGGGTTCAGACATTTAGCCATCGGGTTCGGTGTTTACCGAAATGATTGCTCTTTAAAATGGTCATAAAGTGGTCCCTCTTATAAAAGCCAATTTGTATATGTTATTGAGATATAGAATCATCTTTGAAAACACATCACTTTAAGAACGTTTTTGAACAAACTACAAAATTAACGTTTATTAAAAATCAATTAATTATAGTTTTAAAATAGTGTTTGCAAATACTCATTAAACATATTGTTGTTTAAATCGTTTAATTAACAGCAGTTTTTTTTCATTTGATTTGTGCAGTTATGGAAATCTTTCTATCTCTTTTCATTGTGTTAGGGGAGATCTTGAAAATATATGATGAAGGAACACGTACATGAAACTAGTAGGAATAAAGGCGATTCCCAGAAAAAAAACATAAGTAGATAATGTTAGCTGGATGATACCGTGAAATAATCCCACCAGTGATTCATTGAAATAATCCCACGGTACCAGTGATTCACTGTAGATAATCCTACTAGTGATTCACTGTAAATAATCCCATCAGTGATTCACTGTAAATAATCCCACCAGTGATTCACTGTAAATAATTCTATCAGTGATTCACTGTAAATAATCCCTTCGGTGATTTCCTGTAAAAAAAAATCCCATCAGTGATTTACTGTAAAAAAAAAATCCCATCAGTGATTTACTGTAAATAATCCCATCAGTGATTCACTTTAAATAATCCCATCAGTGATTCACTGTAAATAATCACACCAGTGATTCACTGTAAATAATTCCATCAGTGATTCACTGTAAATAATCCCATCAGTGATTTACTTTAAATAATCCCATCAGTGATTCACTGTAAATAATCCCACTAATGATTCACTGTAAATAATCCCATCAGTGATTCACTGTAAATAATTCCATCAGTGATTCACTGTCAACAATCCTATCAGTGATTTATTGTAAATTGTGTTTAGAGTTTCATTGTTCTTTACTTGATTGATTGGAATGTCTGCTTTACTCAGTAAGTATGAAAGGGATCAACTTGAACATTCCAATAAACCGGGTTCCATTGATGATTTTTACAGCGTCAACTTTAATTTACATGTTTAATTATACAGTATGCATTCTTACATTTATGCGTGATAGCATTGTACGTTGTGAAGGTACCCGATTGTATTTTATCCATGTAAGAGGGAGTTTAATAAATTCAACATATTTACCAAATATTTTAACTTCTTTTTTTCGAAATGCAAAATATTCTTAATATTGTTACTCTCGTAAATTCTTTTCTTTCAATATTTGGATAAACTTATTGAACAAAGCATTGATGTTTCGCATAACAATAAGACGGGGTCAAGAGGTCACACTTGTATCGCACATGAATAAATCAACCTCCTGATAACTTGGCCATTACTTTTCTTAAAAACGTAAACAAATCATCATAGCAAAGCATCACTAAAATACCATATAACAGCAATCTGTCAAAGGAACACAGACAATCGGTCAGCTCTGGTTTGTCATTTACAAAATATATCAAAAGCGCAACATCTTGTTTAATGCATCCACCGTGCCTGTCAGCCTCGTCAAATCCAGCGCCACGCGATTCTTTGTCCGTTTTAAACGTGAAAGAAGCTATTTTTTTCTGACAGCACTACAATGTCCTCTTGAATTTCCTTCTTGGTGTGTTTTCAATCGTTGTTGGTGTTATATTTAACTTTTATGACTTTAACTTCAACATAAGTAGTAAAATTTTGTATTTGTATAACCTTCACCAGTAGTAAGTGGAATTTCGTAGAGCTTTTGAAGTTGTCATATTATTGAACTTCCTTTAATAATTTTCAAATTGCAATTTTTTGAAAAGATATTTTTTGTCAAATGTAAAAATTTAAAATTCTAATTCGGTGTATGTATTTTGATTATAATGTTCTTTTATCCACATTAATATCGACAGGTGTTCCATACCAACTTATTACTTTTTATTATTTCACTTCAAAATAAAAAAAAAATGTGATGTATTTTTTTTTTTAAAAATATTGAAATAATTTTTGCCTTAGTCAAGTCAAGTAACAAGTATATTGAGATGTTGTCAAAATATTTCTAGACACAGGAAAGAATGCGAGGGGCATCATTTAAATAATGCAAAAAAAGGAGTAAATTTGAAAAATATGGTACCATTTTAATGTTTAACGGGTGGTTCGTAATTACATGTATATCTAACTATGAAGTTCCTCATAAATGCCTGATCACATTTTTTGTTAAGCTTTGTCATTGAAGCAACTTGCTTTGTCTATATTGTGAAAAGTATCGAATCGCTTTTGGATCCAAATTTTGCTTCGTAAATTGGACGGTCGTAACCGAGGCAAAACTAATCTGAAACTTCCCAGTAGTGCTAGGATTTGGGCGGTGTTTTATACATTCGGGATCGATATTCGTTAAATTCTGACAATGGTTGCTTGGTTTTGATGATAGACTGTCAAGTAAAAACTACAGCTCGTGATTGATGAAGCGGTCTGCTTCTATATTGCATAATACTCGAAAGCAAACCTTTCAAGAATTTGTTTTAAAAAAGGGTTTGTCACCATCTTAGCTTTTAGTTAGTTAAAGACAGCGCCGCAACGTTCTAAAGATGACTTACGAGCTTCTATCATTCACAGCGTATGAATACATACAAAAGACTTTGGTTCCAGTATAAATCAGGCACATGTTGTCTCGTTGACACTACCCTCATGATCATTGCTTAAGCTAACTCCAACAGAAGGGTCTTGAGCTCAGGTGTCTGATCTTTTATAGTCAACACTAGACTAGCGTTACTTCATGGACTTCTTTGTCCTTTTTTTTTCAATGTCCTGACTCCAATTTCCTGGTGATTCCTCTTTGGTACCAATGCAACGATTTTAACAAACTTTGCACAGAGCACCTTTGGTCTTTTAAGTTTGTTTGCTCTTAAAAAAGAAAAAAAGAAGGACCCTATGTTTTTTTCAAGAAAAAGTTAATGATAGAATTTTTTTTGGTTAAGATTTTTTTTTAGATTTCAGAGCGATGCGTCCAGTAATCTCAAAACAGGATATTTTTGAAGTCTTTTACGACCAAGAATCTGAGGGTGCCTGAAGGTGCATTTTTTGTCGCTAAATTTTTTTTTTTAAATTTTTATTTTTGAAATGATTTTGTAAAATCATTTAATGCGTAGTATATATAATTATGTAATGACAACAATTGGAGACGTCGTTAAGGATGTATGATATGTAATGAATGCAAATTACGGTTTTTTTAAAACCCTGTTTCCCATCGTCAGAACCTCATGGTCTGTCTCTAAAATACTTTGTAATCGTTGGCTTTGTGGCTAACTCATTATACTTTTCTCTTGAACTTTTCTCATTTCATGTACATGTATAATTCAATTTAATCAATTAATCTTATTCCACTTTAAAAAGAAATACTGTGTAGGATTTAAAAGTAAATTTTCGTGCATCATAACTACTGGAATTTTTTTTATTATTATTATTTTTTTTTTTGTAAAAAGGTTTAAATATGTTTGGTCTTTATTTCATAACGCAAATCTTAATGGCCATGTATTAAAACGGGATACATATACACTGAACCCAAACTCCTATTTGGACTTACCCTTTTTTTGTATGTACTATTAAACGGCTGAACTATTTGGTTGGTATGTGTATCAGCAAGGATTTCGTTACAATTACAATGTCCCATTAGGTGGAATGAATTGGTTAACTTATTTATCTTGGTAAAAGTCGCCAGCTTCTTATTGCGGTATTATTTACCAATTTGATTATCTTGACGATTCAATTAGCCTGTGTTAAAACACTTATTGATCTGTCGTAAAGAATCTCAGCACGCGTCTCCATCTTCCATTGTCGTATCGATCCGAATTTTCTCTCCCTTTATAGTAAACTGTCATGAGAACCGGAAGTTATTGGTCGACGGTACGGATATCATTTTACGACATTGATGTTTGGCCTTCCGGTATTTGCGGCCAGGTATAACAATTTGTTTTTGGGTGGAAATCAAGTAGAATGTAGCTCCACAATCAGCGCACCAAGAATTCTAATTACAAAATCTGTTCATCGACTCTGCTTCAGGTGCCATCAAAAAACCAAGCAGCGAAAGGAATTAGAAAATGTAGCTTTGCTTTTCATTTAAAGAAACCAATTCAATGTAGTAGATTTTTTGCAATTGAGCAGATCTTTGAAATAATCAAAACGGGTATGGTTTTAATTTCCCGTACATATATTTTACTAAGATTGATTTAATGAGATTATCTTGTAATTACTTTTCCTTTAATTTCATAAATAAAACTGCTGATATAGAGTTTTAACTGATAATGTGTTTAATTGCCAAATTTTGTTTATTTTTTCAAACATTGTTGCCCAACTTTATTAAAAAAAAAACCACCATTGTATTTATCCTTTACGTTACCACATCGGGGTCTTTTAAGACAGCAGCTTCTGATATACTCTATATGTATATATTTATTATTTAAAACACTGCTGTAATGTCATTATATGGTTCTTGCTGTATAAAAATCTCACCAGTGGCAGTGGCTGAACTTTATTATATTAAAGAGATAAGCTGATATTATACATGTTATTACCAGACTATCGCAGTTCTGAAAAATAAACAATTCAGCTAATAGAATTTTAAGGCAAAGCTTTGAGAGAAACTAAAACAAGTATTCCTTTTAAAGGAATGATCGGCAATAATGATATATTGATAGCTAGAAGCAATCAACATGATCAGTTTGATGTAAAATAATAAAATAAGTACTGTATTTTTACAAAATATAGAATATTTTGAATCTGTACACCATAATTTCATTATTATAAACCGTCAACAAATTTAATTTTTAAATAAATTTGGGAAAATCCGTTCGTAAACTCCTTGTCTAATTTTACATTTTTAACGTAATTATTAAATGTTAATGAATCTTCTTCTTCTTCAGAATACTGAGTAGGGCTCTTCAAAGAGCATTAACACGTATACAAAGAAAGAGTTGTATTAAAATAATTTAATGCGACTGAAAAACATTGAATGCCATCATAACTTGCTATTGAGGTCGCATTATAACATAACCTTGTTTATAAATCAAGCCGTCTTCCTAGCTACTATTATGCAACATCAATAGATCGAGGTCAGTTCATGGAGCATTTTCTTATGATTGAGGTCAGTTCATCGAGGTCAACTGCATTACTGAATGAATCTTTCGATCGAAATTCTTACGCGTGAGACAAAATGTGCATTCTTGAATTAACAGGTCGAACTGTATTTTATGTATGTTTGCATCTCTTAAGGTAACTGAATTGAAATAAAACCGAGTAAAATGTTATATAAATACTAAACCAAACTTCAAGTTTTTATAAGAACTACTTATGCAAGCGGAATGTGTGCGCACGTGGAAGCATTTGCCGGATGCCTCATATGGACACAACAGTGATCGGCCGAAGCCGATCACAATAAAACTAAAATACCTCAAATACAAAACTTGATTCGGCATACACCCAATACATATTGAACATTGCACATCCGAACAGTCATGTAAAGAGAAATAACTCTAGATTCTGATGGATAGATTCTGATGGACCAATTTCTCTCTGCTTTCGTAGTTATCGTTCTTTATCCAAAAAACGTAGCCGACGACTTCTTTTTTTTTAGACTATTATCTATCGATATTGAAATCTGATAATGATTTCTTGCGTAACGTACCATATGTCTTAACTTTCAAAAATTATAAAACTTCAGGATAATGAATAGATTTTTAAACTATCCAAAATATCAACTATACATTTTGTACAAATACTTCAAAAATACAATTTAGATTTTAAAAAATTACATCATTTGAATTAAAAATGTTTTAAATAAAAAATTAATTATTTTGCATAAATTTTATAATTAATATTTCGAACATTCGTCTGTAATTTTAACTTAAGTCTATGTCCGGTTTTGGGCTTGAGGCCAGCACTTTGAGAGATAGAGTATTTATTATGGCATTTAATTGTATATTAATAGCAATACTAATTACTATCCAAAAAAATAAACATTAAAAATATGCTCTTTAAATTGTATTTTGAAAAATAAAAATCAAAAGAAAATTGGTTTTTGTTTTTGCTTTTAGATTTTGGTTATTATTTTTTTCAATATGTTTTACTTAATATTATGATGTACGCCTGTACACTTTCGAACCCATTCCTTTATTAATCGAAAAAAAAGACCATGATATCTCAGGTTGCAAATCCCATTTAAGGCTTATACATGTACATATACAGGAAGATCGGTATACACATGAAAATTTGAGTTGTTTTTTTTCATGTTTAAGGATACCCGTTCATTTCATTTTCATTCGGTAGATGACTTAGAGCTGGCGTAATCGGATTAACCCATGCATCGGAAAAAGAGGGATACTTTGCTGAACGGAAGCTTGCTTATTTAATAGTAGAGACTCCTCTCCACCCTAATCAATACTTAATACTAATTACAGTAAGAGCATTTAGGATAGAGTCCGTTCTTGAAGAAATCTCGGTGGCAGAGATTTTTTATCTTTATAGGCGTGTGTAATGTTTTGTGCGGTTTCTTTCTTTATTTGGATTGATTTTATGTATCATTGAGAGAGAGAGAGAGAGAGAGAGAGAGAGAGAGAGAGAGAGAGAGAGAGAGAGAGATGTATGAGCATTATTATAACTTGTTGTTCGTTCTTGTGTCCTTTTAATAAAGCTTTGATAACTTTCAACTTTAGGGCAATATAAATCAAAATATTAATTATGATCAAGCAGAGAAGAAGTTTTATTTTTTTTTCAACTACTTGAACATAAAAAGTCGTTCAAACATCTATAAAACATGTACATTTCACATTTATTTATAAAAGTTTCCCTTTAAATGTTTTTTATGCAATAGCGTGTAAGTGTGAGACTGATCATGAGTCTCTGAGCTAAAGAAATACAACCACTGTAGTATCAGGGACCTATATAGGTCCCTGGTAGAGTATGTACTATGCTTTGTCACATAAATATATATACATACAACAATATACCGATGTTATGGAAAAAGAATAAGATTTCCTGATTTGTCCCCTATTTTTACCAGAGTAGAAACTAAAACAGTGAAAACACATTTCCGATGGAGATTAATGTTTTCTCCATTCTGAATTACCCGGAACTCCACGCACATTTAAAAAAAAAAAATAATATCCGGGTACTTTCATGCTGTTTTCAATGAAACATTCACGAAGACTTTTTAACAGAAGTTGTGTAAACGAAATCCAATAGATGGGACGTTAATTTTTGGCCAATGGACTTTTCTTCTATTGTACTGAATGCTTGTAGTTTGGACACAAAACAGACGTTTTTTTTCCATGAGTATCGAAAAATCAAGCAAATTGTGATGATATTGGGAACCTTGAAACTGACTCTACATGGAGGTTGTAAGGACATGTTGACCTTGGCAGACCTTGATGTTCCACACTGAGAAATACTGATGTAAACGTCGTTAGTAGTTTTGTTTGAGTATGAAGTCCAATTATATCCATGTGGTGACCTAGGTGACCGGGTTGTCTTCCTCACCCCTGTGGGTTTTTTTTATCGGGTTTTTTGAGTGCACGCGGTCAAACTGACCACTTATAGATAACTCCGGATGGGGAATATGCTCTCTGTCATCGAGGCATCGAAGAAGATGGCTGAGGAGCAGAAAATACTCGGCCGAGGTTTAATGGCCATCAAATCCTATTACCCGATCGTAAACAAGCAATGGCAAAACGGATGAGGTTCCATTTACTAGAGTATCATTTGTTTTATGCCGGGATCATTCGACACATTAGATCAGTGCATTCACAGAAAATAGGATCGCATTGCAAATTAATTCTCCGCGATTGAATTAGATCTTATAATATATGAAACCCTTGTTTGGACATAGCGGAAAAACTCCCGTTCTCTAATCACACAGAACCGGTATCGGTCAGATCATTTACTTCCGAATATTGGATCGAGAAGCTTTAATGTGAGGAACTCATTTATTTATTTTTTTTTTTTTTTACGTGAATATTGTTTTATAGGTCCTGTTCTTAGGGTTTTGTTTGATCAATTCCTCTCTTTACCGTCAGTGCTTCAAAGGATATAAAGATATATTGGTCACAAATTCATTTGGTCTTAACTTGTATTTGTAAATTGATCGTCAAATTGATACATGATAAAATCTATATGTGAAGGTACTCGTGCAAATTCGAACATAAACTCTTCACCAATACAAAAACGGCATAAGTTGCCGTGTAAAAAAATTAATAATGTATACTTCATTTCATACTGAAAAAAAAAGTTTAAAATTATATTGTTACATGTATATATTTTTTGACACAAACAAATAATCAACAAATATATATTTATATGTGCAATACATGTATTTCTTTTACGTAATTTAGAATTTCCACCTTTTACTATGAAAGTATTAAAAAATAGAAATTTTAGGTGCATAAAAAGGCCAGTTTGAATAGTAAAAAGTGTTTAAATATTTGCATATCAATCAACTTGATAGCATTCAAATTTAAATCAATTTACCTATTCTACCCGGTTCTGTTTATTTAAACTTCATGGTGTACATTGAAGATTTAAAAAAAAAAACCAGATTGCTTGACAATCTCTCTGATGATAAGGTAAGGACATTATGTAGTAAGTCCAAGTTCAATACACCATATTAATGATGATATGCATGTATAAACGATTAAACTCGAATATGACATGCCTAATAAAGTACATGATTATGCTAATCATATAATCACAATCATGCTAGTCATATTAACTTTTTGACATAGATGGAATGAAAATGTCAAAGAATTACAACAACTCTCAAACTCAATGTCCTATACAAATATCATTACTTTAAAACGTAATGTCAGGGTCAAATGTTTCAAATAATAATATATCAAACTCCATATACCTCCGTATTTCATGTATAACACTTGTAAAACTTAATATGAAACAAGCGGCCCAATAGTACAGCCCTTTGCATTGCGTTAATTACCAAAGACACACAACCCGTTGTATAAGAACTTCAATTCTTTATATAAGTCGAGTGCCATGTATATATACAATACAATATTGTTTCTTTGATTGTTTAATGCTCAATAAAACCAGCACATAAAAAAATCAATGTTTATATATATATATATATATATATATATATATATATATATATATATATATATATATATATATATATAGAACCGCATTTTTTATTATTTTATGACGAAAATTCGCAAGAATTTAAGTATTTGGATTAGCGTAGTTTACGACTTTTCTACGAACGACCTATTGTTATCTCTGTAAGATGACGGGTCCATGTCCTGTGACGTCATCTCTCTCAGCAGACGTCCCTAGCTTCCGTCGGTTGCTTTATCAATTACTCCTTCATAAACCATTCTTTTCATTATTCTGTTGGCAACAAAATGTAAAAGTGATTCTCTTATTTGAATTGTTTATTATTCACAGTTCGAACATCTAAAAAAAAAAAAAGAAAATTATGACCCACTCATGTTTTGTACTCTTAAGAAAATACCAAAAAAAATCATGGTGCAAATGTATCTGCGGTCTGTATAATTCCGATAATCGTACACTCAAGCTTTTACGTGCACCGGCGTGCTGACAGTCTTGAACTATTTATTGTCCTATTTGTTCATTATTTGCATGTTTTGACTAAAACCCACTCTCAGAATGCAAATAATAAGACACCCATGTCGTTTCCCTAGAAATAATCCCAAATTGCATTTAGTTGAGAAAAAAAATAAAACCGTTAATTGATACTGTCCCGGCGTCGTCCAAAATTTTATTGGAATGCAAGAAGTGCTTCTCTATCGAGTGTATCTCAAATCCTTTCCAGTTACAAATTGATCCGGAAAGTCGCCCGTTTTGTTTCTGATTTTACACAATGCTTTGTAATCAGCAGCTCTATCGGCGCACTCAAAAACTCGGTAATCTTGTAATTCAACATTTTAATTACAATCAGTAGAAAAATATTGATTTTTAAAAAAGTTTTCATCAAAACATTGTTCATTAATTGGATTCCATGATATTTAACACATCTGCTTTGTATTCATGGGGATTAATAAAGTGGATGGTTCCTTATCTGTTCGCGCAGTCACCTTTTTAAAAAATCTTTTCTAGTAAAGGTTGATTCGGTGAAATTCTTTTCCCTATCTGATCTCATAGAATTTTACATTGAAAGTCAAGTATTGTAAATTATTATACAGATAATCAATAATGGCCTATAGCGTCATTTAGTCATTATGGCCGCCTAAATGAGATGTTTCAAGAGTCTCCCCAAGGTTCTACCATTAAAAAAGAACAGTTTCGTTAGATGAGAGAGAAAACCGTTACATCGATATGAAATAACTTGTTAATGCTTAAGAATCTTAACAATTCTAAGAGGTTGTAAAAATGGGTATGAATGAAACGCATCGAAACGCATTTTTTTTTCATAATTCATATCCAACTTTATAGAAATATGTAACAAATGTCATCAAACTTATATACAAGTGTACATGTATACAACTAAACGTACAAAAGGATAGGAACTACATGTACATGTATTACGGCGTGATACCGCTTCCAATATTGCCCGTATGAAATGTCAAGACGCAATATTTACATTTGCAAATACGTGATCAAACTACTGCCCTTCGGGCTTCACAGGATTTGATCACGTGACAACCAACTTCATATCCCGGTGAACTTTTTAAACTGCTGTTTATTTCTTAAATATTTACATTTGCAAATATGTTTCCTTATTTGAACCTATAGAATATCGGAAACGTTCAATTCTGTACAAACTTGCAACCGTTTATTATACATGTATTTATAATCATTTATCTTCGAAAGACGGTCTAAATTTGGTGGGTGTTTTTTATGATAATAGTTTGACTGCATTCCACGAAAGATAAAAGTTTCATGGGTTTTGTTTTTTAAAATGTGTTGTACATGTAACACTGTTTGGAATTCCCAAGTCTCTGAGTAGTACATCCAATCACTGCAAGCAGCAGAGCATGGACCGATCAAGGGTTAAGTAGGTAGTAAAGGAAACTGTTTGACATCTCAAGTAGGTCATAGGGTCAATCCCCCACCCCTCCTCCCTTATAACAGCTCGTGTCACTGACCGGAAGCTTCATCTCGCTACTTCTGATACGGAAAGGAGGGAGGGGAGGGGTGAGAAGGTCAAAGGTCAAAATTTAGGACGAACATACATACAGTGGTTTGATCACTACAGTTAAGACTCAAAGATAAGACATAAAAAGAAACAAGAGAAAATAGCCGTTTTACATATAAAAAAACCAACTTTTGAAATTTATCCTGTTTCATAGGTTTTTCCAACTAATTTACAAAATATTAAGAATGTATTTGAAAGTTACTGGAATGAAGAAACGATAAATCACAAAAAATATTTTAACACTTTTTGAGTATGCTGGAATTCGTATTTGGTTGATTTTGAACGCTTCTGTGATATAATATTTAAAGAGATGTGTACAAGATGGCGAGCATGATAATGAGTTAAGTATTACCACACTAAGTCTTTGCAATAAGTATGTAATGAGGCCAGCGCATTGCCGACCGGAATCCGACGATTTCCGGTAAAGTCGTAATCTCGCACTAGCACAAACACTACGGGGTCATCCACGGCAAGTTTTTTGAAGATTTTTTCTACTTCAACAGGAGGCAAATAAACTAAATTGAAGTATTTTGTAAAAGTAAATCGGATACGGAAACAATGAATGGTCGTTCTTATTGGACGGCGGGCAGGGTTAAGACTTCGTGTAAACAGAGTCCCCCCATTTGCCCCCGTTCGTTCCTCACCCTCTTCAAGTTTTGTGTCAAATGGAAATCTGAATAATTTGTGATATTTAGTCTTAGCGTGTCATTTGGGGAGATTGTTTGTTTGTTATTTAGATAGTGTGTCCGAAGCACGATAATTCAAAAATGGGGTAAAAAAAAAGGGAAAAACTATAGCACCATGGTTGTTTCATGCTGTCCACCCTACCAAAAAGTCAATGTAATCAACTTATGGATGTACGCAGGCTTATTGTTTTTTGGACTCATCATCGGAGGATCGTACGCAGTTCAAAACCTGACAATCTGTGTTTTGGCCCCAAACCTGAGTAGTCGCAAAGACTGCAAGTTCTTCAGCCTCCCAAAAATAAGGCCTGCTGTCACACTTGGAATCGAGAAAGTTCGAAGCCTGCAAATTCTGCCTCTCGTGGACATCCAGGTGGTGTACAAGAACTCCCACTGTTCAGACATCGATGCCACCATTGCAGCGTTTGAGATGAAGGACCGGAAGGTACATATGTTTTTCGGACCTATGAACGACATGGCGGTCAACTCGGTCGCCCAGTACGCCTCGCGATGGAACATCCCTCTCATTACTCCCGGCGCCTTGTCCGCCTTCTACTTCGAGAGCAAGTTCGACAAACACACCTTGACCCGGATAGGACTTAGTTACGACGAGGTTGTCAGGGTCGTCATCGACATTCTACATCACTATGACTGGAATAAGGTCAAGGTCATCTTCGAAGGTCGCAAGCTGTCGCCGGTCTTTCCTGAGTATTACGATATCGCCGGGGAGTCCTTTAGGACTGTTATGATGGAACTCCAGTACGAGGCTGATATTAACTCGTACGTGAGTCAGTTCCAGAGCTTGGAAGATCTCCTAACAAAGAAAGTAGGGCTCACATATTCAGGTATGCCTATAAGCGTACTTTAAAATATATTTATTTATTTTGTTTGGTGTATACTTAGTATCCGAGGTGACTCGATAAGGTTTTCGCGTCAAAGTAATTTAAAATTGTTGTATGTTCTCTCGAAGCCCACATTGTGTTTTTTTGGTTGACTCCGAATGATATTTCCCAAGAGATACAAAGGATAAAAAGCTTGATTTTTTTTTCTGAATTCAGCGATTGTGGTCAAAATCAACATCCAGATAACGGGAAATCTTTTAGTTTTTTCTTCTCAAATTAAATTCACAATTCTTATGGCTCTTGTGTACATACGCTCTCTTCTGCAACAGTCGTTGCACAATATGCTTAAACATACATGTATTAGCAAAACTGGATATTTAGCTCGGAAAAAATTAACGAAAAAAAAAACCCATTTAATATCTGAAATTCATAAATAAAAATCAATAAAACGCATTGATTAATGATCTGATGAATTGATTAATTTTTAATTCGTGAATTCTAGTAACAAACATGGGATGGGTATGAACGCCGTAAGGCTTTGACAATCATGCATGAAGCCTAACGATTATAAATGTATAATCCGAACCAAAACCCACGGTTAAAAAATCTAATATATATTGCCGAAGTTATAGGGATGTGTACCCGTGATCACTATGCCTTTTGTTCTAACTAAGCTTACAAGCATCTAATATTTCATTAAATACTACAAGAAGTTCATTAACAAAAAATGAACCTGTACATCATCAATAAACGGATGAATATGCGAGTTGCACAGTACATGATCAATTTTGTGCTTTTTCTAAGAATATGTAAAATTTTACACGCCGGGAGTTTAAAAGTTGAAGCTTTGGAAATATTGTCATTTATTTGAGTAAGTTGATCGACAAATCAAGCCGGCACATTTTAAAGATTGCTAATATGACGAAGAAAAAAACCCCAAAGGACTCCAGAATAAATATGTAGGATTAACTAGAAAACAACACGACGAGACGATGCAAAACTTGTGACATTTCCCTCATTTTACTCTCTTACAATATTTATTGTTGATTAGGAAATGTTATAGTTTAACACATCTCCACAAGTTAAACCAGGGACGAACGAGTATTGCAAAAAAACACAACAAAAACAAAAACAAATCCAAAGGCTTTATTACGACCATTGAGTGTTCATTATTGTAGTATTGTTTATAACTGTATGAACTGGCAATGTGCTGATTTATCATGTCAGCCATTCCATGATTGAAGAGTATATACCTTTAAAATTTATTTCAGCTTTAACATATATTACGAAAAATTATTTCATGCTTGTGTAACCTGCCCCCTTTTGACTGAACTAAGGAGCTATGTAAGTATATAAGAGTAAGAGTAATTAAGGTGTACATTGTAAGCGTATAAGAGTTTAAAAAGGGGTGTAAAGAAAAATGAAAATGCTTGTTTGGAAAAAAGAATGTCAGTCAGAAGAGAAGAACCGACAGACCTCTAGCATTACCGTGTAGTGGCCGGGATTTTGTTTAATCTCTAGACCAGATTCATTAAATAAAAACTAAGAACAAAAGAGGCTCCTGCAAGAGAAGCAAATGTGAAAAAATAGAGTTTTGGGACTGAAGAATTATCAACCCTTGATGAGGATATCAATAAAAATTGCTTAAATTTCAAAAGAAAAAGGAAATCAAAGCAAGCATTTAATGATGTAGTTTTTGAAGAATAACGTCAAAAGAAAGCACACTAAAACACAAAATAAAAAAACCCTTTACAAAACAAAACCTCCGTGCTATTGTTGACTTCCGGCCGGACGCACGGCCATATTATTCTCTCAGAGATAAGACAATGGAGCAAGGAAGTCATACGTTTCCTGTTCCGCACGTCCACACGCTAAATGACGTCAACACGACTTTTTTTTCTTTATTGACACCGCGTTACTTATAGACATTCAAGTTTTTTTTGTGCATTTCCAATGATATTAACCTAAAACAAACAGAACACACAAAGTGATCAGGGAGTTAATCGTCTGTTTGAATTAATTTTGCGCCGAGATGATCGACTTCATTAAGTATTTGTCTAATTAGGAAGAGTGAGGTCCGGTGTTAATTTAGCGTGTGATATTTTACCCGGATGTGCTTCTGTGATCTTGCGTGTTATTGTGATCAATGGAATCAATTAAGTGAATAATCTCTTTAAAAAGGTTTCTGCTATCCGGAAATGAAGATGAATTCCGCATTCCGTTTTTATTCTTTTATGAGATACATCTTGTTTTTATCGGACGTAATCATCCCTTTGAAGTGTGATACTGTCAACATTATCGTTCTAGCACCGCAAAACCCGTCACAGCGCATGTTCTCTTTGAACAAAATTCGTCCAGGGGTGGAGATTGGAATTGACCATGTTCGGCGCTGTCATTTACTCCCAGAGCTAAATATATCGGTTAAATTTGTGGACACAAATTTTAGTTCGCGGCTAGCACCTATACGCGCAATGCAGTTAATGGAGCGTAAGCAAGCGCACCTGTTTTTGGGCCCAGTGTATGACTATAGTCTCGCTCCTGTGGCTCGATACGCCCCGCATTGGGCTGTTCCAATAATCTCACCCGGAGGATTCGCTCACGACTTTAAAACCAACCGAGGGAAAGAATACGCCACTCTGACGCGCATAGGTCCCGCGTTCGAATCCACTGCAGATTTCATCGGCAAAATCATACAAGCGCACAGTTGGTCACGTGCCATATTGATTTATCAGGGAGATGGTCAGAAGTTCGTGTTTCCCAGGTTCTGTTTTCTAGCCGCCAGTGCGTATATCTACCATTTTCAGAGAGATAGATACAAACATGTTGCAAAGCAAGACTTTCATATATACATCCCGAATAAAGAGAGCTATGATGGTTTGTTAAGAAACAGGATAGGAGAGAAATACTCGGGTGAGTTGACCGGAAATAGCATGTCCTTAAAGTGGGACTATATATAAGTCATTGCTTCTTTAAATAGGCACGTAATGCTTGTACAGGAAATGAACTTTTGATTTGTTCAAACTCGTACGGAGTTTTATATAACTTGCAAATGTGTCCGTTTATGTATTTATATGAAAAACAAAAAGATCTGTTAATTAAAATAATCATTTATTTTTCATTCATAATAATGAGTGACCCCTGTGTTAAATTTATCTAATTTCCCTTAAAACATACTTCAGAAAATTGCGTAATTTCCTAACAGAAAAAAACAGGGAATCCAACAAAAAAACCAAATTATGACGCGATAGAAAGAATACCAGCCTTGGATCGACCATTTGTATTGAATAACAACTCGTAAAAGCGCAAAAGCACGTTGCGTGTAAAAGTCCCATAATTCCATTGCGGATATACGCAATAAGGAGGAAATGAATGCTTATTCAAAACGAGGCTGATATAAACCCCCACAATGTTTGGAGATATGGGTAATAAAATTAGGGCAACGTTAATAATGCATAAGTTTTATTTCTCCTTTTTCGATGAGAAACAAATTTTGTGTAAATTTCTCATTGTTATTCCATTAGTAGACTCGTAAAAGTCCGTGCGGAAAATTAGGATTTGTAGCCATTAACCACAAAAGACGTCCGCAAAGAAAACAACATAAGAGTATAAAAAAACTGGTGTCTATGACAGCGATTTTTACTAGTTTCCATGAGACGATGACAAAACCCCCCAGAATTAAACTTTTTCTTTGGGGACCTGACGAGGATTAGCGTCGCAGTTATCTGAAATCAACGTTGGAATGAAAAAAGAGAAAATATTAAGAGAGAGGGCATTGTGTGTTAATACCATTGACTTTAATGTTAAACGTTCGAAACGCAGTCTTATATTATCGGTAGAATATTCAGCAAAGCAATCACGCAAATTGCGCGCCGTGCTCTTATTAGAACAAATCGTTCATTAATTTCGATACGGCATTAGTCGGTAATTTATTTCTAGATAATATGCAAATGACAGTCACGTGTCATCTGTCATCAATCATTTGGCGGGAAAAAAGCTATCAGCGATGTGTTTGGGTGATTAACGGTAACGCTCTGGGTAGGCTTCGGGGACTTCTACATGTTGTTGTCTATCATCTGGAGTTAAAACTGTAAAAAAAAAAAAAAATCTATAGATCTGTGTAAATAACATGGGAAGCGTTTAGATGCCAGTGTCCACGCCTGTTTTAATCTGTTCGAAATCTTGTTGATTTGATCGGTGACTGTCGAAGCAACAGAAACAACTTTTATCTGGGGGGGGTTTTAATTGTATTTGTTCATAATTAATGAATAATCTGAACTTTATCGGATCAAATGTTATTCTCAAAAGACGACATTAAAACCAGTATTTGGACTGAAATCGGGTTTTTTTTTTCTACAAAAGCTAAAGCCAAATGTTAGCTTGTTTGAATGTTATTTTTTAATTATAATTTTGCGATGCAAATCCTAACTAGTTTTTCCCATCCAGACACTTCTTATTCAGACAATAAGTGGAAAATTTTCATCCGCAAGCATTATTACTTGACATATTTATTTGTAACCTGTCGAGTTCTTTGATGTTTAAGTATTCAATCCGTACAGGTGTGTAGGGTTTTGAGAGAAAACGTACCATGTGAGGGCGCCATAAGCAGTTCACACTCATTAACAGGGAAATATAGTTAATGAGACAACTACTCCTTAATTTCCCGTATATTAAAAACAAGACTTTTAAGCTTTGTTAACTATTTCACTCAATGCCTCTCAACATATCGACAAGACAAGTATATCTTTATGATCAAGAGTTTAAGACTTGCATGTTTTTGGGGTGGGAAAGGGAGGGGGTTATTGTTCAATTTTCTAATCTAAGCTGAACGGTGCTTCTGAAATGTTTTCTGTTTCTTTCAGAAGGCTGGCTGGTCAACAAATTATTCATCAGATCAACCTTAAAATTTTACATATGATAATTTTGGCCATAAACAATCTATAAGTAAAGAAAAAATATACAAAATATTTTAGGGTTGGAATTTGATTTTTTTTTAAAATATTTTGTACACAGCTCTTTGTCTGAAGGAGATTATTATAGCCTAAAAATGGCCAGGACCACCCAGCCCTCTTAAATAAATATATGAAACTAACTGGACGTACATGTAGCTAACATCGCAGTATGATTAACTAAGCTAGGTAGCGGTGGCTATAGTTTATGGTATCCTGTACTTCCTAGCA
Source organism: Magallana ariakensis (assembly GCA_020458035.1). NCBI lineage: Eukaryota > Metazoa > Mollusca > Bivalvia > Ostreida > Ostreidae > Magallana > Magallana ariakensis. The sequence continues at coordinate 41,133,599 of CM035811.1, read as the reverse complement.
TGAGAAGAGTCGGATTCCTATAAAATTATATGTACACATGTACCATGCATTCAGTTATTTTCGCGGTGATCTTATTAAATTTTATTGCGATCACTTTTTAATCGCAAAAATTATATTCGGTTTTTGCAATAACAAACCTTTTAACTTTTAAAAAATGCACAAATAAAAATGTTATACTAGTATACATTCGCATATTTTCGCGAATTTTGTGAAACGCAAGAAAAAAAGGCAGATAAATGGTTTGATATTGAATTCAAACAACAGTAACACAGATTGAAAGTGATTTCTACATTCCATTATACATCATTTATGATTAGTGAAAAAATTTATTAAGTTAAAAAAAAAGGTTTGTAAAGATAACTTCTTTACCATAACTCATCCTCCAAAAATACAAGGAAACGCAACTTATATATGATACTGTGACATTATTCGAAAAGACGATATTGTAACTTTAATAAGTTTAAATGAAATCACCAGTTTTTAAAATACATTCTCCAAACAAATGACCACGCCTACCCCCAAAAAACTTTTTTAATTATAAACAAATATTAACATTTGCAAATATATATTAAATATGTATTAAAAAATAAACAGTAATGTTAAAAAAGTTGTGACTTGGTTGGTACGTGATCGAATATTCTGAGATGCTATTCGGGCTTCACAAGGCTTGTGTAGGTGACCAAACAAGTTCATAGCCCGGTGAACTTTTTAACTTGCTGTTTACTTCTTAGTATCAATAGCAATTCCGTCTTCATGTTATAATATGACCAATTTATATATTATATTATTATTACTACGTTTTCATGTTTGTCCATAATATATTCCCGGATGATAAAAATGAGAACAAAAATATAATTAAAAGACTTCACATATTGGATTCACCATGGCAACTTCCCCTGCATATGACAAACTCTAATAGATTTTGCTCAAAACAAGCATTATAATAATCATGTCAATATTAATTTTGTATCTTTATAAGACTCTGTACTGTGATATTTATATATTACACCTTCACCCGGTTCACCATTATTAAGAACCTTTTAAAGGGAAATATGTAGTTGTAACGCACATTATTGTTTTCGCTCTGCTAACTTGCGCGGATCTAGAGGGGAGGGGGGGGGTCGAGGGGGCCTGGTAAATTCATTTTTTTTTAATTCACAAAGCAACATTCTCAAAAATAAGCCGCGGACCCCACCCCACCACCGGAAAACAAAATTATCTCTTGGACCCCCCCCCCCCCCCCTACCCACCGGAAAAAATTTCTGGATCCGCGCATGGCTAGTAAAAGAAAGTGAATACCACTATACAAGTATAGTACTAACAACATATGATTATTGATTGTATCTTTATAAGACTCTGTACTGTGATATTTATATATTACACCTTCACCCGGTTCACCATTATTAAGAACCTTTTAAAGGGAAATATGTAGTTGTAACGCACATTATTGTTTTCGCTCTGCTAACTTGCGCGGATCTAGAGGGGAGGGGGGGGGGTCGAGGGGGTCTGGTAAATTCATTTTTTTTTAATTCACAAAGCAACATTCTCAAAAATAAGCCGCGGACCCCACCCCACCACCGGAAAACAAAATTATCTCTTGGACCCCCCCCCACCCACCGGAAAAAATTTCTGGATCCGCGCATGGCTAGTAAAAGAAAGTGAATACCACTATACAAGTATAGTACTAACAACATATGATTATTGATAATTAAATAAATTATAATTTCAGTCAACTATAGGTACAAATATAATATGAAATAGCTAAAATAAATGAAGAGAAGACAAACGGATGAAGGACAGATGGATTGAACGAATGATATAAGACTTCCTTAGTGTGTAAGGTTCTAGATTGTCAGAGGATTTCTGATCCATTGACAGATTCAGGAGCTTAATGACCCTTTTACATGTAAAGCTTCTATGTTAATCACAAACACAGAGCTATGACGTCACACATAAACATGTACACTACTCATGCGCGGCTTAAAGATTGCTTAATTTGGTTCTTATTCCTTAATATGACACAGTACCTAAGGTAGAAATCGCATTAAATCGCATTAAACGATCGCCAAATATGAAAGAGAGGCTAGGAGAGTTCCCATGGCTTTTTGTCGGGTATTGGTATTAAGGTAAAATATAATGATGGAATTCTTCTGCGCAAGGAAACCAGAAAAGACCTATTTGTCGAGCGAGCATCAGGCGACCTGGGCGCTACAAATGGTGCGTTCACGTGGAAATTCTTGAGGGCCTTAATGGATACCTTTTTCACTCTCCGCCATTTCAAAGGAACAATCTCCGCTTCCCGCGTGTGTGATGAGAGTAGTCCCGGGGTTAGCAGTGATTGCTGTGTAGTAGGAGGAGTTATGGACTAAAATTGTAGATTCCTGGGACATAACGATCGCTTGCGTATTATATCACATCGGTGAATTCGCAACGGGTTCTCATTAGAAACACAGCAGGTTAACATGTAGCGAAATTTGAAATCGGTAAAAAAACAAAACCCCTCAACTTTCATCGGAGAAGAAGAAACCTTATATTCTAATTAATAGATCAAGATTTGTTACAGTTGCTTTCACCATTAAACCTGTATGGACAGAAGCATATTGAAGTTGTAACTACGGGAGTATATCAGAAACATGCTTAATAACAGACCACGGTCTCTGGTAGGCTTGGCGTCTGATGAGCAAATTGTGTGGTTCCTCACTCAATTTATGATCATTGATGCTCGTTGCTGATGAGAATCGAGGAATACCACAAAAGCCGTTCTAATTTGTATGCACAGAAGTACTCTTGTTATTTGCGTGGCTTTTGCCGACTTTAATTAAATTGTGTATAGTGAGTGCTTAACAACAAAGTGACACGGCGTATAAGAAGCTATATTAGAAGTTATGGAATTGTAAGAAAATCGAAATTGGATTTCAGAATAATTATGGAACTGCCTTAAATAGTAGCAAGTCAGGTGAAATCTCGCGGACTTAAGCCTAACTATGAGTTACATCTCGAAAACTACTTTTGTTGTTGCTCTGTGTTGCCTTTTTTGTTGCTCAATGGCAGCCATTACCGTTACCGTCATGGCGCCAGCATCGCCAAAATCTCGACTTTTTTCGCTAACGCAAGTTATTCCAGCTGTGCAACGCGGCATTGAAGAGGTCAAAAGGCGAAACATTCTTCCCCATATAAACGTGACTTTTGTGGACACTGAGGAGTCTGCCATTAAAGCTCCGGTGGAGGCCTTTAAAATTATCCGGGAGGGGCGCCAGAACGTGTTCCTGGGCCCAGTGGGGGATTACGCACTCTCCCCCGTCGGGCGTTATGCCCCATTTTGGAACATCCCCATTGTCACCCCGGGGGGATTTTCCCACGATTTCAAGGTCTTTAGAAAAAGCGAATACCCGACCTTGATTCGGACAGGCCCGAGTTTCGATAGCGTCACCGCTTTTATTGACCACGAGATTTTGCAGCATTATGGGTGGAGAAAGATTAGCCTTCTCTATGATAAGGACGACAGAGGTCTTTTTAAGGGATTCGATTACCTGATGGGCTCCGCTTTTGTGGTACAGTTACGCGATAACTCTATAGACCTACATTACGAAATAAAACCTTCTCTGCTTCATCAGACCATGAATTACACAAAGACTCTGGTCGAGGATGTTGGCGGGAAATTTGGAAGTAAGTGATGCTGGGGGAGATTTAATGTTTTCATTGCATTTTATATTTTACGTTTCATGAGAACATGATAAAAAGTAAGTTTTTTATCGAATTGTCCACAGCATGACTGTGAAAAAGAAAGCATGAAATGAGGGTAGTATTAAATACACAATTTGATTATAAAAGTAGATTAGTTGGAAATCGTATCACTAAAAATTTTACGTTTGAAGCCTTAAGACGATAGCTGATCTGCGTCCTAGCTTAGATGTATTCCTGTTTTGTGCTGGCGAGTTCGACAAACGCTGCTATACTCTTTGTAATCTCCATTCTCCAATTCATTTTCATTTCTCTTCCCCCACGGCGATTTTGACGTCTAGCGTAATAAAAGTACCACATCCATCGATCTCATGTGACCAAGATTTTTTTTTTCTTTCAAGGAAGACATTTTCACTTAATTAACATTACTACAAAATAGATATCTGGTATTCTCAAATTTTAATGATTGCTTATATCGAAAAACAAAATTTATCGGCTTTAAATCAATATTTGTGAACTACATGTACATGTCTGTAACAAAAGCAGCAAATCGAGTGAAATTTCATTCACGAAACTAAAGAACAGAGGGTCTGCTCTATCACTATATAGCACAAATCATCTACTCCATAAAAATTTCAATACAATATCAGTTACAATACATTACAGCACAAACCATCTTGATGATTCTCTGCATTGCAGCACAAACAACCAATTATGTACATTGCATTGCAGCACAAACCACCACTCACATTACATTGCAGCACAAACCACCAATCATATTACATTGCAGCACAAACCACCAATCACATTGTATTGCAGCACAAACAACCAATCACATTACATTGCAACACAAACCACCAATCACATTACATTGCAACACAAACCACCAATCACATTGTATTGCAGCACAAACAACCAATTATGTACATTACATTACAACACAAACCACCAATCACATTACATTGCAACACAAACCACCAATCACATTGTATTGCAGCACAAACCACCAATCACTTTAAATTTCAGCACACACATTTTTTTCATTTACATTGCATTGGAGCATATACCACCTTGTCAATCACGCTGGATTAAAGCGCAAACCATCTTCCAATGTAAATTGCAAAATTACCATATTCTATACTTCTTCATGTAAGAAGCACAGAATATTGTTTTATTCCTTATATATTTAAAGTTGAAATCTTGTTTTCACATATATAAGATTTTAATTGAAGTCTTGAGCTATTGGTTTTAGAATTTTTGAACGAATTTAGATTTATACTGAAGTGTTTACAAGGACATCAGAACAATAACTCTGTTTAGCATATTTTAAAGAAAGTTTGTAAAGTAACAAAGTGTGAACATTGAGGCGGTGTATCGTATAGCAAGATATTTTGTATCATATGGCTGATTTTTGTAATTATACCAAGTCGTCAAAATTACAATTTTAAAACTCTGCCAACCCCCCCCCCCCCCAAAAAAAAAAAATTAAAAACCAATAAGTTGGGAAAGCTTGAACTTTTAAATAATCGTCAAATTCCGACAAAATGTTATTATTACTGCGATGTTATCATATCTCGTGCAGAAGAAATTGGGTCCACTGCTATTGTAATCCCTGAATTCTTGTTAAAATAAAACCACAGGCCACAATTAACACAATTCTATATAACAAACCAAACCAACTAAAATACATGTAGAGAAAGGCCAAACACAGGGGATATAACCTAATTAGTTTCCTTTAGCCTCTGTTTATAATGAAATGATAACAACGACTTTACAAACCGTTTTTATTGATGCCACCCGGGCCCTTTATTGTCAGAACCTGTTAACACCTACTTTTAACGAATTACAAGAACTGGGATATTTATTTAACAGCAATTCAACTGTTTAAATTTCTTTCAAGAATCAATTCTATCATTTCCATTGAGAATAGCATTAGCGAACATGTTTTTATTAGATTTCCCGTATAAATGAATAGCTATTATTCTGTGTGAATTTAACTTGTTTGAGGAATGTGATATAACACGAAATATTGCTAGGGCCTGTGAGATTCACCAGTTGCAGTGTATGGCTGTTCAGCACTGTGCTATAAAAGGTCTTTTTGTGCTGTGCTGCTAGTTGTCATTTTTTACGCAGTCTGTGCATGAGGGTTTGTGTGCCGTCAGCTCATTTCCTTATACTGCTTGATCATGGACAAATTATCTGCTTCGTAAAGGGGCGTTTTCTCCTGCTTATTAAATAACGATGGGTTTTTAACATTCCCCGACCTACCAATTTTAATTATTTTTTTTTTTTACCTATTGCGTTAGATTTTATTGTGCTACAAATTCTTACGTTGAGCACATTGTGGCGTTTGTTTTGAATACGTGCTGTCAATCAAAGATCTGTCCTATAGTTGGCGTGTTTGAGGGTACCATCAGTTTAAATCGGGTTTTTTTTGGTGCTGCTTGGATATCAAATAATTTTTATATTGAGTTGGTTTTCACCCCTGACATTGATACTGAGGCTATCTATCAAAACATGCATACCCGTAGTGTTGGCCCTTGAAGAGTTTTGAGATCTTGTCAAATATTTTCTCTCCAAAGCAAATCCATTTAGGAACATTAACAGGGCAATAATACGCCGAGTATTCCGAATAAGGGTACATCTCAAGCTAGACAAGCAAAGGAAATAAAAAACCATTAAACACTCGAAGGTGTTTACGTAACGTAAGCTTATTCTCAACATTGCAGGAATTTTAAAAAGCGCCTTCGCAAAGAACAGAGATGTGTCAAACTGCTCAATCCAAGACCGAATTATATGCTCTTTTTATGAGGACTTTGTGTGTCGAAGCGTCCACAGAATATATCTATAGATATGACAAGTCAACGTATCTAGGTTTCCCAAAGTGGATCTATTTTTTTTTTAAATCATTTCCCTTCCTTTTTTTTCTCTCAGGTGATTTACGATTTACAATTCTTCCTCGCTTTACGAGTTATGCATCATTAGTTCTAAGAGTGTAACAATTTGTCTATCTGATATTTCCGTATTTAGATGTAAAAATAAAGCGTTTGTGTCAGATAGGGAAGAAAGTTACACCTCTGAATTAATTCTTTTTACTGTGTGAGTTAAGTTGGCGTAGAAATCTATCGTGTTGACTGTACATCAACAGAAAATGGAAGTCCATTAAATAGCGCGAGCATTAAAGAGATGGATGGATTATTGCTAGAGCCCCTATCGCAGTCTGTGTCAATTCGTTACATAAGGTGTGCTGCCTTGCTCTCGCCTTCCAGCTTCACGCCCAGCTAAAGTGCTCAGCTAACACAGATGAGTCGGGTTAATTGAACGTTTACATCCTCCCTATTTACACTGTATACGGGATATGTTGGTTGTGATTTCTCGATATTAAAGGCGCGATGATCAATTAATCTCATCTAGTGGGAAGTTGTTTCAAGGAATGGGGATTTTAATGAAATGGAAATTAGGATTAACTGCATCTTGTGGTGTATCTATTGTTGAACCGAGCACACAGGAATTTATTACCGGTGTGAAAAGTGGCAGGATCAGATTTTGTTTTTAAGAAAGGGAGAACATGAATCGTATCTATAAAAATACCTACCCCGATATAAAAAATCCTCGGCACCGACAAAAATTGGAATAATTAACGTGGGGGGAAAGCCTTTAGGATATATGTGATTTATGAAAAGGCTTATCTTTTATTATACATGTGAGTGAAAGTTTACTCAGACTGGTAAAATGAAATGACTGGGACATCTTGCGCGGATCTAAATCCTAATAAAAGTAAACACATAGCGGGGTTTTAAAAAAGAGGAAAAAATAATCGACGTTGTTTGTTTTAAGTTGTTTATATATGTTTTTATGAAGAGCGGAGTGTTTATTAGACGCCGGGCGTCCATGAGGTGTGATCCGGGTCTTTGCGGCGTTTGATAACTGTTTTATCCCTCGTCGGTTACTTGTGTACAAAGGAATTATCCACCTATTTGCATATTATAAGAAATATGGCATTTCATGCCTTGTTTGAAAATTTATCAATACTTATCCGCGTGTTGTAAAGGAAAACGTCAATGGAGCCCCGCCGGCGGTTAAATAAGCTTTAAACCAGGAATGTAGCGAGTGTGACGGGTTGTGTATTGAAATAGAGCTCAAAAATGCCCCCCGTTCTGTGGGTGCTAGTGACGGTGGGTGTGTTCAGTGCCGCGGGGGTACGGATCCCCCTCAGGATGACCGCCATGGCCCCCGCCATACCCCGGGGGAGAATGTTCTCCCTAACCAAGATCAAGCCGGCCATAACCCTGGGGATAGAAGAGGTCGAGCGGAGACGGATCCTGCCCAATCATCGGTTTAACTTGACGTTTGTTGACACTGAAGAGAGCGCTATTGTGGGCCCCGTGCGGTTCTTTAACTTCATTCAACAGGGAGGCGAGAACCTGTTTCTGGGCCCCGTGGAGGATTACACTCTCTCCCCTGTTGGGGGATACGCCCCCTATTGGAATGTACCGATACTGACTCCCGGGGGTCTCTCTCACGATTTCAGGGAAAAGAGGCAAGTGGAATATAAAACACTTACCCGGATTGGTCCGGGGTTCGATAGCGCTGCGCGATTTCTTGTGGATGACGTCATGAAGATGCATCATTGGAAGCGTGTGAGCTTAATATATGACACGGATGACAGGGGACTATTTCGAGGGTACGACTTCCTCCTGGGTTCTGCTTTCATTGATTACTTTAAAAAATCCCTAGGATCCGAGGTGAAATTTGAAATTCTGACCCCGGACCGGAAACATGCCGACATCTTAATGGACACGGTCGGAAATAAATTCTCCGGTACGTTATACTTTGAATTCCTGAGAGAGAGAGAGACAGAGAGAGAGAGAGAGAGAGAGAGAGAGAGAGAGAGAGAGAGAGAGAGAGATTGCAAAATCAGGGGATTGATTTAACACCTAAATGTACCGCGATGAGTTATGATTTAGAAAAGTAAGTGAAATGACATTGACAGCTGGTGTCATTGATTTAAGGGTGAGGGAGTGAAAATTAGTTTTAAATTCACAGCCCTCAGCGGGAAAAAGCATATTGGAATCAAAGCGGTTAATTTGTGAGGTGTAAACATTTGTTTGGGATGCAAACGATCGTTTAATTTATCACTGTTTTTTTTTTAACACAGAGAGAGAGAGAGAGAGAGAGAGAGAGAGAGAGAGAGAGAGAGAGAAAGAGAGCATTCCTAAAACAACGAAATTAATAAAGAGATAAGAAATAAGGTAAAATTGTCATATTCTCAATATTCTCCACCAATTCATCATAACAATATTGAAGTCCTGAGCAAGTCTTATTAAAGAGTGAATGAAAAACGAAATTGAAATGTCATTTTCGTTGATCGATTGTTTAAATATTCTAATAAGATATTCAGGGGTCCCTAAAGCTGTCAGAATTCCTATGTGTCTTATAGAAACAAGGCTAACTAGGTCAGAGGACCGTACAGTATTTTGCATAAAAAAAAAAAAAAGATTTACAGAAATTATTTTTGCTTTGACACTTTGAGGGAAAAAATAACTGCTTTAGAATTTTTAAAACATGGTTAAATTAGCATGCATGTGCGCGATTCGTTAGCTTATTAGTGTCAATTATAGAAGGTGTGTGTTTTAGCGAATTATTGTTGGCTCCAGTCCGAAAGGAATTCTTCTTAGTTTTTCTCTGCGTTATCTAAATTCCTTCTTTTTTTCGTTCCGTTCAATAATTTCTCGAGATTGGTACATATATCTCGTTCAATCTCATGTATGAACGTTCTGATCTTTGGAAGAATGGATTGAATTAAATACATTACGTGTTTGTTATCGTAAAATGTGTGTGAAATCTTAATAATAAAAAAAGTTAAGGGAAAATCCCAATATCAGCGGTTTATGCCTCCGCTGTAACTAACCCACCCTTGTGTCAAGTGTATTACATGATGTTGGACCTCAAAGGGTACATAGAAAGTTGTCTATACATTTATGGTCAAAACAATACATGTAGTTTCATGACAAATGGAACAAACATTCGTAAAAAAATGCCTCAGAACTGTAGTGAAACGCAAATTATTGTAAAACAGCAAAAATATATCATAAAGACCTTTGTGCTGCATATACATTGTACGAACAAAAATTGTGGAAAGCGCACAATGTTTTTCATATGGTTTCATGATAACTCGGTGACGTTCTTTTTTTCTCCCACATGTCGATGCCCTTTGCCTCTTGAACGCAATCAAATATCGGTATCTGTGGAATTGCACCTCTTGAATCGGATTGTTGATTTATAATCGATTTCGAGTGGCTCTAAATTGTGGCTTTGATGTTAAATCCGTTTTTGTCAGCATTCCCCTTTTTTGTTCTGAATCCAGAAATATTCTCATATCCGGGGGAATCAGCGCTGTAGTCTGGAATCCCACTAATTATCCATTTGTATTGTTTACATTAGATTGTATTTTTATCTGCCTGAAAAATTGGTTATGTTATTTCCCTTCATTTTCGGAAAGTATTCTTTTTCGCAGTGTATTATAATAACGATTTTTTTTATTTAAAAGTTTTGTGCAAGACATTTATGAAGCTTATAAAATATTTTTGTTTGTTGAATGCATATACATGTATGTACACAGAAATTTTCAAAAATCTTCTTCTCAAGAACCATTTCGCCAAGAAAGCTGAAACTTTGTGTGGAAGCATCCTCAGGTAGTGTAGATTCAAAGTTGTGAAAATCATGACCCTCGGGGGTAGGATGGGGCCACAATGGGGGGTCGACTTTTGTACAATGTAGACTTGTGCATGAATACTAAAACATGCCCTTATTTTGCACAAAGATTTCTGAACTCTCGGAAATAGATGCGTTCTTGATGGAGATTTGACATTTTTGACAATCGACAACAAGAACGGATCTCTTAAGCCCTCTTAAGTGCACAACCTTAAAAGATATATATGAAAATTTATAGCGAACAATCGATCTAGCCTCCCCAAAAGAAAAGAAAAGTGTATACATACAGTGAAGTAATTGAATTTCGGCAGGGTCATAGGTGGCCCCCGTGATTTTTGATGTTGATATAAGCGGTCCTTTGTGCGCTTGCCTTTTACGTCCATTCTTTGTTATAAATCCAGATTAATGGCGGCCTTTAGCCTGTTATTAAGGAATCACGACGGGCGGTAACAGGAATTCTCCGGTCCTCCTCGCGTTCCCATGTCACAGTACTGTATTGTTGTGACATTTTCCTTTTTTGCACGTGGTGACTTTAAAATCTAAACGGGTGGCATTTTTTCATAATAACCTTCGTCTTTACACAGGCACCTGAATTTTTATCAATCAGTCGCTTAATAAGCCAAATATAAAAAAATTCTACCTCCTCTATATATAAATACAGTGTATTTATATATAGAGGTCAGGAGGAAGAATTTTTTTTTATATTTGGCTTATTAAGCGACTGATTGATAAAAATTCAGGTGCCTGTGGTCTTTAGAAGACATTGGGAACACACTAACCTAAATTAAATGAATATGTACTAAAAACTTGAACACCCACAAAAAGAATATAATCATTTATTCAGTCGTACATAAATTGATTTGCTAGTGCAGTTACTTTAATTCTTGAAGAAACCCTGTTGCGTTTCGTATTGTTCACATGCACCTTGCTACGGCCGACGGGCCGACAGAGCTAATACAAATAACAAGTTTTAAGGTGGTACACCAAACACGTGGGATACCGAGGAAGTTCTATTATATCTATTCCTTCTTATAATTATGTGCATACCACAGAATCTAAGGTTTGTGAAGGTCTAACTGTAATGCGTTTTTGGATATCGATCAGCAGAAACTAGGTTGGGAGTGGGGCGTTGAACCTCTGTCTTTTTGTTTTAATCAGACCCCTCAAAACTTCGTACACAGTACAATGTCATTGATTAACAGTTGTTAACGAGGCATGGACAAAACTAAAGAACAGTTTGTAATTTTACGACCAATTTTGTTTATAATAGGCTACAGTTTAAAAGAATAGAACTATTTACTAAGTATCACTTATTTTTTTACTTGTGATTCCTGCATATGTAGCATGTTTATTTTTTTTTTAAAGGGGAGGGGGAGTAAATCCATGTTTAAGTATATTCATGCACAGGATGGCAAGTGTAACACATGTATATAGTTACTAACTATATTTTACATTACTTAAACATAGTGTAGTTGTCTCGTACTGTGAACTCATCTCATATATTATACAAAATATTCATATAGTGCAGCACTAACGCAAGTATACCTGGTCCTGATGAAAAGATGATGGGTTGTGGCCTTTATTCACGGGTCTTAATTAATGAACTCCATTCCTAACATTACCGCGAATATAAGTTCGAAGGAACCTGGAAGTTTCGGCCTGAATGCCAGAATGAAATCTCAACTGCAGTAAAGTTGCGAAAATGTTTCGAAAGGATTCGACGATTGTTTGCTTTTACCCTCACCTCGAGCTGTCAGGGAGACAGATAACCCGCCTTTTGTACGCGTGTCAGGAACAATAGAGCGATGTCCACTTATATACAAACGAGACCTCGCGGTATTGTCTGATGAAGGATCTGTGTTTACGGCCGTACTTATTGCCGTCGAAAGTCAAATCACTCATTAAATTAAGAAAATCTCCGATGGCAAGCGAACGGTCAGTGGACTCTGATTAAAATATCTTCGTAATATACTATAACAAGAAACGTCCCCGAAGTGATGGACACCCCAATCTTGATATTCCATCAGTTCACGTTATTAGGTTAAATTTTCTGTACATATATATACATGTATATTATCTATATATATTATCACCCCCCTTCTCAATTCATGTAACGTGAATGCCTGATCCCCAACCCAAACTCTTCGGATTCTCTATGACGATGCCCCCCCCCCAAAAAAAGGGGAAAATGTTCTTGGCTATTGATCTATTCAAATTGAGTGGGTAAACAAAACTTACTAGGTACTTGTGCGGCCTGTTTTGATGGTATTTCATGTACAATGTAATTCTTTCATCTTTATGATTTGAATTGATGTATCGGTGAATATGCAAATGACTTCATCGCGTGGGTTTATCAATCATTGTATTCTATCACTGACTAATTTTTCCATTGCTCTTGTAGTTAGTAAGTCTCTCTCTCTCTCTCTCTCTCTCTCTCTCTCTCTCTCTCTCTCTCTCTCTCTCTCTCTCTCTCCACTTTCACCCCACTTATCTCTGTGAGATATTATCGGGCTGTTCTGCATTTTCTTGTCATCAGATAATACAATGTTTGCTATTTCAAGACCAAAAGTTTACAAATACCTGTCTATCTGGATCGCCGAGAACAGATATAAGAAATTCCACTTAGCGCTTATTTCACGGTAAATCTGTTTTTAACGCATAAACTATCGGGTCAAACATTTCAAGCCTGTCTGCTTCTGATTTCGTATTTTAGATGATTGTGAATGTTATGTCAATTTGACATCAAGAAAAAAAAAATTAATTTGTCTAAATATAAACATTTAACTATTTTATGATAACTCTTAATTGTGATTTAACATCAAAATTGTAATAAAAATAAAGTAAAGCTTAATTTGAAGCTTTTTTACCTGTGTTTTAAGGTATGATTTCGTTCACCTATAAGCTTAAGCTGTATAGCAAAAGAGTGTGAAATAAAATGAACAATTACTTCGAAACATTTTAAAGGGGGCCTAAACTTTCAGACTATAACAAAGAATTCTTTATATATGGGCAAATTTTTGGGTTTTTTTTTTTTGCGGTTTTTAAAAATTTAATTGATTTTAATGGTACATATGAAAAGATACTCGATCGTATAAACTTTTCTATGTAATAATTATGATATTACGATCAAAAGGATACGTATTCGATGTGGTATTTCTCGTTTTTTATTGATTTTTTACAAGCAAAACATGATAAACCGCTATTACAGAGAAATCTACAGTCTCCTTTTGGAAAGTCTTTATCGTCTGCCTTTGGAATTGTGCACTGAAGGTTCCTTTCTAAATAAGCGAATTTACGGCTCCGAATGAAAAACAAGTTTTTTTTTATGGCGGATTTTTCCCCTCAATTTCTTCCTACGGTTTATAAATCTCATATACTAATGGAATTTCACTGATAAGCCGATAAGTTAAAGTAAATTGTAATTCTAGTCGGACACGCAGCTTTGTTAAATAGAACTTGCAGATATTTACAAATCAAAGAACTCTCTTTTTTCTATCTTTTCAAACGCGCACGTTTATTTTTATGTTATTAATTTGCACATCATAAATAGACGACGATTTTTTGCAACGTTTTATTTATTTTTGTCATCTGTGTAAATTTTCTCACCGCTATAAATTTACCTAATAACGACACAATACAAACACTCGATGACGTTCCATCGGCGGGCGAGAATCGAACTGTCGCGGAAGTGAAAATAATTGATACAGGTACGAAAATAAACATATTTGAATTATGTGTTTATTTAATTTCATCAAATCGCACAATTCTATCGCTTTTTTTAATCTCTCTTTAAAACATTTAAGTTTTATATATATATATATATATATATATATATATATATATATATATATATATATATATATATATATATATATATATATATATATTATAAATTCAGATTTAAAGTAAGAAATGATTACAAACGACGGCATTATATTTTAACTTCCGATTTCAATAAGGAAATGACACTTCTTTATTTGCATTGTCATAGAAGTGATATGATAAAACAGTTTGCTCAGTAAGTGTACACGAACCGTATTATGCACGTTAATGCCCTATTTTACTATAGAAAACAAACTTTAATATAAATCATTGATAGGAGAAAATTGAATGAAATATGTCATTCATTGTTAAGAACAGACCAGGGGTAATGGTAACGTTTTATTGATTTGCATGTTGATTCACGAGTTACATCTGCTGATTTTGTAAAGGGTTACAGGTCTTTTCGGGCGGTATATTTACTTTAAATGGAATTTTATAAATAGCAGTGAGTTTCGCGAAAATACCCTTCATTTTTTTCCAAGCATAAATTTTTGAGGGAAAAATATATTGTGTAGACAGTCCTATTATATTTCTATTTTCTAGAACCAAATCCACGCTATACAAGTAATACGGTTGATAATTGTATCAGTAATCGATTTATATGATATTATGGAATTAAATCAAAATCCATCTTAAGCCGTTAACGTGATTTAGCTGCTTTTACCTTCCGGTTTGACTTTCTCTGAACCAAGACTAAGACTTCCGGATTGATACAGTTCGCGCTATTTTTCATGTATATCGTTATTTTTCTTATCCCCTTGTACTAACAGTAAAAACACGAGGATACATAGGCCAACTTTAAAAATTGATTGTTAACATTTTCCCGACTCATTGTTGCAAAAAATTTATGTCTGTAAGAAGGAAACATTTTTTTCAACGTTGTGCGTACAGTACATTGAAAAAAAAAACCCATTGAATAATAGATTTATATGCCACATGTTTCCTTAATAAAATTGTTCAATGATTTTAAGGAAGAAACTGCATGATTGTATTCAAAGGATGGCAAATATCAATATCCTGCATTGTAGTTTTAATGACTGTTATTAAACATACATGTAATAAACGAATAGAACCTGTTCGATGACGTCACACAAATTAAGAACGATTTTTTTTTTTATTTATTTTGTTCTAAACTGATTAGATAACGAATCAGTTAAGATAATTTGCAGAATTAATACATTTCTAACGTATATAATTGTTGTATAATTATATTTTTTTAAAGCGTACATCTAGCTACATGTATTTCGACTGTTCATGTATATGTCACATCAAATATTATCTTGCAATGGCATAATTATAATCTCAAAACGTATTCATTAGCTCTCTTTAAATATTTCATTTGTTTATTATTAATTTAACCTTGAAATGAGACGAATTGTCTACATGGCAATGAAATCTTAAATATAAAGTCGTTACGCTTTCCATCATAATAACACTTGACGTTTAAAGATTTATATGTATGTGTTTGAGCATATAAAAGACAATCTTGGTCACCAGCTATGAAAATACATTTATGTTACCATATGGCCGATGTGGAATTCATGATCAATATTGTCATTAATGGCATGCGCGGATCTAGAATTTTTTTCCGGGGGGGGGGGGGGGGGTTCGAAGGATAATTTTGTTTGCCGGGGGGGGGGGGGGGGTCGAGGCATATTTGCGATGGTTTTACTATGTAAATAAATTTTCATTTTCCAGGGGTGGGGATCGGGACGCCCCGATCCTCCTCTAGATCCGTGCATGAATGGTATCAGATGGTGGTTTGAACATATATTATTGTATATAAAATAAACAGTTGGTATGAACGTAAGTTCTGGCAACTTACTAGGTTCTCACCCTATATCATATATTTTATTCAAGGACTGAACTTTTCTAAGAATAACCCGAATTTCGCCGACATCAATGTTTCTGTGAATTTTTGTTTCATTGAAACCGAAGTTAGCTGTTCAATTATTAATTGAAAAAAAGGAAAATCCGAAGGTCGATGACACGTGGACGACTCGTTTTATTTTCACATCTCAGATTTCTGGCAAAAATAATGAGTTTAATTTGATTGGAAAATAGCGAAAAGGACAGAGGAAAATTGGGTCCTTGATACATGCATTCTCTGTCTGCTCCTTTTATTTCCGGAAGAATTTTCAATTAGAAGACACTCGAGCTACAGAGTCATTTTCTCTTTCTTTTCCAATTGATTCATTACGAAGCGCCCATGTTAAATGTAAGTACAGGGTCTGCGCATAATCTACCGGAAGTATTTCTCCTTAATCACAAAGTCATATATAAGGAGTTCGTCAGGCAGTAAATTGAATTGGCTGGGCCTGGCATGAACTCACCGTTAGAACTTAGCGAGTCGTGATAGATTTCCACAGATCCTTCTGTCATTGGAAGGCGGCAAAATTAGGACGGATCTTTCGCATCGCTACGTGCAGTCATTCGTATTTAGATATGATATATGGAGGGTAATCGTGTTCAAAAATCCAGTCATGTTAACTTGTAAATTCTAATATGCAATCGTGTTGGTGTGTGAGCCTGAGTATGAATGTGTGTAATTCTGATCGTGTAATTTATAAAAACACTCTAAAGTTGACTCTGCAGACCTTCAATGTAATTCTACCCACAGATGTACATTTGCAACTTTAAAATGCTGTTTGTCATTTACATGTAACGTGTCACTATACTACACATTTTCCGACGGCAGTCTCTGCATGTATATCTCCGTTTTCCGGAAATTGCACAGTTGACATGTTACAAATCGACAAATGTAAAGTCTACAAGTTTGTCGAATTTGACATGACCATATATGGAACAGTGACGTCACAGATAGCCGCAGGAAAAGGCCTGCCGTAATCGCCGGAATGGGCACAGAATGAATAAAAAATATTAAATATCATATTATTTCTGGATAACAACATTTTTTTTAGGAAGTACGATTTTTCAAACAATAGATTATAGGCTCGGTGTCCATTATATCAAGAGAATCCAAAAAAGATGCGAGTGAAGAATTCAATCGGCATCAGATTTCTTAGATCTGGAAAATTTTAAATATCATGCTCTGTTTAAATGTATGTATACACGCATTTCTATTGTCTTAAAGTACATTTAACAAATCGTGTAAGGGCTGAATAAAGAGAATATCACCAAAAGCATCCTTATCGCTACATGTACCACAATGTTGAGACAAGAGCCCCCCCCCCCCACGAAGAAGAAAAAATTACGGGGTGGGGGGTCGGCCTGCTGATTAATTAAAGAACTGAATTATCGATAAGAAAAACTACCGGTATCTACCTGAAAACAGTAGTTTTAAGATTTTGATTTAGATGAAACATGAGTAGCGGCACCCCCTCTCTTTTAAATGAAAAAAAAATCCAACCATATGGTTAACTGTAATAGCAAAAATGTTTTGATATCAAGCAATTATTACGGGATATAAGTATGGCGTCCTGAATCTCAATTCAATCCAGACACACTCAGTGAAGTTGGTTAATCAAAATTTTACAGCTTTACAGCCACTTGTGAACATGTACTGATTACCATAAAGTAGCTACTTGGTTTTTTTAAATTACTGTCATTACAGTATATATTTATAAGATTTTAAAATTAAAACTCTACCATTTCATATAGAATCAAATCTATTTAACCCACCTGTTCCTTAATTTCAGAAATTCGATTTTCGAAGAAAAGATTATAATTATAAAAACATACTGGTATCCCTTATTTATTTCTTCAGAACCTTTCAATTTCTGACAACATTTTGTATTTTAATTAATGATTATAAAACTTCTTTCATAACAGTTTCAGATTGTTTTATTATTTATCATGCACTTGCACAATTTTAACAGTCATTTTGATATTTGAAAAAAATATATAGATACATGTACATACATTTTTCCGCGAAAATTACCAAATTTTTTTGCAAGTCGTTTAATTTTAAAGAAATGAGGAATATAAATTCTTAGCATTTAGGTAAGCAATGAAGCTATATGGGCTTCACGGCGGTCTCCAAACCCCATGCTGCACAAAAGATACTCACCCCCTAGGAAATTTCTTGATCCGTCTCATTTCTAGAAAAGAGCACGTATTCAACTTTATATTTTTCAGTTTAAATTACATGTCAAATTATTTTAGCAATATTGGAATAGATTTTAGGCAATTTTTTTTAGTAAAAGTTAACCCTTATCGTATATTACATGTACCAGTGTCCATGGGAATTATATTACAGAAACCCGCGCATTCGTCACACCGGCACCGAGTTTTACAAACATTCACCTCTTCTTGTTTGGTCCAGTTTCAATCATATCTCAAAATCTTCTTTTATAAAAAATAAAAAAAAAAATATTTTTGATCCAAAGAAAATAGTATCGTTCATCAAAACAGTTTAACTGAATTTTCAGTTTATTTTAGTCCATTCCGGCGATTACGGGATGCCTTTTCCCCGCAGCGAGTATTTGCCATATAAGGTCATGTCAAAATTCGACAAACTTATAGACTTTACATTTGTTAATTTGTAACATGTCAACTGTGCTATATCCGAGGGTGAAGATACAAATGCAGAAACTATGGATTTAAAATGTGCAAAGTTAAAGGTACAATTAACTTACAAAAACAATTAAGCAGCAAAATGTGCATCATACAAAGGAACTGAGTCAAATCTTAAAGTGTTTATGCTCGAGTTTTTATAGGTTACACGATCAGAATCACATACATTCATACTCAGAATTACACACCAACACGATTGCATATTTGAATTTACAAGTTTACAGGTCTGGATTTTTGAACACGATTACCCTTCAGAATGATAATGATTATTAGATTATGATATTTATATTAGTTTTTAGGATTTGGTTAATCTCAGCGAGATTCGTCGAGACTGAAACATTTTGAAGGACGTCTCTTCTGAATCTCAGACCAGTGCCAATAAATGTGATTCGGGAAAATTTGCCCCAACTTCGGCCGGTTGTTACGATAGAAATACGCTGAAGTAGATTAACTGCCCGCTTCAACCTTTTACTTTGGACCTTCTTTTAACTTCCTATCAACACAAAACGTTAGTTTTCTACCGTTTATAGGTTTATAACCACAAAATAGAAACGTGTTAATTTTTTATTCATTTTCCACATGCATTCACATCTCCAATGCTGAAGAGTTCCAGTCAAGGTCATAAATAATCTGTTTCAAAATATGTCGTACTCAAAGATTCCAACCTTATCATTCAATAAATATTACATTTTAACATCAGTAAAAGGTCTGGTTATAAATACCGACATTTCCCTTTTATTTCTTATGAATTCCATATTGTAAGTCTTTGGCAAATAGCTTTACATCTAAACGCATCTGTAAAATCTCTGTTTGTCCAGGTATAGTTTACTTTGTAAAACTATACGACATATTTGGAAACAGTCTATTTATGATGACTGGAACTCTTCAGTATTGGAGGTTTGAATGAATATTGAAATGATTTGAAAAATAAACAAGTTTATATTTTGTGGGATTTAAAAGCAAAAAGTTAAAGCGGACAGTTGATTTAATTTAGCGTATTTCTATCGTAACAACCGGTCGAAGTTGGGGCAAATTTTCCCAACTTACATTTAGAGGCACTGGTCTGAGATTCATAAGAGACGTTCGTCAACATTTTTCAGTCTCGACAAATCGTTGAGATTAGGATTGGGTCGGCATTGTACATTTCGATATAATTATCTCTTTTCTATCTTTTACTTTTTTGGCGCCGCAGTTTATTGTATCGTTTCCATTTTTTCTGGAACAGTGTCAGAATTTGGTCCTGGATGATACATTACGGTCTGATACATCATCGCTCGGGCACCGGCTCTTGTTTGGTAGTCAAAAAAGTCAAGATGTCGGAAAAAATTACAAATAAAATACAATTAGCCCGGGGATAGACCTCGATATTTGCTGACGTTTGGTGCCCCATATCAAACAACTGATTTACACAATATCTGTGCCAATAGACAGAGTCCCCCGTGCCTCCGTACAATAATAAGCCATATATTGATAGTTACTGGCCCCCATTGAATTCAATTACACGACCGCGTGCGCCTCTTGCGTCCATTTCCGAAAATCTCAGAAAGATAAATATTCATCAAGATATTTAGATTTGGACAATTAATTTGATTTAGATGTAATAGTCAAAGAAAGATAGATATATAACGACCTGGTTTCTCGGTTTTTGTTATCATTTTCTCTTTCTCTTAAGTAATTGAACCTCCACAATTCATTGTCTGATGACGTAGTTACATGACCTTACAATATAATTTAATTCTTAATTGAAATTGTTTCCCTTTCTGCAAAAATATGCCGTCATAAAAATATTAATCTGAAATGAAATTTTTACATTTAGATTTTGTGACTTTTGACTAAGATACGCAACGCGTGGTAACATGCGCATGTGCACTAACGGTGTATTCCTACTCAGTGTTATGGTTTTCATTAAAATATCAGTCAACACTTTCAAATCAAAATGGACACTTCCCGAGAGTAAATGATTAGATCTATCTTAAACCTCTTCTTTGAACTTTGTTGTTCTAAAAAACTTAACGGTAAAAGGGGACGCCATTTTTCTAATGAATGATGACGGTATTCCTTTCGTCTGCTTTTAGTGTACAGTAATGGCTCTGTTATTTTTCAGTGCTAATTATTCTATTTTTCCAGCGACTAGAGACGATTGTTTCCCCACTGTGAAGTAGTCGTCAAAAAGCATGCAAGCACTCCAATATCCATCTGTTATAATGAAAATAAAAGCATTGCTTACGGACACATGTAGAGTCATTTTGGGTTGGTTAAACCCTCTTAATAAACCTGATTTATTGACAAAACGCCACTGAAATCTTACTTATTAAATGTCATCGGACCAGTTCTGTTCTCGGGTTTCATCGTAAAAGTGAAGCAGAAAACATGGGGTATATACGAATTCAGGAATATGATATATTAAAACTGGCTGGAGTCGTGATATGACGTCAAAAGGTTTGTTGGTACTGCCGTGTTCTGGTTTGAAAAAAGGAAGACCTGGAATTATACGGTCGTCAGTTTGACAGCAGAAATTAATTATCTTTTACTCTCTCTCTCTCTCTCTAAGTCTACATTCAATTTGACTTGTCTAGACGGTGAGGACGGTGGTGGTTCGCGATTTAATCATAGGTCAATGTAAATGTATCTTACTTGACCACCTATTGAATATTACTGAGTAGCCTACACAAACCACATTTTGAGTGACGCAAAAACAGAAACATGTCCATTAAATGGATTTATTTTTATATTAAAATAGTAAAGTTGCATACTGTGTAACGTGGCTTGACGTCACATTTGAGGGAACAGGTGAGCTGTGCAGTCAGTTAAGAAGTTATTTGGTCCTGTTTTTCAGTTTAGCGATTTGTCCGATGTAAGGAGGGGAGGGTGTGTTACTGAATGGTTAGATTTGAACATGTTTTATTGCATAAACATATACAAATGGTTCGAACACAATAACTTACGAGGTTCTTACCAAGTATCACAATTTACAACTGTGTAGTAGACTAGTAGTTTAGAATGGAAAGTACATAGAAATGGATATTACTAAAATGGTTAAATTATTGAACAAACGTACATGTATTTATAAACAGTTCTGTTTGAATTTGGTCTAGGCAGCAAGACTGAAATTACGAGAATCTACCACAATCTCTGATAAATCTTTGAACAGCTAAAAAAAATACGTTGGTTTATAATGACAGTCAGAGATTCATCTCCCCACAAAAGTAAATGACAAATAATGTTACTGAATCGATCTTTTTAACCACCGAATGTTTGACCTACACTGTAGGATCAATTTGAAAAAAAAATTTCTGTGGCATTCTATGAACTATATATAGACAGGATTTATATTAATTGTAACAATAATTTTTTTCAATCTAAAATTTTGCTTGTTTTACTGATTAACCTTGGATTAAATTGTAAAAAAATGTGACATGGACTTAATCTGTTGCATTCCCTTAGCAATTATTATCGCATGCGAATGCGACGAAATACTGAATTCAATTACTTGCATTTATCTTCGATGTGGTTTATACATTAATAAGCATCCGACACAGGGAACAAATGTAATGATATCTTCCTGGTAAAAAAAAAAACCAAACTAAAGAAGTAAAAACAGAGGTACACAAGAAAGACAGACAGCTGATAATTGATAAAAAAAGGCTCTCTCTCTCTCTCTCTCTCTCTCTCTCTCTCTCTCTCTCTCAAAAGCATTTCTATCATACTAAAAGAGTCATCTTTTCTTCATTCATTATTGTATTAATTTGAAATTTGAAGAAATTGAACTATGATATTGTTGTTGTAACATGTGTAGCATGTTTGTCAAAAGCAGCAATGGAAACAATGCATTCATATGAAAAGTGCTTATTTGTGGAAGAAAAAAAAACCTGTGGTAAAGCGATTGCTAGGGTCAAACTTTGTTCTTGTAATTTGTGATGTGGAAAAAATTCCTAGATATTCAAGTGTTATCTAACATTTCTTACACAATGTAGATTCGGACGTCGATAAGAGAGCTGAATGGTCCTGGCCATTTTTAGACTAAAAAACCTTCTTAAGGGTCCTCCACTCAGTGGGGAAAGTTCTGCATACAAGCCCATTCTACTAAATTACTTAGAGATATGGATTTTTGGCATGTGTTCGATTTGAAAATGACCCCCAAAAATTTCAGTTGTTTTTGGGGGGGGGGGGAAATCAACTTTTTAAAACCGCTGTTCATGAAAATAAAAGTCCCTGCAGTACTCGAACTAGGGACCTGCGGGTTGGTAGACCAAAGCCACAGAGATAGACAACAATTTGGCGATATAAACTGTTTCACAATGCGTTAAAATCGCCATGTTGTGGCGTACTGTCATAAAATGTAGAAGTCACGGGGTGTCGAGGATCCTTAAGATGAAGAGCTATGTATGGAGATAGGAAAATGTGCAGATGTTAAAGGCAAACTAGTTGGATTTATTCTTTACCAAATATAGTTTGTGGCAAAAAAATATATTTAAAATCTTAAGGTACATCCGATGAGTAATTTGTTGACCATCCAGGCTTCCTAATTTAATCAATCGTTGAATTACATTACAAAGAAATGCTTTAAATGTGTAAAATCATCGTCGGAACCCACGGGTTTTCTATCCGTTACACTGCTTTGAAAGCAGTGTAACGGATAGAAAACCCGTGGGTTCCGACGATGGTGTAAAATGAGTAAGCAAACTTGTATACAAACAAGGCTACGGTGTTGCTTACATGCAGATTACACAAGTCACCAGATGTCAAAAAAGACCGCGAGATTATTCTTTAATTAAACACTGCTTATACAGAAGCATTGATTCGAACAGAAAAAAAACCCAGAAATCTATACGTCTATCTTGAGCGATGTACAAATGGCAGTGCTGCCTTTGGCTACATGCGGCGAGCTTAAACAGTAAATAATACAAGTGTTTTAGGCTCTCTTGTACTGATTTCCGATCGACAAATTGATTTCCGGAGTTAATTTTGCGATGTTAGATGAAGAAATGCGTTTTCGTAGATTAAACGGAGACGGAAAAACCGAGTTTAAAAATTCAGTCCGGAAATATATATTTTTGTCAATAAAACGTTTTAGACAGAGAAATATTGTAACAATTGGAATCAATTATTTAAATGAAAAAAAATTTATTTATCATATATAAAACGACAGAGTATTGTATTACATATTAATTACAAATTATATTACATGTATTTTATTTGAGCCATTGAACAATGGGGCTTCATTTTTACTAATTTATATTTCTTTTCTTTTTCATGTTTCCGTGAATTTTCTCAATAGGTGAGTACACAATTATTTTCGTTTTTTCGACCAATTTATTATTTGAATGCATGTAATTTGCGTCTGAATTTAATTTCACCGGGTCAGTAATTGTATTGGAATCGCCCGAGAACTCTGGGTTTATTTGATATTTACAATGATAAGATATTTTCTAACAAACGAACAATTGACAAGATGATAGTAACAATAGACGTAGAAGAGTAACGGCTCTTTAATGGACATTAATTGTATCAGATTTCCAGAGAGAGAGAGAGAGAGAGAGAGAGAGAGAGAGAGAGAGAGAGAGAGAGAGAGAGAGAGAGTAATTTGATGTTCCAAGAAAATCTTTGCATCAGATTTCAAAGGAAGAGAGAGACTCGGCTAGATGAATTCAAACCCCTTTAAGGTCTTTTATATATTCTATCGCAAATCAATTTTTTTTTTCGTTACTTTTGTTTGTTGGAAAAGTCAGGGTTTTTTCTGTGACTGCCCACTCGTACATGTTGATAATTCCATACTAGTATAGTATATATATCATAATACATTGCTTTATCACTATGTACACGATACTGGAAAAGAAAAGGAATTGCATACCTGTACTACGAAAAACTCAAATCTGAACCACGTTTCATGCTGTATTGACCTTGATTCATTGAAATTATCAAATTTGGATTTTCAACTTGTGTGATGTGAGATGAACGATTCTTTTAAAGAAAGCTCAAATTGAATCTTCTGGGATGCAAAAAACTGTCAATTTTATCAAACAAGTGCAATAATAAATACCACTGCGTTTTGTAAAACGGTGAACCATTGAAATTGATTGTTATTGTGGAAATCTTAATGACCCCCCCCCCCCGATTCTTTCCCTTCTCTCTCTCTCTTTTTTCTCTCTCTCTCTCCTATGATAAAACACCCTAGTTTACAAAAAATGTCTTAATTGATTTTTCCCTTCTGCTTAAAATATAACAGAAAATTCGCCCACATTGGTTTACACCTATAAATTGTCGAACACAAGCAGCGAATCCAAACAACTCCAATTCTACAGAAAAGTCCTAACCTCCTTCGGGACTCAATTAAAAACAAAGAAAGGCTCAAAAGTCTTAACGTCTTGTTTTGCTATCTAAAACTGGTATGACCTCGTCAAAATTCATTTCCGCAGCTGCTCATACAATATTCAGAATTGGCATGTCCTTACACAATATCGTCGTTACTCTAGTGCCCTGGAAATCTTTAGGGACGAAAAAGGGTAGTTATTTTGGACGAACGTTCCAGCGAATGGCTCACTTAAAGATTTGTGTTTTCTTTTGCTGACATTTTCAACGATTGCATCATTCCGTCATAAAATGTACGCTCCTTCTTTTATTATTATTGATGTTTTAGAATGAGCAAGGGTTGAAATCTTAAGAAAAACGCTAGTTTATGGTTCGGTATTTTTCTTGTTAAACAATCTATAAATATAAATTTTCTTCCTTTGTTTCATATTTTGAGTGACTCATATGATCCATTATAATCTTTAGAACTGTACTTCAGAAAACATGTACTAATATTGAATTAATTGTAAGTGATACCAGTATTATCGAATTACACGAATGCAAGAACTTTCATTCTTACCAAATATCAATAGATATGATCACAATAGCTGCAAGTTAAGATTTTAAAAATTACAGGATAACAGAAATGAAATCAATTACTTATCAATTCGTATGCTAAAAAAGAAAATACTCAACTCAAAATTAGAGTATCACTCAATGATAATTGTACCAATTCAATTCAGGGAACAGAAAAAAATACCTGTATCGAACATCAGTTCAGGTGTTACTTATATGTAAGTCATCAAATGGAGCTGTGGAAATATGAGAGAGAGAGAGAAAGAGAGAGAGAGAAATTATAATACAAGTAAGCATAACTCGTACTAATGCCAAAGGAAAGGGTTATGTAGTTAGAGTTATCGCCCGTAGAACACGGACTGCTGTTTGTTGAGGATCAATTCGTTATATTCTAAAATTAATAACATTTATAGAATTTACTTTTATGCTAGTATAATACAAGTAAGCATAACTCGTACTAATGTCAAACCAAGTTAGAGTTATTGCCCGTAGAACACGGACTGCTGTTTGTTGAGGATCAATTCGTTATATACTCTAAAAATAATAACATTAGAATTTACTTTTTTTGTTGCACATTTATACTAATGATTTTCTCATTTACATGTTAATTAACGGAATGTTTCCTGATCTTAATATGTCATGTCTGTTCATGGTAGCTTTTCGAGCAATAGAATTGTCTCCAATTAATGAGAACGTTATATTTTAAAGGACGAAAAGTTGAATAATATACTAATATTTACATGTAATATTAAAATCATTCAAGATTGTGTTGTACATTTCTGGTTCTCATAAACAATTTTCAGACACTTTAAGATCGAATAACATCGGTATTAGAAGTCTTAATTTGCTTATATTGCACTTTGCACTCACAGAGGAACTTAAGTTTAATTTTTTGGAAAAATATTATAAATACCTACACTATTTCAATCGTGGCGTATTTTTTCTGTCATGTCTTTAGAAAAAAACACCTTTAACAACGACGTTGGAATATTATCTCTCCCTAAACATTTTCACATTTAAATCGTCAGACGATGAAATGATTGGTTTTTTGCTGAATATTTTTCCCCGGTGACCATTCTATCGGCTACATCAACAGTTTTATAATGTACCTTTTATTTATATATATATATATATATATATATATATATATATATATATATATATATATATATATATATATATATATATATATATATATATATATATGACATGCATTTTCTATGAAAGCTAATCCAGGCATTTTTTTCAGTGATGTATGGAGGGGGAGGGTTAATGCATAAGGAAGTCTTTTAAAAGTGAAAAAAAAAGTAGCTTCTACAATATATAGGTAAAATTCTGAGAAAGACGAGATGAGACGCGGGGGTGGGAGGGAGGAGGAAATAACCTCTCACTCTTTGTCAACACGCTCTCCATGACACCTGTTACATGTACAATGCACATATCGCGTGATAAAGGAAACATCCAATAACATTGTCTGGGTCGTTGACGTTATATACTAAGTAAACTATGCCACTGACCGAAATGATGACATGGTGAAAATTTAAACACGTACGGCTTCATCTGATTTGATTTCTTGAAATGAGAGAGAGAGAGAGAGAGAGAGAGAGAGAGAGAGAGAGAGAGAGAGAGAGAGAGAGAGATTTCCAAAAACTGAGAAGTTGAAAGTTGTGTGGCAATTTTTATGAATGGTTTTTTTTTATAAAAAAAAAAACTCTTTCCATCCCAAAATGCTTTCTTATGACAGGCAATGGTTTATGCATCTAATGTAAGCACTGTTGCTTGATTTTATGCAATTTTATGCAGTTTTGACATTTTATTTTTATACATGAGAGAGAGAGAGAGAGAGAGAGAGAGAGAATGAAAGAGAGAGAGAGACTTTCGGATTTTTTAAAATTCATAATCTGATCTTGTATGTTGTACACGGTCGGATAACGCACACTTCATTTGAATTTCTGCGGCTGTAATTCATCTCCGCGGCCTATTTTTTGAAAGAAAGAAAACCAATAATTGTTAGGAGCGACAATAATTTGATTCTCAGGACAAATCTTGTACTCCAAAGGTTGGAGAAATTAAAACAGTCTCACGGCCTCTGTGGAAAAACAAGGACTGTCATCGAACACCACTAGAAGTCGACTCAGTTTCTGGACTCATCCATTGTTGAACTTAATCCAACGTGATATTAATATGTTGGTATTATTTTTAACGTGTACTTTTGGAGAGGGTGGTGGTGGTGGTGGGGGGGGGTTGAGGTTGAGGTTGGTGTAAGGGGAATACTTTTTAGAGGGCTTATTTTCATTATTCGCTTGAATTCATAATTCTATAACTGAATTTGAATATTTGTAAAATAAAAAGCATTAAAGTTAACATTCAAAATCCAATATATGACATTTTTTGTCCGCTGCGGATCAAGGATATTTAAACTAAAGTTCCACTCTTACACTTATAACCACTACTCCCCCCTTCTCAACATAAAAAAATGTTTTGACTTGCTTGAAGATTATTTTAAAAATAAACAACATTCATTTAAAAACACGGAAATCCTTACTTGATGGAGGATGTGTTCAAGTGATAAAAAACAGTGCAACTTTCTGATACATGTACACATGTCTCTTCCGACCTAAACAAAAGGAATCAAAGGTGGGGCGGGGTAGCTTGTCCAATGTCTATTAAAGATGGTACTACCATGTACACACTTAATAACTCTGCCGATTCTAAGAGAAGTCGGGAGCCCCACCACCTCCCCGCCGGGTCCCCCTCTAGACTCGCTCATGCTTGTCTTGGAAGTTAGTGTATGTCAGAGAGAGAGAGAGAGAGAGAGAGAGAGAGAGAGAGAGAGAGAGGAGATAGAGAGAGAGAGCTAATCACATGTATATATAATTCGCCCACGCCCAGTCTCTGTTGACTCTATATAAAGCGCTCTAACCAGTTTACCAACCATCCATCATCTCTCGTAACTGTTCATCCCTTTTTTTTTTGGCTCATTCTGAATTCTTTTATGTCCATTTTAGATTGTAATCCTCGGTTTCATTAGATGGATTATCTGGCATTACTTAATGGCCTACTTGTAATCCCACGTTGACAAAATAGTTTAATATGACAGTAATGAACTAAAGCTGATAATGATGACAATGGCGGCAAAGATTAAAACGTAAACATAATACAACACTGTAGCCACAAAGGGCTAGCTGCAAATCTACAGCTCTTGTGCCACCAAAGGTCTACAATATTGTGTTTTGTCGTATTTGAAAAGTAGTACATGTAACTATCAGTCTACAGTGTAAGTACAAGTACCCTAAATTTGGACTCCAGTTACGCCCCATGATCCCCTGCTCGGTATACATGTAGCAGGAAAGTCGTGGGACAGGACTGTTTGCACTCGATCAGATTTTTATAGTGTTTTTAGTTTGGCTTCTTTCATTGAGGGGAAATAACTGTTTACGTCTGTACGCCAGCAAATTACATGTATAATCCTCGTCTGGTCTGCGCGTTAGAAACCTTCAGACTTCTCTCATCCGCAAGTCATGTGACCAAACTGATATCCCAATCCATTAAGATTCAATATAAGATTGCAGAAATAAAAACAGAATGAAAGGAAACTGTCTCCTTCTAGTTCCATTTTCCATTAATGTCAGCTCTTCAGCGGTTGGAGATAAAAACAGTCTTAACGATGATCTCCCGCTATCAGTTTTCACGTCGGCCAATAAAACTGCTGTTCTAATTTGAATTGCATTGGAAATATCCTGGTCAAGTTAATTTCGTTTAACGTTCGGAGGTTCCACAATGAACTCAATTCCCCGAGATAAAAAAAAAAAGTCGGAAACATTACGAAATGAAAGGATTAAACACACCGTACATCCGCCATTTGTAGTCTTTTGAAGACCAGCATTGCGTGTGCTCGTCTTTATTACAAAAGATGGACTACAATTGTTTGAGATCTCTTTATTGACTTGATTGTTCTATATCGCATGCGATGAAGTGGGAAATCATTTAACACATGAAGGGATCGAGAGTCCGCCGGCTGTTATATACAGGAATCGACGATTGAAGTTAATTTGTGGAGTAAATCAGTAAATTGATAAACTTATATCAAGGGCATGGGGCTCTACACATGTAATTCAAGTTCAAGTTCTTTATTCCAAGAGACAAACATCTCTTAGGTTATACATGTGAACATATACCTATTAGATACAGTAAGATAGCAATATACAAAGTGTACATAATCAATTTGGATTATTCACATTAAGAGTTCGATGCGTGTTCGCATACATGTGATATAAATATTCCATAAATTACACGTGTAATCGGTGTGCTAACTTTTATAAACAGATTTCAACCTGGTTGTAAATAACAATATTGTCTTTTAAAGTTCCTACAAACTTGCAGTGTATCAATTACACAGGGATTCACAGAGCTCATATTAAATAACAACTAAATATTTAATTAAAAAAAACCCGGCCAACTATTTCTTCGTTGGTTTTATTTGTTGAAGATTATTCAGTGACTATTTTCCATGGAAAAGATGAATTGATTAGACCTCAAAGGAAACATAAACTATTAATGACACCTCAACATTGTATATATTGGTGTAATTTCCTATGAAACAAAAAAATGTATGTTCTTGTTAAAGTTTTCGTTGATGGGATTTGGGTATTGACACTCATGACTGAATGCAATTGCATTCTATTACTGATAAAGTTACTGCATGATTACTCATGCCTCAGTCCAATTGCTTTCTATACAAAACTACTGCTGTGCATTATGAATAACTAGCTCAACATTAACCTAATTTGTGTTTATTTTAGCAGATGACATTTTTTTTTGTTCAGTCTATATTTTTGTCTTAGATTAAAGTTTAAATATTGTTAATGATTTATGAATTTTAAAACCAGCCCACTTAAGTAAAAAAAGAACCCACACTCTTGTAATGCTTGAACCTTTGAATTCCTTAACTATTAAACTATGGGTTTATTTTAGCACTATTAAACTATGGGTTTATAGTTCCGTACGTGGGATTTTGCTGTTAAAAACAATGGTTATGTTAAAATGGCAGATATGGATGATGTTTTCAGAAGAAAGTGCTTCGTATACGATCGATTCATTCGATACCTTTCGTTTAATGCATGTACATGCATTGTTTAACACTGAGTTCCGAATGCTATGGTATTAGGTTCAACCCCAGTTTGCTAAACAAAGTGAATAATATATTTCAAAATATACATGGTTTCCGAGCGTAGTACGGAATGCACTGTGGAAAATGCATTATTAAGTTTTGGAGCCAAAAGAGAGAATATTCTCCGCGTGACCAAGCTGAGTAATTTTGGACAGGGTCTGTAGGACTTTATAATTTTATTATGGCACATGCGACCTCATGCGCGGATCCAGAATTTTTTTTTCGGGGGGGGGGGGGGTCTGACTGTTATTTGAGTTTGCCGGCCCCCCCCCCCCCCGAGTCATATTTTTGGCATATTTTTGGTAATTTTATATTGTTATTAAAAGAAATTTGAATTTTGCAGGGGAAGGGGGCGTGGGGGGTCCGGACCCTCTGACCCCTACTCTAGATCCGCGCATGGACCTGGAGATTACATACATGATCAAGGTCAAGATTTGTAACCGTTGAAGGTCAATGAATGCCGCGATGTTCAAAGACATTGATTGTGGCCGTTTCGATTTTGGTCACGTTAAATAACATTTATACATGTTTTGTTATGGCATACTCTAAAACCTGGCCTGGCCTGGCCCCATTGGCCTGGCCTCACTTTTGGCCTCAAATTTGGCTTGGCCCCAATTTTTGGTCTGGCCTCAAAAATTGGCCTGGCCTCAAATTTGGCCTCTACAAAAATTTTTGGCCTCAATTTTTATTTTTATATTTTCTTTACATATTTGATGATTTTATTGATTGTTTATTGATTTATATTCAATACACATGACACATCACATTAGATGGCTTTAAGTGTCCTATAGTGATAGTTCTATTGAAACATATATATGACTACAGGTATAAGTGATTGATTCTTGTAGATTTTGATTCAAACTGTTTTTAAATTCTAAAGTACTTAAGAATGCTTTACTGCCATTGTATTACTATGGCATATTTTTTCAATGTACTTAGCTCAAACTGATCTAAGCTCAAACTGATCTAAGGATTAGACAATACCTATATCAAATACTTATTTGAGAAAAAAAATAATGGTGGAGACCAATTTGTTTATTCTAACCAACAATAAAGGTCACAAAATGGTATGCTTTGTTTAAATTCTGATATGGAAGTGTTCCCCCATGGGATAAAAATTGTTTCCTAAATATACAAACAACACATGTATGAAACTCTATTCTAATCAAGAGGTGATGATTAATGACCATCACTGAATCAAGTTATCGGAGGATACAATGTTGCAGTCATTCACAAATGTCATTAATTAAATTAGACCGTGTGAAATGTTAAACGGCAGTGAAGGCAATGAATCTGACCCCAATATAAGATTAGTGACAGAGGAGGCTGATATCAAATATCTGCTGGGAAGGGAAATTTGGGCTTGATCAGTGTTGACAGGTAACGCAAGCAAACTGGCATTTTTAAAGTGCATTACACAGGGATAGAGATTTGATGTTATGAACCAGCATACAAATTTTTGAGATATTTGTTGATCATTCAAAAAGGTCAGTCTCTTAAAATGATTCTTTTCTTTTTCTTTATTATTCTAATATCTATATTTTATCTACTTTTTGAAGAGATGGGGGGGGGGGGGGGGGGAGAGTGGGTTGCGGCACTGAATTTTAAAGCTGATTGCTTTAATATTGAGCATAATCCATTCCTTGGCAAAAAGTAAGAGTAGAGTTGTGCATGCATAGCATACATGTATGTATTTATTGTGTGTTAAAACATGGATAAAACCAATTGAAACTCAATCAGTCAGGTCACTTTTCCATATAATTATCTCTTAAACATTAAACATTAAATTAAAATTCAATGAAAACTCTTTGAAAATGTAAGTAAAATAAAAGTTGAGCATGAGGCCAAAAATTTTTCAAGAGGCCAAATTTGGGGCCAGGCCAAAATTTGAGGCCAGGCCAAAATTTGGGGCCAGGCCAAATTTGAGGCCAAAAGTGAGGCCAGGCCAACTTTGAGGCCAGGCCAGGCCAATGGGGCCAGGCCAGGCCAGGTTTTAGAGTATGCCGTTTTGTTATTTGTTTGTTAATTTGTTTCAATTCAGGGACATTGTATCTAATTACGGCACCAATGCTGGTACCATTTACCATTTAAAGTACGTCACGGACATTTAAACAGAATTCAAATTATGGAACATCTTACTAATATTTTTTCTTTTATTCTCTTTTCATCCGATGTTCCCCTCATTTAGGTGAGTACAGTTTTTTTTTAATTTCCTATTATTCCGTGCATCTATGCACGTGCACGTGTGTGTACAATATTGATCTGAAAGCAGTGTACCATGTCCTAGTTAAAATACAGAAAGCCTATGTGCTAAGTGTTCCTAAATAATAGTGTAACGTCGGGATACGCATCTGCTTTAAATTCTTTTTTTTTTTGACAACAAATGATCATCATTGTCCAATGGTTGTTAAAAAAGACCCTCTCTATTTAAACTAAGCGTTTGAGAGATCGATGTTAGAAGCTTTTATTTTACACAGTGTCAAAAAATAAATTAGCAGATGATTGGATCCCAGTCTATATAGTTTAGGTAGACAGATATTCATGAAACTTGAACTAATATACAGTAACTTATCTAGGGTAATATTGCGCTTTTTGTTTATATAAGTATAAAGTTCGAGACAAAAAAAAAAAAAAAAAAAAGAAAAATTGCTCCTTGTAATGTATTGAGTATCTATTGCAAATCATCTAAGAAACTCCATTTAAATTATATATGATGTATCCTCTTATAATGTAATCCTACTTCCATTATTAAGATATGACTTAGTCCAAGTTATTTTTCAATTATATTAGAAAACGTGATCGTATAGTGAATAGTAGCATACATCAATGAGAGAGAGAGAGAGAGAGAGAGAGAGAGAGAGAGAGAGAGAGAGAGAGAGAGAGAGAGAGAGAGAGAGAGAGACTCAAATTAAGTTGGTATTAAATTTTTTTTAATAATGCTGTTCTGCATATATGCGGTTCGAAACGAACATAATTTGACTCATCAAAGTCACAGCATAGATATCTGGTTACAACATTGATAGTAATTTCTGGTGTTAAAAAACACAAGAGAAAAAAAAAATTACCCCTTTGATCTTATTTCTCCTACATGTATAAAATGGAAGTTTTAATGGTAGAAAGAGACATGAAATTCCGTATCAATGTGTTTTTATAATAGCATTCCTGGATATGAAAGAATTGAACATTTGTTGATGTTTTTAAAGAATAAAGCTTTTTGTCTTTTTAAATAATAAAAAAAAAAAAAAGAAATCTTGAGTCAAAATCACTATAAACGACGATCTCTCTCCAACTGGATTTTAAAGACGCCATTTTATGCAGAATTACGTAACAGACGATGGCAATCCAATTCCATTTTGGATGCATTCAATTATTAATGGTACCTAAACCATGAAATACGTGTATATGATAAAGCCATCAAGTATTAGCTGCTCTCTCTCATCCCGTATTGCAAATGTAAACACTTTACCGAAATCACCAATATCAATAAAAAAGTCAAAATTTGATCTTAAGTGGGCTATATCAATTACAGATACAGCAAAACAATCTCCTATAGGCTCATACCGCCACTGATCCCCGCTGCTGTAACACAGCCGCGCGCTGAGCAGACGTGAGAAATAATATGGCGGGAACGCGCATCGCGTGCTGGTTTACGATGTTTTGGATGATATAAGCAACGTTTATTTGTTCATAAAATCATACTCTGGATAAGAAAAAGAGGAAACCATTAAAGTTGAGGTGAATGTTTAGCGAGGAAAATTTTGAGGGGATGGAGAAATTAGTTAGTCGGTATAGTTAGGGGAGGGGGGAGGGGGGATTAGTTAGTCGCCTATTTCATTGGAAAACATTGTTTTAATAAATTATCCTTTATCTCCAGTTCGCAGCTCGCAATATTAATACTCTGTCGTATTGGTTAGAGTTCCGGTATCATTTCCAGTCACTTTCAATATTAGATAAAAAGTGTCATTTTTTGTATCATCAACAAAGGAAGAGTAATTCATTTGCATGGAAATGCTTCCAGCGTTCATAATTACCCAGGAATACTATCTTTACTCTGATAAATCAGTGTTGCATACCCGCAATGCGGTGGGAAATATTGACTGGTCCAGCCGAAATAAACGAGGTGTGAATTCATTTGACACCGCTATTACCCGCGTGTGTCTCAGTAATATAACTCATAATATTCCTGACGGTGTACAGATGTTAAAAAAAAATTACATTTAGCATTGCAATGTAAGCGAAGTCACATTTAATTGCATCGTGGAGAAATTCAATATTGGTGACCGTTAACGAGCAATAATGGCTGACTTTGATTATGGGTTGTTGGTATTGAATCTCTTAGATCTGAATATGGAGAACGGAAGTCATCAGAATTAAAGCTCGCCATTGTTTTGAGATGGTGTTAAGATATGTTAGACATGCTTCAACGAGTGATCATCCATCATCGTTCAGAGTCATATCAGTCGGGCTCGGTATTCACACTGAATGGTCTCGTCAGTAGTGGGAAAAAGAAGAAAAGCGAACCCGCATTTCCCATAATTTCCGGTATATTTATCATTTATTTTGCCGGACCACCGCGGTGACTTTAACGATAAATAGACTTGATCTTAGAGAAATAACTTCTAAGTCATCTGTATACTGCAATCGATTAAAAGCATTCTTTAAACTGTCATTCACCAACATTTATGTGATGTCATTTCCCATAACAAAGTTCCGTGTAAAAAATAAAAAAAAGGTTGCCATGTAAGACACAAATAACATATCAAAAATAGGAAGGTCATACTTATGGATGACAATGAAACAAAACATTTAACAGGTCATAAAAGTTTATATTGTGTTAAATGGTTAATTCAATAAAAGACTTTAAGTCAATAATAAACTAAGGTGGTTCTATACACCCACAGTTTATTCCAATTTTCAATAGATTAAGATCAAATAATACCTTTTCTGTCCTCCTTTTTCAAACGAGCGGTTCCAATACAATTCGGCCCAGTTTAAATCAGCCAGTACCGGAAGTATATTCTTTCAGACTTACTTTTTTGCATACTGCGTCATCAAAAAGTG
Organism: Magallana ariakensis; assembly: GCA_020458035.1. Classification (NCBI taxonomy): domain Eukaryota; kingdom Metazoa; phylum Mollusca; class Bivalvia; order Ostreida; family Ostreidae; genus Magallana; species Magallana ariakensis. The sequence continues at coordinate 41,097,751 of CM035811.1, read as the reverse complement.
GTGTATAGAGCAACCTTAAACAAGTCTTCCTTCCTTTTTAGACATTAAAATATTTATTGATCTCTCGTGATAAGTAACGCTCGGCTTTATGTTTGACGTCTAATTAGAAATAATTGATAAACAATTAACAACTTGCGACAATTTTTATCACATGTAACACATTTGAAACATTGTCTTTGTGCACGAAACACGTTTTAGGACAATTCGAATTGAAGTTTTTTTTGTGTATGTGTGTGTGTGTGTGTGTGTGTGTGTGTGTGTGTGTATATATATATATATAAACACGGGGGTTACTTGCGTCCATTACGTCTATTTACAAGCTTATCACGGACAACAAGCACGCAAGATCCTCTCAGACGTAACCGAATGCCAGTTCGTCTATTTGTCAGATTTATCCACGCAAGTCAAGTAAACTGATTGCATGTTTGTCTATAATGATAGCAGTAGTTGAGGTCTGCAACGTATTTTTTTTCGTATTTTTTTTAAATATATTTTTACTTTACTTTTAAACGTTTAATAATCGGTGCGGTGCGGAGTCTACTTCCTCATTATATCTTAAGACAATGGATAAAATATTTTTGATTTTAGTGAGTGTAAATGATAAACCATGTATGAAAGACATGCGGAAAAATATAGTATAATGCACACAAATGCAACTTTATTGATTATACTCGGTTTTTAACTCTAAATCTGTGTTGGGGATTTTTTTAAAATCTCATGGGGTTCTTTCAATTTTGCAAAAGCGAGGAAGTATTTGTCCAAATTATTTCACTTTTTTCATTCTTAGAATTTACCAATGATATTCAAATATTCCTTTCATATTAAACACAAAAAATCTTCTTTTTGTCATTAAGGAAAATATTCCAAGTGCAAGTACAAAAAATGTACATGAAACTGCCGTGAATTGACATTTCAAAAGAATTTTGTCAATTAGAGTGAGAAAACCATTTAATAGCCGGCTATAGTCACACTCGGAATTCCTCGGAGGTTTTCCCTGTTCATAATGGTCATACAATTTGCTCAAAGGTTTTTCTCCTTATTGTTTTAAAACGATGTCTGGGAGGACATGATTCAATATTTGCGTTGTTTTCTTGAAAAATCAGCGAGAAAAACCATGCACAGCATATTGAGAAAATGATGACACGTCTCATTACAAGTCACCCGGGACTTCTCGTCGCTCTTCCTCTAATAACTTTTTTAATTGCTTTGCTTTCGAAATATATGACACAGGAACAGTTAGCTTTTCCCATCAGCTATGGCACTACTAGGCTTTTTTCATATAAGAATGAACAATTGTGGGTAATGTTAAAAGAATTGATTCTTGGTGCCATCTTTTTGCAACAAATTATTCAAACTTCTTTTCTTGAATTTAACCATTTCTAACAAAAATGTCTGTAAGAATTATGCACCAAAAGTCAAATATTGACAGTTTTGTCCTACTCTTAGTGAACAGTCACTATAAGATCCTCTCTCTGGAGAGAAAAGATGTTTGGGGATTTTTTTTTCGCTCGGTTTTTGAATTTTTTTTAATGACACCACTTCCTGCACAGTTGTGATAGGGAGACCCGTTCTGATGCAAAACACTAGACGGTGTGGTAGAACAATCATCTGGCATAGATTTCATGTTGGAAACGCTCCGTCGAAAATTCATCTGAGTTAGTTTACCTTCAATAAATATGCATTTGCACAGATGGTTTTATAATTTTGGCTGTTCAAAGATATTGCAAAGAAGACTGGTGGAGGCTGTCATTATTATTTTACAAAAAAAGATCTTTATTACAAGAAACCATTAGAATGTAGCGAAAATAGAAAAGCGTTTGAAATAAACAAAGGGACAAAACATACAAGTTCTGCTCCTCTCCGGAACACTCTGTCTGCCTAGCTGGCGAATTTCTCTTCACGGCTCATTTCCTAAGGCTTCCTTACAGACGAAGCTGGCGTCTGTCTGTTCGTCAACGGATCTCCTCTTGTTTTATTCAACACTATTGGACACCGTAAATATCGCAGGAAGTTATTTGCAAAACAGGAACTTTGACGTTCCACCTCACAACGATGAATTACAGGGGACTGTCACGTGATTAGATGAAATTATGTCTCTCGGTGATGACAACACGTCATATTTTAGGAGCGTGCCGATAGGACTTCCCCGGATGTTCTACCCAAACATGAACCTCGTTCTCGCCTGGTTCTCTGCGACAGAGGTGACTTTGAACTTTTTATTCACAATTTGCATGAAATTGTTTCCCTAACTTATTGATATCCGAGATATCTTAGGTGGTCAGATGAGTAGAAAACAAAAAATTTGTTTTTTGTCGCACTTTTTAAATTTTTGCAGTATTAAATAAGATATTGAAAAATGGAAGTTTAAAAACATTTTAAAATTCCGTTCTTTCATGTAGACCAAGCTTTTAAGGGAACTTGTATTTCAGGTTTTTCTTTCTATTGCTATGTGAGGGGCAGTTCTGAAACTTGTCTCGTCCCACTTAGCTCTGGAACTCCACAGCTCTATCGATCTCTTGTACTAGAGACGTTGATTGTGCCTGGGGGAATAAGTAATAAAGTCAAATAATTGGCCTCCGGTAATATGTACTCGGATACTCTCCGTTTTATTCCTTGACACCGAGGGTCCCCGAAGATCGCGAGCTGTTACGGACATGAGCTTGTTACAATGGTTTAATTACAATTGTTTGACACACCACTGTAAAAACAACCAAAACTGAAAAATGTCTCTGTATATTATTAAAAATCTTGATCCGATCTCTTATATGTCATTTTACTGTGTACACAATCAGGAAATAAGTTTCAGATTCGACATTTTGGTATTTTGTGGGAATATACATGTACATGAAGGGGATCTCTTTTTCTTCGCACGTTGAAATCCATTTGAATTAAATATCGCTGTGTTTGAATTCTTTCGTTTCGACCTCGCAATCAATTTTGATTACTTAGAAAAGCTGCACTGCCAGCGAGCATTAAGGTTCCTGGCATTCCTTTACGACGAATAATGTAATAAGACGAAATAATTAGATTCCGACCTAAACTGCGTACGTATTAATCATTATTCCCCTTTGAAGGTTCATTAAATTTTAATTTTTAATAACACGAGGCATCAAACAAACCAACTAACTTGCACCTTATTTGTTTATTGCACTCAATAACAGTTACGGCTTTGTTGTTTATCCTCATCACAATGTTTATTTCACAATGTTTACTCGAATGAATCCGTACTCAAAAGTACTCAAAGGACAAAATAAAAAATAACTTTGTTTCCCCTATCGCGATCGACCCAATTAAATCCAGCCGAATATATTTTTTTATCACAATACAAATTTTTTTTTTTTTTAATGAAATCTAATTTTACCCAAAGTTTGAGTGAAATGATTTTCATGTGTTGATATATTTGGAAGGTCTTCTTTACAAAATAAATGAGCATCAATTTTTAAATTTAATAAGTATATTCTGAATATCAATCATTGCTTGCTTTTTAACCTTTGTATATTGTGTTACTTCAGTTGACACAGTTTAAATTCATCGACAAAAACAACAGTCACGGACATTGCTGGGTCCTAAATTCGACGTTTAAAATAAATTGCCTTGTCCGTTAAAATTATCTTTAAAAAAAAAAGATAGCGTGATTTTCATCAATGAATCTTCAGTCTTTGCAGAAGATACATGTACCTCATAGGGTTTTGCATAGCGTTTTTTTTCCGAAGTAGGTGATCCGTTCTCGGAATACCTCGCACATTAAGTAGGGTTTTTTTTTTTTTAACTAGAAATCACGTTACTGTACAAACAGTGCCAATCAACAGTACAGTCCAGTTATAGCGAGAACCTCAAATTGAATATTCTAGTATTAAATCTTCCTATAGTATTAAACAAATCGGTCCTGATAAAAAATATATATATATATATATATAAAGGAATACTGAACGACTTTTTATGGTCCTTTCATTCATATAGATAACGGCGGTGGGGGTGGGGGTGTGTAATTCTATTCTTAGAATATAATCCGTGATTTATAATTCGTTCTAATTGCTGCGATGGAAGATAGGAGTTGATGTATATAAATGTCAAGGAGCGGCTGCCAACATCGGTTATCAAAAAGTTTAATTATTGAAATAGATTTATTCAGATAGTTATCTACAAAATTTTCACAAACATTTATAGTAATATGTGAATGCATTATACAAAAAAGAAAAAAAAACCAATAAAAAGTGTTTGTCTGGAAAAGGGCACTAAATTATTTTCGTGGAGCCTTCGCGCGGTATGCGGTCCTGGGGAAATTATTCCAACCATCAAAATGAATTATAAGTGACACAATATAAAAATAATTGGGTTTAGGCTTTTTTTCGATCGCCCACGGCTTGGATGAACAGATAAATAAATAAAATCATTGAATTAAGCGTTTCATATCATTTTTAAAAAATAATGAAAAAACGCAGATTTGTGTTTCTTATGAGAGATCGCAAGAAACCGAGGAAGAGAAATTTAAAAAACTTTCCATCATGCTGTTCCAATGTTACAACGCTAACATTGTACAGTCATGTGTGTGTCAGATTATCTGTGTGACCAAAGTTATAAAGATGGCAACTCTAAAGGGGTTCCCAAGTAATAATTTTATGTTTTCAATAAAAAAATGACCCATATTGCGACAAAAACTACCTGACGTCAAAGATTGATTTCAATCTTTTGCACTGTTAAATCTCATGAAATTATTTCTATATTTTTTGAAAGAGAAAATAAGGAAATTCGCCCGCTTTCTTTATGATTTTCAAAACAAAATTTAAAAGATTCTACCGATTAATAATTAAAGGCTACATCTTAAAAGCTGTTTTGAGCCGTCTTTTTATATTTTTCCATCTTTTTATTGATCTTTTTTGTGAGATTAATGCGTACTTTTATTAAATATTGGAAATCTTTTTATCTTGATATAGAGATCAATTTTAAAGAATTTAAACACAATATCTTATCTACAGTAATCTGATAAAGACGACATGTTTAACGAAATCAAGATGGTGAAAGTAAGACATAAATCACATAAACATATTTCAAAAGATTTACATCTCGCTCAAGTATCGCAATACATCTCGTGATACGAGAATTAATAGATATTATGCACACTGTAAAATTATAAAATAGGACATAATAAGTAAATGTGAAGAAGTCCTTTATTTAGCATATATTATTATCCAAACAGATTTATTTACAGCAAAATGCCATAAACGTTCAATATATTCAAATTTTCTTGTAAAAAACGAAAAATCAATAGAGTAAAATAAGACAAATCATGCATCCACGAGAAAGAAGGTACATTCAAGAGCAAGACGGCGTGAGGCGGTAATGGAGTAGGTAAATTTAGTCTTAATATGGCCGTGATATGGCGCGCCGTCAAGTGGACGAAAATCCATCTAAAACCATGACAGGATTTGACGCCTGGTAATTAATATCGGACACCCGTACGCTGGCTAGAGAGACCTCCACCAATCACTTCGCCTCAAGGTAATCCCATACACACACGGCACTCAAACGGTGATTGAAATTTCGTGCAGAAGAAACATTATCTCTAAAACCCATAAATGACCAAGATTTGTGAAAATTCACAGCGTCAGGAGGCGCTTTCTCCGTGTATTGTAAAGGCGTTTCGTGGTACGTAGATTTCAGTTTCGTGTTTTCTAAACAAGATATGAGATCCCTACATTTCAACTATTTTTTTTTCATATCATTTTTTGTATGATCACTTGACTCCTAAAACTTGTCGGAGAATAATGTTTTCGATGCGATAAATTGATGAAAACGAGAGTGATAGGGAGACGCATCACCGCGGCTGTTAATTATTCATCCGCCGAGCCTCGCCGCGGGAAAATAGTCAGTAGGTCATCTGCCCATAGCCTCTGAATATTTCATGATAGAATCTTTCATGTCCAATTACGGCTATATTTGATAAATATAAATTAAAGCGATGAGTGCTTCTAATAAAAGCGCTATCAATTCAAACGATTAGAACCTTCTCTAATGCGCTTATGGATGTTTCAATAATGCATGTACTATTTCAAGTAGCCGGCACTTTGCTTCTAATTGCAACATAATTAATGATGCGAGGTTACATTAATATTCTTTATAGGACGAGGAAGGACATTTTCGTGAATTCTGGCGTTTCGTTGTTCAGAAATATGACAATTATTGATAATTTGATTAATTTTTATCGTAAGTGACTATAGATTTTTCCCCCGAAGTGTATAGTTTGCCACAATAATTAAGAATGAAGAGTTTTACGTGTTGATATCACAAGGACGGGTGTATTTATTATAGGGACACATTCTCAATACTATCTGACCACCTAAGACAGAGTTCACTCGGCAAAAATAAATTTTATGCTACCAATTAAGGAAAACATTTTACTCATAAAACAGGAAGATATTTCTTCTTTTATTTTGTACAGGCAACGTAATCAAAATAGTGCTATAAATACATATCCCACCGCAGCCTTTGACATTTTCACGACGTCTTACAAGCTTTTCTTCGACCAGGATGATATGGAGATAAGAATCGCATCGCTTTAAAACATCAGACGAATGGAATCAAACTGCCATATAAACAAAAAGCCTGCATATGCAGATTGAACAACTCAAGCTTAACAAAAAAAAAAAAAAAAACCCGCTACATAGGGATCAAGATCTGGACGAGACGGAAGGGGGAATCCCAGTAATGACCAAGCTTCTGACGTCGTGTCAGCGTAATTAAACTGACGAAGCTAGTTAAAAAGCCGGAGCGGGACCCGTGATCCGAACAAGACAAATTAAGCATGAGTGCTGCCTGCTTTACAATAAACATCCGGGCTTTCGCCCATCAAGCTTTGTTTATGGTCCTGGAATTTCCACTGGGGTCTCCTCTTATGGCCTCCGTAAACACCGACGTCCAATGTCGCCATGTGCTTCCTAGTTTTATAGCTTCTCTTCTGATCAGCTTCAAATAACTCGTACGACTAGTTTTTACAACTGCTCGCACTTTATGCATCTGTGTTAAAATACCCACAGCTCCGCTAAATTCTAGCTTGCAGAACCATTCATAAGAATTAATACAAAAGGAAACTTGAGAGATAATATTAAAGAACCAGTGCAGTCGCATTGTCTGTCATTGGGTTTAATTGGTCTGAGATATATCATGGCTGTTTATAATCAAAGAACTGAGGTACAAGGTTTGTCATATCTGAGACAGGCTGACATATAGAAAGTAAATGTTTCTTTTTACTGGTTATCTCGACAATCTCCATGCTCCCTTCGTCACCATTAGCAATTACTGAGGAAAGCCCCCAATATTTGTCCTCATCTCGGAGATGCTTACAGGATATCACTCAATAATAAGGAAATCAAAACTCTCTGGGGACGTGGACCGAAGTCATGAGATGGAGCAAGCTGTTGGTGATGGCGGAGAGCGATCGTCATTTGACAATATTGTTAAGTCGTTCACAGAACCATGCAGTGTGGTGTAATATTGCTCTCAAGTACAGCAACAGGTGAACTATTGTATTAGCTTGCACCTATATGATCGGATCGAATCGTTCTCTTCAACATAGGTGATTGTCAGCGAATAACCGTGTGCTATATAAGGTTGAGCGAAGCGCAGTTCAGCACTGCTCCGTTGCGGGCCTTTATTGGCGAGTTTTGGTTGTGACTGTGGGTGAGCAAGCTTCAGAGGTCTCTACCAGACCGACCCTTGTGTGATGTATATTGATTGAGTGCTTCCTTAGAAGTCATTGGGGGTATACGGAACAACTGTCGTCGTATAGACAATACTTAGCTATCGCTATAAGACATCAAGACGAAACAGCTCCAGTCGGGCAATGCAGGCGTTACTAGGCGTGAGTGGACCGAGTCTGGCTATTAAGGTATAGACCACGTTTTTATATATTATCTGGAATTGGATTGCTACTGAAACTGCTCGCATCGCCACGGCAAACTGTGATTAAAAAAGAAATATTGTATTTGCTCTTATATTTATTTATTTATTTATATATCGTGAGATTTAGGAGAAGTAAAACAGGATTTTATTTTTAAGAAGTGGATTAAATTTTAAAAACCAAATGCATCAACCAGCCACAAAAGGGAAAACTATCGACATCAAGAGAAATCAGCTGACATTTAATCTGTTGTGTTATACCGAGGAAACATCTAATAACTTCCAGTATGACACGACAGCCGGTAGAATTTTTACCTGAGAGTCTACCTGAACACACTTGATTACACAATCGTTCCCCATCGAGAACGGGTTGTAATCAGGATGCAGACGAGGGCCATCCAGTCTCTCCGTTTCAACATCCATCAAATTGTTTCAGTCAAATTTTAATCGGGATTGCTTATCACTCGAACCCGATGATTAGATAGTTGGACCTGTTTGGATATATATACTTTTCACTGTTGTTTTGCAATATTTCTATCTGATGCTGTATTCTGGTTCTGAATAATTAATACCGTATAATGGAAATAGCATTTTAAAATTAGTTGTAGTTTTCGAGTGAACAGTGAAATGCTCGTGCACAGTCTGTGTCTTGGGGTAATAGTATTTGTCATCGGACGGATTTTTATTGGGGAAAGCAATGCATCCCCCGTGGACATCAAACTGGGGGTGCTCATTCCCGCGGTCAGCACAAAGGAGGATATCCCGCCAAAGTCCCGGGCCCTGACGGCCATGCGGATAGGGTTAGAGAAAGTGGTGAGAGAGGGGGTGGTGAGCGGAATCAACTTTACAATTAACTACAGGGACTCGAACTGTTCGGGGACCTGGGCGCCACTTCACGCCATGGACATGTACTACAAAAACGAGGCGCACGTGTTCTTTGGTCCGCTGTGTACCTTCGCGACCTCTCCCGTCGCGCGCTACTCCCCATACTGGGAAATCCCCGTGATTACCCCCGGGGCACGAGCGGAGGGATTCAAGGACAAGGAGGAATTTCGGCTCCTGACCCGTATGAGCGGGTCGTACTCCAACACGGCGAACGTCGTGTACTCCATCTTGCAGTATTTCTCTTGGAGTCGGGCGGGGATTATTTACCACAACAACTTGATAAAGCCCGAGTTGGGGGACGCCGAGACTTTCTTTTTGTGTAAACCGGTGTATCACGTGCTAGTAAAGACGGTGGCCAGTCCGTGGAACACCAAGATTGACGTGAATTACATGCATAAATTCAACCTGGGGGACATTCTCAGACAGGCCAGTCACAATTGCCGAAGTAAGTCAGAAAAACCTCTCTGTTTTTTTAAATGAAAGCGTCACTCAGACACCACAGAAAACGTCACTCGAAAATGATTAGTATTAATTTATTTAACGTCACCGGAAACGGAAGCTTAATATATACAATGTGTAAATACACAATATAATGAGGATAGAGTTCAATAAATGCAATTGAATTATTCGATTAATGTAATTTTCATGAGTCCATTATAAAAACCACTTGGGAAAACTCATTATTATTGCATTAGATCTTAATCTTGTTTGACTATTGTTCGATTTGACCAAAACGACAAAAGCACCCGATCAAACATCAAATTTATACATCTGCTCATGATTTTGTTTATCTATGTAGAAATGCATGGGTGGATACTCTCAAAAGTTTATGCAAATGACTCGTTAGATTTTTTGTTGAAAATTTTGATGTAAAATCTAAGATACGAATTCACCAAAATCGTTCTGCACCTGATGATTTCTTAACACCTGTAATTATGAGGGCAAAGAGAAAATCTGACAGATTGATAATTGCTAATCGGTTGGTACATGTAGGTCGATTTCATGAATAATTTACTAAATATGAACTGTTTCAATTTAACTCGCAATGTTTGTTTAAAATGATAAATACTAGATTGTCGATATTGTTATCATAACAATATCAACAGATTTATTATTGAAATGTGAGATAGTTTATAAAAAATCAGTAATTTAAGGTGTATATAAATATATTAGCTACTGCATAGAATTCACTTGTAGATAAGCTAGAACTATTTGTATATGTATCCTTATATATATATACAATAAAATATGTTCAATTCAATTCATAAGCTAGAACATGTGAGGTTTTAAGTGAGGTGGTGAAAAAATATTTGGCGCGTGATTTTTTTCATAAGGTGCTACCGTACTATTTGATCTATTTTAAACATGTAATTTTCTGTTTTAAGAATTAAAAGCCAGTGCTGTAAAGGGCCGACTCCTATGATCCTCAATCCAATCTGATTTGTAAATTCTGGGCGAGTTTAAAAAAAAAAACCTACCGTTTCTCTCAGACCGAAACGCATTGCAAAATTGTAATTACGCAGTGCAAAATTGTAATAGCGCAGTGCAAAATTGTATCGGATTGACATTTATTGCAATAAACAACGATCTATATCATGCCCCATTTAATAACAATTTATCTCTCTATATTTCCTATTGTTGTGAATACCTATTATGTTCAAGTAAATTTACCTAGACATCTGAATAGTTACTGATATGAGGAGAATCAATGCATTTACCCAATAACTCTTCCTACAAGCACTTTATACACGTGTATCTTCCCGTGCCATTTGGAACAATTAATGGAAAAAAATCGGATTACCCGTATTAAAACGCAGATCAGTCTAATCAGCTATATTAAGATATTAACTATTTCTTTTAATGAAGTCGAAAGGAATATTGGTACTAGGGAGGGGGGGGGGGGTATGGAACCAGTTTATTGTCTATGAACCAGTTTAATCTAATACCAATTGTTGCTGATATAATGAACCAGTCAAAAAGTAATGATTTTTGAATTTGTTTCGTAATGGTTATCCATTACGAAACAAATTCAAAAATCATTACTTTTCCTTTGAATTTTACCTTCAGGAAAAAGCCATTTGTCACATAAATAAGTAAGTAACACGACTGTGAATTCGCCCCAAGCTGTCAGGAAATATACTTGTTTAGTTAAACTGTACCGTTAATATTCGTAATAAAACATGCATGAACGCACTACATTATTTCCTTACAGAACCAATCTATGTATACATTTCCTCTTTCTCATTTTGTATCGGCCTTTCAAATCTCTAGAATGTACGAGTGGTTTATTTTCATTATATATGATGTAAGGAGAGACGCACTGTTCTCCCGTGGTGTAACATGAAATCACGACAAAATCACGTTTATAGATGGATATTTTAATGTTCTTGGCCATCGTGGTTATAGGTATTATTTGCTTCTCTCTTGAGACATATCTGCAACAATTCGCATTTATCCGGGTTTTGTATTGCTTTTGTTTTTGTTTATTTTAGCTTTCTGTTAGAATTTATTTTGTGTTGGTGTGTACATGTGTTTGGAAAAGGGGGGGTGAGATTTTTCATGTACATTTTTTGTACCTGGTAGTGAGATTTCTGCAAAAGAAAAGAATATTCAGTTTTATACATCACATAAGTACGGACAGAAATTGATATTTAATATATAATTGAGTGTTCCGTATGCGTTACGACGTTTTGATTTCATCCTCTTCAAGCCCAGACTAGTCCCATTAACTAGTTTTCTGTAGGCGACCCCCCCCCCCCCCAACCAACTCCCCTTCCCAACTCGGTCTCGCCAGTTTTTCGTTTTCAATCAATACTCTCAAATATTTTTCAAAAGCAAACCGTGCTCTCAAGATCCCCTCTTGTCACTGATTAGAACAAAATCATTGACATCAATGACGCTCCAAGTTACATGACACAATGTACTTAAGCAAGAAAATTATAATTTGGAATAAACCGTGTCTCTATAATAATACATCACTGGTCCCGCCACATTACATCGATCAAATATCTGAAGAAAAAAAAAACAACCCCGAGATCCTCGATTAATCCATCTGGCAGGCTGTGGACTCGACTAATTGTCCGTGTATTGCCTTTGTCACGCGGCTCACGTAGTAGGCAATGCGGTGATATGGTGGCAGTCCAGTACAGTATGTGTTTCAATGCTGGTCGACTTCAGAGTTTTCTTTTTCATTAAGTACATTCATAAACTGATGCGTCAATTAATTTGACAAACAAGGATCAATGATCCAGAGGAGGATTTCGTGGATCTAATGATGTCACGCCAATGATAGCGGGGCTCGTGGGTAATAAAACCTCGCTCCAATTTTTTTTTCCAATAATGGCTTTAATTAACCCGGACTTTGACAAGTTTTGGCCAACTAGATCAAAAATCATCACTTTCTATCACACACCATTCACCCACTTGTTTGTAAGAGTGCTTGGGTCGTACGACCAGAAAGGCTTACTTGTTTATCGATACTACATAATTTACTGGCCATATTTATATGATGTTTAAATGCGCATGGTCACGATTATTTTCCCTTCAAATTTTACTTTTCCAATTTTTATATTTAATATATATACAAGCTTAACTATGGTTTTTCCAATGGTCGGCCAGAACTTTAACATCAGTTGTCAGGTTAAAATCGAAATACAGATCTCACAATTCTTTGTTATGTTAACAAGGCATTTTCATGTAACACTTTGATAGACACTTTTGATAGATTCTAAGATGTAGCCGATGTGATGATGCATGCATGTGTACATGTAACTTTCCAAAATGAAAAGTACATGTATTTGTGGTCGGCGTCAATTTCTTTATAATTTTCCCAGGAAGAGTTGGGTACATTGACAGGGGACCGGTTCTAAGAGTTAATGATCTGGGGAGCGACTGGTTCTTATTAAATGACACGGTGTTTCACAGACATTGACCGACCCCCATAACTAGATTTAGTTTGCCCTTCTCCTTGCGATATTTGCTTGTTGAGTGTTTTGTAAAATTGTGCGATATAGCAAACTGACATCGATTGTTCACGAAACTCAATTATTTATAGCCGTAGGTCATTGTGTATGAAAACGGTCATGTAAACTGATAATATGTTACCAAAATTATAATAATAATAATGTTCAAAGTTTCAAGAATAAAATTGTTTGATGAATAATATCACTTAAAATTTAATCTTTTTAAATGCAGTTTCACAAGTAATGAAAATTTGAAATATTTTCTGACACGAGATATCGTGACAGGGCAAAATAGGTTATCTCTCTAATTTATCATGCATTAAAACTTAAATCGATTTTCAAACAATCTACACTAGTTAAAAAGAAACATTATATTAAGTTACTAAATTTTCTAGAGCTATTCATCAAAATTCTTATCTTATCCTTCCAAAAAAGATATGAAAGAAAAAGACACTAAATATTCAAAACCATACATGCATGTATACATACTAATATATCAGCTTTATATTGTGTTTCTCTCTCTCTCTCTCTCTCTCTCTCTCTCTCTCTCTCTCTCTCTCTCTCTCTCTCTCTCTCTCTCCGCACCGAGAAAATTCTCTCTCTCTCTCTCTCTCTCTCTCTCTCTCTCTCTCTCTCTCTCTCTCTCTATATATATATATATATATATATATATATATATATATATATATATATATATATATATATATATATATATATATATATATATATATAAACCCTCTGGAGAAGTCAAACGCAGTTTTTTTTTTTAATGAATCTAACAAAATTAATTTTGAATTGAAACCTTAAAATCATATAACGATATTTGAAAATCTGTTTTAAATTTTTCAGAATGCTAAACGGTTAATCCTTTAACGAAATGAGTATCGTATAGTCGACATGCAATTCGGATTTTTTTAATTGTTCAAAAAATTTAACAGTGTGATGAATGCAGTCAGTTTATCGATACGCAGTGAGTTACAGTCGCTCAGCTTTACGTGTACCTTAATATTCAGCGCGGTGCTTTTATAGATTGGTGGTATATTATGCAATTTTTATTCTTATTCATCGCAATATTGCAACAGTGTGACAAAATATTGAACGAGAAAAGGTCAGATACTAGAGAGCTCGCGGAACAAAACACAAAATATAATCGCATGGGGTCAGAACTGTTCTTTAAAAAAGCTGCTTTAAAAACGAGGTTGTTTTGTTATATTGATTCCGTCCATACAATTGCAAGTCTTTAATGCTTGCCGTTTAGGATGATGTGGCAATTTCCTGTTTTCATTAATAGCTGTCGGGAGATGTTCGATTAGTTTATCTCTTTTTGAATGGTGGGGGGGATCAAATCTCAAATTCTTGGTTTTTTTTTTAGCTCACCTGAGCTGAAAGCTCAAGTGAGCTATTCTGATCACCTTTTGTCCGTCGTCCGTCTGTCCGTCCGTCTGTCCGTCTGTAAACTTTTAACATTTTGAACTTCTTCTCTAAAACCGCTCGGCCAATTTCAACCAAATTTGGCACAAAGCATTCTGATGGGAAGGTTAATATAAATTGCAAAAATGAAAGACCGATCTTTATTCAAAGCGGAGAAAACCTCGAAACTGTAGAAAAAGGGGGGTGCATTTTTAAAAATCTTCTTCTCAAGAACTATCGAGTCAAATTCAATGTAATTTAGCATAAATAATCCTTATGGAAAGGAAAATATAAATTGCAAAAATTATGGGCTAATTCTGTTTCAAATCTGAGTTATTACGAAAAAAATAATAAAGGAAAGGCGTGTTTCAATCAGTTTATAGCTTCGGGTTCGGTATTCCATGAGCATGATGAGTCATGGTAAAATGGGTAGGCAAACGCGGGCCGGGGCAAAACAAAAGATTGGCAGTTATTAATATGCCAATCTCATTAAAATTTTGAGGATATGTTACGGACCAGTATATTTGTATTCGCTGTAAATATTGCTGCAAAACAATGCGTATTTTGGAATTGACGATTGCCGATCTGCCCCGGCTTTTATTTTGCCCCGGCCCGGGTTTGCCCACCCATTTTACCAAGACTCGTGTTTAAGATAAACGGGTCGATGACAATGTTGTGCAACAGTTCGCGTACGAAGGGGATCTTTGAAACATGCAAAATAATTGGTGCCGATTTTGTGAAGTAAATTGAGGTGAAATATTTCAATGCGTTGACAGTTTTCACATATGACGGTGGTGTTAGCTTGTTTTGATTTTCGTTTCGTTTTCATTATCTATGCTTTGTAACCTGGGAACTTTCGCCTGTATTTTGTAAATTTTTACGTATCAAATCAAACAGAGACTTCGGTAAATCAGCCAGTTAACTGTTTACCTGCGCAAATTAAGCAAAATCTGATGTATTAAAAGAGTACTAAAATACTATTCATTCTATCGGTAATTCGGTATGATCTTTTGCGTAATATTAGATTAATGCAATGTGTTTTGTTGAGATGCTTAGCATTTTCTCGAGTTTATTCATAAATTTAAATAGAGTTTAATATCGCTGACGGAAATATGTAGGTATATACATGTATATGATTCATTTTGAAAAATAAATTGTGCACTTTATTTGTTATAGTGCATGTTTCTTATGTTTAATTGTTTACAATTTCTATTTACTAACCATATTTGAGTGTTAAGCTTCGAATGACAAGCAAGATACAGAGATTTGCTCACAATTCTATGTACACAGATCTGAGGCCATTCTTTTTTTCCCACTTTAAATGCTGAATAGGAAATACCAAGTTAAAAATCTTAAGCTGAATGTAATAATTTTTAACTCATGTGAACAAAATATGACTCAAACCTAGCAGAATTGTGAGCTCTGTATCTTGCTTATAATTCTACGATTGACACTGAAATTTTGGTTGATCATTAGAAATGTCTTGCTAAATGTTAAATACTTGTACAAAAAAATTAACGGATGATATGCTGTATATAACTACTCTCTGGGGCCCCCTCTTTATACAATGAATAATGTGAAATCTACATCAATTTTGATAGTTTTTCAGACACGAGTAAATAAAAACGACACCGTTAAACAATTTCCATAGTTCTGACACATTTTTTTTGCGGGGATAAAGGAATTATTGCTATTCCTTAGAAAATATTACAGCGGAAAATTATCCTGGTCTGTAGCCATTTTTATTTTTGAATAAAGATGAAAATAATGGGTGTGCCTTAGTAAAATAGAGTGATGTGCCTGTCAATACTGTAACATTGATTTTTATACCGGTAGTTCTTTAACATGTCACGTGACAACAATTTCATTCCAGTGTATTCATCACTAAAATGTGAGTAAAGTTATAAAAGTCACACAAGTTTACGCCAGGTAAACAACAGTCATTTAATTATAATGGAGAAGACAAATTAAATTTTTGAATGTTTTTAATTTGAGGAATTGAGCGGATTGGAGTACAATTTTCTTCTTCACATCTATAGGATATTTAATAAAATGCAATAACTATTATATGATATTTTAAAAAAAATACAATAACTAGTAAGTAGTTGAGGAAGAAAATGTACCTATATGTTCTCATATATTTTGATCGCTTTATAAAGTGGGGGAAGGGGGTGGGGGCAGAACGAAAATATAGGGAATTGGAAGTTAACAGTGTACCCCTACCAAATGTTAGTTTTATATCTTGCGTAGGATTTTCTTATTCTGGGTAAAAATAGTATTCCATAAAGATACAATGTCAAAGATTACGTGTATATATGCAAAAATAAGTGTAAAATTCGAATACTTTACAATATTTAATTTTTGTTATTCTACTGAGGGGCCATATGGCACAATATCTTTTGAACGCCCATTGTTGCTCAGGTGAGCGATGTGGCCCCATGGGCCTCTTGTTTACAATGGCGATGGTTGTATAGAACAACTACAGTACCCACAACATGTTATTGATTTATCCAGTTTTGGAATTGACAGGTGTACTGTATATAACCGTATCCCGTGTGTAATATCTAATTAGACTAGTCCGCTTTAATTGATTACGGCTTTAATTTTGTCTATTTGGAATCAAGGGCAGGGAATCCACTATTGCATGGTAACATTCGGATCATGCTACATGTAGCTGCAGAACTGAAGCTCCACGGAAAATTTGGGTTGATGGTCCAAAAACCGTGCGCAACTTTTTGTGCGCTATAAATATACAGGTTTTTTATATGAATGGATCTGTAGCTCCACGGTCCTTCAACCCGAATTTCCCGTGAAGCTACAGTTCGCGCTTTTCCGTAAATATGTACATGTATCTGATATTTGTAGTTATGGAAATGGACGAGTATTTACGATTGGCACGGTTGACGCTTCTGTGAAAATTTAGATGCTAAGCCTTACAACAAGAAAGGTTTCCCCTGCCGCCTGAGACCCTTGCTCATTTCCAATTCCGATATATAATACCCAACATATTAGATTCAACGGAGGTTTTTAATCATAAATCCCCCGGCTTCCAAAATAACCCAGATATGCAAACAGGGTTTGATTAAACATGCCATTGTTGTTGTATACAAGTAACGGCATGGTGATCAGACGTGACCATTTGTGAGTGATCCCGCCCGTCTGGGGTGAACGACTCGGCCACAATAGTGAGCGATGATGCTCTAATACACGGCTTACAAGTCGCCCAGAAGATCGCTCTGTATTTAGATTGCTAATTCAATCAGGTATGTTCAAGTTTTCTTTACGAGGATCGACGTGGATATCTTGTCTTCAAATTCAGTTTGGTAAACTAATTTCCGTTTTCTCCGGAATTGATTTTTAAAGCCTTCTTTTGAACCGACTCCTCTGGGTGACGACAATATCAAATCGCTGCTGGATTCGTCAGATGTGAGATTTCATTTAAGAATCTGTTATGGTGTTATTAACACAATAACAACGCTATCACTATAATACGATACCTTAACAAAACACGTTCAATATAATACCTGAATACGAACTGTTTTCAGCTCTCTTCAAACACATCGCAAAACTGCATTCATTTCTCTTTTCCTTTTATGTTAATTATCACTATTTCAGTTTCAAAGTGTGTAAATTCTAAGCCTATTATTCCGTATGTCTGATAGTCTCTCATATTTAAGGCATCATACCCACAATAGATCTAGATTAAAAAGACATTACATTTTCATTTCATGATTTGGTTTATATCAGCCTCGAAATAATTTTTAAAAACATATTTTATGACGTTTAGATTAGTTCAGATTTAAAAACAAGTTTAACATGGAATCACGTATTCTGTGAATTAAAGAATCTGTAAAAGTATAGAGTAGCAATCAAAATTTGTTTTTAAATTATTATGAAACAATATAGTTTACTTGTGTATATTGTGTAAGCATTAAATTTTGTAATTTTTATAACTTTTTATTGCAAATGATATTACTTTCAAAGAATTGGCCTGTATTGTGACGAGTAGCTCAAACAATCCCAAATGCAGTGGTTAAAATGAGTGTTTCAAGTATATATTAAGTTAAAGCATGTATTATAATAAATTTTGCCAGACGCTTTGTATTCAAAGTACTTTTCCTGAATTACCCCGAGCAGTGCGACTTTCAGTAGTTAAATCACACCCTTTGACCCCTAACCTCACACTCTAAAAGTTTACCCTACCCGTCTATACATGTACTCTGTGTTGATGGCTCGCATGACTTCTCAACATTGTAGGGCCTCATCACTTGGTACAACTACCATAGATCGATAGCTACAACCACCATCCAATCATAAACTGGCGATATTACTAGTAATACTACTTTATTCTGTTTTATGACGCTTTGATGTCGTTAATTAGCTTTAAATCATCTTTCTTTTCCTTAAGAGCTTCCTTTTTTCTTGTTTTTTTTTTTTTTTTTTTTTTGGCATATGGCCGCTCAGAATTTCCTGGGAAGTATTAAAGTGTATAAAATTAATTAATTCCTAATTAGTCCCATACATCAAAGTAATGCTATTAATGAGGATCGCATATATATATATATATTTTATATAAAAGATTTTACATTTGTATATAAACTATAAAGAAAGAGAGTTTTCGCGTTAAATACAAAAATGATGGTCGTATGGAGTTTTGGGAGAACGAAATAACATACATATTAAGGACACAGATGGGAAGTAGGCGGGTGTAGTGGGGTGTGTATACAATGTAGAACTCGATTAAACAGCTGTTTGATCCTATCGTTACACGTTCATATCATCCAACTCTTGTGCACTAAGCAAAACTGCCGTCATACGTATAGCTAAAACAATTTCCGTTTTCATGCGCGGATCTAGACGGGGGTCGGGGGGGGGGGGGTCCCGACCCCCCTGGAAAATGAAAGTGTATTAAATTTACATAGTAAAATTATCGCAAATATGCTTCAGAACCCCCACCCCCGGCAAACACAATTATCCTTCGGACCCCCTTGAAAATTTCTGGATCCGCGCGTGCGTTTTCAATGTTCATTACTTGTGAGAACATGTGTATTTACCCACTATCTGATTTTAGATTCATTTATCTTCCAGAAATTCTTGATTAAATTTTTGAAGACTAATGGAATAAAAGTTTCTAGTATGTCATACGCATACGTTTATTTTCATGAACGTACACTTATTGAACAATGCGATGTTAAATCAGGCCGAACAAAGAGGAATAACTCTTCTGTAATTCATACTAATACTTGTAAGAATTATCTTTCTTCTTTCACCATCGTGTCGTTTAATTCAGACATCGTAATTCTAATATATGTTCTGTGGCAGCAATAACCATGTGTGTGTGTGTGTGTGTGTGTGTGTATATATATATATATATATATATATATATATATATATATATATATATATATATATATATATATATATATATATATATATATATGAACAATGAATTAAAAAAAAACCACCTGTAATAACTTAACACTTTAAACAGTGAGGCAGGTTAAATGCGATGTACATAATACATGTGGCCGCTGTGTTGAATTAGACCTGAACAAATCTATAATTCGTTATTGGCTGGTCATACCTATTGTCATTAAGGCTATTATATAAATATATAGGACAACCTTGTAATTATCGATGATTGAGTTGAAAGATTTTCCTCTTTCTCACTTTCTCTTGTCTCTCTATCACAATATGACACGTGATATAAATCAAACTCCTCGTTAGTTTCTATGTGTACCGGGCACGGCGCCTCTAATTACGATAAACCTCCCTTTTGTTTCGCACACAGCCCTTTGTCACGCTCCCAGAAATACACATTGATCTGTGCCTCACTGAATCCTAATTAGATAGGGAAAATGTGACGCCCGTACACAGTATATCACCATTGATGTTGGAGAAGTCATTCAGCCAGTGTGGTCGGGGAACTTGCCCTTTATGTGTCTTTGAATGAAGTTGTTCCATTCACTGCTTTCTCTCACAAGTTTGTTTTCCTTGCGTTTTTTGTGGGAAAATCAACTTACATGCATAGTTTACTTGTTTTGCTAGTAAGGTATTAGTTTTCTTAACTTCCCAATTGCAATATAAGCGTAGAAAGCTAACGTCTGCGTGCTAGCCTATACATTTTTTTCCGATTTGTTACTGGACTATTTATTAATTCGCTCTTTTGTACATTTTGTAAAAGATGGATAGAAAAGATACAGAGCAGCAGTCTATCTCTAGATATAATGACTAATAAAAAACAAACCCCTTACTTACGGAACAATTCTGTTAAAAAAAATATTTTTGTAGTTTTCTTATATTAAGACACAACAAATACACATCCGCGAGTTCGTCACCATTGTTGCATTATATAAATAGTGTCTGTTTGGGAGGATAACAGTTAAATTTGACACCCCTTGAAAACCATTGTGAACCGACGCGAAGCGGATGGGGTATACCACTATATAAATAGTGCCTCCCAAACAGGCACTATTTATATAATGGGGAGGTTGACAATGGTTTTCTCGGGGTGTCAAATTCAACTGTTACACTCCCAAACAGGCACTATTCATATAGTGGTATACCCCATCTTCGCAAATAAGCCGACCACGTGTTTTATACTTGAATATAAGCTGACCCCTTATTGCATGCTTATTATGAGGTTTTTTTTTAAGATGACAGCCACCCAAATGCTTACTAAAATATGATACTAGTTCATGTAACTACTTGTTGCGTATTGAAATATGATAACCACGTGATACAAACTGAAATATAATATAATGAAATATAATTGATGTGTGTGTTTATTGCATATACCAGCATGTAGATAAAACAGATTAATTACACTGTTCTGTAAATATAACAGGATATGCTGGTCTGTTTGGAATTCATCAAAACAACGAAAGACAGTAATAGTCATCTTAACAATTTAGTTCTTGCAAACTACTTTTTATCATACTGTTATAACTAAATGGTAAGGAAAAAATAAACAGTATTCAAATTTCGATCTTGGTGAAGTAAGTAGCATGACGAATCACTTTTATTCTTTTTGAATTGTCTCCCATTGCCAATTGATAACGTGTGCTTTATTACGTTTACTACATATTGACCTGGTATTTTAAAGTTATGCCTGTATAGGCTTGTAGGCTATAGCAGCCATGTGCCATGACCATACAGCCCTACCAATGTTGCTAGGCTTTGTACGGAATCCGCAACGAGCCCTGCTAAATATTGTAATGAAAAAAGACTTTATCATTAGCGTAAAAGAGCTGAAATTCTATTCCAGTTCCATTAAATCCAAAGATTGAAAAGAGAAAACGCGATTTCATTGCAAAGTTCCCTTAATGATAACAAACGTGGAACAATGAAGAAAATCAATGGACTTTATGACGTCATCAGACTAGAGCATTATGGGAGGGTATAATTTGTTGTAAATATTCTCCTTTTGAAGTAAGAAAAAATCATTTACTTTTTATGACTCCAAATCAATAGCAAGCCTCAATAGCAAGCCACCGCAATGGAAAACATAAATGTGAAGATGATAAGTCTTTGTTACAGTTTCTGTGGTATCTTTGTCTTAGCTGTTTCGTCTTCTTGCTTCGAACTTGGCTCGATGGTCTGTAAAAGGTATCGGTCTTATCTTTATTTTAATGACTTTAAAGGTTTGTAGCCGGCTTGCCCTGTATACGTGATTGCAAATAAGAGGTCTAAGCAAGGCAAGAGAGGTTGAAAGTATAGGCGCTAAATCTACTTAGGTTCCAATGATGATGGAAAAAAAAACAATTACGTGTATATTTATTTGTTTTTATCTGACTTTTTACATATATTTATTACCATTATGTACAATAATAGCCAAATGCTTGTAAAATTCCTATGAAAGAGGTATTGTGATGAATAAACTACTACATGTATCGAATACCTACATGTAACTCACTCACACTCTCTCTCTCTCTCTCTCTCTCTCTCTCTCTCTCTCTCTCTCTCTCTCTCTCTCTCTCTCTCTCTCTCTCTCTCTCTCTCCCTCTCTCTCTTGCCGCGTAAGTGCTATTTACATGACAAACTTTATGGCTAAAAAGTGAAATGATGTACAAGAACAGTTGTCTCTCAGAAGTTTTTCCTGATATTGATCATACCGGGTATGTCTCTATTAACATGGAAAACGTATTCAGTTTTCTTGGACTTTGGAAAAAAAAACGAAAACAAATAAAACAAGAATAATTCGTTTATTTTGAAAGTCTGGAAAACAGATTGTGTCTGCCATGTTGAAAATTAACGTATTTCAAAAAACAAATCGGCCATAATCAATATAACTCTTCCCCTGTCCCCCAACACCAGTCCTACTCTTCGCGTCGTCCCATTCATTAACAAAACACAAATGCCTGAATTCTCAGTGGGGCCGCGCATTATTTGTTCCGGACATAGCAGGCTGTTTTGGGATCAAGATGTCTCCAAGACAATTGGACACGACTGCTAATTAAAGAGTCGGGGGGCTTACTTACTGCAGCTAACTCTCTCGTAATCTTTTCTTCAGCCGGCGCATTAACTTTGCAATGACTATTACATGTAGGTCAATGGAGCTTCATCACGCTCGAACGGATCTATATACGTTACCAGAAAGTAGTTCCAAGAAATTTTATATTCATTTTACATCCATGTTCCTAATTTCGCTGCTAAATGGGAATGACCATTAGTATATAAACAGATTGATAATTATTTTCAGCATTGGGCATGTAACGTCTTGTGGCTTTAAGGAAGATGTTTGTCTTTGAAACCATGAAAAAGAGTATTCAAAAGCATAAATATCGATTTTGTGAACTGTCTTTTCCACAGTCATTTATACGGACATTTCTTTATATTTAATTCTCATCATTAATTTACCATTTTTCTTCTCAACGACGGCATACGCAGTAGTCTGAAAGCTTTTTCTCTCCCAGGGCTTGTTAAAAGATACGACAACCTTAAAGCTTCAAACAGTCGTATTTTTCGATTATTTGGATCATACTTTGGAACCTACAGTGTATTAGTGATACGTGATGCTTTGTTTGATTAATAAGCGCCAATTCTTCGTCACGACATGGAGAAACTTAATTACATCCTAAATAATGTTGCCTTATTGATGCATTTGCTATGACCTTTAATTACAGAATTGTTCGTGTACATAAAAAGGTTATGTATGTCCTACCCCTCCCCAACCCCAACCCCCCGACCCAAAAACCATTATAAACAATATACACTGTTGGTTCTTATCATGTGAACTTCTTTATACAGTATATGCATACAGTAATAACATGATTGAGAGTAAAATGTAATGCATGTAAATCGGCGTTCTCCTTTGATTGGAATAAAAGTTATTAAATTAAGGAACTAGCGTGGCACGGCTTCGTGCGGATGACGGTATAACGGTGCCGTCAGATATCCAGTTCTTGTACCCCTCTACGATACAACTAAACAAGGTTGACTTAAATTTACAAAACCGTAAGGCGAGCACACAAACATCAGTAATACATGTAGATTCCTTTTTTTTTATAACCTCCCACACAGCACTGCGACGGTTCAAAGGAGTGAAAACCTATAGAAACCTATTGCGTGGACCCCGACTTGGACATATTTAATGGGATTCCTGAGCGAGTTGCATTGATACATCAAACGAAATGCAATACAATTGAAGAGGAGACGTTTCTATTAAGACGTAATGCAAGGCTATTTCCAAAAGTGAAAGCGCCATTCGCGCTCTTATTGAAATAGAATGCGTTTAGTGTTATGGTCTTACCGTCACGACAGCATGTGTTTCGAAACCATTTTCTTTTTTCTATTTCAACCATTTCTAGAAGTAGCAACTTCCGGTAGGAAATCGATTCGTTCAGATTGATGTAATTGTACATGTACTACAATGAAAGGATTGAAAGAGAGAGATAAAATAGACAAATAAAAGGACATCTGATGGCTTCTTTCGCCAAACTGTCATAAACAACAATGTGCGTCCATTCTTCGTACTTCTGGGCTAGAGTTCTTTTTGTAGGCGCGGATTTCCATAGGAATCACCCCAATATCAACGTCTTGGGGTTTTTAGACAAGCGGCAAAACAAGCTCGAATGTATTAATTACTGATGTAGGTGTTCATAACAACCCTCATTCTCATAAACCTTGACATAAATATAGGGCAATGTATAATGTATAAGCTGCTAAGTTGTGAGCTGAAATTCATTGAATTCAAAGCATAACTTAGAATATACAACATATTAAAGGTGTTCAAGGCTGTTTATAATTAGCCAATATTTAATAAGATGGGATGCAGCTCCATTTTGTGAAAAGATTTAACATTCGGTTATGTGCGGTGATGTTAATACGTTAAATGATTCTAGGTGTTTTCCCGAGCTTTGGCGGAAAGGCCCTACAAGTGGCGATGAAATTCGTCCCTTCGGACAGCCCGACAGCACTGTCGGAAGTGACGGAAGCCCACGTGGCACCTGTCAGTCATCCGCCATGATTGATTCTGTCCTCAGCACCCCTATTTTTACTTTCGAAATTTGATCCTACCAAACAGAGACTTGAAGTCTTCGCATTAAGCGATGATTTGAAAAAAAATATCTTGTCTTATATAATATTTAAATGCAGTAGACAAGCTACGATTTGAAACCAACGCAGATGAATACGTTTGTCGTTAAACATAAAATTTTATTATAGTCGAGCACTTAGTTTGATTTTATGAAAAACTCAGTAAACGACACATTACTACGAAGTAGAAACAACTTTAAGTAATTATGTTAAGTTTGACATGACAATACAGCGAATACAAACAAGTATCTGATTTGATGATGAACAACAACTGTTTTATTTTATCCCTGATTAAAATTTGAATTGTTTGACGAAGTTTGTACGAGTCAATAACGAGAGACCATACATGTAGATTTTTTGTGTTATATACGTTCTAATAGTAATTAGTCTGAGGAAATTTGATTTTCTTAATAATTATACTAACAAGCCGGATAGTCTGTGCGTCACAATTTCAATGTACGCCTGTTTTTTGTGGGGGTAGGGGTGGAGGCTAATTGTGTTTGTTTGGATGTGCAATATTTAATGTTTACCTTAATAATTTTGACAAAGTGGCGCGTGTTATTTTTTATTTGTTTTTTTTTTCCGAGAGAACGTGTTAGCCATCATTCTCGGATTGGATTACATAGGGGTTTAAATCGCACTAAATTCATGGCGTGTGGTAACCACCGCACTGTTAAAAAATGCAAATCAACCAAATATAAGTGTTTGGGTTTTTTTTTTAAAAATAAAACAAAACCATCGGAAACCTACATTTAGCATACGTTGTTGTGGTAAAAGAATTCCAATACGATGCCCCAGTGTCGCTGAAAATCAAAGCAAGGTTTTATTGTAAATAGAATAATTATCGGAATTCTGTCGTATTGCTTTAATCAGCTGTTTATAAGAACGTAACAAAAATATGCTATAAACTGAAATAATGGCCACGCATCACAATTGGTACGAGCTATCGTATTGTTGTCTCCGCCGAGCGGTTTTTCTCGGCGATTAGCAGAGCCCTGCAGCACTGACGACGAGGGCAACCCGAGGCTTGTATAGAAACCGTTATACTGCACGAACATCTGACGAGCCAGTCTCCTATTGTGTGTAGGATGCGTATCTCCACTCAGTGTCGCGCTCAACCTCACACTGGTCAAGTCGGTAATTGAGGAGGACCCGCGTCCGAAATCAATGCTGCGCCGGTTTGCATCTCGCCGTCTCTTGAGCTACTCAAAAGTTGTAATCCCTGCCTGACTTACATTATAGTAGCTGGACAGGACCACTATTGCATTATTCAACAGCTGGGGAGAGGAGATAGTAGTTTCTGCACCGGGGGGGAGATATATCGTTATGGTCACAGTTGTGACTTAGGAACACCTACATTGATTTTATGATTTATTTTTGTTCTGGGATTTAATTAAAAGGCGGGTAACACTTGCTACAAGAAAAACCACTGCCGACCTGAGCGTAATGACCGACGAAGGTAGGGAAACCGCCGGGGTACAACTCTGCTTGCTGATCATAACAGCATGATACTAGCACGTGAAGTTCTGGTTTTGGCGGGAATATATTCGTTGCATCTTGCTACCGGAGCGAATACCACGGTGAAATTGGCAGTCCTGCTACCGGCAGAAGGACCGTTTCCTTTTGTGAAGCACAAGGTTCTTCCTGCCATTGACATAGCCGTCAAGGTGGTGGAAAATCGTCGTTATCTCCCGGATCATAATATTGTGATAAATTTCCGAGATGACGAGTGCTCGGAGACCTGGGGCCCTCTCCGGGCAATTGACCTTTACGTGGAAAAGAACGTGGACGTGTACCTGGGACCGTGTTGTGATTTCGCTGTGGCCCCCGTAGCTCGCTTCTCCCCTCATTGGAACATACCTGTACTTTCCGCCGGGGCATTCGTCCAAGCGTTTGACGACAAAGTTGAATTCAAGCAGCTCACCCGTATGTTGACTACGTACGGAAAAGTAGCGGAAGTTGTGGCCGAAGTCACTCAAGCGTTTAACTGGACGACAATTGGCCTCTTGTTCCACGACAACCTTGTTAACCGAGCGGGTAGCAAGAGCACGGAATTTTTCACGATGGAAACTATTTTTTACAAATTTAAAAGTGCTGACTTTGAGCCTTGGTATAAAATGTTTGACCAAAATTACAACCATACCTTTAATCCCCAATCGTTGTTAGAGGAGGCATCTCTCAAAACCCGCAGTAAGTAATTTATCACCTTTTCCCCCCATCCACCCCTTGACATAGAATTCCATGTTGATAATGAAGTTTGATCTTTATTTCTGTAAAACACATAAATGTATTTTTATATTACTGTCGTAGTAAAAAAGAAACACAAGTGTACTTACAAACTATACTTGTTTGTATTGTACAAGAAAGGAAAATAACCCAATAGTGCTTAATGTTAAAAACCTAAAAAACAGAAATAATTTAGTAATTCATATTCAACAATCATAATTTTACACATAAATCCAGTTGTAAAACGGAGAGATATGTTAAAGAACAAAACCTTTAATAATGTGAAGAAAATTTAAAAAGTTTTCTGGGGTTGATGAGCTTTTTAAAAGTTATCTATTCGATGAAGCGTGTCAAGGCATAAACCAAGCATTATAAAAAATTCAAAGCCAGATTCTATACACGTAGAAGCCATTGCCGTGTTACATTAGATATACTGTATGTAGTAATAAGCTTCAATGGGATGGGTTTTCTGTGGTTTTAATTCATCCTGATTCCTCCACGGAGATAATGGCGTGGTCCTTTCCAGTGATTAAGTCAGTAGCAGATCGTTTTCCCATTGCCATTTGTCTTTGAGAAGCTAAGTCCTTTGTTTTCACCGAGAAACAGATAAAACATCTAATGCGTTGCTAATGCAATAACGACCTATTTATGTTAAGCCCTTATTCTGATGCACGAAAAGGAAAATCCTTTTTTCCCGCATTGACTATTTTCGGGCGAATTACGACCGTTTCCTCTCTGTTGAAAACTAAACTTCAACTGATGGATATTTTTGACTGTAAATCCAGTAAGAAGATTCCTATTTCCAGAACAATAGGCTTACATAAGAAGAAATGGAATCAAGCCAATCATGCTTTTGATTAAGGCTGCAAGCATTAAAAGCCTGACTTCGGAACATTGAAATAGAGACGTCTCCGTTCAATTCCAACACGTTAGTTCAAATGTTATTGCCTACCCTCCCTCAAACAAACATTTTCCTAAGTAATTACCCGATGAATATAACTAATAGTCTCTACATTTCCAGATCTTTTATGAAGCAAAGAGCTTAACATATTTCTAATCGTATACATTTTATCAAGGTATACATAATTCTATGGTTAATGTTCTCAAAAGACAGAGATTTTGTTTTAACAGAAAACGAAACGTTGATGTTTAAAAGGAACAGGAGAACCCCAACAATATCAGATATAAATATACATCTGTACATGTGGCTGTCATGGTTCTCTCGACCCGCATGTCAAACATTATTCATTTACATTGTCAGAACTAATATACAGTAAATTGTTGCAATCTTTGTGAAATTATCCAATGTTGTCTCTCAGTATGAAGTGAATCCACGTGTTACATAATCATTCAAAAAGGTCTGTTACAAAATGGAGGTGAAAATTAAAGATGGATTTTATCATTCATGCTGTGTTTTGAAAAGCAAAGTTCAGTCTTCATTAACAATCAAACAGTTTTAGAGCATGCATTTGCAGAAAAATTAACATAACACGGTTAAGCAACAAATATATTTTTCTTAACTTTTAATCCAAAATAAACAGCTCATTTTGAAAGAAAGCTAATGCGTAAAGAGCTTCTTATCACAATTTGAACTTTTGTTTCTCTCACAAGTATAAGGTTAAGATCATGTTTACACATCAAACACTTTTGCTTAATCATAAAAAAAAAGAAGAAAATCATTTTATTCAGCGTGCGAGATACGTTTTGTGGTAAATTGACAAATCATCCCTATTCCGTGTACAAACACGGCGGTAATTTGTTGGAATTAGTTTTTACGTCTTTGTAAGAGGACCGCTTTGTTTTGCAGGCAGATGACGTGATTGGTTCTTGATGCCTCTGGTCAGCGATAAGACTTCAAAAAACCTCCGATGTCCTTGTCACGAATACTTGTTTGCTTGTCTAGTCTAGTTTTACTTTTTTTTATATGCTATAACACAGTACTAATGAGGTTAAAGAAGAGAAAGAGAGAGAAAGAAAGAGAGATACAAGGAAAGAATTTATTAATAACAGTTTTACCGCTTATAGTTGCAGCAAGAAAAAAAAACCTCGGAAGAATACGTTTTCTCTCTCTATTTTTCATCCTTTTTTTCACGTCTCCTAATTGTAAAGATAAGCTTTTGCACAATGCGAAAACGAGGCCAATCAGCTGTCTGTCTTTTCTCTTGATGAAAACCCTTAATCGTCAGAGGAATCCATTAGTGCGGTCCTGTAACAATAGGGCCTCGCTACTTCACCACGGTATGACAACCCTTAACTACTCACATGACGGCCATTTAAGGGCGGGAATGCCTACCCGAGAAAAGACGCCAAACGTCGACGATTTCCGCTTCGAACATCTCTAATTGTCATAGGCGTTCATTACATGGGGCTCTTAAAACATCGACCCAGAGATCTGAACAGTTCTTCTTCGGAGCCAGATAATCATAGATATTCGCTTGAATAATGGCGATAATATTAATTGAGAGATTCGTGACATTTTACTCCTCGGGTGTCTCTTGAATGTTTGCCCGTCATGGGTATTTCTTTACGACTTGTACTGTCACGACTTGCTTACGATTGTCCTAGTTGCAATTTTTATCAATTATAAATGTCCGTTTATTGGCTTTTTGACTTCCCCTTAAACATTACATATTGGTGAATAGGTTATAGAGCTGAACATATTTCATAAATATTGAAGGCGATTCTATATTGGACCTTTTCTTAGGTTGGTCTTTGGGGATTTCTTTGGTCGAAAATATGACGTCGCTACCCGCATTAGGATTTTTTATACCATTTACTGGTACAGTGTACTGTTATACTAGAATAAGCAGGTTTATGAGTGGCAAAAGACTAAAGCCATACAAGTATACGTGATGGGTATGACCAGGCACGAAGTAATTCCAGAGTAGAGTCTAATTTGGGCATTTCTAAGGAAATAAAGTTATAGCTTTATGACTAGTTTTCATGCAAGCGTTAAATCTCGTACATATTTTGTTACATGTTTATGGTAATTTGGGATATAGAAAGCATGGCGAGAGACCAAGGAAAAATTGAACGAGCTGGTTCTTTAATTCGGTCAACAAGAGGCAATATTCACTTGTTTTATGAATATATGCATGCAAGTGTTCATTTGCTTCAAGATGTATGTTTTAACATGCTTTCATACAAGGTTCGTCTCGCCAGTGTTTTGTCATGTTGTGAATTTTGAATTTACCGTGACAGGTTGCTAGTTTTTCTGTAAAAATCGTACAAGACAATTCAACAAAATCAACACTACAATAATTTTTCTACAAACACATCACCTACATTGGTATTTATACATTTTATACTTATAAGAAATTCATATCCTCTTCAGCAGTCAATTTTCAGCGTTGTTTAAACCTCAAACATCTAAGTTAGTTAACAATCTAATTAAAAATAAGACCTGTATTGAGGTTTATCAACTATCTAATTAAAGCAAGATCTTTCGTTCTCCCGTATTTTGATATACGAGAAAGCGTTACGGTCTGTTTTAATTAGATTGCATTTAAACTCTCTAGTACATTGATTAGCTAAGATTCCATTCGATGTTACTTGAAAATACAGCATGTACCTAACTTATCAAGAACTCGTTATGTGCATATCACCATTCACCTTAACCAAGTACCATTAGATTTTCGGAATAGCTGTCATTATCTGTACAAAATTACTTATAAATTCCTCTACATTTACACTCAAATAGCCTACACCGTGCATTGATTAGCGGGAACAAGGCTTCACTTTTAGCGTCCAGCATTCCAATAGATAGCGCCTCCACGGATGATGTACACTGATCAAAAACAGATTTATTAAGGGGAACGCGAAGAGAAATTAATTAGCGAAGACGGAAATTACATCAAGCATTCAATTGGACATTTAGGAACGGAGTGAGCACGATACCTGGCTATGGAGTCACGTGATCTGTGTGATTATGTCAGTGTTCTGATTATCACTACGTTGAGGAAGTCCCGTATGTACGTGTATTCGAGTTATTTGGATTTTGCGTGTTAGATCCTTGGTTATTTTTTTCTAATCAGTCAGTTTTCCTCAGTGACAGTATGAAAACGACAGTCGATTTACTACTACTACTACTTTAGATATTGTAGCCACTAATACTACGAATTGCCTCGCTATACTTTAATATAAATACTCACACAGTGCTACTGCTATTTAAACCTAAGAATAAATTAATCCAAAATGTTGCAGACCCCCCCCCCCCCCCCCTTTTAAAAAATGACATGTTTTGTCTGGTTCTAAACTTCTCTATTAAATAAGAATATATACGTATATTGCCAATCTCACAATAATACCGGAGGGATTTCGAGTCATGTTTTATAAAATTAATTACTCGTGTAGTTCATAAATATAAACTTCTAGTGGGTTCCTTTTGACTAAACTATGAACCTTTTAGCTTCGGGTTGCAGGAATACTATTTCCCAGATGGCCCATTAGGACTTAAATGCATGTCCGCCATGGTAAATATACGGTATCCAATCAAATCACATTGTGTTTTTGTGCTGACATTTCGTACCAACGATTTTGCATTTTATCGTTCCTCTGAGCTGCAATAATTAGATTTATTGGTATAGTGAATATCATGATTGACACGTCCTTCAATATAGACAATGATTTGATACTTTGAGTCAGAAAGGAAACATGGTTATAATAACGGTTTTCTCCATAATACGTTAAACAATAGAAATTGATGCGCGTTCTGGACAATATCAAGCAAAATACGTTTAGAATATTTTGTACACAAAGCCAATTTTGAGTTAACCTTTGGATAAGGTTTGTGGTTCTGATTCGTCAAATTTAACTGGCCAGTGCAAAATTATTAAAACATCAACTATTAAAATATATTTCATACACACGGGCCAGTAAATGAAAGAAGCCTACAGATTTCTAAGATTTGAGATACTATAATCTTTAAATGACTTTGATTTCTTGAACCACACTGGCTATTGGGAAAGCATTCACACATTTGATCCAAAATTTAGGGTAAATAAATTAAGATGTTTAGAAGCTTAACTTTTCGTTAAACACGATGGCTATTTGTTTTTAAACCGTCTGACGAATACAATACATGTGAGTTTACGTTCCACTGAACATTAAGGAATGCTGTTTATCTTTATATATTTACATTTGCAAATATGTTTCCTTGTATGAACCTATAGAATAGCGAAAACGTTCAATTCTGTATGAACGTTTTCGTGACGTCACAATGATCATAGCACGAGCTTATTGCTTGTCGCTTGGATTATTGTAAATGAACGATTTGTCTTTTTCAAACGTAAATATAAGTAATAAACAGCAATGTTAAAAAGTTCACCGGGATATGAAGTTGGTTGGTACGTGATCAAATCTACTGAGAAGCCCTTCGGTCTTCACAGGATTTGATCACGTGACCAACCAACTTCATATCCCGGCGAACTTTTTAACATTGCTGTTTATTTCTTAAAGCTGCTTGGTCCGATATTATATCAAATTTTGTGTACGCTTTTACACGATAGTTATGATAAGTATGTGTATAATAATAGACATTGTAGTAGTCTTCTCGGTCGATTAAGCAAAATTTCAATGAAAAAAATAATGTACTAAATTAATTAACAAAACAAACGACATAAAAGAGTATCGCGTTATTTCGCCTCATGTTAAAATTCGCCCCTGACGTCGAGACCGGTATGGTCATATTACGATTTTGACATCACTATAAATATATGTCGTAATGTTCAGGCAAATTAAAAATAAACCTGTGTACATTTTGTTCGCTAATATTTCTGAAGTTTGCTTTGTTTACAATCGATGCATAACAGGCGGGTTGAATAAACCCAGTCATTCGAGGAACGAAACCAAACGGTTCCCTTTCTAAACATTCCCATGATACACTTTGGTTTGTTTTTTCGTTTGCCCAAAAAGAAATTATTTTTGCTTAATTTGAATATTTCTAACTTTGAAAGGAGACCGATTCTACTGGTGTAAATAGGAGAAAGTCAATAACTTTCTAAGATAATTGAATTGTATGTAAAATTATTTGATATTGTAATAACCAAAAAAATCGGACCAAGCAGCTTTAAATATACATGTACATGCATATATAATAAGAGAGAATAACCCATACTGTCTATCAAACTCCTTTCAGTGGCGTAGTAACACGGCACCATTATATAAATAGTGCCTGTTTGGGAGGGTAACAGTTGAAATTGACACCCCGAGAAAACCATTGTCAATTGACGCGAAGCGGATTTCGAGGGGTGTCAATTTCAACTGTAATCCTCCCAAACAGGCACTATTTATATAATGTTGCCGTGTTACTACGCCACTGAAAGTAATTTGATATTTTATTATACTGAATGTCTTTAACTCAGAGAAAATTTTACTACTTTTATATAGAAATAACGTGAATTCTACTGCGATCCGTACGCGCATAATTTACGCGCATGTAACTATTCGTTGTGTTACCCGTTGCCAAGTGTGTTCCTAACGCTGAGGGTAATAGAATGGATTATCAACTGCGTCTAAACCAATCAGATTTCAGTATTTAACAGGAAAGTATAATAAAATTAGTTGCATACTTTGTGCTGCATCCGCGCATGACAGTCAAACTTTTTGAAAAATCTAAATGCGCGCAGTCTCTTTAAAAACGGTATTAAATATGTAGCGACCTCTTCTTTCTGTTTATAGTATTATAATAGTTCATTGCTGATGATGTCGATTTTGACACTTTGTAAACAGGTGTCAGATGCAGAAGTGTCTGTTTCAGTCGCATCATTTCAGCGATAATTCAATTGATTGTCATAATAGAGTCAAACAAGTTGAGCTGGTTGTCACTATAGAGTCCTAGATGTTCCTTAGTTATATAATGCCGTGTACTTGTACTTTAGGAGGGCAGGCTGGTCATGGTCATTTTTAGACTTTATAAATCTCCTTACGAAGAAGAGCTCTGTATTAAGATAAAGGAAAACATTCGAACTTTAAAGTTAAAATTTATGGAATTTTTCTTTGCTAAAAAATAGTTTACAGCTTACCAAATCCTATTAAAAAAGTTTTAGATAGATTTCATGGCTAATTTTGTTGACAATCCAACCTCTTTCACTGTCAGCTGTAAAACATATTCAATCTGTTTTGATAAACGTAATCATAGTTACAATGTTTTATGACATGAACAAAGCACTACATTCCTTCATTTGTAACAACACCTCAATCTCTCTCTCTCTCTCTCTCTCTCTCTCTCTCTCTCTCTCTCTCTCTCTCTCTCTCTCTCTCTCTCTCTCTCTCTCTCTCTAACGTTATAGCAAAGATAAATACATGTATTATACTCTCTATCTTTGGGGACAAAACATAGCAAGAAGTTTTTAACTTTCAAAAATAACAGCTTTGGCCGTTGATGTTTTTAAGTCCGATGGGCATGATGAGTGAGCAGGTTTCCTATGTATATGTGCTTTAAAACAAAATTATTTTATATGAGAGAGAGAGAATGCCTGAGTGAGTTGGCGACGTAGGTAGTTATTGAATATGAGGGGCCAGTGGTTCTAAACTGGTATTTCAAGTTTTGTAAAAACTTTATATATTAATTAGTCATGTAAACTTTTGGCAACAC
The DNA here is from genome assembly GCA_020458035.1 of Magallana ariakensis. Taxonomy (NCBI): domain Eukaryota; kingdom Metazoa; phylum Mollusca; class Bivalvia; order Ostreida; family Ostreidae; genus Magallana; species Magallana ariakensis. The sequence continues at coordinate 41,063,242 of CM035811.1, read as the reverse complement.
CTTATTTTAGCCCATTGGGCATCGCCAAGGTTTATTTAAGTGACGATGCCGAAATTCTCACCATGCTTTCGATGATCATCATGCAATTTTTTTAATTGTAGTTGTGGTGCTATGTGCCTCTGCAGACTCGGTGAGGGAAATTATGATCAAAGCTCACGAACTTAACTTCGACAATGGCGAATACGTCTTTCTCAACATCGACTTGTTCAGTAGGTGAGTGAAATGTTTAGTTAAAAGTACAAACTTGTTAAACATCATGTGATGTAATGACAACCATTGGTCAAAATTATATAAATGAGTTACTGATTCGAAAGATGAGAATTTCATTTGATTGGAACATGTTTAGTAGGTAAGTTACCAACAAAACTTGTTCAGCGGTAACTTGTATGTTACTAATACGGTAACTTGTCTGTTACTAATACGGTAACTTTTTCAACAAGTAAAGTTACTGAGACTGCCATGTTCAGAAGGCTTATGTAAGTTTGGATATGTATGTTATTTATATTAATTAAACAGGTCAGTTAACGATGCTTATTAGTTCAATTAGTTATGGCAAGTCAAAAATAAAATGAATAGGTATGTCAACTTAAAAAAGGCAGGTTAGAATTAATAAGGTAAAGTGTCATCAATAAATATAACGACATACACGGATTTTTAGATTACTGTGTTGAGCTAACTTCATAATTATTAACCTACTAGTAGTATTTATTTGTAAGGTAAGGTTCACTATCTGATTCATGAAAGATTTCACAGCACAAATATTTCTTTAAAAAATTCTTAATTTCCTATCATTATGGTACATTATGTTTTTCATCTTGAAAATTCTTTTTGAATATCTTCATAGATTGATTTGATCATCAAGAAACGACTAATGTTGAAGAATACAATTATTGCTTATTATATTCCGTTTTCTAAGTTATGATTCAACGCTATTCGAAATTACCAAGCCGGCTATATTAATAGTATCCTCTGTAAATTATGTATGATTGTTCATTAACGCAGCAAAGAGGATAGCGAAAAGCCCTGGTATCGAGAAAACGATACAGATGAACGGAACCAGAAGGCCAGAAAAGCTTACGAAGCCCTGATGACCGTAACTCTCCGAAAACCGACGAGTCCAGCATACCGGAACTTTTCAGAGGAAGTTAAAAAAAGAGCCGGAAACGACAGCTTTGCATATGGCGAAGACGAGGTTATCAACGTTTTTATAATCAATTGATTGCCTTTTAAGAATCATCCCTTAATGCTAGTATATTCCCTTGAGCTAGTGTATAAGATCTTGGATTTGAATGAAACAGAATTGTCTGATATTAAGGAATCTATGGAATTCATTAGGCCCCAGGTCTTGTCATTGTGCAGTAATTTGAAAGGAAAAAAGAGGGTTTCTTATTTATGAGAATAAGAGTTTCCGTCGATCTTCAATTTCAGTTTGTTACAGGATATTTCAAGATGTATGTTACATGTATATTGCTTTCTATGTTACGGTTTTTTATGGGTTACATCTCTGTTAATCATACTTTTGATAGGTGAACAGTTTTGTGGGTGCGTTCCATGATGCTGTGATTCTCTACGCTTTAGCCTTAAACGAAACACTAGCCAACAATCGCTCCATCACTAATGGTACGGAAATCACACACCGGATGTGGAACCGAACATTCGAAGGTGAGCTATTCCAAGCAATTACATGACGGAGCACGTTTCAAGCAATTTCAGACGTTTCTATGCTCTGATCTCCAGCTTGATTGACCAAAAATATCGAAGGTCTTGTAATTTTTCATGCTATTTACATGATAAAAAAACAATTATGCATAAAATAAACATTAAACGGTAGGCAAACAGAATTCCTTTACTGCGGGTAGCATGTTTCACAGAAGGATTAAACTATTGCATTTGACTTCCGCAAGATAATTGTTTTTGAATGAAATGGCCATAAATCTTGCATTGAATTGGATGCTTGAAATTTTTACACTGTTTGGTTTTGTGTTTTGGTAGGTATTACAGGAACTGTCAGCATTGACAGTAATGGCGACAGGAACGCCGACTACTCGCTGCTAGACATGGACCCTAATACTGGAAAATTTGAGGTCTGCATCCCGAACCCGATACAAATAAGAATTATTTTGAAAAAATTAATATCTATAATTATAAATAATAAAAGATGAAGAAATAACTTATTGCTCGTTAATTTCATTTTATTTCAATTTTACGATAATAACTAAGTAACTCTTCATCAATAATGAGGTTTTCGTTTGTTTTGTGATGTCCACATTTTTCAAGTTTATTGTCTTTCTAAATGAGAGAAAATGTCAAGAAATCACGCGAATTAGTCGTTTCTAAATTTAATGATCCTTGATGATTGGTTTCAGAATATCTTTGTGTAGAAAACATCGTACATTGCACAAGACGAATGTCTTCCTCATCAGACTGATAACTTCTTTTTGTTTGTTTAAGATATTAAATATTGATTTTGCATTTACTGAAAAATCTGTCTTCGTAACTTGCGGATTTAAATGTGCTTTTAAGTTTTTGTTTGGAAAAGATTTTACGAATTGGCATTAAAACTCTCAAGGGAGTATGGGATACAATTAAGTTAAAATTTCAGAGTAAAAAGGGGAGAAGCTATATACTTAAACCATTTTTTAACCAGGTCTTGGACTTTCAGTACGTAGGACGTAACTATCTATTTCTTGCGTCAAAACAAGTTAAAAATGACGCTGGTTTCAAGCGAAATATACACCGATTGTATAGTCTATGCTCAAAAGCCAGACAAATCTTGTTGATTTCACAGAGCCTTGGCTGAGTGGCTAGCAATGAAATAGACAGGCCTACGTCACATTGCTGTTTGACACAACTACCCAAAGTCCAAGCTCTTGTTAAAATGGTTCTAATATAGTAGTCTTCAAGTTTTAGGTTGTTCTTTTTCCAATCATGGAAACGGTCACGTGGGACTTATTTTTCTTTTATAAACAATTCTTAAGTAATTATGCTTTACTTAATTTACTTTAAATTAGGTCGTGGCGAATTATTTTGGAAAAGACAAAAAATACATGCCAGTACCCAACACAGAAATTCACTGGGCCGGAAACCGGAAGTCCGCCCCACCAGATACGCCAAAGTGTGGATTTGATGGTGCCAAATGCCCACCAGAAAGTAAGAAATGAATTGAGGTTTTTTTTCAAACGTAGCGTCAGCAAAATTATGCAGTTCAAAATTCTTGTAATCTTTATTCATTCATTTTTTATTTTGACATTCTATATTACAGAACCGTTCCCGGAGTACGGAATTGTGATCATCGTCCTTGGTTCTCTCCTTGTTATCGTGGTGATTGCGGCATTCTTTATATACAGGTAAGACTCCCAGAGAGAGGCTGTTTTCGTAGATGTTTCAAAGCGAGGCTAATAATATAAGTATCATTGAAGTACCACTTTTACTTTTAAGACATTACGTCACAAAATGGCGGTTAAATGTTTTGCTAAATTGTTTGTATCAGTCAATTTGGTTAAATATCGTCATGATAGCTGTAGTGGTTAAAGTATCGGGCATTTGAACAGCATATCATGAGTTCGAATCTGCCTCGAGCTTTTGTTCATATTTACAGTATTATATTTTTGAAAATAGAATTTTCGATCCAAAATTGCATATTTTTCGCCTTTTTCAATTAAATACCTCTTATACATCATGCTATCTATCACAATCAAGTACATTTCTGATTATTTGAGAAACTGTTTCAAGGTGTAGTGAGCCACCTTAAGCAATACATAGAATTGTGTCTTAGAGAGAGGTTGATTATATCGGTACCCAAGACAATAATGACTGGTAACATATGTGTCAAACGAGGCTGATTACAAAAGTGTTCCAAATCCATAATAAATACGAGGTGTTCCCAGAGAGAGGCTGGTTTTGTTGATGTTTCAGAACGAGGCTGGGGAGTTGATGGATAACTAGTCATGAATATATTTACACATCCATTATTGGGATTGAAGCTTGATTATCTGAATACAATTATCGTTGGTGTTAAACGCATCCCAATGGTGAAATGGAAGTTTAGCTTCTGCTAGACTGGAGCTCTCTAAGTCATGACCATTACGCGAAATGTATTTACTGAAGTCTTGATAAAAGTGCATCTCTAATTATTACCCTTGTAACAACAACAATTAGTTCATTAACAAATTGATTTTATGTTTGTAATTTTCAAGATAAATATTTTGATAAATAATAAAAACCGACAACATTAGTTCAAGGAAAAAAATTCCTAAAAGACATGTAAATTGAAATATAAAATGGTGTTCCAAGTGAAGATTTGTATATAACATAGTCTAAAAATATTATCCAACGATAGATATATATAGATAGATATATATAGTTAAGCATTTAGCTTTTTTCGAAGTTTTTTGTTAAACTTAATATAAAATAACACAGGATGAAACTGTGCCATTCAGTCAATTGAAATATAACTGAATGGTCTAGAAAGGTGACAGAATGGCATAGTTCTGCCATTCAGTCACCTTTCAAGACCTTTCAGTTAACATTTAGTTGACTGGTTGCCAGAGCTTCATCCTGTGTAAAAAGAATATGTAGCTCTGTACTGTTATAAGGGCAGCATGTTAACGCAGAAGGCTTTGAAATAACGATTTCGTGTTGAAAATCTCAGTACTAAAGCACAAAAAATCAGCGTTTATTTGAACGAGTGTAAGAAATTCTGGGAAACAACTTAAATCAAATAAAACCATATTTTATGATCTGTCGTCGTTTGATGCGCATGCTCATTGCGTCTTAAAACTGGATCGAACAATGATTTTATGTTTTGCAATGAAAGTTAACAGAACGCCATGTCATGGTTAATAGCAAGCACTGTTCATTATGGCGAATTATTTTGTCATTTCTAATTCAATATTCTAACTTAACAATGACTAAATAAAGGCCGAATTGACGAATGATTGTGATGGGGGCGTCTAGATCTCCTCAGAAATGATATCGAAGAGGAACGAGAAAGAAATAAAAGAAATTGTCCACTTTATTTCTGTGTCCATGAATAGCCAAATTACAAGATATAGCTGTGCGATTTGATAAAATCGAAATAAAAAAATCGCGGAGATTGGCTTACACGAGTTCACTTAAGGCTTCAATGATGTATTTGCATGAGAATTTGCCAAGTTACAAAACAGACCTTTTGATAAAAATGTGGGACATTGTTTTCCTCAAAATGATGTATGTAGTGAAACTATTTAGATTTATTTCCCCATAACATTGACTGTCTACATTTGTTATATAGATTCCTTGTAATATTATCAGTCTGTGTATTTTCCTGCACAGTGAGAAAGAATTGTTTCGTTTGTACATACAGTACAGCCACGGCGGATCCCGTATTTTCCGCGCATCCCCGCGGTGTATATTTTCCGCGCATCCCGGTTAACACAGGTGTACTATACGTATGTGTTAACACTACTATTGATAAATATGATCGACAGAAAGTAAAATGACCTATTACTGTACAATAGCTTTAATGTGCCCTGTCTCATTTTCCTCGTGTCTTTAAACCACAGGCTCTGGAAATAGTATAGACAATTAGAAACTAATTATTAGAAAAGATATTAAAATGTAGAACCTAGTCTAAAATTGCTATCGAGTCTCATTTTGATCTTTCTTAGAATGTTTGTTCTACATGTATTTTTTTTTGTTCATTAAATACATGTATAATCGATAAACAAAGAATTTCGTATACTGATATTATTGATTTATTAATGGATTTTTTTTACGAAATTCAATATGTAAGCCTATATGTTGGTACAGTTCTTTGTCCAGTCCAGAAATGATAAGTCCAGTTTGGTGTTGAACAATCATTATTAAAGCGTGATCGTATAGATTTTCGGAGCATCTTTCAAAGTCATTTCAAACTTCAGTTCTCTGACTGACAAGCCGTTCCCAAGATCTCCTCAAATGCCCGACCGTATCACCATACCATCATTCACACAAAGAGAAAAATAATTCTGATTAGTTCTGACCAAGTGGTATTTATAATCATAAATAATTATATTTAATATCATTATAAACAATCAACACTTCACACTGAGCATGGTTTCTGTATAATTAACCTATAGCGACATCAGCTCCGTAGCTATTATCTTCTGAATCATGTGCACCGTTCTTCTTGACAAAAAATAATGAAGTATTCATCATAACTTAATGTTAATTATATGGCTGTCAACGCGCTGAACATATATACGTCAATTTCAGTATTCCAATCCTAAATTCCAAACTGGTGATAGCAAATAATACTGTAAACGTATCACATTTGGCTGTGTATTCTATTTAGCGCTTTTGGCGGAATGCGGCTTCCGCTAAATCAAATACATCGCTAAATGCCATTATGTATAAGAATAGCCACATTGAATTTCGTAAAGCAAATTATTGTTGTTGTCACTTTTTTTGACTACATGTAATTTAAGATACAGCCAAGCCGGCTCTCTGGTTACACATAACTTTAAAATGGGAACAAATGAACTCACTGTCCCCCCCCCCCCCCCTCCAAAAAAAAACAAAAACAAAAAAATCCAACTGACTGACCATAAAATTTAAAAAATCAACAACCATCCAAACATAAATAAGTTGAGAGAAGTTTCTCTTAAAGTTACTTTAGGCACTATTATTATAGTTAATTACAGAAATGAAACATTATATTTGGGATTTTTTTTAAAAACCCATTTATACTTTAAACCATACTTTAAACCATATTTTTTCTTCACATTTATTAAAGACACATCAAACTAGAAGCAGAATTAGCGGAAATGAATTGGCGCGTGCGCTGGGATGACATCATGTTCGGAACCATGGAGAACGACCGGAAGATGAGACGTCAAGGCAGTAACCTCAGTCTCACCAGGGTAGGTCAATCCGAATTTTTTCTGTTTTCCAAAAGAAAAGAGTAATGATTTCAGCTTGGATGGGTGGTTTGGTAGGAATCTTGAAAATTTTTTTTGGCAGTGAGGGTGTGGTTGTGGACTTTTCTACTTTTATTCTGTTTCTCTATAGATTATTTGGTTTTACTTCTTTTTTCGCTGTAGAAATGGACATTTTCTTTTAATCGTGTACACGTTTTTCATACTAGTATTTTGGGTTGGTTCCGTTGTTTCCCATTCCAGTACCCATTAAACTTACACATGTAAGAGACAGATATCAAACATTATCTTAAAAGGAAAAATTTTTTTTGTTGATTTTATTTTTTCTCAAACAAAAAAAGAAAAAAGACATAGCGTAAGACATTGTACCAATTTTTGTACGTGAATTTAGTCAATAGGCATGGAATACGGTGTTTGATAGCGTATAAAATGTAACTATTGTGGCGCCTTTTTAAGGTATAGTCGTGTGTAGGATTACGATGTTATACTCAAACGTTAAACTAAAATACCATGGCAGCCATGTTTCCTCCACAGACGACTAATGGTGAAGCATGCGCAGAAGGTCGCGTGCTGATAGAACGGTCAGATACGCACGAGCTGGATTGGTGCCAGTGCGGGCAGTGCGAAGCCACTGATGCCCCCGCCAAACGAGTCTGCTGTCGACAGCTGGAGCTGTATGGGATTTTCCAAGAGGGCGGAACATGCATAACATCCAATAAGGAATTTCGGGAAGTAGTTTTGAATCGGGAAGTCCTTGTGGCGGTTTTCATTCATGTGATGCTGATAAGGAGACAAAGGGGCGTGGCACCTGTCAATCTCAATGGATGGTAAGATTTTTTGAACATCTCTTTCCTATAATTTGAAAAAAAACCGCCAAAATCACGTGATGAATATTAAGATATATTTTGTTAAAGTTTATATCTTTTTGCAATGTTCAACATACTGTCGTTAATATCCATTTCACATCATATTTTTATCATGTTTCTCTGGATCCACAAAGTGCTGATCCAGCCTCCTTAAAGCCATTATTTTTTTTCAGCAAATTGAGGTTGATGGCAACGCGCCAATTTTTGTGCTGGATGCATAAAGGTCAAAGGTTGAAGAAAGAGATCAGAATGGCGGTCCCCTCGTGTGTGTCACGTGCTATTAGAATGGAATTCCCGGATGATACGAACGAGAATTCGGGAGGAAGTGTAACAGATACCTCGATGGCAGGAGTTATTCCCCTTGAGACTCTCGATTAGCAACCGGAAATTGTTATCTTCCACGATATTTACCGAACAACCAAAAACCGAACGTTCTATTTACTCCGATTATTAATACCCCGGAAATGAGTTCTAAAAAAACAACAAAAAACTTAGATATATCAGATGTATTCATCAGTATAGTGCTATATAAATGTTATCATTATCATAATGTTTACTGGGTTACATTAAATTTATTTTTCATTTCATAATTCAGGTGCCGGTGCAAATTATTATGAAAGTGCTCAAAAATGACTTTAGCAGGGTTTATTTTATTCAAGTCTCGCTCATGACTTGTTTTATTTTTTTTAACGAAACTGTATTCGCACATCAATTAATTCCTCATTTGTTAGTATAACTAATCATCATGTTGTGGGGCTTCCATGTTCTTAACGTCTTTTTGTTGTTAGGCTTGTAGCCAAGGAGACAGAGAAAAAAAATTACAATTCAGAAGATAAAAAAATCCATAATCTTTTCTCTTTGGATGTCCTATCGTTGACTACGTTAGATATGTTGTTTTTTTTCATTTAAATTTCTTGTATCAAAAATTCTACTCAATATTCAAGTGACACGCTTAAACAAGATGAGCATTGCGTCATGTCTGGTCGTTGCTTGCGTCAATACTCAGAATACATCAATTAAGGAAAATAATATAATTATGTTACAAAAAATGCTTTTGAATTGGTATTATGTATCGATTGGCTAACAATGAATGGTTCCCATGCATACAAAAAATATAACTATATCATACGGTACGCGTAACTGAAAATTATTACTGTTGAATATATACATACAAATGTATGTTAAGGGTTTTATACTATACAACCTAGACTGTCGATCTATTTAATATCTTAATTTTTTTATTTTCAAAGTCGCTGAAAACTTTTATTGAATTTCCAGTAGATAACTATAAATGGCTAAGATTGTATTTCCTCTACCACAATTCTGTTACGTTTACAATATTTTGATCAATTCTTCTTTGTACGCAATGTTATTCAATAAAATTGTAGCAGTACCAAATTATTAGTAATCGTTTAAATTGTTTTTAGAGAGAGAGAGAGAAAGAGAGAGGGGTGTTTGCTAATGAATAAATAAACTTTTCAAATTTACCAAATTAATTGATATACTTCATAGATTGAGACTCTGTAGCTTGCTTCGTGTCTTTTTGTGTGAGATTCTCCTTTCATGTGTTTAAATTACCTATGAACATTCCTATTCATCATCGGTCATTGAGATTTGCTTCTTTTTCTAGCGGAACTCAACGACCAGCGACTGTTCTGGGGACACGATAGCCGTCCATCTGAGTGACGTCGTGCAGCGACAGCTGTTTACCAAAACAGGTTACTACAAGGTAAACGACTCATTAAAAAAAACAACAAATCAAGAACTTCTTTGGCCTTTTTCAAATGTTTATCGGCTAGTAAGAAAAGCCCGTCAGTGTAAGGGACATAACTCCCGATCGTCATAAATTAATATTCTATTACAAAACACGACATATTACATATCCTATGTTTGCTGTTGCATAAAACATCAAATGCATTATTCATTCCATACTAGTTTTGATGACCAAGTGTTACAATCTTGATGATAATTAATTTTCTTATGAAGGTATATGATTATAGTAAATGCTCTCGTAAACCAACCCTTCTGTTACAGGGCGCCATTGTGGCGATCAAAAGAATCAACAGAAGCAGTATTAATATCAACAAGCCCATGTTGATGGCCATTAAACGGGTAAGCACTTTCTATATATCTGGATCATTCAGACTAAATCAAAATTAAAACCACAGTACATTTTCTCATATGTGATTCGTTTAACGTGTATTATCCTTATGATAGATGTCATCAATTCGCTTATTTTTAGAATACTAGTAAATACAGTTTGCAAAACAGTGACCCTGATTTTTATTTTTTTATTTTATTATAATAATTTTTTTTTAATTATTTATTTATTTGTTTTGGATATTCGTATATTCAGGTCAAGGACCTTCAGAATGACCACGTGGTGCGTTTCCTAGGAGCGTGTATAGACCCGCCCAACATGTGTATCGTGACGGAGTACTGCCAAAAAGGCAGTCTACAGGACGTGCTGGAAAACGAGCAGATCAAGCTCGACTGGATGTTCCGCTACTCACTCATGCAAGACATCTTACGGGTCAGTGAATAAGCCAATCAAAACTGGAGTTCAAAACCGAAGTTTAGATCGGGCGTACATGTTGCACGAATTGCCACTAATGTTAACAGCGGGTTGAAATTGACGATATTTATTAGAAAATAATTACATGTATTAAATTCATGATCGATTTCAATATGTTTTTCAGGGGATGTCGTATTTACATAGCAGCGATATTCGTTCCCATGGAAACCTGAAAAGCACCAATTGTGTGGTGGATGGTAGATTTGTTTTAAAAATCACCGACTTTGGCCTGCATGCCTTAAGGACGCCTGACCCGGATGTAGAAGAGGGGTCATATGCATATTATAGAAGTAAGGTCATAGGTCAAATATACTTGCTCAGTGTCTGCCTAGAGTGAACAGTGTGTTGTTATTTTGTAATATCATTATATAATGGACTTGAAGCAAATAAATAGAAATAAAGTTTATTGCGAAAAATAACGGATGCACGTAATCTGTAGCATCGTTAATTGTGTAACTATGTGAATGAATAAGATGTGAGTAAGTCTGTGTTCAAAAGCTTTGGGGCAAGATTTAACTATAGGGGTCGTTCCTTTGTTTCAGGTTTTCTATGGACAGCTCCCGAGCTGTTACGAATGCAGCAGAGGCCACCCGAAGGAACTCAGAAAGGAGACGTATACAGTTTCGCCGTTATTTGCCAGGAAATTGTGTACCGAATGGGTGTCTTCTTTATGAGCAACATTGATCTTGGGCCTTCTGGTTTGTATTTCTGCAGAACTTTCATACCGAACTGTAAAGATAACTAAGTTCAATGGCGCCATGTTCATAATTTCTTTGCTGCAAGAGCAGTCACATTTCGTTTTTAAAGTTAATATCTAAAACTGGTCGACTTTCAACAAAAAAGGTTTATGATAAGATAATAAGGTTTTTTTTTTGTTTTTCGTGCATAATCTGTTTGCAGCCATTATCGTCCTTTGGGCTCTCTATATGATATTTGCAAGTCGTTTTTATTCCATAAAAGTACTTTATCGGTTTCATAATCTATTTAAAGAGATATGAATGTCTACCATATTTCGGGAAATTAATAGGCGGCAGTCTTTACATGTATCTTACACTTTCAATTTCTCTATAATTTGGATAAAGTCAATACTTTAACATATCGAACTGAAAGCTGATTGATTGATAAATCGTTTTGATTGATTTATTGATTTGTAAAACAACCATTCTGTGATATTGGCCGCGACTGCATACGCATTTAGAAAGAAATATTTACTTCTGATTGATTTGGCTGCCCACCAGTGTAACAAAACACCGCGGATCTGATTTTTTCTCATTTACTTCCGATAATTACAATACTTGTGGTCCTGTTCTATGTGTCGCAGACACGGAAACTGGTGATTTCCGGCGAATCACGCACGTACATCCAGAATATATATTTCTCTATAGGGACTGCTCTCAGAGGCTCGGCATAATGGATCATAAACTAGGCTTTTGTTAAGTGCAGCGCGACCCTTAGGTCCAAGCACTGTCATAAATCGTCAATGCCGCCAAATATTATTATCCCTATTTGTAAGCATTGGACTTAAAAACCGTACTTGATGCACATTATTTTTTTTTGGTCAACAGTGATCTACGTTGCAATATTCGCTAACGCTGTCTACAAAGTTATCAGCATTTGACGCGACTTATTTTTGGTCAGCACCGCGATCTTTGCTCCCGCGTCATCATAGTGTGATCAGTGTGTGAACTTGCTGTTTTATATATAGAGATCCACGAAAAAGTGAAGAACGGAATCAAGCCTTACTTCCGGCCGACGCTCGAGGAGAGCGACTGTCCGTGTGACGAGCTCGCTGTCGTCATCAGACGGTGCTGGGCGGAGGATCCCATGGAGAGACCGGACTTCCAGGCGCTCAAGTCCATCATCCGGAAACTCAATAAGTGAGTGGGTCATAACGAGGCAATCGGCATGATTTATGTTTCAAATGAAAGTCCGACTGAAGTACCTATGGTTCTTTATATTTTAAACTATATTGCTGAGTTTATCACCGGATTTAAACGCTATCGATATACATTGTACCTTATTAAACTTCAGGTAAAATCTAGCTCAAGGACTAACGACACTCGCAGTTTTAAAGTAAATATGAGTGATAATTTTTATTTTGTTGATTTTTTTTCAAACAAATTCCAACGCTGGCTTTAATTAACCCTGAAATGAAACCATAAAGGTTTAAAAATTCCATGAGATATGGTGTATTTTTTGTTGATTTATGAACGCTTTCAACACTTCCTTCTGTTATCTTTCTCGATCGATACGGGAACCAAGGTTAGAAGTTTGACAGCTCAGTCAGGAAATAAGTATCTAGATTGCGTTTAGGTTATTTATTTTTGTCTATAAAAAATCGATAGATACCATTTTAACCGATAATAAAACGGCGCCTTTACACCTTAAGGATTTGCAATTCTACCACACCTTTGTTGTAGATTTGTATTACAGTAAAACACGGTTAAAGTGAACACGCTTATAATGAATTGACACTTACAGCGAAGTGATTTTCTTTCCCCATGACTTTATTACATGTTGTAAACCTGAGGGATATAACGAATTACGCTTATAACGAAGCAAAATCGCCCGTCCCTGGCACTTCGTTATAAGCGTGTTTTACTGTATAATGACACATATATATGTGTAATTATATACATGTATTACATTCAACTGATTACTTTAATCACACTTATATTATTACATGTATTTACATGTAAGTGTACCAGGACGACACGCTGCATGCCTTATATACACGTATAAGTAGCATTTCTATTACATGTATGTCACACTGTCAGTATTTACACGTACATGGTGTGACTGTCGTGGGCTATTACATTACAGGGATGGAGACAAGGGAAATATTCTGGATAACCTTCTGTCTCGGATGGAACAATACGCCAATAACTTAGAGGCGCTGGTGGAGGAACGAACAGCCGACTACCTAGAACAGAAGAAAAAGGCCGAGGACCTCCTGTATATGATGCTTCCGAAGTAAGTCACGTGGTCTGAATTAAGTGTCATGTAATATATATCAATTCCCCCTGTCTGATCAATGGAATTTTATAAATAATTTGAATTTCTCATATTTGCGATATCTTCCGTTTTCTGAAGCACCTCGTTTTCTCAAAAATGAATATCTTGTATACGTCATGACACCAGGCCTACGGCTTCAGCTACATGATTGGGTCTGACATTGTAGGTCGGTGGCCTGGCAGCTGATTCGTGGGGAGTCGGTGGCGGCCGAGAACTTTGAGGGCGTGACCATTTACTTCAGTGATATTTGCGGCTTCACGGCCCTCTCGTCAGAGTCCACGCCGTTCCAGGTACGTATGTGTGTGTGTGGGGGGGGGGGGGTGATTCCTATTTTAACCAAAATGAACAGCCTAATTCATTGTAATTTGAACTTGGAGGTGATTTTCGGGGGAAAAAATAAAATTATAATCACGAATGTGTAGTTTCTCAGTTTGGAAAAATGATATCATTAATTTAATGATCTGTGCATGTAACTTACAGGTTTTGGTTTGATATTACCTGCATTTGATTTCACTATGGTGACCTACATGATATATCTTATCCTATGAAAGTAGAAAAAAAAATTGCAAGAAATTGATAATTGACCGAATTAGTGCCTTATAACAAATATATGACATATATGACAACACTTTTTTCCAGGTGGTGGATTTGTTAAATGATCTCTATACAACATTTGATACCGTCATCGAGAAGTTTGACGTGTACAAGGTGCGTGTGACGTCATGTGATAATATAACCTCTAATTGACCCTTTCACTGTAATGTGATACAGTACTGCTTTCTTGCAGGGCAAAGTAATGAATTTTGGCGAAGTTTTAGTTGGTAGATTGCTAAATGACATAGAATAAACAGCTATTGTTATGTCATAATACACTAAACTACATGCATGTCTATTCGCCCTTCAAAAGAGCAGTGCCGAAGTTATCGTGAAAGGGTCTGTTGTTCGATAATACCACGACTTTTGCTTAATAATGACAAAAACGTTGTTGATAACTGTTTGGTAAATGTCGTATGGTCACGTAATTTTCTGTTGACCTACTATCTGATATTTCAGTAAACGAACTAGTATATTACTAAAAAAAAATGTTTAATTTCTTAAACATTGATAATGGTGATTTGCTCTTACTTACATTACAATTTCTTCTCCTTATGTTCAGGTTGAAACCATTGGTGATGCTTATATGGTAGTGTCCGGTTTACCGACGAGGAATGGAAATCTCCATGCGCGAGAAATCGCGAGACTGTCATTAAACCTCTTAAACGAAACTATGTCTTTCAAAATACGACACAGACCAAAACAGCAATTAAAGCTTCGGATAGGAATCCATTCAGGTACTGAATAAAATAACTTGAGTATTTAAGATAGCCACACAGGGAAGTTAACTGTTCCTGAATTAATTTTCAGAAGATTGTTAATGATTTAAATTTTGAATTTGTTTGGCGGGTGGAATTATTTTTTGGTATTTGTTTTATATCTTTTTGTTGTTTTTCAACGTGTGATTCATAACCATTGACCAAACCACAATTTACAAAAGTTATACCTTAGTCGCCATCTTGATTTTTAGATACCCAATCTTATTCCTTATACCACAGAAGAAAATTATTTTCAAGAAACTCTAAAATGCCCCTATGATTGAAGCTCTAAGTCACGTGACTGGTTGTGTTTCAGGGTCGGTGTGTGCCGGTGTGGTGGGGCTGAAGATGCCCCGGTACTGTCTGTTCGGGGACACAGTCAACACAGCGTCCAGGATGGAGTCCAACGGACAACGTAAGTATCACCTGTAGATTAAGGAGGCACCACGCTACACTAAAGTATCACCTGTAGATTAAGGAGGCACCACGCTACACTAAAGTATCACCTGTAGATTAAGGAGGCACCACGCTACACTAAAGTATCACCTGTAGATTAAGGAGGCACCACGCTACACTAAAGCATCACCTGTAGATTGAGGAAGCACCACGATTCACTAGAGACGTCCTCTAGAATTACATTGCTTGCAATACTAGTATAAGATCACAGTTCTCTCTTATTTTTAATGCATTAATATTTTCAAAATTAAAAACAAATTCAAAATCTGTCCAAGTTACCGTTTTTGCAACTTTTTGACGATTTGTAATTAAAATTCTCAAAAAATTACAATTAAAATCAATGAAAAGAATAAAAATCTAAGATATCTCCATTGACACGTCATCTCTTTTTACTCTGAGAAATTAACAGAACCGAAAACACAGAAATATCTTACGGAGATATATTGCTTTCTTGGTAGAACTGTGGGTCTCCGGTCAGAAAACAATTCGAATGAGCGACCGTAGAGCTTCAGATCTTCAGCTCCTTACATATCGTTTGCAATGCAATATCCCCGTAGACTTTTTAACTGTTTGCCGTGTCCTTAAAAAAAAATTTGTCATGATAAATGTACATATGATGGTACATGTACATATGATTATATGAATTGTGTTAATCTAGATACTTGGCTGTTCATATTAACATGTATTTTACATCAGGTACATTTCATTTTGATATATTCTATTGATTGATTGTATTTTTCCAGCCTTGAGGATCCACGTGAGTCCGGACACTAAGGAAATACTGGACACGTTCGGAACGTTTGAGCTGGAACTGAGGGGCCCGGTGGAAATGAAAGTAAGACACGCGCTTCCGGTTTGATATCAGAATCTTGACATTTATTTTGGCATTTTTATCAATTCATTTTATAGAAATTTTATGAATGTCTTTATAAACAACAAATAGGCCAATATAACTATTTTTTTTTCATTTTGCAGGGAAAAGGTTCAATTACTACGTACTGGTTAACAGGGGAGCGGGTGGCACCTATGACGTCAGGCTATAACACTGTAATCCCTGAAAATCCACCAAGCTATGACAACTGCATTTCAGATAAATGACGTCATTCAAGAGGTTGTAGCAGTTGATTCTGGCAAAGGACGTCGTCTCAAGTGACGTCTTGAAAATAACTCCTTTCGCGAGACCTCAATGTCGTCACTCGGCTCTCAGAACCAATCAAATTGTGATATTTTTCATGACGTCATGCGTCTTGCTTGATGCTGATTTTACCATTTCTGATGTTTGAATACGTCACCAGCCTGGGGCCGTTATGTCTCAACCAATCGAATGATGCAATATGGCTGATGATCATTGCGTCATTTCCTGCTTACTTGTGAAATTGTTATTTATTGAATAAGATTTTATCATTTCGTTTTATTGTGCATAGTATTTGTTGTGCTGAAATATAATGAGGGAGAAACTTTAATATTATTATAATATATACATAGGATTTTTTATTTATTTATTGTGATTTTTTATAGAAAATTTATTGAGAATACTTGTGACAAAATAACTGTGGTAAGCCTAGCATTATACATGTATATCGCTTACTATTTAAGTCCAGCAGTATTTCTTTCAAGGTTTTAGATATTGTTCTTTCCTGTATATTTTTAAAACACGCCAATTTCATTGCGGAATAATTCATCTGAAAAGTTCAGTATTTGCAACAAGAGTTAATTTTGGGGGAAACTAAAATTTTAGTATAAGTATGTATGCATACATATACCGGTATTCCATAATTCTACACATTCAAAATGTTTGATTTTGACAAAAATTCTAAAGGTAAAAAAAAACCGCGAAGCTTGTATATGTTCCTCGACACCAGATTGTGTGCACGTTGACCTGACTATGACTGTAAGGTACTATAGTGCATTTTCTATGTGTACAAGAAGAAAAAAAAGATTCCAGTCAAAATCATACTGCTGATAGTTTATGTTGCAAATCTGAACAGATCATTCAATGAAAGCTTATGTAATATTCTAACTAACAAAACATGCAGTCACTCACTTAAACTGTATCCAATAGAGAGAGGTTTGTCTTGGAACTTTTGAATAACAGCAAATGACAGTTGCTTTTGGATTAATCGATAAATGCTAATTAATATCTTGTCTTTATTATTACATGTATTTTCAAAATTCGGGTTGTCAATACTTTAGTTGTGTAGTATTATTTACTTGGACATTAACAGATTTTTAAGTGATGTAATTATATGCCTGCACTACCTGATAGAGAAAAAAAACCAAACACTGAGTAAAGTGAAAGAAAACATTCTCCAGATCTTCTTTGTATCTCGTGTGGAAGGTGAGAACTAATAAACTGATTGATTACAATTGTACGTCTTCGTTTATTTTTTGTTACCAAAAAATGTGTTGTGGCAAAGGATGGCTGCTTGATTAATATACATCAGAATGCATTTGATGCTGTCCTTTCTGGCAATTTTTCAAATAATATCTGCAATATATAAAGTAGTCATATTGCAGATATTATTTAAAAAATAATATTTGTCAGAAAGGACAATGCACAGCCAAGGTTTCATTAATTACATGTTAATGGCAATGATCTGATCTATACAATTACTTTGTCATTAAGAAACTGATTTTTATGAACATTTAATTTCTTGGACCAACTACAAAACGAAATCTACGAAAATTTGCATTTAATGAATATTCACCTTGAAACTGCAGTAAGATTAATTGCTAGTTTTACACTCCTGTGATGCTTACGAATACAGGTAGTATGCCTTTCTAGTTATCACACTGGCATTGCATACAGACACCCAGTGTCACAGCATATAAACGATTAAAAAAAACCAGGGTCTTGTCTTTAAGCAGTCACAAAATGACGCCCTGGCTGTATTACTACATCCAATGAACATCTAATAGTTATGTATAAAAGTTTTAATAACAGCTAAAGACAAATTGAAAAAAAATCCAACATTTTAATAGTTGTAGCAAACATTTTGCAGAAACATAAAATTTGAATTTGATCAACTACAGCCTGATAAAATAGATTTGTTTGTTAGATTATTCATTGATGAAAACTTGTTGGAAAACATTTTACACATTGCGTGTAAACGGTGTTCTAAATCGGACTTGGAACGCAAAATATGCATTCATGCTGACTTTTCCTGACTAATTCCTGATAAATCTCTTTTTTGAAATAACAAATATGGTGTAAAAATAATTTTAACCGGAGTGTTAACGTTTATAATCCATCTCATGTGACACATTTTGCATATTTGTAGAACAAGTTTGTGAATAAGAGAGAGAGAGAGAGAGAGAGAGAGAGAGAGAGAGAGAGAGAGAGAGAGAGAGAGAGAGAGAGAGAGAGAGAGAGAGAGAAAGTGTAATACGCTGCAAATACAATTTAATATAAGGACAACTGTATTGGCAACCATGTATTACTCTCAATCAATAGTTTACCAAGGCTTTATGTATTTAACCGTTATTATAATATTTCAATTCTTGTATAAATAATTGTTTTTAATAAATATTTAACATCCCATCTAATAATTTTCAGCTTTCTAATTTTTATGCATATCTGATTCCACATCGTTATTTTTTACCTTTTTTAAAACTAAAAGATTGTCATACACTGATAGCACATGCAAACCTTAGTCGGCCAAACTTACAGGGTTAAAGGAATCCATAGATCTGACGTACGTCATGCATGCATTTCGGTGTACCTACGGTGTACATCTTTTTCAAATGGTTAGTCTCATGTCAACGTCAGTTAAAGCGAAGTTGAAATAATTCATATAAACATTCTCTTTTCAAATATAAATTGAGAAAACACAAGCGTTGTGTTCTATTGCACCAATGCCACCGAGTCGTAACCAGTCGTAGAACAGTCGTTGGAGCTGTTAACAGTCGTAAGTCGTAACGACAGGTTCTAACTACCAGGATCCGCCTCTGCTTTTTCTGTCGCTCCTCCCTCTGGGGCGTCTTCCTCCACTGGTTTCTCTATCAATTTCAAATATATCATCATCAGAAATAGTATCCACTTTGATAGTATATATGACCATTTTTGATATGTCTGAATAAAGTGGGACCAAGATTCCTTAAATAATTTTTAATACACATGAACATATAGAAAAGAAGTTGATGCCCGGTGACTTTCGGTAGAATGAAAATCAAAGAAAATTGCGATTTTTTTCTTTTTTTAGCATGCCTTGGGCACTATCCATACGAAAAGTAAAACAAGAGGCCCATGGGCCACATCGCTCACCTGAGCAACACTAGACGTAATTAAATCAGCTAAATATAAAACATACATCAAACTTTGAACCTTTTATGTGGCCCAAGAATTATCCAGGTCAACAGTCTAAACAAATGTCAATAAGATTGCATATACTAAGTAATACTATATACTAAATAGTTTTGAGAATGATCAAATTTATTTCTTATGTAAAAATTCGACCTCCCCCGCACCCCCGCCCCCAACTATAGTTTCATCATTTTTTTTTTGATTTTAAAAGGGTTTTCTCTATATATATTACACTACCTGAGGATGCTTTCACTCAAGAAACAGCTTTTTTGCTTAATTGATTTTCAAAACTAAGGTATTTCTCTTTACGTTCCTATGTAAAAATTTGCCCCCCCCCTCAATTGTGGCCCCACCGTACCCCCGGGGATCATGATTTGAACAAACTTGAATCTACACTACCTGAGGATGCTTCCACGCAAGTTACAGCTTTTCTGGCCAATTGGCTCTTGAGAAAAAGATTTTTAAATATATTTCTCTAAATATTCCTACGTAGAAATTTGACCCCTCCCCCAATTGTGGCCCCGCCGTACCCCCGGGGATCATGATTTGCACAAACTTGAATCTACACTACCTGAGGATGCTTCCACGCAAGTTACAGCTTTTCTGGCCAATTGGCTCTTGAGAAAAAGATTTTTAAATATATTTCTCTAAATATTCCTACGTAAAAATTTGACCCCTCCCCCAATTGTGGCCCCACCGTACCCCCGGGGTTCATGATTTGAACAAACTTGAATCAACACTACCTGAGGATGCTTCCACACAAGTTACAGCTATTCTGGCCAATTGGATCTGGAGAAGAAGATTTTAAAATATATTTCTCTATATATTCCTATGTAAAAATTTGACCCCCAATTGTGGCCCCACCGTACCCCCGGGGATCATGATTTGAACAAACTTGAATCTACACTACCTGAGGATGCTTCCACGCAAGTTACAACTTTTCTGGCCAATTGGCTCTTGAGAAAAAGATTTTTAAATATATTTCTCTAAATATTCCTACGTAAAAATTTGACCCCTCCCCCAATTGTGGCCCCACCGTACCCCCGGGGTTCATGATTTGAACAAACTTGAATCAACACTACCTGAGGATGCTTCCTCACAAGTAACAGCTTTTCTGGCCAATTGGTTCTTAAGAAGAAGATTTTTAAATATATTTCTCTATATAATCCTATGTAAAAATATGACCACCAATTGTGGCCCCACCGTACCCCCGGGGATCATGATTTGAACAAACTTGAATCTACACTACCTGAGGATGCTTCCACGCAAGTTACAACTTTTCTGGCCAATTGGTTCTTGAGAAGAAGATTTTTAAATATATTTCTCTATATATTTCTATGTAAAAATTCGACACCCCCCCCAATTGTGGCCCCACCGTACACCTGGGGATCATGATTTGAACAAACTTGAATCTACACTACCTGAGGATTCTTCCATGCAAGTTACAGCTTTTCTGGCCAATTGGTTCTTGAGAAGAAGATTTTTAAATATATTTCTCTATATGATCCTTTGTAAAAATTTGACCCCGAATTGTGGCCCCACCGTACCCCCGGGTATCATGATTTGTACAAACCTGAATCTACACTACATGAGGATGCTTCCACGCAAGTTACAGCTTTTCAGGCCAATTGGTTCTTGAGAAGAAGATTTTTAAATATATTTCTCTATATATTCCTATGTAAAAATTTGACCCCCAATTGTGGCCCCATCGTACCCCGGAGATCATGATTTGAACAAACTTGAATCTACACTACCTGAGGATTCTTCCATGCATGTTACAGCTTTTCTGGCCAATTGGTTTTTGAGAAAAAGATTTTTAAAGATACCAACAAATTTGTAATAATTCTTAATTATATCCCTTTGAAAGAGGGCCTGGCCCTTCATTTTAACAAACTTGAATCCCCTTCACCTAGGGATGCTTTGTGCCAAGTTTGGTTGAAATTGGCCCAGTAGTTCTGGAGAAGAAGTCAAAAATGTTAAAAGTTTACAGACAGACGGACAGACGGACAGACGGACAGACAGACAGACGCCGGACAAAAAGTTATTAGAAAAGCTCACTTGAGCTTTCAGCTCAGGTGAGCTAAAAAGTATTCCCAAGAAAAGGCCCATGGATAATTTGGTTTGCCAGGCATATTTATTTTCAGTAACTTTACACCCTTCCTATAACCTTTCCTATAGATAGATTCACGTATGCTTTTATTATTGCAGATAGTTTTCGTTGAAACATTGCATGTTAATTGTACCTGTGGAGTAATATGTACATACCGGAAGTTTGCGCGCGCTGCCGACTGCGTTTGATTGAGCGTCTGATATTTCTCTTGGTCTGTGCCATGGACTTGTTTTTCCGGACCTTTATGACTCTTGGAAGGCTGTTGTTGGGATCAGTGTCAATTCGAGGCGTTGACTCTCTAGCTGATCTTGGGGTATTTGGGTTACTATTGGTCATCGTATAATCATCATTTAAGATCGGGATCGACATTCTATTAACGTCAATGCTAGTCATTGAATTTTCCATCACGTTTGATTGAGATGAAGATCTCTGAGAAGTGGTAGAATAAGATCTAGCAACTGTGCTCTTACTGTTTGAGTCTAATTCGCTCCGATTATCATTAATTCGTTGATCTTTATCCAACTTTCTTAGATCGTTGCCCGTTTCTACAGAATGAACGTCGTTGTTTAAAACATCACCAATTGGACTTTCTTTTCCTTGAACGAACACATCCGTTTTCTTGTCTTTTTCAATATTTATCGCTTCACTATTTTCTTTTGATGGCTTTGCAGGAAAATTGAATGTTGCATCATCTTTCGTAGGTTGTTTTGCTTTCATACTCTGGGATACTATAATTTTCCTTTTGGACCTTTTTCGTACGTTCACCTTCTCGTCGGTGTTGTGATTTTGTCGTAAGTTTGAATCGGTATCTGCACGAGCAGTTTTACTTGACAATTCATGATAAATCACACCGTTACTTTCACTCTCTTTCCTAGCATAGCCACCATCGATGTCACGTGGTTGTTGCGAGATCTCCATCTCCGTGGCGTTTGTCTGTATCCTCATTTTCTGATCACCTATTTTTGCTTGTTTTGAGCGCAAGACCGGTGTCATATTCCGTGATTCCTCAAAGTAGGGGAGGTTCGCTAAATGTTGACCAGGATCTGTGTGGATATCTACCGCTACGGTGTGAGTGTTATTGGAGTATGACGACATCGTCCGCCTGAGATGTCCAGCGTTGTACGTATAAAGCTCGTTTTCGTCACGGTCCTCGTCAGTGGTGACGTCATCAACAGTTTGATCGGGGACCATGCGCTTAACTGCAAAATTCAAAGATCATTCTAAATATAATACCGTGTAGTAAACGACTGATAATTTATGGTTTGACTAATTACATGGAAATAGTTATTGACTCCATGATTTAAGGTGTCCCTTTTAAATAAGTAAAAAAACCTCTCCCTTATGAAATCAACAAACAATGTACATATAACTCGCCGCTAGTTTAGGCCCCCACCCCCCACTATCATTTAATTAAAAAAAAACACTTGTTTAAAAAAATCATTCCATTTATTTGTATTTCTATGGACAAGGCAGTTTTCAATCTAGGATGATTGACTTTTAAGCCTAGGAAAATGTTTGATAGGCATAAATCAAAATTTTGACTATTTCCGGTCACAGGAGAACCGACAAAAGGACTAGTCATGTAAAATTTAGTATGTTAAAAAAGGACAGATTTCATATACACTGATTTTATACAAAGTAAATTTCATTCTAATATATAGAGGTTTTATAATATTTGTAATGAAAGTATTATAAGTACAAAAATTTATATATAAACCGAATCTACGTACTGCTGTTGCTTCGATGAACAGTAAATATTTTTGGGCTTCCCTCCGGCCGATGGTTTTGCATGACGTCATCAAATCTCGTATAGTTATCTTCTTTTCTAGCGCCTGACAAAAAAGACCCCCGTCTTTTATGGATATTTGACACAACATTTGTAATATCGCCCTCCTCTTCGCTCTGCACGTTAAGCTGCTTTACTAAATAAGGAATCCTATAGGCGTCCACTATCCAGCCGATCCCAAATAATCCCAGCGTCAATGCGTACACGAATCCCCATCGATACCGCTTCAAGTAAAAATGATGAAACCCGAGCAATCCGAATGAAAGCCACAATATGTACGCGTCATCCGAATGATATTTTTTCGGTCCTTCTTCCTCGGTTCCCTCTGTTCGAGACACTAGAAAAGGCACTCTGATAAAGTCTACCACCCAACCAAGCAGGAAACACCCTAAGGTGAGACTGTAAAGGATCCCCCAGTAAGTCCTTCTACAGTAGTAATGATGAAACCCGAGAATACCGAACGGAGGAAGCATGAAGAGATAGGCGTACAAAATTGAAACTGACGGGACTTCTTTGTAGTTGTACTGTAGCACGATCCCGGAGAGTTGAATCCCATCAATAATCCATCCCAGTCCCCAGATCCCTCCTGTCAGCAGATACAAAACTCCCAACAGGGGATTTCTCAGGTAAAAATGATGAAAACCTGTAAGTTAAACGTGATTGATTGATTGATTGATTGATGATGATGGATGGATGGATGGATGGATGGATGGATAGATAGATAGATAGATAGATAGATAGATAGATAGATAGATAGATAGATAGATAGATAGATAGATAGATAGATAGATAGATAGATAGATAGATAGATAGATGAGGGAAAGAAAAAGATAGGAAGCTATGAATCTTACCTAGGATTCCGCACGGAAACCAGAGAACGTACAGGTCTGACATGGTTCTCTCCTCTTCCTCGTCAATGCGTCGGATGTTAGCATCCTTCACAAGGGACGGGACTCGAACCAGGTCCACCAGGTAACCCACGCCGAACAGGCCGAGCGTACACAGGTACATGACGCCGTACGTCGTCCGCCCCAGGTAGAAGTGATGGACGCCGAACATACCCAGACACACGGCCAGTACGTACGTGAGCGCCACGGAGCGCTGCTCGGCGTGGTAGAACTTACGTAGGTCTCTGTCCACATCTGCTATGAAGCCGTTCATCTCCACTTTACGTGTTTTGTGGAAAGACCGGGAGTCGAAATGATGTGTATCCATTATGGAAAGTATACAGCTTTAGTTTTTCTCACTAACTATAGCTTCTACTTAGTTTGTTCTGTCCCGGTGTTTGGGTGATTTTAACACTAATCTGGATCGGTGCTGCATTCTATGTGTTTTACCGCGGTCTGGTCTGTTGACTGTTGAGCAGTGCTAGTATTACTGTATATAGGTATTACATTGGACCGTCAATGGGTGAATGGATCCCTAATCCGCCGGCTTATCCAAGTCTGCACGGTTTATTGAGACTTAGAGTGTTAACGAGTGGTACATTTTAAAGGTATATACATGTAATACAAAATTATTAATTTCGATCAACGTTACATAAGCAGTATTAACCATGTCTTGGAATTTTTAAACGGTGTGATGCCTCGTGTACTGGATAAAAGGTTCTTTTTGACCTTTCATTGGATTTGTTTTTTTTAATATGTGTGTCGGGAGTGAGGGAAGTTTAAAATTTATAGTTTATTAGTTGACCAACGCATATTGCAAACTTTTTTTATCACTGAGTTATGCATTTGAAATTCTTAATATTCGTAAAATAATAAATAAGGTCCAGTTGTCTAAATATAAATGCCTTGTTAGTTGGTAAACTCGAGAATAACGGTTTTCTTCTTAATTCTATGATATAAATTAGATACATGTACATTTTATTTTTTAAACTATATAGCCACCATTTATAGACGAGATAACGTCTGTGATCTATTGGACCTGTCACGGATTGACCAGACTTCATCGAACAACACACGGTTAAACCCAATGACCTCATAAAAAGTCAGGTCAATGATCAACATGTCATTGCGTTTTTATAGGCTGGAAAATAAAAACACTTCAGGTATTGGCGCGATCAGTTACATGTATTTAAAAAGTAATAGTTATATTAGAGTTATCGTTCTTTGTTATATCCCATATAGCACACCTGCAGCATAAAATATGATATTTATTAACCTCCTTATACATTAATAGGTCACACCACAATATTAATAAAAACACACACAACCGAAAATGTTAGTTTGTTGTGTATTAAGGACAGGACTTTATTCATTAAGACAAAAGTTAATTTTTAAAATACTAGTAGCCACCTCTGGACCATGATTTCACTTTGAACACTTATCTAAATAGTATATCTTCGGCCCAGGGGTGGATCATTCAGTGGAGTGGGTCCCCATCTCTTCAGTGGTGAAGGAGGGGGTCCCCCCATGATGTCTTACTGTCCGTGTGATCAAGGACCCCTAGTGCCCGCCTGTCTCCATCCATCAGTGGCAGCCATTAACTCCGGTATAAAAACTCTCCTGAATGGAAAATACACAAAGATTTTTATGAATCGACTAAACGAATAGAGAAGACCAGACAATAGGTTAATGGATATAGCTGTTTTCTTATGATAGGTAAGACAATATTTGTTTTTCTCGTGATTTTTATATCATTTATTAATGTAACTTACCGAAACTTAGCATTTTCTCAAAAAAAATATTTTTATAAGAACAAACGAATCTTTTCCAAACGTATTTTCATGTTATCACGAACTATATAATACGTTCAATACTGTAATAAAAAGCTTTCAAATTTTCAAAAGCTTGTACATACATGTATATGAATAGAACTTTCTGTTTAAAATATATATATATAATTTATTATTCATCGTTGTGTTGATTTTGGCTTTGAATAACCTTTTTCTTAACAATGTAGAGTTACAGTTTAGTGTTTCTCCTAATATGATATTAACCAATTTACATGTACATTTAGATTTGATAAATCACCATGGATACTGTCACACTATTGAAATCTTTATTGCTGTTGTGGCTACTGCTGGCTCCATCTAGCGGGGTAAGTTTGTCGTTATCACAAATCTCCTTAGTGCTTAAAGTACTATAAATTCATACTTTTCCTTTTTATCCATTGTTGATTTTTTTATTAGACGACTTCATTAAATTGTATATTAAAATCCAAATATAAAACTTTATTATGTCTATGAATTCAAATATTAGAACGATCACGAATTGCGCCTTATTCATCCTTTTTTTCATTTCTTTATCGTCGTCATCAATGACATCATCACCATTATCATTAAACTTCCTCTTAAATTTATCAGAGCAAGTAAACTTGATTGATTTCACTTTTAGCAAATACTGGGGCTCCTGGCTGGAGGGTATCTAGCCTCCCAGTTTTTCGGACAGCGTGGCTACTACCCCCTTGAGTTGTCCCCGCCCCCCTACCCCCCACCGCCTTACCACTACCCGTACTACTGAGACAGCGGGTAATCATTCCAATGGGTAAGTGTTATTTACTTCACTAACGGCATCGAAATTAGCACTCAGTATTATTAAAATTCAATTCAATTTATTCTCTAAAACCATTAACATTCAATGGTACATAAGGTACATAAACATATTTGCGTTAAATAGTAAATGTCAATAGTCTTATAAATTATATATAATATTATAATACAACATAATGATACATTGGCAATAAGTATAAATAAGAAAGAAAAAATAGTAATAATACAAAAAGTGGTAGAAAAAGTGGATATTCATGTAGAATACAGAGTTTAATTGGTATTCAATTACGACATAGCAAATGATAAAACATATTGGCTAATTTTAATGACACTGTATTAGCATTGTTCGATTACTAGTATTCAAAATATTTTTAAATACAAATGCTCTACATGTACAAAAAATGAATTTAACAATAATTATATCACGTCGTTGTATGAATAATTCTCGTAAATTATTAATCAAATGATTATACATGTAATATATGTATACGATTTCTTTCAGATCACAAGTCATGAACTACATATATGGATGATAAAGCCAATATGCATTTGTAAAATCAATAAATCATTAACTCAATTAAACTGTTATTTATTTTTTACTCCCATTATCATGTTTTTCACAATCAGTGTTAATTGGGTGAGTGCATCAAATGTTTAGTAATTCAAATAAGTACAGTGGGACCTAGCAAATGATTAATTAAATAAATAAATGTCCGACAATTTTCAGGAATATCGGTAAATTCTGAAGTCCGTCATACACGTAGTCTCTGTAACTTGATCGTAAACAATTTGTACACTGACGAGTTTAAACATTCTGACGACTTCATTCTCCAAGGAGGGATTTAAATATTTAAACGAAGAACACATTATGTTCAAACATGGCATGCTTGCTTTAAAGGACCCAGTCAAGGGTGAATTCCAAATTTTAAAAAAAAAAAACTTCAACGTAATAAAATCGACCAGGAAGAGAATACTAGTAAATGAAAAAAATGGCGGCTGCTAGCAGAAGTACCCACTGTTTGGTACTATTACTGGCGATAGGTGTCTGCGCTGTTAGTGGTAGGTAAACTTTTTTAAAAGATCTATTGCCGTAACAACTTGTACCGCTAATAAAACAAGTATGATGTATGACGTAATTTATAAATGTTTCAAATTTTAAACATTTACTTTCATTTTGACTTTTATGATTTTTTTTTAAATGAATCATTACTGACTGCTATAATTGTATCTGTGTTCAACAAAATGCCCGTGTCGACAAAATCTGAGAAACATCACTACAGAGAGTCACGCCGTCGACCTCATTGTCTCTGCAATCCAGAGCCCTGTCAGATCGTACCCAAAATCTTATTAAAAAAGGGGCTTTTTTTGGAAATGTTTTATTTATTTTAAAACGAAGATACATGTGTAAGTACAATTTTGGTGGGTTTTTTTTTTCATTTTTCGATTTTTCAAGTAAATAAGTACATACAATCATGGTTAACCTCTGATTAAAATGATGAAAACCATTTCTCTAATGAACGTGTACTATTGTTCAGTTGAGCGAAATTCAACGCAAGACGCCACAAAACTTCGCATGTATATTACACGTCGGCGGATGTAAAGAAAAATCATTTCTTGACCCTTGAACCTCTAAATCTTAAACTAGAATTTTAAAAACATGCAACTGATAATTAATTTTATATTCTCATAATCATTTTAATACAGACATGCCATAAATACTTTTGTAATTTTTTCAAACATTCTCTATATCTGTCACTGTGCCATAACAGTTCTTTAAAGTTTAATTCCTTATCCCACAACAACAACAACAACAACAACAACAACAACAACAAGAGGAGTAACAATATTACTTTACTTTGTCCCAAGTTTTTATTTACACCACATTGCTATAATCATAAAATAGTACTCTGTGCCCAAAACTATATACATACATTTACTAAATCAAAATCCAGATTTTCTGCATTGAAACGCTCCGTACACATCCAAAAATATTGCAAACTACATATAAAAATATCACAGGTGCTTAAGGACATATCACCCCCGCTCCACCCCACCCCACCCCCACCGGAGTTGTATACCTTTCCTAGTCCATTAAAGGGATAATAATTATTCATCAGTACCCTCGGCTAATTTTACATTCCACTGCTAGGATCACAACAATTTTTATTTGCATAGAGGCAGGGTTTACATAAATTTTATTTTCCTTCAATTTTCAATAATTTGGAAAGAAACATGGTATGTACATGCTTTGAAAAGGTCACTACTCTATGGGTCTAAATCTGGGAGGAGGGGGGGGGGGGTAATAGGGGTCCTTTCCTCAAGCACCTGTCGAAAATATACGGATAATAATGTTGAAAAATAGTGCGAGAAGTCCCGAGATTTCCGAATTGAAAAAAGATATCAGATTTCCCCGTAAGACACGTGGAATAGTATTTCATTTCAATCTTTTTTCATTGACAGGAACATGTATCCATGTTAAGAAATAAAAAAATAAAAAAAATTGGAAACACTTTTATTAGTTGGTCTAACCTGGGGCAGACTATAATTATATTATGTCTACTAAGTGACTTTCACTCACATTTTTAGGAAACTACTGTTACCAGTGCGCAGATAGTAAGACAGACGGAAGTTGTCAGACGTCCTTGAAAACAATGGCGAGAGCCAGCTACTACATTAAAAACCCGCCCACTTCAGACGACGACACGTACGAGAAGAAGAAGGACCTGTACAACCTGTTCGTGAAGAACTGTACGGCGTACCAACAAAACCTTAATTATACACTCTGCGTCATCGAGACGTTTGAGTACAGAGGTAAGCGCCGCGTTTATTTATTTGCGCAACATCATGTCCATTTGCAACTTCTCGAATTTTTCTGACTAGTTGTGTTTTCCCAAGCTCTACCCGAGGGGCCCACCAAGTTGCGATTGCATCTTCTTTCAATCTAATATGATTAGGAAATAGTTTTAATTTAACTGCTTTCTAAACATTAGAGCATAATTATAATAATGTAACATATGCATCTTACATGGTAAAACAATCATGAAGACATGGTATCGCATCATTTTAATTTTATATATATATATATATATATATATATATATATATATATATATATATATATATATATATATATATATATTTTTTTTTTTTTTTTTTTTTTTTTTTTGCATAAACCTGACAAAGTAAAAAATACTTCTGACATTTTATGTAGAATACGGACACAAATCGAGGAGAATATTCACACTATCATTTTAGAATGTTTAGAATGTTGAGTTACCTTTACAGTGGCTTTATTATAAACATATATTTGTGGTAATGAAAAACAGGTGAAAAAAAATAATTGAATAAATATGTATGTTTTAGGCCAGATGAACATGTATATGCGAGATTGTACTGACGGCGTCCATTTTGCGGCGGAATATACCGACGTGCGGCGACCACAAGCGGACAACCAGACTTATTGTGAGCGTAAAGGAGACACGGGCACGTATTGTGTGCGCATGTGCAAAGGAGACTTTTGTAACGGACCGCATGCAAATTCTGCGTCCAAATATCTTATACCCGGAATTTTATGGATCATCAGTGTTTTTAATTTTATGTTTTATTTTCAAGAAGTACATCATTGGATGTGACATTTGTTAAGCCAGTATTCTAATTCATTTGTGAATGCAGAAAGGTGATATGCTATTTATAATTGCTGTTTTGAAGCACACGTGAGTTCGAAGCTTTATCCTCTATCCGAATGTTTATACAGCGTAGCTGTGAAAGATATGTTTTCATATAACAAACAGATTTGTTCATCTTTTGTCAACTATCTGAATCAATGAACCAATGCTTATATTGATAATAAAATGAACATTTAATATATGTTAGTTAAAAGTCATCGAGGACTTGCGCTGTATAAAAGCTTTACAAAGGTTTAGATGATCCATCATGTAATTTAGATTTTTACTTTCAACTAGACATTGACCCGTGCGTGCACGGGTTGACATTGCATATGATATCAGACATTTAATTACGAAATAGATACATCGACACACCGTGTTGTTGACATTTACATAACCAAGCTTTAAGTCTACAATAATGCTATTAATTTCACTACACTCTGCTTAGTTAGATAATCTAACTGTGTCTCGGGACAGGCCTTCACCACAATTAAAATGCCGCTCATATACCCGTAAAGTAGCAACAACAAAAAAATGCAGAATTGCTCCGAAACGATTTTGGAGAAAATTAATGAAGCTGCATTGAAAATAACAGTCAAATTATTCATAACAAACCATTTTGAGACTGTAAATACATTTCATCTAATTATGTAATGCGCAAGCGCAAGATTGTAAAATCCAAAAAATCCAGATGATTTCCGGATTTTTAAAATGATTTTTCGTTGATTATTAATTATCGAAGCTTGATTGAGAAAAAATAAAAACAAATTGGTAATCTTCAAGAACCAATGATGTTTAAAATATATAAAACAAAAGACAGTACTCTTCCGATTTCTCGGTATTAAAGCCCAAAAATCCGAGTCTATTATTTTAATATAGTAGTATAGATTGGTTATTTGTCTGATGGCTCTGTCTGCTAAAAGACAATCAATAAATGAAAATTTTTTAAATTTAATTTTCATGCATGCTCGTTTTTGTTTTCTCATTACTCATAAAGTGACGTTCATACATGTGCATGTATGGTGTATGGTAAAATATAGTGCTATATAAACACAATGTAGTGATATATAACATCATGTTGTAATTTGAGTAAGAATCATTACCCGTTTTGTAGAGTTTTTTGCTTGTAAAGATTTTTTGGATGAGGATGATTAATTGTGTTGATTTGTAATAATGACAACAAAAAGTGTCTATTTTATTATTGTTACTGATTGTTAATGTTTGGTAGGAGAGGGGAGATATTTCCTCAGACATTTCCTGAGTGTCAAATCTGTAATTTATTTTTCAAAAATTAAGAATTTGATTGTTTTTGTACATTATTTCCAACAATTGTGATATACTCTAAATGAAATATATTTTAGTGTTTTTCTCAAAGAATGTAGTTAAATTTCCATGATATAAAACTGAATTTACTTGATGGTGTTATTATAATTGTGCTGTTGTAAAACAAGAGTTGTCTCGCTGTGTACTGAATCTCTGTGCGTTGTTGTAAAATCGAGTCGAGAGCATGGAACATGGAATTTCTCTGTTTTGCGAGATTCAATTAAAACATCCATACATACAATAGGAAGATGGACGATTTCGTGGTAACAATTTGCTCAGAGTTCATATAAGGTGCATTTAAAATTAAAATGGATTCCGAGAAACTGCATAGCATTATTAAGAAATACGATGATTAAAAATCTACACTATTGAAATACCTGGAAATAGAAGGAACAGCTCAGGTTACTCTTGATTAGTGTCCACGTGGGTAACTCGTGACGTTATTTACAATTTCTAGTTCAAAGCATCCTTTTATATAGCGCCCACATTACGCCATCATATGCAAACAATAACTGCCTCCACTGTGTATAATACAGACCTAGAGAGAATTCATTGATTTATCATAGAGAGGCTGTCACAAAGTGAACTGTCAAAACGACACAGAGCCATGATTAGACACCCTGTGCAGATCGTAAAACCAGCGAGATCCCTCGCAGTAATCTAATCATAATATACTAGTATTTGAATTCATTTGTGATATCGAGGATTTCGTGACCGAAAAAACCCTGTAAAATTAAATGATGTTTAATGCATTTTTCATGATGATGAATTACTGATACTTTTGTCACACGTTCTACAGAGAATTTTGATCAAATTCTTAATCTTTTCTTCAAGTCCTTGAAGTATTAAATAAACATTGAAACAGTTATCACAATGAATCCTATTTAATTTGTTTCGTCTATTCATAAAATGATAAAGGTTATATATTCTCAAGATTTCCCTTCGTTCAGATATTAAAAAATCAATGTTAAATATCATATCATATCATATCATATATTATCATATATTATCATATATTATCATATCATATATCGATAATTTTCTAGTTGATTAGGATATTTATTTTGTCAAAGTAATTAAATTTATTAAAACCAGGAAGTAATTTAAAAAAAAAACGGCAGTCAGCAAAAGGTTTGCTTTGTGTCTCCAGAAATCGATAGATATTTTACATGCTTATTAGTCATAAATCTACGAGCACGGTAATCTTTGCAGTTGGTTACTATTATAGGGGCATAATTACTAACAGTGCACAACACACCAAACACTGGATTTTTTTTTCAGTAAATGGACATGCGTAGTGTTAATTGCAAAAACAGTTTGCAACATAAGCAGTTTACTAATTAGATTAGAGCTCGTGAGAAGATAGACTCAAACCAACATAATACTCATTAAATCGGATAACAGAAACACATTTATAGGACCATACATTGTTTTATCTATTTTGTTTTTCAAAATTAATTGTATTTTTTTAAATTTCTTATCTATTTAAACAATATTTTGTTACTTCATTCTTTGTATCTCCAGGACATATAGTCGTTTTTTTTCTATCTAGAACTATTTTTTTTCCATCGACCCCCCCCCCTTTTTTTTTTTTACACTATTTGATATCCATCAATTCTTTCTTTTCCATCTTACATATAAATAATTATCACCACATGCCATATCATTCCCGTACAGAATCCTGATAGAAAAAAAGGTATGAAAATAATGTGTACCTCGGATATGTAAGTTTGCAAGCAAATAATGAATAAACACGTTTTCACTATTTAAAAGATGCTAAAACCGATTAGCACCGATGATGTCCTTTCTAAGAAAATCAGGCTATTGATGATTTCCCACCAGTTAAAGATCGATCAATTAAATTTTCCTGATTTATATACTTCAGTTCCCCTGATTCATATACTTCAGAACCATGCTTCTCCCTCACCCGAACCCTCAGGCACCTGACGTTATACATTTTTAACATAATAAAAATAAATACCCTATATCTAATGATACACCTGTATCATTAGATTATATGGTATTTATATCTATTATGAGAACGTTATGTAACGTCAGGTGCCTGTGCCTGAACTCTTTCTTTTGTATCGTTTTTTTTTTATTGTATACATGACACTACATGTACCACGGAAAAGTTATTTAAGAAATTTGTGATATGCTGGTATAATTTCATATGATACCTTCCTTGTGAACGTAGGGGGATATTTAATTACCAATAAAATGTTTCTATATTTGTACCTAGAGTCTTTCAGTAAAAGGAGCGAACATGATACCAATTCTTATAATAGGTACATGTAAACTCAATTAGGTACATGTAAACTAAAGGTATGTTGAAATGGGAGCACCGGGCCTATTGATGTCGTGAGAAAATGTCGTATAGGATTTCTCCTTCAGTATTAACTGACGAGATTTAACTAACAGATAAAATATTCGTCAGGACATGAACAAACAAAAAATTATATTCCTCGACTGCTATTAAATATTTTTGCAAAGAACGTACCGGAAATGTCATGAATATTGAAAACCCCGTATGTAAATATGAGTTTTGTCTGACCCTGAACAAACAAATAAATTCGAAGAAAATATTCTCACATCATTGAAACTCAAAAAAGGCATGAATACGATTTCATAGGTAAACAGTGCATTAGCATGCAGAACATTTTGCAGCACTGCTCTAGCAACTTGTTTTATTGAAATAAAATGATAAGTTATAATGGAGGCCAGGAATGAATCAATGGCAGTGACGTGGATTTGAATAAGATCTCGGCCCTCAGTCAATACAAGGCCTATCGCGCACAACGAGGGCCGCTCTCTTGTCGTGAGATTGAGAGTAACTAAAATTTATGGACGACTGTTAATTTTCCTCTCGTTCCTTTTTCGTAATTAACGCAATATCTAATGTTTTCTTGTACAGGACAAAGACGACTGATAATCAATGAAGATTTGTTGCACATTTCACGTCGTTGTGCATCATAAAAGTGAACTATATATGTACCAACATTTTTGTCATCATGGGCGACGCTTCCGCTTTTCTCAAGACAGGGTTTTACTAATTGCCCCAAAAGCGTGAACGCACGGTTATTAAAATTAATGCAGTGATTATATCATACCGTTGCTATAACTCAAACATTTCAAATGCATGCGACGAGAGAGAGAGAGAGAGAGAGAGAGAGAGAGAGAGAGAGAGAGAGAGAGAGAGAGAGAGAGAGAGACATTGCAATATCCATCTAGGAGATGACGGAGGAAGCTGAGAACTTTGTTAATTGATAACAGAGAGCACGAACTGGATGACTCGGTTGCGTCGATACCTCACAAGATTTATCAACTTGAGAAGACGTCCATCTGCTCTCCTCAGTGCTTTATTGGTTGGTCTGGAAATAGTTGCAACATCATAGACTCAAGCCTTTAATATTTGTACCGTTAAGATGAAACGATTTTATAGGAAACACTATTACGGATTTTTTTTTATTCACGAGAAGCACATCCAATGCTTCCAATATTCGGTCATCTTGTTCCGTTTATAGACATTTTATTGGTTCAAGAACGGTAACTAAACTTTACTAGGCCCTGTGCACCAGTAAGCAATTTTCTCTACACCATTAATTCCCGCATTTTGGGCGCTTAGGTTCAGGGGGAAGCCCCCATATGAGTATTCAGCCCCTATCTACCTATTGATTTCTCTGTCAAATCTCGCCTTACGCAAAATCTCGCCAAATCAATGCATCTCCAATATGTAATTGAGTAAATAACGAAATCTTCAACACTTTGTTTCTCTGCGGAGGCTCTTACTACTTGCTGTGCTCTCACTTCCGGTCGATTCTGGCGGCGTATGTTTCCCCGAGTGAAGAGAGCCTGTTGTCACCTGTAGCTCGATAGTCGGTAGTCGCCGACAGATTGTTACACGGGCTAGTATTGGCTACTTCCAAAGGCATCGGAAATCGGAAAGTTCCCCATCGCTTCCTACCCCGGTTTCTTCAGAAACAGTGGTGTGTGACGTTCTTCTGTTGTTTGCATGTTTTGTGAGCAAGTCTGGAGGTAAATGGCGATGACGTCTTTGGTTGGTGGGGTGGTGACGGACCAGTTGATTCACCACCGCCCTCACCCGCTTCACAGTCAAACAATCCCCACCCAACAACTCACGGGGACGCTCCAAATCACCAACGGAAGTATCCCGACACAGATACACAACGGACTCGGTGTCGGATCCGGAATCGCACTGAAAAGTCATGACACCGTGAAACTGTTTGTGGGACAAATTCCGCGGACTTTGGAAGAAAAGGATTTAAGGCCAATATTTGAAGAATTTGGACAAATCTACGAATTTACTGTTCTGAAGGACAGATTCACGGGAATGCATAAAGGTAAGCTACGCGCGGATTACGGAAATACATATATATACAGTCAAACTTCGTTATCTCGAACTAAATGGGACTGTTTAAAAACTTCGAGATATCCGAGCATTCGAGATATCGAGGTTAAAATAATTATAAAATAAGTGGTTGGGACTTACAAAACACTTCGACATATCCGTTGTATTCGAGATTTCAGTGTTCGAGATACCGAAGTTCAACTGTATATAGTAACTTAAATTTTGGAAGGAAAGGTTTATGAGACTTCATAACGTTTCAGAGAAAAATAAAACTTGAGATATTAGGTTCACGAGATTGCATAAATATAGTAAAAGAAAAAAGTAAAAACACATATGAAATATTTGAGAATCGTCTTCCTCTAAGATTACATGAAAGAAGAAGCTAGCTTTCCGTTGTGTAGAACGCCGCCTTGAATTTCCCTGTCAGAAAGTATTCCAAAGGACTTGATTTTATTTAGAATCAAAAGGACTGGACTGTACTTTAAGCCTGACACTTCCAGCAACTCGGCATTATAACCATTTGCTACTAATAGCATGTTCAAATTTTAAATATGAATAACTTCCTTTTCTGAAACGTTGTATGCAAATGTTCAAATTCCCAATGAAACAGCGATGTAAAAAAAAATGTCAGATTATAGAGACATACATAAAAAGCATCCTTAACTGTTCGAATCGTTGAAACACAACCCCATAACTGAAATTGATGAGGGACTTGTAAAATGATACTATATATGTCTGACATTGGAATGTAGAAGTAGCTTATTATACAACACTATAAAATAGTAAAAAACAAAACGGTGCACATTAAGCTTATTCCATTATAGGCTGTTAAAACTTTTTCAAATATTAATTATAGGCCATATAATCCGTCAGCAAAAAACAAAACCCCTAAATTTATGCAGAAGATTCGGATGTTATGATCCATATTGCCAGATCCAAACAGCTCTGTCGAAGACATGGCGTGAAAACACTATAAGATCTAGAACACAGTATCAAATAAACAAAATGTTGGAATGCGGATCCGTTCTACAGCTTCAATCCGAGCGGAATGTAAATAATGAAAGGATATGAGGGGCAACACGTTTCCTAATGTTTCCTATGCCAGCTATTTCTGATATACACGTTGGATTGCCTGCAAGAAGTGATGAAAACACGTGTTTACATATAAAACCTGCAGATACTTACCTTTTTTATCAACATAACAGTTGGCATATAATCTTAGCCAGTGTGTGTGGTTACCATCTCCATAAACCAGCATAACTCTCTCTCTCTCTCTCTCTCTCTCTCTCTCTCTCTCTCTCTCTTAAAAAAAATGAATATGGTCTATTGTATTAAGACAAAAACACATACATGTAAGGTTGTTCAATCCTAGCAGATGTACGCTAAGTGATTTACTGTGGACCCGAAATCATCGTAAGATTTATACGAAAAAAGCATGTATATTAATCACAAATCATTGGCTACAATTGTTGACCTTAATATGAAGTCAATGGCCAGAAGAAAAGGTCGAGTCTTCTTGCAATTAATTCTGAGTAGCGCATGCAAGTGAATTGTGTTATCGTTGATTAATTGTTTAGTTTTGGAGATTTCTTCTTTAGATGAAAGAGTTGAAAGGAAAAACACTTTTAATTGTTTGCTGTGAGAAAAAGCGGGGGGGGGGGGGCATGACCCCTGCCCCCTCCCCCCCCCCCCCAATGATTCGTGCCTGTCCTGTATCAGAAAATGAGATGAGAGGAGGTCAAGGCCAAATAGAAGTTTTATCATCGAAAGCTTGAATATTTTACACTACATTGGCTGTCCAGGAATCAGCTACATGTATTATAGCCTACATTATATGATGCTTAAATGAATATGAACAAAGAAACTAGATTTATCAAAGTACCAATTAAAAATTTCCTTTATTACTGAAGGGGAAGTAGATTACTTCCCGTGCAATAATCAGACCGCTAGAGGGAGTGTATTAGAGTTTCTGCTAGAGTGGTTCACAATAAATGTTAATTAAAGAGCTAATTTTGTTCAATTTGATTTTACACAAGAATGAAACATAATTTCCCTACGGAAGTTTTACGAGATAATAATTATAAAGCTATTGTTTTTATTTTCCTTTTTTTCGCTAAAAAGTGATTGAATGTTTAATCGCATACTATACAACAGATTGTCTCAACTCATCGTAGTGATCCCCTTTCTTCAAAAGAACGTTTAACAACAACAAAGTAGCTATTATGAATTCATCGACAAAGTTATTATCTCTCTCTCTTTCTCTCTCTCTCTCTCTCTCTCTCTCTCTCTCTCTCTCTCTCTCTCTCTCTCTCTCTCTCTTGAATGTAGAATGTATGAAGAAAAAACAGTTAAGGTAACTCCAGTGTTTTAGAAATCCGTGTCAAACCAAACATTTTTTAATTTTAATAGTTAAAACAACTTATAAACTTACTATAGAGACCAAAATATTTATACCTTTGCACGTTTGTTTTCCTACAGTGAGCTTCAGCTCATCACAAGGTTCAAAAATTTAACAGCCAAAATTTAACACCATGATGCATGATCTCATAATTTATTAAATTATGCACCAAAATACATCATAATAGGTTATAATTTAAGCAAATCAATTGATTATCATTAAATCATAAAAATTTTATTGATTTTCTATAGAAAATATAAAAAATATTACATTTTTTTCTTGCCACGACCTTCCCAAAAAAATCACAAATTGCATATTTTTGAAAAATTCTAAAAAATTATTCAGTTTACATACATTTTTTACAGAATATTTATTAAGAGTTACGTATTGTGTTAACAAAAAAACATAGTTTATCAAAATTGACCATCTAATTTTTGCTTGATAGTCTCTTGAACATGTGTACCCCCATATTGAAAATGTAAATTTTACAAGTTGTTTTTTGCAAACTTTAGAAAAAAAAAAATAAAATGTCCCAAAAAGACACAATCTAACAGTCACTTTAATTGATATACTCAGTGAAACTGTATTATACATATAAAATTAAGGTCGAGACTGCCAAAAAACTCATATAGTTGAGTGCAGTAGTACCCCGTCCCCCTTTCTGTCAAATACATTCTATCCCAGTTTTTTAACATATTTATCTGTAGATTAAACACCAATCAGTGTTATGTAGTTTTAAAGGGACCTGGACACGATTTCAGATGAAAATTTTATTTTTGATTTTTATGTATTAAATAGTTTACTTGTGTATTTTGAATGATTTACGAAAATTTGAATGTTAGAAGTCGTGTTACAAGCGAGATACAGAGGAAAGAAGTCGTTGTTATGTAAACAAAGCTCGAGTCTTATATTTGTTTACAAATAATGTAAAGTAAAGAAATTACCATTTCTTTAACAAAATAACTTGTGGAAACAAGATAAACTTATTAAATGTGTTCATAAATAAGTTTATCAACAACAAAATGCAACATCAGATTGAAACTTTTACCAATTCAAGACATTTGTAAACAATAACAGGACTCGAGCTTTGTTTACAAAACAGAGAATTTTAACCTCTGTAACTCGCTTGTAACTTGATATTTGACTTTCAAATTTGACAGAGCATTAAAAACATCCATATTGACCATTCTAGACATTAAAAATGAAAAAATAAATTTTGAAAAAATTGAGCTCAAATCGTGTCCAAGTCCCTTTAATTACACATGTACTTACTTATCCTCTCCTTGTCCCAGAGGACACATGAGGTCGTCAAGCTACATAAACGCAGTGTAATTGTTGGAGGAGAACGCATACAATACGTACAATTATATTACACACTCGTTTATCGTTTTACATTTCGCTGCTTTCCTTGCTTTCTCCGATCCCTCTAAACGACGGAGATGCTATATTTTAACAAAATTTCCACTTTTTGACCAAACCATAATTATTTTAAAACACTTGTTGTGTGCCAAAATTATAACCGGAAATTTAGCACGCCGTGTAAAAAAAGAACCTGATCCGAAAGACACTGGAGTTACCTTAAACATTTAAAAACCAAAACTTCATAAACATTTCATTCAAGTATTTTCTCAAAAGCATCACGATTAACACATCACATTAATAAAAAAAATGTTTTCTGTCGGTCTTTGTAGGTCACCGTGTCTTTTTGCTTCGTTTGCGGAACATTCATTATATGGCAGAACCAATATAATTCCTTATTCTCTATAAATTCTATCGATTTCAGAATCTGTCGATCTACAAAAATATGTAATAAACTATAACAAAATCAAACAATCAAAAAAGAAAATAAAAGAAATAAGAAACTAAAGAGATATAATGTAATAATAATGATAATAATAATTTAAGTTAATGTTTATTTCAAAAGTTTGTTAAAAGTTGAACTTTCCTTGTGGTGTTTTGCGTTTTCTATTCCTATGTAACTACCAATATATTTCTCAAGCATCAACTAAATGGCATGCTTTTAAATTGCAGTTAATAGGTTGGAATTACCATTCTGCTAGTATTTTTATTGTACCGTTTGCCAACAAAATACCTATTTTTCTGATTTTCGATTATATAATATACTCTTTTAAAAATCTGATGAATAACCCTAATTTTATTGTTTTGGATACCAAAACTTGAATTTCTAACTTTTCTCTTAATTAACTAATTTATCATCATTCTTCTAAAACCCATATATTTTTGCGTGGATGAAGAAAATATCATGACAGAAAATAACTACACTGTAATATGGCATTAGTTCAAAATAAACTAACAAGAGTGTCATGAAAATCTTCTCCAGTGCAGTCTGATCCTCGCATTAGTACACATGGATAGAAGTAAACA
Organism: Magallana ariakensis; assembly: GCA_020458035.1. NCBI lineage: Eukaryota > Metazoa > Mollusca > Bivalvia > Ostreida > Ostreidae > Magallana > Magallana ariakensis. The sequence continues at coordinate 41,022,250 of CM035811.1, read as the reverse complement.
TTTCTCGTAACTAGGACGTAAAGTATTTTCTTTTCATTAAAAAATTGTTAATTTTTACGAGGATTCACATCAGAAGTCAAATATTTTCCCCCTGAAGGGTGAAATTTCAAGAAATCGTCTGAAGACCGAACCAATTGTCCATACAAAGCACGAAACCAACCCGAAATCTTGTCATATCTGAGAATTCCCGACATCAAAAGAATCTAACCTAATAAACGTCAATTTTCTGCCAATGCCTTTTCCGCAATAATGATTTGCGACTCACTCTGTCATGCACAGAGCATGTAAAAAAAACTACATTCAGCCATAGACATCATCTCTGATCATCTTGCAAACTGAACAGCGTTGATTATAAAATATTCATTCAGTTTGGGATGGGGTTAAAAGGTGGTTAAAATTTCTAGATCCACATTTTTTCATAGCATAGAGATTGAGACTTTGATATTGACCACTTCTTGGTAAATGTTTTTGATATCAGATCTAGAATGAATTTATAATACAATTAGTCAAAGATTATTCCAAATTGCTTTGGAGTGAAGTTCAAAAGTAGCGCTGATAACAAAAATCACTGGCTCCAATATGGCTGGCGTTTTTTAATTGTTTGTTTTTAAATGAAATGTTTATAACGTATTACAAAATCAGTTGCGCCATTTTCACACATGTTACTTGACACATGATGCTTGAAAACACTGATGTTATTGATTGATTAAAGGTTTCGTTTTTTTTTATTTATTAATTGGGCGGTTTATTCATACATTTCATTATACCGTTTAATTAACTGTTTACTTTGTTCGATACTTATGAAGTCTAAGCTAAGAATAGTCACCTTAAGTATTCTACAACTTTGACCTTAGAACTTTGATACATGATCAAAGGTCAAGGACTTAATCAAGGATGAACCATGCACATTGATGATTTTTTAAAAGTCAGGTCGTTTGCAAAACCAGCCACAGTTTGGCAATTTCAACTTCACGAAGATTGAAAACATAGTTTTATCACAGTCAAGTATCTTTGCACATTACCATAGAAAGAGTCGCACATACATGTAGGACATTTCTGTTCAGCGTAAGATAATCCAATCCACGCACATTACGCAGCGGTACTAACTCACACTTAATAATGGTTTATTCGTTTAAAAATAGATATACAAGACATTTGGGAAACAATTCAGCCCCAAAAGGAAAAAACCATATTCGTCAAAACGTTTCTGTGCATAAAAATAAATACAATCGATGTTAGAAAGATAACACTTTCACGACCGCTGTATCGGAAGATCATCATTCCAGCCAGGCGCGGGAAAACGAACCCCGTCTTGGTGATAATGACTCTTTGCGTTATGGCGGAATTCCTCTCATTCTAATTTCATAATAGGTACAAATTGAATTCTACCAGTCCGCTTTGGATATACACTGCATACATTGACGGACAGGCCGCCGACACAGAGACTGCTGTAACATAACGCCGTGTCCGTGTTACACCGGGGTGACAAATTCTCAGAACTGAAAACAGAAATCTTTTTATTTCTGGTTTCTAACCAAAAACCACTAATTTCATTGTCATCTGCTACATAATGCAGCATCTATCTCGATCGCAAACTTCATGGAAAGTTATGTTTCTCGAGCTTTGGGGTTGTCTTGTGATTACGGATTAAAAATTAGATGCAATCGTAATTCCTCAGGCGCGATAGAAGACTAGGTGTTGAGTTTTGTTTCTATATATACAAACTTCCTCTTCCGGTTCAGTTTATTTAGTTTGTAAGTTGTTCTATTTCGTACTGTATATTTAAAAAACAAAAGAACAAAACAAAAGTGACGACTGAAGTTTGTTTTTGTTTTGTTTTGTTTTTTTGTATTTTATTTTTAAAAAATGTCAGAATGGGAATATTCTTATAACAAAAAAGATTTTATTGAAAATTATTATTTCAGTTTTTGACATAAGATTCTACAAATAGAACCATCAACAGCTAACCTCCTACATTGTAAACACCCTAAGTGCTTGCCATCTGAATTAAGCGGACACTGAATATGATTTTCTATTTTTGGAGTGTCTCCATTATGCGGCACGTCGTCGACAGACCCTGTTTCTGGAGTTTTGCATGTCCACCAGATTGTTTGGAGAATACCTTAATCCTGCGTGTAACAGGATGTCGATTTCCGAACCCGGTAATTGACGTAGATGACGTCATCTCCGGATTAAGAAATCACATCGCCCAAGTCTCCGGCTGATATCGACAACCGTCAACTCAAAGGCTCGGGAGAAACTGACATCGGGATCAGGCAAAGGGTTCTGGTATTGACAATGAATGCATAATTCGAGACGGGCACATCCCAAACAAATGGCGAGATTCCATCGGCATGCACTTCGATTTAATAGAAGTATAGCCGAGGTCTAATTACTAACCAAATGTTTTAATGCTTTTATAAGTTGTTGAAGGTGGTTAGAGAAACTATTTACCGTAAAACTGTAAGGTACAGCTTGTCTGAATACGGACCGACTCCTCCGGGACACAATCATAGAGTAATGTCACATTGTCTCTGGTAAAGGAACTAAAGAAGTTCCAACTGAATACAAGCAAAACTAAACCTCTGCCAATTCACAGACCATTCAGTGAATAATAAAAGACTAAATTAATTACAGAAGAAGACGTAGGTCGTATCTTGTTACGTTAATTTAAACTCGCTCATGTTTGATTTTCATGTCGACAAACCATTCAATGGACGACATTCAATCAAAATTATCGAGTGGTTCCGAGTTCGATTACAGAACCAATCTTATTTATAGTTTTATATATGAGTGTAATTAACATTGATCTGTTGTCGTTGTCGTCATTCGTGAGTAGAAGACCCAAAGAATCTAGGCCTGATTTGGTGTAAGTCAAGGTAACATGCCAGATGCCGCCAATCAATAGATAAACAGGTCTCGGAGCGGAGTCTGAAGATTCCGCAGAGAAGGGAGTAAAATCTGTGACAGGTCTTGAATTAGGCTGAAAACGCAGTACGGAGAGAGAGAGAGAGAGAGAGAGAGAGAGAGAGAGAGAGAGAGAGAGAGAGAGATGCCAATGGCAGAGAGAAGAAAATATGTCGAGAGAAAAAGAAAATAGGTCATGCAATGACATATTGAACAGTATTTGAGAGAATATAATTGATGTTTGTACTACATTATGTTTCCCGTCAGTGTATTTTTGTACTTTTTCTTAGATGCAATGTCTGCAAAGTGTCGAGTCAGTGACCGCAGCTGCTAGTCATGCCATGCCTACATGTACACCGAACGGTACTGTCGAGTGGCGATATCTGACATAATGAAAATTAATTAAAAGCGAATACGAATATTAGATATTGCGCATCATCGTCCTGCTTTTTGGCGTTAACATCGACAGACGATAGATTCTGGTCCAGAATATTACTTTAATTTGGCCGATCATACAGTGCATGTTGCAATAGATTAGTTTATACTTTTTGCTGCAATTGCAAACAACGGAACTGTTAGTGTTACATGTATGAATACCAAGAGGAAATACTGGTATCAGGACACGCCTCTTCAGTCAATCATTTTACTTACACATAATCCATTGTTTGACGGATGATCTTCCAGAATTCATCAAGGTAGGTTCAGCGTCATTTACAGACTGGCATTAATATCGAATCATACATGTCCAGTGTACATGATGTAAAACCAATCATATTGTTCAGTGGTTGGCCAAAACAAACGATTCACATAGTTTTCATATAGACTATTGAATTTGACCAAACTTTGATTATCAAGTACTTGGTATTATTACACGATACATAGTTAATATATATTTCGTTTATTATAAAAAAAAAAAAGCATTTTATGATCACGTCTGTTTTTGTCATATCGATATTAAACGACAAACACTCTTTGTATTCTTAATATTCTTACAACCACACACCCCTCTCTTCCTTACAATTTACCTTAAATTGATTTTTTTTACCCCACTCCCCAACGCCTCCTCCATTAGTTTAGATTTTGTGAGTTTGGGTTTCACGGTATCAGAGAGATGCTCAACATACCGGCATTTGAATTTATCTTTTTCCATATAATGTTCATTGAAATATTGGTCGAGTCAGGATGGAAGTATTTTTGTTTCAGGTGTGCACGGAATGTAAGAGAGAAAGAGAGAAAAAATAAATAAAAACCGTCCAACTATAAACGAACTGTCGGTGTTAGCATGTTACGGTGGAACGCCTCGAGTGTTTATCCTTTAAAAATAACAGAACAGATGGCCCTCAAGATCTGTAAGTTTGCACACATTGTTACGTTAATAGAACTATCAATAAACGAGGGAGGTAGGACGGTTAGTGACTAATAAAAATATAAAGGTGGTCACATGGACTCTGTATAATTTAATTAAAACAAGAACTAACTACTCCTCTTTTCTCGTTTGTAAATGTTGAGTTTGATGTACTTTAAAAAAAATCCAGGGTTGTCGAATATTTGACACTACATTTATATTCTGAACAAGTTATCATAGAACTTAAGACGTTAACAGTGTAGCTTACTAAAACCGCCAACTCGATTATTTTCTCTCGTTCTCATGACTATTTCAACCTTATTCTGATTGGCTCCTTCAAACTTTCGTGAAGAAAATACATATATTACCAAAAGCATGCATTTACGTATATACCTCATTCTATGACAACTATTTGTTTTCGAGCTATCATTATCTTCGTTTTCATACCTCTAAAAACTACAGAGCTTTGTTTTCTAAAAGGTAGATTAAGAAATATTAATATTTATGAAAATCAGAAGAGTTCGATGAGTTTGCTCACGGTTGGCATATTCGAGACTTAATTAAGCCGTATGCTTGTGTGTTCGACGATATACTGTATACAAAGCGATGTAACATTTGGTAGCTTTGTAAATCATTGAAGAGTGCCGAAAGGACAGTTTTAAGTCCGGAAAGTTCAAAACTTCAGAAAGTAGACGATGAAGACAATAATGTGAATATAGTAGAATTTTGCCATTGTTATTATCACATGTACATGTATATCTTTTAACTCCTAAAAGCTGTAAGAAAATAATTGGTTGAACGCAGTCACGTTAAGACGTGACTGGTTTTTTTTAGCATAATTCCAAGACTCACTGGAGTAACCTCCGATAAAAAAAAAACATCAAGATAATAGATAATGGGAAAACTCACTGATATACATTATGTATAAACCACTTTACAACCTTACAGCTCGACAATTGAAATAATAACAAGCAAACAGAGTCCAAACAGAATCTAAAATGCAACTTTGTGTTATAATGGTTTCGCTCTCAAAAAACGTTGATGTCGTAAAACACGTTATGGTTTGATACTGTATATGTATATTATTCAATAGTTTATTTCGCGCTATCATTATCTTTTGAAGCATTTGCGGATTTCCAAAGAATTACTGCATTTTCACGACCCATGCACCGGGGTGTTCCGAAACAAAAAAAACCCCAGACAGCCTCAATTGACCTGTGTAATAGTCAGATTGAGGGTACTAAAACAGTTTCCTAAAAAGCCTTTTTGCAATCGAACAAATGTAGTTCTGGCATAAATACATCTTTTTAACGACAAAAACGAGATTTTTAATTATTTCTCTCTCTCTCTCTCTCTCTCTCTCTCTCTCTCTCTCTTCCTCCCCCTCTCTCTCTCCCTCCCCCCTCTCTCTCTCTCTCTCTCCCTCCCCTCTCTCTCTCTCTCTGTCTCTCTCTCTCCCCCCCTCTCTCTCTCTCTCTCTCTCTCTCTCTCTCTCTCTCTCTCTGGTTTTAAAAGGTCCCAACGACTCTAACAGTTTCGTCTCGTTTTCTCTCTTTCCTTCAGAGAGTGTAAGGACATTCTTTAACTTTGGCAGATGCTTTTTGTCTGTCAATAGTGTAAACATTCAGCTCACTGAGAGGAAATTAGGTATTCTAAAAGCAGAAGGGGACGGCATCGATTCTAACGATGTACGACCGCCTAAGATTGCAGTAAAAAGCTTTAACTGTTCCTGGCATCCATGTTAACTCGATTATTTCATTACTTTTCATTTTTTTGGAGAGGGCTTGTTTTACTGTTGTTGCGCACTGAGATAATTATGGAAGTCTTCTCGCTAATTTCATCGTTTTGGGGAGAAATTTTAGGAACGATCGATATAAAGCTAGAAAATTCTTTTGATCAGCGATTTTCACTTTTATCGTTAATAAAAGAAATAAACCCTTTGGTTTTAAACATTTGTCTTATAGTCAAAAGCCATATTACGATCATCTAATAGCTTGCAGCCCCTTTCCTACCCAATGTTTGGAGGGTGTCATCTCGTACATGCATTGTGACCAACCTTGAACATCAATCTTAATCAGAGCATCAGCACTAGTCGCCTGTATAACGGTATTGGATGGGATGAAGCTGTGGGTCTTAATATAAGTGTACATCTATTTGTAGCTTACAGCGTCCATAATTGGGAGAGACAAAAATATAAGAGTGGGAGAGTGATCGATTGAAATGCGTGTTACAGACTTTTTTATGAATGACTGTTGGACCCAATTTCATATTTTTTATTATGTTATTTCTTCCTTTTTCTCAGGATGTGCCTTTCTGACGTACTGTCACAAGGAAAGCGCCCTGAAGGCGCAGCAGGCGCTCCACGAGCAGAAGACGCTACCCGGGGTGAGTGTTCTGACGGAAAGCGCACGCACACACGCATGCGCACATGCACGCACATGCAAACCATATATTAATGATACATGTATATAATTATTATAAAACACAAACAAAACCTATTAAATAAGGCATACGAAAGCATTGAAAGATATCGTTCTTCGTTGTACTTTTTATCCATTGAACTCATTTATTTCGCATTAATCTTATGGGCCAACCGACGGACCAATTAATCATGTTTACATTTTCAAACTTTTCCCTAGCGAGAGTATGCGTTGCTGGGAAATGGTTACAACAAAGAAAACTATACTTCAAAACTAGACGCATTTATTTTATCGGTCATTGATCAATCATACTGGTAAATTGTTATCATGCAAATGAATTGATTCTGTTTTTATTGTTTAAATTAATTGTTATCAATTGGCTCAGCCATTTTTTTTTTCATTAAATCAAATGAAGCAGCGACTAGATGCAACATGTGAAATTTAGTCCTGTCTAGCCAATCAAATACCTATAATACCGTCAGTAAGGATACATAGGACTTCTTCAAAATCTCTCTCTGCTACCATTACAGCACGATCAATCGCACTTCTCTTAAACCTACACCGTTGTCTCATGGAAACGATTCTTTGTACGGGGTATGATTTTTTAAAATTATGTGGGTATTAAAAAATTACAATGGAATTGTTCTAAAAAAATACAAAAACCGTAAAGCACACGTTAGACGTTTTGTTAATGCGCGGATCTAGAGTGGGAGTTCGGGGGTCCAAACCCCCCCCCCCCTGGAAAATAAAAATTTATTTAATTTACATAGTAAAATTATCGCAAATATGCCTCTCCCCCCCCCTCCCCCCAGGCAAACACAATTATCCTTCACCCCCCCCCCCCGGAAAAATTTTCTGGATCCGCGCATGTTGTTGCATTTAGAGTAAAGGGGGAAGTTCAGAAATAGGGTCTTTAGGATAAACTGAGTCAAATATCAAAGTTCATATTTAGCGTTCCAGTTAATGTCGCATTTGTAATTGCATGTATAATTCATAAACTAAGATTTATGATATTGCTACGACAAAGATGTCATGATTGACGGAGTGAATGACAACTTGCCGATAGTATTTAAAGCAGTTCATCCCCAGCTCGCATCAGTGCACAAGGTTTACCCCTACCCAATATTACAACACTCTTATTCTTCACGACATAATGATCTTTGTATGACGCCACTATGCACGAATAGATAGCTGCAGTGCTGTAGCTCCCAGTCTATGAAAATTCTGATTGACGATCTGGGAGCTACAGTGCCTCCCATTGTAAAAAAAATCTGCAATTTACGGCCCATAAAATATGGCAGCTAGTTTTGGACTGATTAGTCTTATTTTCGAACACATTATGTACAAATATTTAATTCCAAAATATTCCTCGGACATTTTGCTACAGATATCGTAACTTTACACTCCTCTAATATTTTTGAAACACCATCACCAGCCCCGTAAAGTGAAGTGGTGCAGTTGTTTACATGTAAAAATGGCGACTCTCGATTAACATACTTCATTTTCCGAGGTCGGTAAGCGTGTTTAAGTTTAATGGTACTAATTTTTCCCACAAAATTTGTGTGTAAATAAGGTAAATCAGTCCAAAACTAGCGCAGTTTTTGCTGGGTTTTTTGTTGTTGTTTTTTTTTACATTGGGAGACACTAGCTCCCAGGTCGTCCGTCCGAATTTTTTTTCAGACCAGGAGCTTCCGACCTGCAGCTACATACAGGCAAATCTTAACATTATACCAACTGAAGTAAAAAGAAGCAACTGCCGTCGTCATTGATTGATGAAACATTACACAATAGTTTAGAACCATTTTAACAAGAGCTTGGACTTTGGGTAGCTGTGTCAAACAGCAATGTGACGTAGGCCTGTCTATTTCATTGCTGGCCACTCAGCCATGGCTCTTTGAAATCAACACGATTTGTCTGGCTTTTGAGCTAAAACTACACAATCGGTGTATATTTCGCATGAAACCAGTGTCATTTTAACTTGTTTTGACGCAAGAAATAGATAGCTACGTCCTATTGAAAGTCCAAGGTCTTGTTAAAATGGTTCTATACTTCCTTTGTTTCAAGTATGTTTTCTCTCTCTCTCTCTCTCTCTCCCTCTCTCTCTCTCTCTCTCTCTCTCTCTTACATGTAGTATGTTTAGTTTGACCTTATCATTTAGAACTTTGTTTTTAGTTCCCATAGATAATTCATTACACCGCGTGAAACTCGCTACATTGCCTCTTATCGTTAATTCTCTTTTTATATTTAACAATAATTCAATTTCTTCGAAGTACCTCCTCCCAAAAGCTAGTTTAATGAGAACTCGCGTACGGACATTATTGAAATTACTTCTCCCTCGAATAGTCCCCAGGTACTTGTACATTGATTTCAAAGCTGTAAAATGAGAAAATGTCTTGTCTCATATACTAAATACAGCTCTGATTTTCACACATTCCGCTGAATGAACGCACTAATTAAATTTCATTGCTCTGTTGTTTTGTTCTTTTTACGAGCCGAGAGAACCGATAAATCGTATCGTTAAAATATTTTGTCACGGCTTTTTTTCCCCTCACCCAACTCTTTGATACAAGAGAGGTAACTCTACAATAAACCTTCAATTCGTCGTTCATTGTTATCTCCTTTAGCGTTGATGGCGAGTTGCGTGACGTCGCATGTTAATGTCCTCCATTGTGATATTTCTGGACTCGTTAGCAACACTTCACACGGACGTTACACACACTAGCTCATCATGACAGTGCTGTTCTGTTAAAAGACTTTCAGTCATTTCTTGTCTACCATCAAGCTATGTCTGCCTACATTTAATGCATGCAGTGTCAAGCTTAATGACGCTTGAAGCCTCTTACGATGCCATTAAAGATGATAAAACTGTGATGAAATTCCTCGGGGTTTTTTTTTTGTTCTAAAAGTGACAGTATAATTAGTCTTGCAAATTAGAGTTAAAGTTAATTCAATTAACACCGGTACGTGAGCTAATTTAAAATAAGCTATCCTAACACGAAAAAGTCATGGGGATAATTTTTTAACGATATTTTCGTTATACAAAATAAATATTATACCATAAAGTTTAATGAATAAACCATTTACTTTGGATACTGTGAAATCATTTCATTTTTCAGGACCAATTTTCGTAGACTGTCAAAAGCTCGTTTGGGCTGAAATACTGTGGAATGATCAATCTACTGTCCAAAAATATATATACAGCTGTATGTAATAAATAAAGAAAAGACAGTTTTGTTCGATAAAGATGTGAATAAGTGGGCGATGGGAAGCCACGAAATCCGCGAAAACTGCTCCACCATGAATTCTAATGATACCACATTATTTTCATCGTGTTTATTACACTACATGTAATTAAATACAAGAGAAACCTTTTTTTTCCCTGAGTATGGCTCTAAATGCAAGTGAGAATATCTTAGGTTGTTAATACTTGTATTTGAACCTCTTGTAATAAAACATGTTGAAATCAAACACAGGGATTTCACCCTCGTCGTTATACTTACCTCACGATGATCAGATTGTAACAGCATCAAGAGTAATGGACAATCGTGATTGTAGAGTCTTGTTTTGATGTCAAGGATCTCTAGATCAGAGAGATGGTTTCACATTTCACAAAGGTTACTCTTCGGAAGAGTTGTACAAGAAATGAGAGAGAGAGAGAGAGAGAGAGAGAGAGAGAGAGAGAGAGAGATTTCGACAGTTTTATAGAGAAAGAGAGTTACCGCGCTTCGTTTGTTCAATTGTCAATCGATCATGTATTATCAAGTAAAACTGTGTAAACAAATAACTGCGTTTAATGTTATAGATTTCTGCACGCATTATTTCTTTGAAATCAAAGCTCCAGTGTTTACAATATGGTACATGTACTAGCAAGTTCATGAACCTGTTTTTCATTACACCATTACGTCCATATCTGTGTTAATTTCAGAACCCTGGTAAACACACAGCATCTCCACTAGTATTTCAAATAAATAAATGAGATATTTAATGGATATACTCTGGTGTTAATTTTGATGTTCCGCTGAGATAGAAATCATAAACCTCTTCTCTCATTAAAAACATCAGTGAAAGGGGTAATCGGGAGCTCCTTGTGAAATAATGCAATGCTAATTGACCTTGCGGTGAAATTAACGTGACTCTCGCATCCGAAGCCTGTACATTTCCTAGAAAGGCAAGTGAACGTCTGCGCGATGTCTGAACTCCATTTAATGAGCGGAAGGCGGAAGTTTACATCTAAGCGCGGTGTGCGGAAGTCAAAGTTTACATTGCGCGTTAAATTAATTGCACGCGCACGATCTGATCGTTTACTTTGGCCTAGCACATTGATGATAACTGCAGCAGAATGCGGTGGCTCGTAATATAAAAAAGATAGATTGAATACACGGTGTTTTATCCCTCAGAACCCGTATCTAATCTGTTTTAATTAAACCAACACAAAAGCTATTTTTTTTCACTACAAGCCAAATGAACTTCAGATGATGTAAAGAAAGAATTGTTTTTAAATCCCTCATAACAAAATCTGGAAGTCATAATCAAGCAACCCAATAAAAGAATAACAACACTAATACCATCAGTTTGTCGAAACATGCATTCGTAATTTATCATTTTTACAATGCAAGCCATACATACAAGGAAGTCATTGCATGTTTGATACTATCATCATAATTACTATCCTATGATGCAAAGTGAATACCTGAAAAAAACCCCATCAGAATTATCCAACGACAACAGATTTCTGTCGGTGCTGTTTTTTCTCTGTTCGTCTTCCAGATGATTATCAATGAATCATGAGGTGTGTACATGCTAGTGTTCATTAACTCAATAATTTTTTTTATTCCGCAATACTCAAGTTTGGCTAAAAGCCGCAACTATATCTTTAGATATTAATCTATATGTTGACATAATTGAAAAGAATTTATTTCAAATTCGAGTTGTTTCAAATGTTGAATTAATAGTTTAGCATTCATATCCACATAAACTCAACAAGCTACTGTTGTAATACAGGTTTTAGCTAGTAGTAGAGCAGCCCCTTTCTCACTCCCTCACTTATGTACACAGGTTGTTGGGTTTTTTTTCTAATAGTACGCAACAACTTCAAAATATATCATAATTTGGTACAATAAACGATTTTACCACTTTTTTTTAAACGTATATACCCATGTACATATACCAAAGCACGCAAACGAGAAATTTTGAATATAACAACTGCAATGTTATCCTTTTTTTTAAAACAAAAATGTTGTAATCTTATGATTGCATCAGTGGCGTCATATTTCACATTGATGACGTTGCATACTTTTATTTTTTCTATTTTAAAATACTATGGTCACTAGCAACCCTTGCTGTTATTAATTTACTGGAATCCGAATTTGGTAAAACACAGATTTTTTTTATAAAGTTGAAACCTGTGTAATTAACCAAAGAAAATTAGTTTTATCAAGACTAAAACTACAAATCGTACGAGATATATTGTTTTTCATATGTTTCGTGTTTTGTGTTATTTTTTTATTTATGAAAAAAGAAGAGAGACGACGGACTGCTTGTTTCAACCTATACATAGATCTACAGATGTCTTGTAACGACATCACCATGGAATTATACACGGTATTGATTTCCGACTGCAGAATCTAGTCCAAATGCAGGCTAGCATGAGTCATATCAGTAACACATAGCGACAAAATAGAATATCTACAGGTATACAGGTAAATTATCACTATCTAGAAAAAGGAATTGGATGCGGTTTTTTGAAATGAAAGTTCAGAGATATGCACACGGCACTGCGTATCTACAGAATAGAGATCATGCACCAGAGAAAGCACAAGAAGACATTGTTTTATAATACATGTGGCGGCGGCAGTATGTAGGACAAAAGCAATCGATGCTTCTCGGTCCCATGCAATCTTTTGGCTTTTTTGTATTAAATTAGAGAATTTTTTAAAAATCTTATTTTTTGGGTTAAAGTTCAAGCTAGTATGTTAATCGTTAATCGTTTATCGATTATATTTATGTAAAAGAAAAACAAATATTATATAATACATATCAACATACAGCTATACTGTTTTCTTCCCCTAAAATACTGGTTGGATTTTACTGATGTGCAATATACAAGTACTTTAAACAATCTCGTTATTTTAATTTATCACAGTTCCGCCAATAGATTCTAAATGGCATGTGGCGTATAAGACGTTACTAGTATATCTTTTCCATCAGGACCGAGGAATTGAAACAAAAGGTTTTTGTGTGTAGAACAAAAATTCCTTCTTTTTTTATGAATGGCATATATCCGGTCGCAAAATCAATTAAGTTCTTCCATTTTGTAAAAAAAAAAAAAAAAAAAAGACTTCAAATTAATAACATGACAATTTTTGCATAAACCTTTATACAACAATTAATTGCTAAATGTAGATATAAATTGGTCTAGACGCAATCCTAAAAAAAAACTTCTAATTGAAAGAATAGTTTTAAAATGCATTTCTTTTCTTTGAAATTAAATATTATTAAACAGACTATTCAGACACTCACTTTCCATGCATCATGATAACAGGCGGAGGATTAAACAGCTGAGATGTGTTCAAATCCCTTAAGGTTTTTTCTTCTTAACTCTGTGATTGCACTTATCCTCCACCTAAATACTGAGTAAACATATTCTAGATGTTCCATCTTTAAGAAAATAGAATAAAAACGTCTATACCCTGTAATATTAAATATTTTAGCGCTGGTACCAAGATAGAAAAGGGTTGTCGAAAACTAAAATTTTTATACAAGACAAAGGTATCAAACATAAAGGTATCATTCTTACACTCTACAATGATCACTGGATCGACCAAAACATTTTAACAGACCAAAAATATTGAATAGACTAAAAACTCCATAGACCAATTGAAAACTCTTGAATAGACCAAAGGTCTGGAGTAGACCAAAGGTCTGGAATACTAGTAGACGAAAGCTCTAGAAAAGACCAAAGCTAGGTCTGGAGTAGACCAAATGTCTGGAATAGACCAAAGGTGAAAAAGTAGAAAAGACTTAAGATCGGGAACAGACCTAAGATCGGGAATAGACCTAAGATATGGAATATATTTAAGATATGGAATGGAGAACCCTTGGGATAAAAGTCACATCGATTGTTTTGAATTTTAGTTTATCTGATTTAATTCTTATTCTGATATTCATCGCCTTGTCAGACGAATTTTAACACATCCACTATATATATTTTCAGATGTTTAGAGAAAAAAAACATTTTAGAGAGTATAGCTTTTGTATAAATATATACAAATTTGAAAGATATTAAAGCAAGTGTGATTCCTTTGAATACCTGGTATTTGTTGAATTGGTGCAGTTCGGAGGAAGTCAAAATGAGTTAAAAATTTACTGAGGGCTAATTGAGCAAACTTATGAATAGTTACAACTATATACTATAATTCATCTTGTTTTCTTAAATGTTGTATTTACATTTGTAGGCTTATTCTTAAAGTAAATTACTAGCTTCTTTTACTGATTTTCTGAGAACACGGTGTCTTGTTTCCGGCATGTGCTTCAAATCAAAACTTCAGACGTTGATTGAAATTTTAAAGAGAGACTCATGGGGTTAATGATGGTAGTTGGTGTTTGTCACTCAATACAAGCCAGCTCGGGGACTAATTGCAATCTTTATGCTTGGTGAAATTAATATAGATTTGTACCATGCACTGATCTTTCTGTATTTTTTTTTCTACTAATTTGACTGGAGAGATGAGACCTTTTGGTTTTTATCCATATTAATTATATCCCCCACTGACATGAAATGAAATATACACAATTCTTACTCAGTAGCAGTTCTCTGACCAATGACAGGTGATTTAGCCGAGAAAAACAGATATTCAGGTAGTATCGCAAATGATGAGTTTCCATGGTAACGTTTTCATACCTTTTACCAGGTGTATATAATACTAGGTAAGTGACGACTCGTAGTTCGCTGGCTACCGACGGCTTGTCACGGTTCGTGTAATGATCCATTCCCCAGTTTTTGGATCCGCCACCTCCATTCGTTCCCCCTCCGGAATTTCCAGTTCCCTCCGTCCCCTTTACTCTCCTCTACCGATACAGGTAACAATTTTACTTCCTGTAACGTTTTGATATGTATGACATTCAAACAAGCATGAACAAGATTTTTGTTTGGTATTCTTAATTCTTATTCTAGATGCAGACGGGGTTTTTTTTTTTCGTGTATTTGTTTGTAAAATTATCATTTTGTTGTAAATTACTTGTAACTGGTCTGGATAGATTAAAAACCTGGTTTGAATATTTAACAAAATGTTTGAGAAAATACCCTCGGGGGGGGGGGGGGGTTAGAAAAGATTAAAACTGATGAGCGTCATCTCGTTTAAAGTTGTTAATTGAAATTCCATAATGATAATCATTAAAACAAACGTGCTAGACATCTTAATGATGTTAAGATAACGTGTATAACTTCAGGTAACTGTATGAAACCCACAAAATCTCACTGGTGGTCACGTGGTATTTCATGGAATATACCACGCTATGACGATGATGGGATAATATTGCGACACATTATCTCAGTCCCATTACGAAAGTAAAAATGTATCTAAAAGACTTAATGAGTATATCACATTTTAAACTGTTGGAAGCCATCAATTTTCTCTCCTTTTTTGTATCCAGTCAAAACATTAAAATGACATATCTCCAGATCAGATTAGCTATGGACACCTTTTTGTTTTAAAATTTCACCGTTTGTTTCATTTTAAAATATGATGGCAGCATTATGAGAGATATTGCAGATAATTCTAAGTGCCCGATTCCCTATAGTTCAACAGAGCAGCATCCATCTAATGTATAAAAAAAAGAACTGATGTAAAGTTTCACATTGATTTCTTAACAAAGGGTATTAGACAATCACCATATGTATCACGACGTCAGTGAAATGGGACCTCTGTTTTTGTTTCCTATAGGGGATTCTTATTCAATACAGTACTTGGTACATATTCTTCATTTCTCCCGATTTTGATTACAAGTTAACAAACGTCTATATGTATATATGCCTTTATTCCATTTTTCCTTTTACTCTCAGAAATATAAAATAATAAAGGTCAATGGGATACAAAATTGAGGACATTTGGATAAATGGTCAGATCTCCGTAGGAGCCTTACTATTTTACATTACTGTTTATATCGACAGAATGACCATGCCACGTGTTTTTAATTACCTACTGTATCTAGAATATATATTTTATGTATTTCTGGGATATATACTAGTAATACAAATAACATATTGACATAAATATCTTTTGGAAAATAGATTTATTATCAAAATCATCCTGAAAGGCAATCATGAAGTTTTTTTAATTTATTTGTTTTAGTCTCGTCTGGTTTTCAATCTACATGTACTAAGAGAAAGAAAAATAGGTTGTGCTACCTCTTTTCTTTGGGGGGGGGGCTGAGAGAGAAATGAGATTTTTTATAAACATAAAATGTATTAATTGTGATATCCATCATTGGTTTGAGGGTTCATATATATATATATAGAGAGAGAGAGAGAGAGAGAGAGAGAGAGAGAGAGAGAGAGAGAGAGAGAGAGAGAAGGAAAGACGAAATGATGCAAAGTTCGATGACATTTCATGTTTTAAAAAAATGATTTTGTGCCATCTTAATTTATCCGTTCCAAAATCGTTCCTGATGTTCCCGTTCTGTTGCGCAATTCGCCATTGCATATTTGAACGGAGTTTCTGCGAGATAAAAAAAAAACCCACATCTTTAATTTCGTGTAGCAAATAATACTTTGTTGTTTGAAAGTGAATAGGTCTGTTACATGGTTGTTGGTGGAGTATGGGTTGCGGAAAGGGTAAAAAAAGACTTTCTTAAATTTACGTCTAGTAAAATTACCGAATACTAGTATATGGCTCGGACCCCCACCCCCACCACCACTTTACCTCTGGCAAACATAAATATCCCTCGGACCTCTTCTTTCTCTGAAAAAAAAATTCTGAATCCGCACATAAAAACGTTCCCTGTAATTCAAGGGTACGAATTCTCCTGGTACCTCTTTGCACGCCATCTAGCGATAATTCAGTGCATGACTGTTGGTTTTGTATCGGTGTCTGTTGATTTTGCAAAAGAGTCTGTTTTGTTTTAAGCTGGTCTGTTTCGTATTTTAATAACATTTTTTTTTTTAAATAAGTTGTTTGTTTTGCATTAACGTCTTTTTACCTTCTCCGCCGCCCATAGTGGAAATACCAGAAATATAGCATCCATTGTTTTCCTTATTTTCATGATAATTTGTCTCTGATAATAGGATATTTTACACCAATTTGATCTGTGAAAACTATAATTAAAATCTACATAAAGCGGATATTCCAAATATATGATAAGTGTCATATTTATTGCAGATATGATGCATATTTATATTTAACGTCACATAAATGCGTTGTATTCAAAAAGTCATGTTTATTTACGGTCGGTGGTAAATATGATTGAATTGACGGTAATCATTCGTATGTGATATACATGGCACCCGCAAACACTATAAAGTCGTTCACAGTCTTGTAATTATGTTATCTCTATAGATTTTATAACGGAAAACATTAACCCCAAAAAGCAACTTTATAAAAAATCCCGTCACTCTCAGCAACCGGAGGGCAAAGTGCAGCCACTTCCGGCGGAAGCGAATGAGGCATGTTATGTAAAATTATGGAAAAATGAGATAGTTAATGGATCCTAGTTCGGGTCTTGGGGGCCAACTGATGGGACATAAACATCTAGTTTTACTTGCAAATTCTTGCAATTTGCACCGGAATGCGGTAATATTTGGGTCGAAGACGCGTTGTGGCTAAACCTGCAGCGTATTTTTGTTGAATCATCTGCTCCGACTCCATATAAACCAGGTCTTATTAAACCATTCGGTCGCATTTAATGTCACCCACAGCTCGTGGTTTTTGTTACGGCAATTTCATTTTCAAAAATACAACTTTTATGTTAGTTTTCAATGAACACCCCTGTCGGCCTTGTCCTGTGTTTTCATTGGTTAGTGGCACGCGCCGGTCGCATTCATTGTTGTCAAAAGAAAAGGGCAGGTGAAATTTTGCTGATAATGCCTGTACTTTCATACCTAGTTCTTACAAACCTTTCACACCTGTATAGAAATATGCCCGAATCAGCATTTATAAGGGAAATAGGGGGTCGTGTAACACTTAATAAAAGTGTGTCGATATAAAATGTTATCTTTGATTATAAAGGGGGTCAATGGTATCATATATCGACACATAAAAAAAACAATCCCAAAATAACTACAGTTTTAATTGAGCGAATGATGAGTCATTTTGGTCCCAGAATAAAGCAACATCGCCTGGAATGCGGACATTGAAGAATCCTTGTAATAACGGCAATCGTGATGCTGGAAGAGTGTTTGTTGTTTCATGAAATTTGCTCCTAACGAGAGCTCTTTTTTTTTGTCGGTTTGCAATATTTATAGCGTATTGACATCTGCTAATAATAAGTCTTAAATGTTATTTATTTTCTCGCGGGTGTGTTTTTTGAAGTCACCGCGGATGAGTTAAGGAATAGCTCTTCTAAGCACATCTTCGTTAGATTTAGCTGTTGCCTGCCGGCGCATGTTCCTCTCCAAAAAGGAGACCATTAGCCGAGCACCGGAAAAAACATGTACATGGGGAAGATATTTTTGAGCGCCGTGATTTCACTTAAATCCAATTGTTTGTGAAAACCTACCGATCGTTTAGAAGAAAATGCTTTCATTTGATGGTACTGGAAATTTTAAATAAAACATTCACCCTCACAGTCTGTTCTATGTCAAGCTATCTATAAAATATATAATAGGTGACTAATATTTCAGTTTTCTATGTGTTCAGTTTTCTCCTGTATTTTATTATTAATGATATCATACCCATAGCTGACTGCTGTTTTCTAGCCATTACTTTTTATTTACCTAACTCTAATTATACCTTATGCAATTTTAAATAGTTGCTTTAAATGTTATATAGTGTGCCTGAATGGCAAATGTACCAGCTTTGTAATTGCTTCATAAAGATCTTCTTTGCTTCGTATTTCACTACATGTATTTAGAAATGACTGTTACAAGTACGTGCGTGGTATATATTAATGGTAAGTTTGTGAAAATATATACGGAAGAAGTGGAATACTTCAATTACATAAAAACCTAAATGTCCTAGTGGGTGATTTGCAATTACTATATACGTTAAGGTTAAAATGATTGCAATTGACAAAACATCTAAATATTTGGCATGCTTTTTAAGAGAAGAGTTGCATATATATTTACAATGTTATTTCACAGTTTAAAGGAGGAATTCAAATCTAAAACTCCTCTTCATTTAACAGTTGAATGGTATTTCTTATGCATAATAACTGATATACGATGATTTTGATAGCTCTCACCTTTAAGTACGCATTCTTAGAGATTTTCACTAAATTATAAGAACAGTGAAAGACGAACGGCATGTCGGGAGAACCCAAACGGTGACTTATCGTTACTCCCTGCTGAAATAGAAACGGGGCTCTATTATTGAACAGATAAACTACATGATTCCAGATTTATTGTGCTTTCGCTCAACGGAAATCAGATCAAACAAAGAGTCTTATCAAAACCATGTAATATATCTGTCTCCGAAAGCTGGGTCGTCCCATCCCTCCCCTCAGAAATCAAAATATAAAAAAAAACCATGGCTGAATCCAGACTCCGGTAGAGGTATACCAAATGTTCAAGGCATTCCGACGTCCTGTGTTGTCGTTAGCGTAAGAACAAAGTTTTAACGCTGTAAAAACACCGATCTGACTGCTCTACTTATCAATAAGCATTATCTAAAATATCAAACATTCTCTAATCAAACAGTGGAGCAAGCGATAAGGGACAGGGAACCTGCAGGAACAAACCCGCCATCACCAGAAATCTACCGGGGGCTGTGTATCATCTCTATCTTTACCGCCACAGCGTTTTTACGAGGTGATAATCACTTTGGGTTTTTCTCCGTTGTTGAAAGTCGACAACTGTTCAGTATACAAGCTCTAACGAGGCAGCCCGCTCTGCTTGACGGAGAGTCTGTTTTACCCAGTGACTACTATTCGCCGACGTCCATCGCGTCCCACGTAGCCCTCCGACCGCGCGATCGAAGGATCTGCATCTATTCCGTTTCATATCACGTCTCTGCAAAAAATAATAATACATTTGTATGGAATCGTGTTCCAGGGGAAATGAATACCACGCTCAAAAATTATCTCACTTTGTATTGTTGCTTTATTCTGACAATGGCAGAAGTGTATCCTACAATGTGCTATTGCAGCATATTTTGGATGCTCGCGTGCGATGTTTGGTAAAACGTTTTCCTTGTCCTCAAATGGCAGAATTGGTTATCTTTATGCAGCAAATTTAGGTCCATATATCTGATAACAGATTTTCCTCAGCTGAATATATTCTTGCTCCTTTTCCCAATAATTTGGGATACAAAGAACTGTCAAACGGTTTTTAAGGGTTACAGAAAGGTTACAGAAATAAGAAATAAGATAAAGTAATAGAATAAATATACTAGTATCTTAGAATATTACTTATTTGATATAAACAATATTATTAGGGGGGTTAGACCAAAATGTCTGTTATTTATGAAATCGGAATTTTTTGGGGAAATATATTTTGACTGTACATAGTACCATGAAATTTCTTTGACACCTTTTAACCTAAAATAGTTTTGGTGAACTACTAAACCACTTATCTGAAATATTGATTTAATCGACGTTTCTGTTCTTTTTCCTTCTCTGAAAAGGAAGCTTAGGCGGAAGAGAATTTCTAAATAAATCTTTATTGCTGAACATCTGGTCTACTAAGTACATATAATTAATAATGAATTTGAATTTTCCATCATGATTGTATAACCGGTAGCTAATGCAGTGAAACCCTCGTACTCTGCAGATACCGACAACGATATTATTTATTGCTTCTAAAAACTCGTTTTTTGTCTTTAAGTCAATTGGAGCAATAAATCAAATGAAGAGTGGCGTACTCTCAGTAGCTTTATGTATGTGGGTTCCTTTAACTGTCTGCTGAAATGATCCAACAGTAACCTCTATCACGGCTCAAGTAAATGCAGTCATTAGCATTTTATTGGGTGGCTAACTTTTTTTTTTAAGCTTTACACAAGCATGTATTTTACGAAAACTCATAATTATATGCGTTTTTCTTCGCTGGTATTCAGCATAATAAGCATTGTCGTTGAAGAAGAAAATGAAGAGTCTGCAATGAAATGTTGAGTTTTATATTCTCTTTTTCAAGTTGAAACCGTCGTCAAGAGGCTATCACTTTTTATTTGTTTAAGTAGGTACTTCCGGTTTCTGAAAGCTTTTTTTTTTGTGGATAATACACGTTCTAGATACCAAAGTTTGAAATTCATATTTTGTTGCTTGCTATCGAACACTTAAGAAAGAACGTTGTTAAAAAAGCGGAAGTTCTTTAAAGCTCTCAGTAACATAAGTCTGGGCGCGTGTTCGATTGATGGCTGGTGTTGTGTTCGATTTGAGGTGATGTCTGACACGTTAATGCATGAGAAGAGCGAACATTATGTAACACAGGCCACGCGCGCTTTTAAAGTGCGTTAAAAATTATAGACGTTGGTTTTCAAAGAAGTTTCCGCAAATAAAGTTAGCGAAAGGAAGATGGTTAAGCAAGAAGAAAAAAATTACAAAAGAGCTGGTGTAGTCTTTGCTGGTCGTCTTAAACTGGAGATAACGAACTCCCTGGGGAACTCCAGACGTTCAATTGTCTTGTTGAAGAAACCTTTCTCCGTGATGTATCGATTTTGTCGAGCATTTGTCAACTCTGAAATATTCCCGGTTGTATTGACAGAGAGAAAGATGAGAGTGAATGGGCATTTTTTGTGTGAAAATGTTGAAGGAATCAGGATTTGTTGCTGGCAGTTTTCAGTGCCTCAAAGACTTGTGTATTCTAGTTGAGTTATCTCTAAAAACATGCATGCTTTAAAATGTAAATCAACATTTTCTCCCGACCAATTTTCCATCAATGGAAAATATATATATGGTGAATATAATGTCCAATATATTACTCAATGGTATCCATTAAACTGATACCCAAGTGCCAAATTTTCGGATCCTTAAACAACTGTTATTAAATATTGATAAATATCGGCGAAAACAAGAAGACTAAAAATTGTATGCATTAACCAAAAAATCCAATGCTCTTATTTCTCATATTTTTTTCAATTTCAAACTTCCATATCTCCACAATTATGTCAATTGTTCTACCATATATATAGAAAAAAAAGCATATTGATGATTGATTTAAAATTGTTCATTAAATTAATGCATTTATTGAGCAGTATTATATAAGTTGTCTGCAGACTGCATGGCGCTGGTTGTATTGAAATATTAAAACAACGAGGCTCATGTCTTTTTGTTTTCATTTTTTTAATCCTATAGTTTGTTTTTACGTAATATATCATGTAGGAGTACTTTTGACGATTCCTGTAATTTTTTTTTCACAGATGAATCGTCCAATCCAAGTCAAACCAGCGGACAGCGAGAACAGAGCGGGTATGTCCACGTGACTTGTGTTGTGCGCATGCTCGAAAATCTGTTTGAAAATAAAAAAAAAAATATTTTTTCTGCATGTCTGTCATATTGTGTTCGCATTTAAAATTTTTTACAAATACACTTGCTACATTCTCAAACCCCAATGAACTACGAGCATCAAAACAGGCCGGCGAAGAATGAAAAATCTAAACGTGCTTGGAATCACATCACCATTAGCAATACGTAAAATTCATATCTCGTTCCCCATCGCGAAAATAGAGAATGCTTCATAAATAACTATATCGGTATTCACACCTAATAGACTGTAATGGGACGTCGAATCAACATAGCTGTCCACAGGGACAGAGTCGGGTCCCTCCATGTATACATATACCATTCGTATGAAGGCGGGGATTGAGTTCACGGTTTCTATGCACGTAAATTAAACGAAATGAAAAAAAAAATGCTCACTTAATAATGTATTACGACTTCTCTACTTTTTAAAATCATGGTCTAAGCATTTTCAAAGTGCTATACAATTTGCATATGGAGCGGATAAAAAGAAAACATGCAAAGAAAGAAATAATATTAGCTAATAATTCTAAAGATGATTTTGTATATTATTTCATGAAATCCGTTCGGAGAGTATCCATCTCTTGATAGATACGTGTAGCTAGGGAATCGTGGCATCCGTGGTACATGTATAAAAACAAATGACAAGTAACAAGTTTCTGATGTCTGTCTTTCCATCGTTATTTTTATATAAATTAATGAGAGAAAAAAGTGAGAAACATCTTGAAAACATGTCGATATATTTTTTTTCGGACTGGTGTTATTCAATTAGCAGGTGACAAGCTCTGTGAAAAACAGCAGCTGTGTGGCCAAGGCTCCTTAATTAAAATACCCCTGAGTCGCCTTTATTCCGGAGAAGTCTAGAAATCTTTTTATGTACCTGGTGAATTTTGCATGACGTGTGTAGAGTGACGGTGTCATATTACCTCAGTGTGTTTTGTGTTGCTATAGAAACTTATCTAATCCGTGATTTCCATTGTTTTGTGGATTTTTTGTTTTGTTTTGGTATGGTCTTATTTCTGAGAGCTGATTAATCCCTATTCCTTAACATATACAAAAAGACTTCATCACAAATATAATTACATGTACATGTATTATAGCAAAGCAGTAGTTTTCCAAATCGTTAATATTTCTCTATAAATAAAATGATGTACAAACTATGTTCTTCAAACAAATTTTACAGAGAGAATTTAAAAAGGTAATTGCGTTTTTATCCTTATTAATTAATTGTAATAAGACTATGGTCTTCGCTAATGATAGCATAAGAATAAAACAGACTCATGTGCACACGTGTAATATATACAGGTTTTGTTTTTTTTTATCCTTTTAAAGGTTGTGTAATATTTTAAAGAAAATGATGCAAATAAGTAATGAGGAACAAACTATATGTTTACACTTCCTATGCACACTTGATTTGTAAATTGTTTTTACTTCAAATGTTTGAAAAGAGACATAAATTATTCTGCATACATAACGCAGTTTGGTAAAGGTCAATTTTCCAAGAGTTTTCTAAAATATATATGTGAATTTTCTGTGCATGCATCTGCTCAAAATATCTGTGTTTGTCATATTGTAAATTTGAAAAAATATTGTCATATATTAATTATATATTTTTTTTACACCCTACAAGTAAATTCAAAATTTTCAGTATGATACAATTGCGCCATATGATTTAATGAATTTGAGTGAATAAATTAACTTGAATGATTATCAGTAACATACATTTCATAATCCTAAATGATATCATGAGAGAGAGAGAGAGAGAGAGAGAGAGAGAGAGAGAATGTTTCCATTTGTTATACATTTCTTTTTTCTTATTTTGCTTCTTCGGTTTATTATAACTAATAAACGTATTATTCATAACACAAAGATGTTTAACAGAGAGATAGAAAGAAGATGTATAACAGAGAGATGGAAAGAAGCTGCTTTCCTGTGCCTCTGATACATTACTTTCTCTTTCTTTTCCTTTGAAATTACGTGAAGTAGAGGCATAACCTGGAGATAGAGACATGTTGTGTTTCTTTCTTTTTCTTTTCCAAATTATAACTTTATTATAAAAAAGAATAAATATGAAAATTATGAATTATGAAAAGTAATCCGGAAATCCCATGGGTAAGAGGAAATGAAAAACCCGTGTGAGCCCGGATCCCTCCTCCTCTCCTCACCCCATCAGGGGACCGCGGGCTGTGTGACTGCTTACAAAGGACTGCTGGTCAGTGACTCCGTCCTCAGTCGTCCTAGAGCAGACGACTCATTGTGCAGACAACAAAGGTCGCGTGTCCCCTCGTGCCCTCGCGTGCCGAACAGACGGCAACGCGGGCGGCAGAACAAATGGGAAATGGATTTGTTGATTTCGTTCGCATTTTAAAATCTGTATCTTGATATTGTCATGGAATCGATTTGTTTACACTGGAATGCATGTTCGTATCTTATGGTTTGCTTCTAGTGTTAAGAACTTGCGGGGTTTTTTATTAAAAAGTTATTTAAAGTTATGTGATAAATCTACAAAATAATTCAAACGAATGAACGAAATCAGAGAAAGATATTTTCCCTTTTCATTTCGTTTGGAATGCAGACCAAAAATAACAAACAATTCAAATTCTTTTAGTTTTTTGTTTTTACCTACTGCATTAAGGCATGCTTCATTTACTTTTTGGCAAAAAAATCGCGTAATTTTCTGAAGCAAGTTTTGAACACAAGCTGCCCTTCTTCGTTGTGTAAACACTGAAGAAATAGCAAAAGAAATCCTCCCCCCTAATTTCAAACTACAGCGACTTCAAAGAACGACAAGGCCGGAACATCTTCCCCGCTTTCCCTACATCTGCATTGCGTTCCTCCAGGAGCTAATTGTTGGAGAAAGCTTGCGAAAATATTTCTCTAATGCGCAGCAGGTGAAGTCATTTCACTTTTTAAGAAAAACATTCAACTTCAATTAAGCAGACACGATAGTTTTCGCAGAGAAGAGAGTAGATTCCGGGGCTCGTCTTGAACAATTGATGTTAACTGTGTGTATCTGCTGTGATCTATGAAGTAGCTTCCCCGGCCCTCCGATCAATTATCTGAATTATTGAATGTAATGAAACAGTACAATGGCTGCATAATTCATAACGGGGAAGAGGAGCCCTAAATAATATACTTGATTCATGAGCACTTAAATAGTAAATTCTTCTACTTATTTATACTTGATTCATAAGTTGCTTCAGGTTGATTGTACAAACTTTAAGAGACATACAATCCCCAGAATTTTAGATGTTTTATACCCTGAAAAAAATATGCATGTATAATTTTTATCTACCCTCCCCCGGTATTAATTTTTAATTCCTTGTATTTGTACTATGAAGAAAGGGGTGAGGGGTTAAGGAGTCCACATGTGACAAGCTCCTCATTGCTACTGATAGATTTCTTCATGTTGTTTTATATCTAGGTCTTATGGAAATCCTAATCGAAGTCATTCTATTATAATGTACATTTTGTTTATTTTGCATATTATATAATTAAAACATACAGTGGATGATGGGGCACAATCTCTTTCTCTTTATGTAAATTCAAGGGGGAAAAAGTATGTTTCAAGAAAAAAGTTGGGGGGCACCTTAATTGAACAGATTTCGAAGATCGATTGAACATTTCATAATCTACCTGTATCTACATCTCCAATTTAAACAAAATGAAAATTTTCTTTATCAAATTCAGATTTTTTCCCTTCAAGGATGCAATGTGACTGAAATATCTTTATTAAAAAAATCAAAAAAAAAAACAAAAAAAAAAGAATCCATGCCTCTCTTTCTTCTATAAGCAATAATGCAAAAGGGAACAAAATTCATTTCATTATGTTGAACAATGAAAACAATGATAAGCTCAGATTTCGTGGGCGAATGTTATTGAGCCGAGATTTCTCAGCCGTTTTCATTACACAATGGCAGCCATCGATCGTTGTGCCGACTTTTTGTAATTCACACGGTGTCGCAGGTGATTTTTACCTTTATTTGACAAGTTTTTACCTTGTACAGGTATTGTCGAGCAGAAGTTAATCAGTGTCGCACGTGGCCACACGGTTTGTGGCGCGAGCTTGGCGCGTGCCGAAACGTTGCGCATGCCTCAAGATCAGATAAAAAACCCAGGTGTGGATTCTCTGGGGTGGAAAAATCCTAGGTAGATCATTATCAAGTCACATGTAGCAAACGCTTGAATTATTAACAACTTTCTGGGCCTTTGTTTGGGGAGTCGGTAACGATACGTACTATTACGGGGCTAAATAATAAATGAATATTGACATTTCAATGTAAAATAAACGAATTGAAATCAGTCTGTAAATTTCTGCCGATTGAGTGGGGACCTATTGTTTAAACCTTATAGATGTCGGAGGAAAATGGAACCGATCGTTGGGGACAATAATCTAGCACTGGCATCAGTCTCGATGCGTTTTCCGGTTGGTCGAATCACACAATTACCCTGTGATGATGTGATTGAACCGCTATATGTAACAATTCAGTTTTCCGATCGGTGCTGCAAACACAGTTCTGCACTTTTAGATAAAAGCGTGGGAAACCATCGATTTCCTGTGGGTCTCTAGGCAGAGATAAATCTGGAAATATCCCACTGTTCCTGATTGGCCTTTGTTTGGCTGAGTGTCCTCATTGTCCCCAACCCCCCTTCTCCTCAATTCTCTCTCTCTCTCTCTCTCTCTCTCTCTCTCTCTCTCTCAACTGTATTGCTGACCATTTTAAAAACAAAGTTAATTTAATAAGTGTATTAGCAACAATCAATAGGTATAAATGATATTTTTTCTGAAAAAACCAATGAAAACAAAAATTCGTACAAAAGATTTATATAATTTGTATACATGTACATGTATTAAGAAAAATTATAACGAATTTACTCAAACATCGTTTGTACATGATTACATGTATAGCTGTGTAGGATCTGTATAAAATATAACAAAGAAGGTATCTTTATTTCAAATTATTGGCGATTGGCATGTGTTCTCAAATTTCAAAGACAGTTTCTAGTCGTTCATGGCCGCGGAACTTGAGTACGGATTTGGTACATCTGTTGGGTAGTTAGCGGGACCTATAATGGGCTCCTGTTTAAATATTTACACATCTGTTTGGCACCCGGTCTATCGATTTCAATAAATCAGACGACGCGTTTACACACGCGAGTATATATCTGGATTTAAATCAAAATCTATAAACATATATAATCAAGATATCAAATTAGATATTTGACCACTACTTTTTCCCATATCCTTGTCTCTGTTACTGATCTGTCATGAAAAAAAACCCCAACAACTATGAAGTCCCATTGTTTACGTTTTATTGTACAGCTTTAGATATCCTCCTTAATCCTGCTGGAAACTAAATTTAGAAATTAACAAGAATTTGTTCAAACTGCAACTCCGGATTTCTTGAAAAAATAACTAAGCAAAAATTGAAAGATGTTCAAAACTTCAAAAACTTCAAGGTGTACCAAAACCAGGGTGATACATATACGTACATGTATTTGGATGATGTTAAGAAACGAATTAGACCTAAAGTAAGCTAAAAGTTGGAATAAATTGATTTTAATATATTGTATACAATTTTAGTCTGTGACCTTATCATAGATTCTAATTTTAACAATAAGAATATGCATTGAAACAAGTTTGAGTATTTTACTACACATTCTTTTGTTTTAAACCCCTAGAAAAATCCATTTGATTAAATCTTTATTTAAAATAATAAAGAATGAGAGAAGGATTGCTATTTCAAGCTCATCAATTATTTTATGGGTTTTTATCGAACACGAAAGGCATTCCTCTGAATGATTTATCGCGCGGTCCGTTAAGTAAACAAAATTTGGAAGTCCTAAAATAATAGCAGGTGTTAATATTCATTAGAACCCGTTGCTTTATATCAACGGACATATGTCACAGTTTGCAGTGACCAATCAGACTAGGCGTTACGTACAGTGGTTGGATTTGACAGGTGGTCGTGTGCCAACCGTTCAAGTCTAATTGCTTTGATGCTCTGGATGACGTAACAATCGCCGGTACGGTTAACAATTGGGACAGGTGTCCGCCGAGATTCCAACTTAAGCGTTAATACCTGAATAAACCAAATGTGCAAATTTTGAACTTAAACAAAATCAGCGTTTTGATAGGGTTAAGCATATTTGTCATCGGTGCTTTTTCAAACAGCAACGAAATTCAATTTATGCTCACTGTAAAAGCAAAGCCTATCTGTTACTTACAACTTGTAGATGATTATCGCAGGGGTTCTAAACTAACATAATACACGTATCGGAAGAGCCACATGTTTCAATTAATACTAGCTGTGCCCATGCGTTCGGTCAGACGTTGAAATTTGACCACTATATAGATGCTTACATAACGCAATTCACAGCTTATGACAGGTGAACGCGGGCAAATTTGTAAAATTTGTAAAATCACTCGCCGGCGGTGTACATCAGGAGCTGCCTAACCGGTGGGGGGTTACTGCCACTACGGTCAGAGTCCGAGAATGGCGGCGAGTGTGATTGACTGGCGGCGAGTGTGATTGACAGGCGACAGAACGTAATGATGTTTGTAACAGTTCCCGTATGATAACTTTAATTAATTAACTCCGACAGGCGCCCGTGAGAAGAAAATGTACAACCATATATCAGTACCAAATAAAGAAAAACTCACTATAACAGATAAAATTGACACAGTCTTTAAAAATATTCGATTTATATTTATTATTAAATGAGTTTTTTTTATCAACTCTTGCTGAAATATCAATAATTTTATGAGGGGAAATAAATGTATTGAAACTGGGCTTCAGAATTGATTCCTTGTTCAAGTTTCATGGACGAGATTTCTTCATTCTGTTTTCTTCGTTTATTCAATTTTAAATCACATCCATTTACAAATCAATAATTCCAATAACTTGCCTTTGGCTTCTGAAATCCCCATAGAGGCTTAATAGCTACCAGCTTCCGTAAAGTGGACGATCCCATCAGGTAGGGGTGTGTAGCTTCTTTGTCTGGGACTGCGGATAATGGTAAACAAAGCAGGTTTAATCGTTTGGCAGAGCGGGTCTTTGAGAGAAAGATTGAAGATCTCTAAGGCGGCGGTATAAATCTCGCGCGGGTCACGGGACCGTGTCATTCCCCTGTTGTATGTTGGTGTTGTAATATTGTTGTGATATACAAAGCTTTATACAGTTATAAATTATTGTGTTGTGTGGTTTAAAAACTTCATCAAAATGGTTGCTGGAGGTACGTGTCTTTCATTACTTATCTTTATTTTAATTTAACACAAAAATATTTTGAGATAACTTTATTTTCTTTTTAACTGTAAAAATTGTTGTTTTGTAAATGGCACTGATGTTAAGATTTAAGTTGGGTTGTTAACATAAATATTGCATGAGTTTATGTTTTGAATTTTTCTAATAACCGTTTGCTCTGATTAACAAATGTACTAAACTGTTTATAAAGAGATTTGTGTAATGACAGTCCAAGAGGAGCGTTTATATAGAAGATTTATTACCGAAACGCTCCAAGAAATATTTTCTTTCCAAACTAGTGTAGTAGTTATTAACAAAAAATGCTAGAAGTTTCTCCCCACATATTTTCACCAAAACTCATTGCCACGAGATAAATGGTGCGGTTCTGAGCAATGAGATTTGCATGCACTTCAGTGCATATGTATTTACACTTGAATGCATGTAGAGAGGCCTGTTTCTCCTGTTCATTCCAAATTGAAAAAAAAAATTGTTCATGAATATTAAAAATAAACGATTCTCAGAGAACAGACGACTTGGTTTCAGATTCTGTAAGACATTCTGTAGATCCGGTGACAATGTCGCTGCCCTGTTGATATCGATTGGACTCTGTATCGGCAGCGCATCAAATATTCATCGCATATTCTGTCCAATATGCACGTAATGGAATTTCTCTTGAAACACAACTTTATCACGTTCTGGTTCTGACCCCCTTCAACATGCATGTCGATTAAAAACCTTCCTCTGTAACTGAATTTTTTTGTAATCGCATTTCATCCCATGAGAGAGAGAGAGAATGAGAGAGAGAACAATTTAACTTGGGCAAAGAATGAATTGCACATCAATGTTTTGTCTATCTCTATGAAATCTTATCTTACTTCACATGCATGCGGATTAGGTGAAAGTACACAGACGGATCCCGTTACATATTTCTTCAAACTTACGTCGAAGAAAGATGATAAACACAAATTTTAAAGGAACGCGAAGGATGCTGATGAGCAGCCGACAGGAATTCCATGTTTAAACAAGCTCATTCGGCCAAATACAAGGAGATATGTAAATATAATCGGAGTTTCAAAACTTTGAAGGGATTAGGATGGGTAAACTTGAAGGAATGTGCTTTGTCAATTCATAAGAAACGGGAAAGAGTACAGCCGTCTTGTTTCATCTTGGATTGGCGCTGCCATGTGCACGCAATCAAAATTTCATTTTCACCGGATTCCAGTTTATCTTCTGCTACTGACTGCCACTCGGGTCAGGAGGTCAAGGAATTTTACGAGATTTTAGCGCGTTTTTACTATCATTTCATTACACACCCTTCAAACAGGCGAAGAAACCCTTAATTTCAAATCACACTGCTGTTGAGTATGAAATAGTCTTGTATATAGACATTTTCTACTACTTACTCTTTCATTCACGGCTATATTAATATAGGTAGGGGAGAAAAATGTGAAGTCCGCGATAATGAAAAGCAATTTGAGATAATAGGGAAATCAGGCGTGATTATGAAGAGAATAAACAGAGGGTAAATAGATTGGGTATCCCCTGGGACCCCGCCAGACAGGTGCTGGACGAAGCGATGAGGCGTAAGGGCGCCCAGGCTGTTCCGGTTTACCTTTGGTGTGTGGGGGGACCCCGGCAAAGAATAGAGGCCAGAAGGTAGCTGTCTGTATTCAGCAGATGTCATCTGAAGTCAAGCGAGGTGTCGGCTCTTTGTGTTTTAATGGAAGTTTTAAAATGGAGTTCTTTGTAGAGATATACTTGAAAGTAGATACTAATTCTCCCGCCACGTGCCATGAAAATGGAGTCGCGTGGCAGACAACAAATAAACTAAGTAGCGACACTCAATGTCCATTTGATATACCACTTTGGTCATCCATCCAAGTGCGATAAAATTAGGCGGCAGAACGACTTAAACATTAATTAAATGGAAATGAAAAAAAGCTTTTTTTTTAAAGAAAATATGTCCACTCCACCCATTTAAAAAAAATATGTACATCTAATTAACGTTTACCAAAGATAGGCTAGGTCTGAAAAGCTTAGGAAATTATATTTACAGATTAAAAAATTATGTTCCAGCTTCATAAAAATTGATAATAAACCGGATATGCAAACCTTTTGTCCATAATCGGATTTGAATGCATTCAAAAGTTATGAATAATCGATGGGCGTTATCTTTTTTTTTTTTTATTGAGGAAAAAATATGAAATGTAAATATTTTCATTGAAATGAGTAAACTTTTTTTTTGTTGATAAAAGAGTGAAGCGATCGTCTGCCCGACATCTGTCTCTTTGTCGTCTGCTCACTGACCCGTGACACCCGGCACGCGCCTGTGCTCCAAAACAGGGGTGTAAAACACATCCCGTGTGAACAGCTGTGTGACTTTTTGAGCGGGATTTGAACATTCCCTCGGTCTGCGCGGTATTAGTAATTGAGTTTTTTAAGCAGCTAACAACACTTTTGTTAAATTTAAGACCTAAAGTTCAATTCCATTGACATCCGTGACAAACTATTTCATTTTGCATTGAGTTACAATAATAAACTGCTTCTGCCTTTTAAACGTTGATCACAAATTCTTATTTAATATGATTGATATTCTTGGGAATACGACATGTTTTTCCTCTGTTAATCATGTTCATAAAATTGAATTTGAAATTAAATTTGAGTCAAGATTCATTATGAAACGCGCAAAAAAAGCAACCGAGACGAAATATAAAACTAATTTTATTTTTAATATCCAATGATAATATTCATAATTCTAAATTACAACTCATCTTAACACCGAAACACAAAGCAACGTAATCGTTTGTAAAGAGGATTAGATGGCCCCTGTGTTATCTGTTTATCTACATGCAGTAGGCAAGCCTTGTTTACAGTCTCGCCTGCCGCGGACCAGACCATAACAAACTTGATCTGGCAGATATCTAGAGAACGATTAACTAGTTTGCAACTTGTTAGTAGAAACAATATTGTTTTTATATAGTATTACAAGTTCCTCGGCAATTCGTGATTCTCGTAGTGTTAAAAACAAACAACGGTCGAAACACCTTCAAGAAAGAGGAGCGAGAAAAGGGATGAAATAAAATTTTGAGGGCGGGATGGCTGTGGTCATTTTAAGACTATATTCACCTCTTTGAGAAAAAGAGCTCTGTATAAAAGATAAATAATTTATTCAAATTTTAAAGCTAAAACATGTGAGATTTCTTTTTTAGCAAACAATAGTTTAAAACAAAATATCACATCAAATCTAAGATAGTTCTAACGGGTAATTCGTTGACCACTCAGCTTCTCACCGGTACATCCTTCGTCGCGGGCCCCTGACGGACGGCTAATATGCTTATGTACAATGTAGACCAATCAATATGAACTTAAAACAAAACTTGACCCACAAACTGAAACTGACCTAATCAGAAACATGTATATCAGGGAACACGAATATTAACGATACAAAACTGGTGGATGTTAAGAATCCTGAGATCTTTGAGCTTGTTTCTAGAGTAAACAGTTGTTAATGATCATAAGATAAGAAGTGCTAAGTCGCATCAGGATGTTCATTTCAACACTTAACCATTTTTTTTTTGGACTTTGTTAACAGGAATATAATTACATGTATACATGTTTATTATTAACGCTCTTCTCTTTTTGAGAGAGAGAGAGAGAGAGAGAGAGAGAGAGAGAGAGAGAGAGAGAGAGAGAGAGAGGCCTGTTTCACCGGGCATTAAGGCAAAATTCACCGGCATTCCTAACAAGAGATGCTTAAAATTTCCCAGCTGTAGATTCCCCGTTTGAAGAGGAGTCTATCCACCGGTAGGGGGCGTTCTCGTTGTTTTCAGACTTTGTCTCCACGTACTACACGTCAAAACAATATTAGAATTATTTATTGATATGTTTGTTACGGAAGCGTATTAGTGCCACATTGTAATTTTTTTTTCTTTAAAATTCCAACTTTAAAGTTGGAATTTCCAACTTTAATCTTGGAATTTCCAACTTTAAAGTTGGAATTTCCAACTTTAAAGTTGATTTCCAACTTTAAAGTTGATTTTTCCAACTTTAATCTTGGAATTTCCAACTTTAAAGTTGGAAATTCCAACTTTAAAGTTGATTTTTCCAACTTTAAAGTTGGAATTTCCAACTTTAATCTTGGAATTTCCAACTTTAAAGTTGGAATTTCCAACTTTAAAGTTGATTTTTCCAACTTTAATCTTGGAATTTCCAACTTTTTTGTTTGACTTTATTTTTTTGTAAATATAACAGTATACATTATATGACAGGCAAACTGGGCATAAACTTATTGTTGTATATGTCTGAACTAGAAGTTTTCATATAAATATATAAGATTAAAACGTTTAAATACATTCAGTATCAGATATCAAATATCGAAATAATTTTGAATCAAATACATGAATATATATATAACAGTATACATTATATTACAGGCAAACTGTGCATAAACTTATAGTTGTGTATGTCTGAACTAGAAGTTTTCATATATATATATATATATATATATATATATATATATATATATATATATATATATATATATATATATGTATATATGATTAAAACGTTTAAATGTATGCAGTATCAGATATTAAATATCGAAATAATTTTGAATCAAATAAATGTTATCTTAATATGTAAAACAAGAGGGTGTCGTTAATTAAATGCAGGATTAGAAAGAAGAACACTAAGAGACAATTAGGATCAAAATAAAGCCTTGGAATTTGTATCTACATGGCGTTAATAAAGATCACTTAAAAGAAATTCGTCTGAAATTGAAAAACTTATCGTAATAACAACAGAAGATTAAAGTTGGAAATTCCAACTTTAAAGTTGGAAAAATCAACTTTAAAGTTGGAAAAATCAACTTTAAAGTTGGAAATTCCAAGATTAAAGTTGGAAATTCCAAGATTAAAGTTGGAAATTCCAACTTTAAAGTTGGAAAAATCAACATTAAAGTTGGAAATTCCAAGATTAAAGTTGGAAAATCCAACTTTAAAGTTGGAAATTCCAACTTTAAAGTTGGAAATTCCAACTTTAAAGTTGGAAAAATCAACTTTAAAGTTGGAAATTCCAAGATTAAAGTTGGAAATTCCAACTTTAAAGTTGGAAATTCCAAGATTAAAGTTGGAAATTCCAACTTTAAAGTTGGAAAAATCAACTTTAAAGTTGGAAATTCCAAGATTAAGTTGGAAATTCCAAGATTAAAGTTGGAAATTCCAACTTTAAAGTTGGAAAAATCAACTTTAAAGTTGGAATTTTAAAGAAAAAAAAATTTACAATGTGGCACTAATACGCTTCCGTAGTTTGTCTTTCTCCTTTCATGTATTTCAACAATAACATGATGGGTGTCCCTAAAACAGATGGCATGTACTGGTAAAGTACGTTACAACTGCACGAAGTCGATCCCTGTCTGCGTTTAGTATCATTTTCTTGGGTCTGACATATACCATCTTCTGAC
The DNA here is from genome assembly GCA_020458035.1 of Magallana ariakensis. Taxonomy (NCBI): domain Eukaryota; kingdom Metazoa; phylum Mollusca; class Bivalvia; order Ostreida; family Ostreidae; genus Magallana; species Magallana ariakensis. Next base: position 40,987,267 of record CM035811.1, on the reverse strand, counting down.
CACATACTACCTAAATACACCAAACCGGATATATTTGGAATCGGTCACAACAAGGTTCTAAAAATATAAAAATAAAATCGTTGCGGGTATTGTTGATATAATCGTGTATCATAAAATTGCGAAGGTTCGCCGAAGAAACAAAGTCAATGAAACAAAAAGATTTTTTTCCCAATATGCTTCTCTGCTGTTCCTGGGAGCAGTATAGCTACAATCAGATTGCAATTTCCCATGTGACAGAGGCTCTTTAGTGAACGGATTCTAAGTGATCCAGACATTTGATGGAGGGTAAATCTTTCTTCTATGAGGTTATGGCTCCCCATCTGTTTACGGGATAATTCAATCTACCCGATGTTTGGCCTGAACAGGAATTTTCTGGGCAATCTTTTACGGAGAGAATGGACTCCAATCGACTAGGTCGCCATCTGCTTATCGGGGCAGCCGAACGGAGAAGTGCCTTTATTTGGTGAAACATCCCCTCGCCTGTCTATCAATTATTAAAGTTGATTACGTTTGTCGCATTCAAGCATAACACATTTCCCCTTCCTATTTCCACTACCAACCTGGATTCTAATTTAATGTCTGATGAACAAAGGGCCAAGAATAGAGGGATGATAAGATGAAAAAAAGCTGTTAAAATAAAAGCAGTAAAATGTTTAAATAACTACGAATACGATCTAAGCGAATTATGTACAATGCATTTGAGAATGATCTACGGTAATGAATTATTTGTTATACATCCTGTGGTGCTTATTATGCCTCTCTATAATCCGCAGTGGAAAGCATATTGTTCCACACATCCCTAGTCACACAACGGTACACTGAAAATTGTATCTTTGCGGTGAATTAAGATGAGTTTGATTAACAGTAATCTTTATTTGGCGAAGGCAGTTAAAATGAAGATTAAATAAATTTGTTCACGTTAAAGACAACGCGGCAAAATAACTGCAGGTCATACATATACATTTATAATATGTAATTTAGGCGTTTAAAGCATGCACCATGATGACCAAATACGAGTAAAGATACCAAATTCTGCTCAACAAAATATACATTTGCAAACCTCGCGCCACCATTCCTTGTTTCTTTTATTTTGTTTATATGGTTTCCTTATTAGGTATTTTATTTTTTTCGAGAACATTGATTATTAAAATAAAACAGAAACCTAAATCCCTTGATTGAGATTTGGCCTCCCAAGGTTTTCTATGGATTTTTGACCGTATAATTAGAAACGCTGAGTTCACAGCAGACGATCGAAGTGTGGTGTAAGTGACTAGGTCCACAAAAATATGAAAATGAGGAGAGTATTATTTATTGAAGGGAAACCAGCACCATAATGGCTCTAATGGCATAGAAATCGACCGACGTTTCTAGATTGGGAAGCGTTTACCAGGCTCTCTCACTCTTGCCTTCGAACGACTTCTCCCAAAGGCTGTAAAAGCCTGTCAGTGACGTCATATCCTGTCAAAGACACATCTCCCGGAACCCGATTCCAATCCCCTGATTTGGAGCTCGCTCTGCCTGGCAATTTTCTACAGACCGCGGAGACACAGAGAGAAAATATCGATCCCATGGAATCTACCGAGGGTCGGTTCCATCTTCTCTTGTAGGAAATTGATAAATGTGCGCAGCGCCCGGACCATTCCATTGTAGACTGCGTGAGTCAGTTGAATAGCTGGGGTCGATACTTTGTGTGTTGTGCTTGACATGACGGACTGATGCTAATATAACGTAAGGATGGACATCTGAACCCTCATCATGGCAGGTAACTGTGTGAGGAAATTCGGGCTACAGTTATCTGTTACTTCTTATTGATTTATGGGTCTTAACTTTTGTTTTCTTCAATAGAACGTGAATTGGTTTAAGAGGTATTCTTTTTTAAAATGTACTTGCTGATTTATTCTTTTGCTTGTTAAAAATAAATTAATCAGTACATGTAGTAGTATCTTTGTTGAATGACAATTGTTCGCAAGAAATAGGGCTGTCAGTGTGCCTACATGAAAGGAACCTGGATACAGTCGTCCGCCTCTTGTTTCATTCTCTGTGTGTTCTTGGTTTATGGATTCTCTAGATACTGTCGAGGGATTTAATCATTTCTATATTTACATATGGTTGTTGGAAAGTTGACGATTCCTATCTAACTGCGGTTGCTGTAACATCAGCCTGTATAAGTGGGATCACAAGTTGGGGAGATATTTTTACCGTTTCCAGAGAACAAGATTACCATAGCGATTCCGAGAATAGCCAAAAGGAGTTATGTTTCAGTAGTGTCGTTGATCGGTATTATTAAACAGAACTATCGTCATCACTACCCGTTACAATCGATTTTTTTTTTTTACCTGTATACAAGCACGGATTTGTACAGGTGTGCAATCGATCCAAGTCGCCATTTTGGAATTTTTTTTCAGGATGCTGATTTTTTTCTCTGATTGAAATAAAAGGATAGAACTCAATCGGATTGTATCAGGATTTATCGATCGCGTCCTCTAACAGAATCGCCCTATTGATTCTTTTTTCCCGAGCTTTTAGATGTTTCCCTCGTCTTTCAAGGATTTTGCCTGCAACAGAAACCCCTTGAAACACATGCTCGTTCTCTCAGCTGAAATTAAAAACTCCCATAGACCGTTCTCTATTAATTATTGAAGGGAAACTTAATGAAAAAATTCCGGTTTTATCTCGACAATTTAGTTATAATTGGAAGTGATGGTAAAAGTGAATCTAAATTATCTGTGTAATAATGGCTGGAGTTGCGTCGTCAGGGTTTCTGTACGGATTCCGGGGCTCGCCGGGTTCCTGAGTTTAGATCATCAATTGTCTATAACGTGACTGCTTCCAATCTGTCGGCTTCTCTCCATGTAAAAAGTTCTAAATGCCTTCCATCAGACCCACTTCACTTCAGCATTCTTCTTTTGTTTTTAAGCTCTTTCATTAGTGTTTAATTATCAACAATTACGAAAAGACTGCCTCCCATTCCCCACCAGGCATGTTAAATGTAAACTAGATAGAAATTTTTTTTCAACAATTATTTAACTTCTTCCATCTTTTCCCCGTCTCTCGTTTTCTCTCTCTTCAATTTTAAGACTAACAATGTGTTGTGTTGTGCCAAGCGGAATGATTCATCTAGACACGTGTCAATCTGAAAGATTCCGCTCTGGGTTAAAACTGAAACCTCGTCGTCGTTTGTTAAAAGTTTTGAGTCGTAGCCAAACAGATAAACTAAACAATAACATTGAAAGATCAGCCCTTGACTTGAAAAACGACCACCGCTATACTCTTGGTGTAATTATCTCTTAGATCGGTGCACTTCTTGGATATAAACTTTTTTTTGCTGAATCTTGAAAGTAATGAAAGAGTGTAATTGAACAAATTCTTTTGTTTTGTTTCTTACAGAAGACCGAAAGCTTTTTGTGGGCATGCTCAACAAGCAACAAACAGAAGATGACGTCAGGCAATTGTTCCAGCCTTTCGGAAATATAGAAGAATGCACGATATTAAGGGACCAAAATGGAAACAGCAAAGGTTCGAAGCGAATTCTTGTCAATTTAAATTTGCATTCTCTATTTTTGCAAAGACATGCCTATAACCATATCGCAGTAGAGATGGTTTCTTGTATGGTACATAATAATTTTGTTCCCTTGTTCTTTTTCAGGCTGTGCATTTGTTAAATTCTCTGGTCACAACGAGGCCCAGTCGGCCATTAATGCCCTACATGGAAGTCAAACTATGCCGGTAATGCTTCTCTTCTGCTTCTCAGACTAAATACATCATAGAAACCAGTGAATAAGATCAGCTCTGAAACGTCGTTAACATGACTTTATCTTCTTTTAGGGTGCATCTTCTAGCCTGGTGGTAAAATTCGCAGACACAGAAAAAGAACGACAACTGCGTAGAATGCAGCAAATGGCAGGTCCACTTGGACTCCTTAATCCATTTGCTATCTCTCAGATTGGTGCATATGGTGCTTATGCCCAGGTACTTTGTTAGAATATATTATCAATAGAGCAATTACAACATTGACGTTACATCAATGACGCTCTAAATTTTAAATATTTCAAATCAAACTTTAAATTGTTAAGGGAAACACATTTTTAACTTTTGTATTACTCTAAACAGCAACAGGCTGCTTTAATGGCGGCTGCGGCGACTCAAGGGACATACCTGACCAGCCCTGTCACTACTTTGGCTCACATTCCACAGGTCGGTGCCCTAGCCACGCCCAACGGCATCACAACAGGTGCACTGACGCCCACAACCGCCACATTAGCCAACGGTACGCTCAAATATACGCCATTAAAAACATAATTTTTTTTTTAATTAATTTTTTTTATTGAATTTACATGAATTTTATTAATGAAAATCTATGTCCTCTAAAACAAATTCTATAATGAAAAAAAAAGCTCAAAATAAATTCATCCGAAGTTTTACATTTTAAGTTTGGGTCTAAGGAGTTTGATACTGACATGTTTTTAAGGTACCACAGCTATCAACGGAGCCCCACCCAGTGTCCTGTCTCCTACGGCCTTGGCGGGGTTTCAGATCCCCCAACATAACGGACAGACGCCGGAAATGTACGCTAACGGAATCCCTCATTATCCCGGGGAGTGCCAGGTGGTCGAGCTAGGTAAGACATAAATATACAGGTATTCATACGGACCATTGTGAAAGTACATTCACCGGTAGTGACCAATTAACGATGAAATCTAATTGCTATAAACGGTCTTGATGTGAATGATTTAAATGAAATATAACAGTAATTAAACTAGTATTTAAGCAAGCCATTTGACTGTTATTTAATTGATTTTTTTTCTACTTTTTTGATTTAGCGCAAGCTGTAACTAACGGGGACCCTTTACAAGCATACGCCAGCATGCAGCCATATGCTGGGATTGGTAAGTTCTGAAAAAATAATGGCCACGTTTTAACTGAAATGTGACTGTTTTAATAACTAAAGATAAAAAAACCAGTAACCCTTTATCATACAGTCACCATTCACTACAATATTAATAGAATATTAAATTAAACATTGGACAAGAAAAATATATTTTCTGTCGAATTTTACGCTTGAAATTGATATCAATGAACATGACCGTTTTCCATAATATTTTGTAAGATATCTGACAAGTGTTTTCGTTTCGTTATTTAGCCTACCCGGCATTTGGAGTACAGCAAGCGCTTGCTCAACACGCCGCCATTTTACCGGCTCAGAAAGAAGGTACGCTAGAATTCCCCAAAGGTAAAAACATTAAATCAAACCACTGATACTTATTTAACCATCTCTCTATATCACTCTTTCCTCTGCTTAACTGTATTTAAAGTTTTTTCCTTCTTCTATATATCTACTAACATTGATATTGTAACTTGTGTTAATTCCTTACCGAGTCTAACATGGATGGAGACCCGGAGGTTTCTGTACTAATCACGATTGTTCATTTTATCGAAAACAATATTTAAAGATAGCTTTTTAATGCATATTATCTTTATTCAAATGATAATCTGTAAAGAATAAAAAAAAATATATATATATATATATAAAGTGGCTGTTCGAATCCCATTAAGAAGTCACGTGACAAAATCAACCAATCAAAATCTTTGGCGGGAACCAAGGGTCGTCCGTTGTTTTGATTGTTGTTGTTGTGGACTTGCTTGTGGTGAACAGAATGATGACCAGGAGGTGTATCTTCAGTTGTATTTACAGGCCCAGAGGGCTGTAACCTCTTCATCTATCACCTACCCCAGGAGTTCGGGGACGCCGAGCTGGCACAGATGTTCATGCCGTTCGGAACAGTTATAAGTGCCAAGGTTTACGTAGACAGGGCGACCAATCAGAGCAAGTGCTTCGGTAGGTGGAGGAGCTCTATATTGAATACTAAATCTCTTGTTGCATATGCGCATATATAGGGGGTGCGTTCTGACGTTCTTCATTCCCTGGAAAATTTAAACATAGTAAAATTCAAATAGTAAAGTTTAAAAAAAAATAGGCCTTGGACAATCTTCCTCCTGGAAAACAAATTAACCCTCAGACCCACTGGAAAAAATTTTGTATTCGCACATATTACAGGTTAATTATAACAAAATATTCATCAAAATACTACTACTAGTACTTTAATAAGATCTTATTCAGAAGGACATAGATATCACGGTTCAGGCTTTTAATGTTTTGTTGCTGTCACTCTGATAATATTACCTGCAGGATTCGTCAGCTTTGACAACCCGACGAGCGCACAGGCGGCCATCCAGGCCATGAACGGGTTCCAGATCGGGATGAAGCGCCTCAAAGTTCAGCTGAAGCGCCCGAAAGACCAGAATCGGCCATATTAAAGCCTGACCAACCCGCTCCCCATAGGTAAATACAGAAACAAAAACAATAGATCTGTTCTATGTTATCTTGGGGCAAAACATTTTGAGATAATTTTTGTTGGGTCTTTCTTGTCTGTCCTAGTGATACTTACAATGTATTTCTATTTCTTGTTAAATCTACAGATATTAGCTTCTCAATTTTATATTTTTTGATTATTAATATGGCTTTTTGAAATTCACAACACAATCATTATGAGTTGTAAATGTGTAAAAACTAAAAGACGATAAGTGTTTTAAAAGTAAATATTTAGCTTGAAATAAGATTCATATGCAAAATTAGTAGTCTAGGTTGGGCTAAAAGGGGGGTAAACGAAAAGATATAAGGAAAAAAAGAAAAGAAACGAAATTGTGGCTGTGCTATCAACTTGACCTTTTTGTACTGTAGCTCAGGAAACAACAACTCTCCTGCTTGTTTCAAACAAAGAGAGATAACTCTGATTCGTAAGTGTGGGTGGCCGGTGTAGTCCTTTGTACCGTGTGTAGAATATTTGACTGGTGTAGTAACATGGTGAAGTTATTGTGTGGCTTCAGGTTTTTACTCTACTTCCGTTTTTTTGAGATATTGTTCGTGACGTCATAATATTATTATATCAATTGTCACACGTCTTTCATTTTTCACGATTTTTATTGACAATCATTATGGTTTTTACTTTTGTGTTTCATTGCTTACATAGCTACATGTAATTACTGTATGTTGTGTTGAAAGTACACATTTTTCTTGCATCTAACTTTGGAATCGTGATGCGGGGCTTTCGTTGCTGTGGAATTTTAAAATCAAAATAAGATTTTGTTCCAGTCGCACCAACTGAAAAGGAATTAAAAAAAAACAACTAATGTGAACAATGTTGTCGATCAACTACTTATACAAATCTAAGCAAAACCAAAACTCCCACTTCAGTAATAATATCTTTCTTACCTACTAATTCAACATAACGGCTAATCAAACTAGAATGACCCAGATTCCAGCATGCTCATTCACTACTAATCAAAGTTCTGGGATTTTGCTTTGATTACATTACAAAGGACTCTGAATAATAACGATTCATCAAGTAACATTATACACGGGGTGTAAATACGGCACGGTTGATGTACATATATTATATACCAGGGGAAAATATGCACACACCTCTAGTGTAGGTCAAATATTAACTACAGTGTACTTTGATATGAGTATTATTTTACTTTTGGAATACGTGTTGAACTAGACATGTATTCAACTATCAAACATACCTCAAACCCTTTCAAAATCACGGCATAATTCGTCTTTATAGAAATAACAAAACAAATAAACCCAGAAAAAAAAACTAACGACTTTTCCATGCAATTATAACAGTTATATTTCACCTACCGGGTTTTGTAGAGTGCAAGCAATGTTTCTGTGAATTCAGTTCTTTGATTGGTGTACTCTGTTTTGTTCGGTTGTTTGAATTATTCTCTATTTGAGGTGTGGTTGATGATGTTGTCAAAACACAATCTTATATGAATGTAATATTAAACACAAGCTCATATATAGATGTATATATTCAAAAGTTGATCTCGTATGAATTTGTAATACAACACTATTCTGTATAGATGTTAATTACAACACAATCTCGTATGGAACTAATAAACATATTTTTTAAATATTTTGCATATTGATAACTATGATGAACACAATATCCATGGGGGGGTTTTCACAAGCAACGGAACTTTTGATTATAAAAAAGGCGTGCCATCCTTGTAGAAATACATGCATAAAAGCGCAATATATCTAAAATCAACCCCAGCAGCTTGATCATCTATTGAAATGAAAACTGGCTAACACCGTAAACGACACCAACATATTAAATATTATGCCATGTGTAAGAATTTTATAATCTGATCACGCGGCAAAGTTTGATATAAAAAGTGCACATATATCCGAATCCATTGTGACCGACCAATATACGATGATCTCTGGAGAAGAAATTCTTACACTATTCCTATCTGACTGAATTATCCCCTTAAGAGCGCTAAAGAAAACTTCTGAGTGTTTGCGCGAGGTTTGGCAAGCAAGTTTTTTCTTGCAATATTTCTCTTTTGAAAAATGTAATTTAGTTGAAGATGTACATTTAATTATAAATGTAGGAATTTCGCCCGGAAAATCACTGCTCTCAATGTGTGTTTAGGCCTTTTCGAGCAGTTTATTGTTAATGTAGTATCACGAGCTGTCTTATTGTTCTATTGCTATGATATGCTTGTTAAGCTATTCTAACGCATTCTTTTCTTTTCAGAAGCCAGAGAGATGCAGAGTTTTAAGTAGACCACCAGAAACAAAGGGACAAAACTCTGACGATCGATACAGGGTATCAAAGGGAGATTACTCCTACACACGACTCGACTGTAAATAGAGACTCATTCAAAATTTTTATTTTCTTATATATAAAAGAGAACGTTTTCCCACCGATTTTGTAATATACTGGATGTTGTTCAGAGAAAGTAAGCATGGTTCACAGATGACAGTGCGAGAGGAGACTTTAGCGACACGGTGTACAGATATTGATTATTACGAGGACGTATAATTATAACATTTTTCCCACCTTGCTTATTTATTATATTTTATTATAAAAATATTAGATTTAGTTACATTGAAATGTTTATGATATATATATTACATGTTATATATTTATTATATTTGACACGATGTAAATATTTGCCCCATATAAAACAACCACCCCTTTTTGATGGTTCCTCATGTTCGCTGGTAAACATTCCATAATTTTTTTTTTTTTGTCTAAGAACAAGTAACTCCACCAGATGCCATTGAATGTTAATTTGGACAACATTTTAATGATGTTTTATGTGTTAAAGTTGTAATTTTTACAAGAGAGTATTTTCAAATCAAATATTTATATATTATCATATTATATATTATGTACGTATCACTTCATATAAGGAAGAGGCGGCCGCTCATTGGATGTTGTGTATGGTTGCCATGGACACCCTAGCTGTTGTCAGGTTTTTATTGTATCTTAGACTTGTCATAGAAACAGCAATTGGTTCTAATTTTTTTCGTGTAATCCTAGTGACAAATTAAATGTTGTTTTATTTTGACATCAATGTAAATTTGTTTTTATAAGTAAGTGACAAATTTTTTTTTGATTTCGGTGAATTTTGGTTGTTTTATATGGCGGAAGTATGGGCATTGTATTTGTATATAATTTGAACAAAATGCATTCCTGATCATTTTTATTTCATCCAATCCTGTCATTGTATCATGTTGTGCCCTGGTCAGCCTCGTTTTCACACCGGGCAGGGATCAAAGTTCACTTTGTTGATCATTACTTTATAAAAAGATATCTTGTTACTAATTTTAGCAACACGTGTACACGATCAAGCTTGGATGTTAATCCTTTTGTTGAATGTCCCCTGTTTTATCAATGGACAGAGAGTTTGTTACTTATTAACGGTAAAAGTCGTATTTATTTATTTATTAATTTATATTTATTTGTTTTCAGTATCATCAAGCCATTTTGTACATAGGTAGTTTAGATAGTATAACCGCAATCTTTCTTAGCTTACAACTTATACCTAAACAACATGACTTATGTTTTGTTTTATTGTTAATTAAATAATGATTGTACTACAAACGATGGATGTAGAAATAGTTGTCAGTAGAGTTATTTTGGGTACAACTTGTTTCAATTATGTTAAGTCGTACACGTGATGTGTCGTTTTAAATGGTCACAACGGCGAGTTTTGTGTTTATTTGAATGGTGAAAAAACAGATCCAAGAATGTGCAATATTTTTATGTATTACAAATAATATATATCTAGTCATGCACTGTAAGTTCACCTGAGAGAGCCTCGATTTGATTTCCTGGTTGTGTATAGCATTTGCATGAACGGCACGTAAATTGAAGTACTTAATAATGTTTAAAGTATGTTTTTTTTAATCTCAGGTGAACATCGCAGTTATAAAAATATTATTGGTGCAATCGATTTAATAACAATTTTTTGTTGTTTTAATTACTCGTGAAGCTCTTGCATAATTGTGACGTAATGTCTCATCGGAGGACCTAACAATCTCAGTGGATGTAGCGGTGACGACATCACCTCGTGCTTCTGACAATTGACACCCGGGATGTCTCAGCAAATCCACACTGACACTTTTTACTTTTGAGTAGAACAGAATTTTGACACTTTTTTATTTTGTTTTCTTCATATCGCATATATATTCTTACATATTTGTATACTCCCTTAATTAGAGAGACCCCATTTTGATATTTACATTGGAAGAGAAATGATCTTGTTTCTTTTTAGTTAATTTTTTCTGACTTAGTTTATAGTCAGATTTATTCTTACAACTGACGCAATTAGTCAGATTGATCATGATCTAGCCTGATTCATTAGTCACTTAGTTAGAAATCATAATAGCTAACCTGTATAAAGAAGCGATACAATAAATTAGTTCATCATATACTATCACTTGTTTGTGTTGTTTTGACTACATTGAATAGACAGTGGGAAACATCTATTTCAATCATTAGAAGAGTTTGAGTTGTAATCAATCTGCACGTAAAATTCCTAGTTACCACAATGTATCAGTGACTATATAGCTGACGTAAATGTCGTCCTACAATGTATTAGTGACTATAGCTGATGTAAAAGTCATCCTGCTATGATTTTAACGTCTTCATTTATCAATAATTTTAAAAAGCAAATGTTAATGTTATCACACAATGTATAGATGACTATAACCAAAGTAAACGTCATTCTTTTATATAGCAATATGTTTAGCTTATAAAACCGCCACTCTAATCACTTATTAACCTAATTAAGGCTAGGCTATAGCAATTATCATGCCTATTTCAAGTTCAGTTTATTCGCTCAAACCAAATACTGAGTACATGTGTACTGGTACAAGAGGAACTAATATACAGAACACACATACAAAAATAAATATACAGAAAGAGTAGTAAACATGGACGTACAACAAGAAGTCATATTTGTATAACACTTCGATATAAAAGATCAAATCAGGAAAACAATTAAAGGCAAGAGACAGCATCAAAATTATTTGAAGTTAAAAAAAAACCCACAATTTTCTCGGAGATAAATTACGATTTGTCATGAGTTCAGAGAACTTTAAAACATTTGGTCTTTTACCAGAGTGGTCTTTTACACAATTTCGTGTTTAGATATTTATTTATTTATTTATTATTTATTATTTATTTATTATTTATTTATTTTTATTTATTATTTATTTATTTATGCATTCGTCTATTGGTTTGTTTGATTGCTTATTTATTTATTTTTTAATTTATCGCAGTTCATAATATAGAAAAAAAGATGAAATTAAAAAACAAGTGACTTTGCAGTTTGAGTGGTAAATCAACTGCAGCTCTTCATTCAAAGTGCATGATATCAACATAATTAGATGTTGAAGTTTAAATCACGCCATCATATGATACCAGGATCTTGTAAATGTCTCATTATTCATCTGGCCTTCATTATCCGTCTGACCTTGTAGGTGAAAATGTACTCATTTCTTATGCTAACGGGGTAAAATGTCACAGTGGCTGGACTCAGAATTTTGAGAAAAATTATATAATTTGATTGTTGATAAACCGTTAACAGAAAATCCCATTAGTAACACACTTGCAGCTTTAATCGCTATTTAAAAAAAAAACACTCAAATCTCTGGATATTGATCCACTATTTTTAATTGTTTTGCGTTTATCATAGATCACCGCTATTTAAATCTTCGGTTATTCATCCAATTATAAGAAAAAGTGAATGTAGCCTTGAAAGTTCTGTATCTAATTTGCCTAATTTGCATTTAGATTATACAAATGAATTCCTAGTGACACACAAAGGACTCTAGTCTAGAGATTATGTACTAACAAAATAATTGCATAACATACTAGAAAACAATTTTACTGGAAAAAAAATACGGTGGCAATCTTTCTATCGAAAAATATGATTGTATACATCAAAGTATTTTTATAGCGGTTCTGAATCGAAAATTAATGATTTAGGAATACATGTATTTCTTAAATTTAAAGGGGTGGGGATGATCGACTGTAACAACTGGTTTCTCCTAAAAGACTGATACAAGTATTCGGAATTTGAATATTATTTTTCTTATTTCAAGATATGTCATAAATATATTTTCACGATAGAACGCTATTTATACAAAATATATGTAGTAGGTTTTCGAGAGTTCTGTCGATCGTCTTGGTTTTGTTTTGTTTTGTTTCGTTTTTTTTGTTTTTTGTTTTTTTTACCATTAAGATGTTTTGTTTTCTTGTTTTCTTATTCCATTATTATCTAGTAATTTGTTTCTTGAAATAGCATTTTTTTTCGTTCGGAGATTTGACAATTAACAAACTTCCATTTTTGCCTATACAATTACATTTCTCAATAACAATTGATGGATGTAGTTTGAACTATTAGACAGCAAGCAGTATACACATATACTCCTTTTCTTTACATTACGATAGAGGTTTATTTGTTAGACACATTGCCTGCCATTCACTCATACAAATAAAATGTCAAGGAGATGCCGTTTATATCATTAATATTTAAACATGTAAGTAGTTGTAAAGGTGTGATCATTTGTTTGGCCTTGCACGCAGTAATTTATTCATAGTTATTATAAAGTCTGGAGAGGCGTGAACAAAATCTAGTATCTTCTTTTCTATTGTGCTTTCTTTTTTTCAAATGGAGTGATTCATAAGACACATTGATAAATTAACAATATTTATTGATACGAAAATATGAAAACAGCAAGATGCAAATGTACAGTTCAAATTCATATAATCATTTTGAAAAATTTTAAATATCTGTATTTTTTTCTCATTATTCTCATACCTGATATATTCTGCGATAATTAAGAAGCAGAATGGTTTTCAACATTACAGAAACATTTCTCAATTTCTTCCTTGTATTTGTAAAACATTAAATTATCCTTGCTCAATGATTTTGTATAAACGACAAAATGATTGAATGAAAATTTTTTTAAAAAATCGCCTCGAAGATATTATGAAAATTGTCTATCGTGATAAGATAATGTCAAAGATCCTCAAACACAATCATTGATTCTCTAAAGCGCAAAGTATTACAACATCAAAATAAGCCTCATATTAGAGTCATACTTATTTTCCTTAGACATGTATTATTGAATATTATTTCATTCCATTGTCATCAACTCTCGAAATTATTATCATATTAATACAATATCAGAAAAATTTTTACAGGGAACTGCAGCAACAAAACTACATGCTGTATGTCTTATTCAAAGTAAATCGCAGTCTCTCTAATTCTTAAGAATTAATTTTCAATTCACACTCCACCAATGTGTGATTTCGCTAAATGATTGTCAAAGAAAAAAATCATGCAGTTTTTTTATCCTATTTCAACAATAAAATAAATAAATTTGAAGAAAATAATCTCATCACACGAATTCCACTTTTCATTCACTGTTTAAACCTAACCTCGTGTGATCACTGCCTCTCTGCTCTCTTTTGTTTGTTGTAAAGTTATTGGTAAGCCACACTCATCAAGAGAGTTAAAATATAAACACATTGAAAACATATTGTACTTAGAGAAATACACGCGTACTGTTCTATAATACTTAATTTAATACATCGACAAAATAAATTCTTCTGATTTTGTTTCCATCTGTAACTTATGTAGATAGTCCGTACATGTCCCACTATTCTCTTGTTTTAAAATGTAGACTGATTCTAGCCATTTGTTTAAAATGAATTGTAGACATGTTGTTGTGTTGCTTGAAATGTTTTTTTTTTCTTTTAAATTTCACATATTCTATCCAAAAAAGTCCATAAAGTTTGAAGTTTATGCAAATCAGAAGCAATAGGCTACGTGCAAGAGACAGACATCATGAAGCATAATGACTACAATGATGCAATCTAATAATTATGACACGGCATCTTTCATTTCAAAATAATAGAAATAAAAGAAAAATCATATACAGCATTGAAACTAAAGGTAGAAAAAAAAGAAAACATTCTTTGACCCATGTTAATATGACATTTTCCCGCTGCAGCCTTCGTGCGGTGACTGCATTTGTTTACATTATCTTTTAGCGGTAAAACCCAGTGTCGGGGTCCTGCTATATAAGCCGTGGGGACAGGCTTCAGCCTCAGCGACCGATCGTCGACTGATCACAAGGTAGGTCTCTGCTTCTGTTTCTCTATACATTGATATACTACATGTATATGTAATACTGTTGTAATTTGGTGTTAAAACCAAAATAATTCAACAATATATGTATATGTGTTGTAGGTTCTCTCCTGTTCTCTCTACACGTATACTTTGAGTTTTTTCGCTCTCTACATGTAAAGCTGTTGTAATTTGGTGCTAACACAAAATTATATTCAACCAGATGAATCTACTACACAAGTGGACTTGAATTGTCTTTAAAAATGTTTTAAAATGTGTACAAATAGATGTTTCATTAACTTTTTTTCCACATCTTTTTCTGTCTAACACGGATGCAACAGTCAGTAATTATTTTGTTCTATACCGGTATATTTTTCCGACTAAAGATAAACGTAATTGAATTTGATTACCGGTATATTTTTAATAATCGTATCAAAAGTCTAAGTTGTAAAGTTAATCATGCATTTTTATTGAATTTATACAACCAACTGTATGCTATAGTGTCCATAAAGTAAAACAAAGATTTGTTGGTTACAGGTTGTTCATAATGGTCCGTCACCTAGTTGTTGGCCTCTTGCTTGTTTTCCTTGTGGCGGAAATTTCCGCCTCCGGGTACTATCCAAAGGGAAAGCCTGGATACGGAGTAGGCAAGCCGGGATATTATCCCGGAAAACCAGAGGACAATGGCGACAAGAAAGAGGAAGGAAACGGTGATAATGGAAAGAACGGAAAAGATGATGAGAATGAAAACAACGGAAAAGGAGGTGACGGAAAAGAGAATGGCGACAATGGCGACGACAATGGAGTCGGCAATGGCGGCGACAAGTATGCCTATGGTGGCGGATATTATGGTGGATATCGGTATGGTCAAGTTGAAAACGGCAGAGGATATGGCGTCAGTGGAAAGGGAAGCAAACGGAACAACTACAAAAACCCAGGAAAGAGATCTGCTGAGAGATACTACAAACCTAAATACCGAAAAGGAAGCGATAGTGGGTCCGTTAGTCGAGAAGATGACAAAAAGAGCCAAGAAAGTCGAGAATATGGGAAAAAATACAGAGAAAAAAGATCAGCAGGAACCTATTACAGACGTAAATACCAAAAAGGAAGCGATAGTGGATCCGTAAGTCGAGAAGATGATAAAAAGAGCCAAGAAAGTCGGGAATATGGGAAAAAATACAGAGAAAAAAGATCAGCAGGAACCTATTACAGACGTAAATACCAAAAAGGAAGCGATAGTGGATCCGTAAGTCGAGAAGATGATAAAAAGAGCCAAGAAAGTCGAGAATATGGGAAAAAATACAGAGAAAAAAGATCAGCAGGAACCTATTACAGACGTAAATACCAAAAAGGAAGCGATAGTGGGTCCGTTAGTCAAGAAGATGATAAAAAGAGCCAAGAAAGTCGGGAATATGGGAAAAAATACAAGAACAGAGGAAAAAGATCAGCAGGATCCTATTACAGACGTAAATACCAAAAAGGAAGCGATAGTGGATCCGTAAGTCGAGAAGATGATAAAAAGAGCCAAGAAAGTCGAGAATATGGGAAAAAATACAAAGGAAAAAGATCAGCAGGAACCTATTACAAACGTAAATACGAAAAAGGAAGCGATAGTGGATCCGTTAGTCGAGAAGATGATAAAAAGAGCCAAGAAAGTCGAGAATATGGGAAAAAATACAGAGAAAAAAGATCAGCAGGAACCTATTACAGACGTAAATACCAAAAAGGAAGCGATAGTGGGTCCGTTAGTCAAGAAGATGATAAAAAGAGCCAAGAAAGTCGGGAATATGGGAAAAAATACAAGAACAGAGGAAAAAGATCAGCAGGATCCTATTACAGACGTAAATACCAAAAAGGAAGCGATAGTGGATCCGTAAGTCGAGAAGATGATAAAAAGAGCCAAGAAAGTCGAGAATATGGGAAAAAATACAAAGGAAAAAGATCAGCAGGAACCTATTACAAACGTAAATACGAAAAAGGAAGCGATAGTGGATCCGTTAGTCGAGAAGATGATAAAAAGAGCCAAGAAAGTCGAGAATATGGGAAAAAATACAGAGAAAAAAGATCAGCAGGAACCTATTACCGACGTAAATACCAAAAAGGAAGTAATAGTGGATCCGTTAGTCGAGAAGATGAAAAAAAGAGCCAAGAAAGTCGGGAATATGAGAAAAAATACCAGTACAAAGGAAAAAGATCAGCAGGAACCTATTACAGACGTAAATACCCTTATAGTAAAAAAGGTGGCAGAAGTGATAGTGGGTCCGTGAGTCGAGAAAATGACAAAAAGAGTCGAGAAAGCAAGGAAAGTGGCGGGAAAAGCGTAGGGAAAAATTACACAGGACAGACATACAAAAAACCTGCTTATCCAGCAAAAGGCTATTCTAAAAAAGGATATAGACCGAAGAGATCAGTAGGGAAATATTATAAACGTAAATATCGATATGGTTCAAAGGGCGGGAAAGGCGGTTACAAGCCGGGTGGAAAGACAGGGGGTAAAAGCGATGACAATGGATCTGTCAGCCGAGACAGTGGTAAGAAGAGCAGCGAGAGCCGGGAAAGTGGCGGGAAAAGCGTGGAGAGCCGTGAAAAGGACGGCAAAAATGGCAAAGATATTGGAAAAAACGGTAATGATGATAAGAAAAACGGCAAGAAGGGAACAAGATACGGGAAGAAACCTTATACCGGGTACAAGAAATATCGATACGGAAAGTCGTACAAAAAATCTTACACACCATGGAACAAAAAGTACTACCCCAAACGCTACTAGACCAGGACCCATTCTTTTATCTGAACTGTTGAAATGTAAAAGAAAAACTTGTAAAATTTTTTTTTAAATGTAAATAACTGAAAAACTATATTTCTATGTAACCTGATTAGAACTTGTGACAATATCGATGCTACTTTCGATGTGTATACTACCGGTAAGTGTACATGTACTGTTAGACTAGTGTCGGTTTATAATTCAATAAACGCAATCAAACAATTCTCTGTGTTTCTCTTTTATTCAAACAGAGACAGTCCTTTACTTCAAACTGTGTGGTTTAGAAAAATTACCTTTCCATCTAGCATGTAATACTATTACAAAACCAACTATTATCTAGTCTTATTTAATGCAGGTTGGATGCTCAACAAATTTTTCATTAGATCAACCGAAATAGAATTTTAACCATTAACTTTCTTAAGTAAAAAAAAATCATATATCTTTGGTATGAAATTTGAATATTTTCCAATATCTTAATCTGAAATTTTTCGACTCAAGGATATATATATATATATATAGAGAGAGAGAGAGAGAGAGAGAGAGAGAGAGAGAGAGAGAGAGACCTTTTAACAATCATGGTACTGTTGATTTTCTCTTTTCTCAGTCGTTTATACAAAAACTTAATATATCTTTTAATAATAAAGGTTTATTTGATAAACATACTGCTTCCATTCACTCATACAAATAAAATGTATTGGAGTTGCCGTCATCATTGATATTTTAACATGTTAGCCGTTGTAAAAGTGTGAACAATTGTTTGACATTGCCTGCAGTAATTTATTCATATACATAATGTATACATGAAGTCAGCCACTGGAAAGACGTGTAGAAAATCTAGGATCTTCTTTTCTACTGTACTTTTTTCCAAATAGATTGAATAGCGCCTTTTTGGGAAGGTACCAATTGAATTGACCTTCCGGAGAAAACCATAGTCAACCGATGCGAAGCGGAGGTTGACAATGTATTTGGAGGGGTATCAATTTCAACTGTTGCCCTTACAAACATACACTATTTGTTTATTATACTAAATCTCTTAATTTAAAGAAACTTTACTACTTTTATATTTTTTGACGTAAATTCTAAGGCAACCCGTACGCGCATAATGTACGCGCATGTAGCAATTCGTTGTGTTACCCGGTGCCAAGTGTGTTGCTGACGCTGAGGGTGATAGAACGGATTATCTACTGCGTCTAAACCAATCAGATTCCAGTATTTAACATGAAAGTATAATAAAACAATTTATAATATATTCATATTAATATTTAACAATATTTATTGATAACAAAATATGAAAAATGCAAGATGCAAACGTACAGTCCAAATTCATATAACCTCTTTTGAAACAATTAAAATATCTATACTTTTTCTCATTATTCTCATACATGACATTATGCAATAATTAAGAACCAGAATGATTTTCAACGTTATAGAAACATGTCACAATTTCTTCATCGTATTTTGAAAAACATTAAATTATCTTTGCTCAATATTTTTGTATATACGACAAAATGATTGAATGAAATTAAAAAAAAAAATAGCGTCGAAATACAGTCAAAGATATTATGAAAATTGTCTATCGTGATAAGATAATGTCAAAGATCCTCAAACACAATCATTGATTCTCTAAAGCGCAAAGTATTACAATATCAAAATAAGTTAAAATAATTTTCCTTATACATGTATTATATTAAATATTATTTCATTCCATTGTCATTAACTTATGAAATTAATATCATATCAATATAATATCAGAATTACAATTATACATGGAACACGCAGCAACAAAACTCGTGTTGTATGTCTTACAACAAAAAAAAAAAAACAAAAAAAAAAAACGATTGTATGACTTACCCAAAACAAACGTCACCTCTCTAATTCTTTTAAAATGGATTAATTCCACCAATGTGTGAGTTCACTCAATCATCGTACCAGATCTGTGTCGATAAAAAAATCATGCGGTTTTTTTTTCAAGTTCAACAATAAATTTGAAGATAACAATCTTATCATATGAAATCATTACACTTTTCACAATTTAAACCTAATTTCGTGTGATCACTGCGTAACGGCAGAGGCACCTGACGTTATATATTTTTCTCATAATAACAAAAAAATACTCTTATGATATACACAAGGTTATCATCGCCGCCATCTTAGATTTATTTCAAACTGTCAAGTCAGCTGACTTGACTTAAGGCTTACAACCGATTTAACCAAAGCGGTGCATTACACCTGTCATTAATAAAAATCATCCCTCAATTTTCATTTACTGCCTTAGATATGTAATAAATGTCAAAGGGTGGACGGAAGTTGTCACCTATATGTGTATATGAGATTTCCTTGCACCGTGTGTTTGTTTCAATTTTTCAAAATATATGCATTTATAAACATATCTATATAAACTTTGTGTGATAAAAATTATAATTGTTTATAGTATCCCTTTTCTTAATTTTAACTTGTATGTTGATCGAATTCAAAATTGACGCCTTTTGAATATTCGTATCAGTGCTATCTTTGGATGTCAATTTCCGTCCACCCTTTAGCTATTTGTCGTATATGATATCAAAGGCAGTAGATTTTATTAATGACAGGTGTAATGCACCGTTTTGGTTGAATTGGTTGTAAGCTTGGATGTTGATTGACCGATCGGGAGACGGAGAGGATCGCAAAATAATTTTACCAATAAGTTTATAAGCAAAAATTTCACCTGATGTGACAGTTTGAAATTAATCCAAGATGGCGGCGATGGGTACCTTGTGTATAATTAGATATAGGGTATTTATTATGAGAAAAATGTATAACACTGTGCCTCTGTCTAACGGTTATTTGTTGTATAGTTATTGTTACGTCACACTCATCCTAGAATTAAAATCATGATATATTGAAAACATACTGTACTTAGAGAAATACATGTGCACTGTTCTAGACTGCTTAATTAAATATAAAAGGAAAAAATGGATTCTTCTGATTTTATATCAATTGAATCTGTTGTAGACACGCTATTTGTATAAAATGTATTTTTGACATGTTGTGTTGCTTTAAATGGTGTTTTTTTTCTTCAAATTTCACATATTCTATCCAAAAATATATATGGTCGCTATAATTTTAGTTAGGTCCTTAAAACTGTTAAACAATTTATACAATTACATATAGTAGTTTATATGCAAATCAGTAGCAATAGGCTACGTGCAAGAGACAGACATTATGAAGCATAATGACTGCAATGATGCAATCTTATCATTATGACACGGCATCTTTCATTTCAAAATAATAGAAATAAAAGAAAAATCATATACAGCATTGAAACTAAAGGTAGAAAAAAAGAAGAATTTCTTTGACCCATGTTAATGTGACATTCTCTCGCTACGGCCTTCGTGCGGTGACTGCATTTGTTTATATTATCTTTTAGCGGTAAAACCCAGTGTCGGGGACCTGCTATATAAGCCGTGAGGACAGGCTTCAGCCTCAGCGACCGATCGTCGACTGATCACAAGGTAGGTCTTTTCTCCCTTTAGTAGCTTCTGTTTCTCTATACATTGATATACTATATGTAATACTGTTGTAATTTGGTGTTAAAAACATAATAATTACAACATATATGTAAAGGTGTTGTAGGTTCTCTCCTTTCCTCTCCATAATGCGAGTCTATTCGCTCTCTACATGTAAAACTGTAATTGTAATTTGGTGCTAACACAAAATTATAATTCAACTAGATGTATTTACTACACAGGTGGACTTGAATTATCTTTAAAAAGTTTTGTTTAGTTTTTTTAACTAGATGTTTCATTCAATTTTTTCACTTCCTTACCTTTTTAGCACGAATGCAACAGTCAGTCATTATCTTGTTCTATATAATTTTCCGACTAAAGATAAACGTCATTGTATTTGATTTTTTAATAATCGTATCAAAAGTCTAAGTTGAAAAGTTTATCATGCATTTTTATTGAATTAATACAGCAAACTGTATGCTATAGTGTCCATAAATTAAAACAAAGATTTGTTGGTTACAGGTTGTTCATAATGGTCCGTCACCTAGTTGTTGGCCTCTTGCTTGTTTTCCTTGTGGCTGAAATTTCCGCCTCCTGGTTCTATCCAAAGGGAAAGCCTGGATACGGAGTAGGCAAGTCGAGATATTATCCAGAAGACAATGGCGGCGGGAAAGAGGAAGGAAACGGTGAAAATGGAAAGAACGGAAAAGATGAGAATGAAAACAACGGAAAAGGAGGTGACGGAAAAGAGAATGCCGACAATGGCGGCGACAATGGATTCGGCAATGGCGACAATGGCGGCGACAAATATGCCTATGGTGGCGGATATGGCGGTGGATATCAGTATGGCCATGTAGGAAACGGCAGAGGATATGGCGTGAGTGGAAACGGAAGAAAATGGTATGGCTGGGAAAACAGCTACAAAGAAAAGAGATCAGCAGAGAGATACTACAGACCTAAATACGATAAAGGAAGCGATAGTGGGTCCGTTAGTCGAGAAGATGACAAAAAGAGCCAAGAAAGTCGGGAATATGGGAAAAAATACAGAGGAAAAAGATCAGCAGGAACCTATTACAGACGTAAATACCAAAAAGGAAGCGATAGTGGGTCCGTTAGTCGAGAAGATGACAAAAAGAGCCAAGAAAGTCGGGAATATGGGAAAAAATACAGAGAAAAAAGATCAGCAGGAACCTATTACAGACGTAAATACCAAAAAGGAAGCGATAGTGGGTCCGTTAGTCGGGAAGATGATACTAGTAAAAAGAGCCAAGAAAGTCGGGAATATGAGAAAAAATACCGAGGAAAAAGATCAACAGGAACCTATTACAGACGTAAATACCAAAAAGGAAGCGATAGTGGGTCCGTAAGTCGGGAAGATGATACTAGTAAAAAGAGCCAAGAAAGTCGGGAATACGGGAAAAAATACAGAGGAAAAAGATCAGCAGGAACCTATTACAGACGTAAATACCAAAAAGGAAGCGATAGTGGGTCCGTAAGTCGGGAAGATGATACTAGTAAAAAGAGCCAAGAAAGTCGGGAATATGAGAAAAAATACAGAGGAAAAAGATCAGCAGGAACCTATTACAGACGTAAATACCCTTATAGTAAAAAAGGTGGCAGAAGTGATAGTGGGTCCGTGAGTCGAGAAAATGACAAAAAGAGTCGAGAAAGCAAGGAAAGTGGCGGGAAAAGCGTAGGGAAAAATTACACAGGACAGACATACAAAAAACCTGCTTATCCAGCAAAAAGCTATTCTAAAAAAGGATATAGACCGAAGAGATCAGTAGGGAAATATTATAAACGTAAATATCGATATGGTTCAAAGGGCGGGAAAGGCGGTTACAAGCCGGGTGGAAAGACAGGGGGTAAAAGCGATGACAATGGATCCGTCAGCCGAGACAGTAGTAAGAAGAGCAGCGAGAGCCGGGAAAGTGGCGGGAAAAGCGTGGAGAGCCGTGAAAAGGACGGCAAAAATGGCAAAGATAATGGAAAAAACGGTAATGATGATAAGAAAAACGACAAGAAGGGAACAAGATACGGGAAGAAACCTTATACCGGGTACAAGAAATATCGATACGGAAAGTCATACAAAAAATCTTACAAACGCTACTAGACCATGCAGGAATTATTCTATAGACTGAATTGTTGAAATATAAAAAAGCCTGTAAAATATTTCTTTTATTTTAAATACATGTATAAATAATTGAGAAAAACTGTATATTTATGTAACCTGTAACTTGTGACAATACCGATGCTACTTTCGATGTGTATACTGAGTGTGCATATACTGTTAGACCAGTGTCGGTTTATAATTCAATAAACGCAATCAAACAATTCTCTGTGTTTTTCTCTGTTTTTCGAACAGAGACAGTCCTTTTCTTCATATTGAGTGGTATGAAACAACAAACTTTCTATCTAAAGCAATAGAACACTATTACAAAACCAATTATTATGTAGTCTTTAAGTTATTTTAAAAGGAGTCTGAAAATTCAACAAATTATCCATATTCAGATCTACCTAAATTTGATTTTAACCATAAACTATATATGTTATTAAGTTAAATAAAATCATATACTTTTGGTTTGAAATTTGAATATTTTCCTGTATCTTAATACAAAGCTTTTCGACTATGGAGATAATTATAGTACATGTATAAAAATGGCCATTATCATCAAGCCCTTTATCAAACATGGTACTGTTGATTTTCTCTTTCCTCAATCGTTTTCAAAAACTTATTTTCACTTTGGAGAGTAGTGCATAGCAGTGAATGTCATACTGCAATTATGTGATTCTATGATGTGATTTAAATATCAGTAATTAATGTCAAAGTAAGGGTCTTATTGGAGTAAAGGTAGTAGTGAAATCGGAATTTCATCATGGAATTTGAAATACAAAATTCTTATACAAATCTGAATCAAAGGAGTCCCCGAGAATGAAAGTTGTAATATTTACATCCATTTGAAGTTGTAAAGCTTAATCATACCTGGCCCCAGGATCATGAAGCAAACTTACACTTAAGTCAAAAAATGTACACTGTCTAAATGTTTCTTGATTGAAAACACTGAAAAAATTGAAATGCTATTAAAAGTGTCTTGATATAACTTTGTTAATTACAAATTTCAGTTGTCGTCTTATGATAAACAATTATTATATAACTTATTGAAATTTTGACCTGAGTCTGAAATTGCTTCATGATCCTGATGCCTGTACTGGATAGATCCACTGTCGATGACGTCATTATGACGCACCAATGACCAAGACAGTATATACACATGTAGGAGGATGTATCAAAGGTCAAACATCAATATGCACGTGCGTCTTCTACCTATCCAATACCTATATGAATTATTATACGCGTTTTCGTCCTCTTTGAATGAATGAGAAAATGATGAACAAAATTTAAACTAAAACATTAAAAAGTGCGTTGGTCTTGTGCATACAGCGCCACTGATCCTGACCGACAACTCGGTCATGTGAGGAATTTATTAATTATAAACATTCCTGTTCTCTTGTCATCCTTTAACGATATCATAGAATACTAGTTGGATCAAAAAGGTTATCAAAACTATATAGTATTACTTCAATAATTAATCAAAATTAACGTATAGTATCTATACATGTACTTATAAATTAAGACATTTTGCCAATAAACTACAAAATGCCTGCACCAGAGTAACTGCTTTGGTGTTTCAATACGTTTGAGATGATGTCCGTAAGTTATAATTGAATTTTAATTGTTAAGTAATTATTGTGAAATTAATCAAAAACCTACTTTCATTTTCGATAAACAAACCCGAAATAGCAAAAATAAGAGAAAGATGATGGACACGTTTTGGCGGATCCAAGTCAGCGGTAGTTTGCATCAATATATATACTTGCAATGAAATGATATTGAATGATTACAGTATGTGAAGAACGAATATATTTACTGGTAACTTATTTCGAGTATACAAAGAAGTTATGATTTGACAAATGTTGAATAAATAAAATGAGCCATTTCGTTTTTTGAGTGCGCGATTTTAGTTTTGATGTATAGAACGCTTCAGAGCACGACCTCTGGTGAGAGAATGGGATAGAACTTTCCAGAAGGCGGGTTGACTAATTAACGAAAAGTGTAGGACAAGTTTATCATGCATCGCAGGCTTGGATGGACATCTATGGTTAAAGGTATATATGGCGTATTTTTAGTGAATAACAATAATAAGATCTGATTATTTGCTTCATTTCTTTACCTAAAGATAGGACTTTCACACAAATTACGCTTTATAAGTCAATCGCATAACAAAGATACGAGAAATCAAAAAAATATTTTTTATTTTTTACCGGCACGGTAAAAAATACAAAAGATTTGAATAACCCCGCCTTAAATGGGTCACGTGACATCCATCTTGGTCTATCAACAAGAATGGCGACGACGAGAATGATAGGTATAATACCGTTAAGTTTGACAGATTTGGCAATGAAAGAAAAAAGAGACAGACTGACAAGGATAGGAACAAAGGGAAGATTGTCATCGGAGACCATGTAGATTGATGGAACAGGAATTAAAACCGAATTAAACTTAAGTTTCCATGATGAAGTTGTAGGGGTTTTGCTAGTCAGGTTCGTGCTCCATGTGTCCCGTGTCTTTACTTTATAAGTTTTAAACCACAAGTGGATTTTCGTTTAGAGGAATTTTTTAATAAAGAATAAATAAACACTCTCAGTACATGCATCCCTCATGGAGAGGGGTATTTACTCCGTTTAGCGTGTCGATGATGCTAAAATCGTGCTTCGTCTTTATTACACTTAATAAACAATTTATATCGTTCTACATTAATGAATATCGGAATAATAATGCTTCGAGTATCATCTGATATAAGAATTATTTAATTTAAGACATGAAAAACGTGATTCTAATTTGTAAACAAACTCTTCTTCCATCGTGTTTTCAATGCTAGGTTTTCCCGCACTCATGCGCAGTGGCGTTGTAAATGGCGGATTACATTAATATTCATCAGACGTGTAGCAAAGTTTAGAGACAAATAACTAAAGACAGAACATGTTTTATGGGCCTAGAGTTTGTGAAACGTCTAATTATAATAAGTATGATGTATATTTTTACTCAAACTCATGTCAAAAATTTTACTCCAAATACGCCACATATACCTTTAATACAAAAAAGGTTAATAAATAAAATGGAATAATTTGATGGAAAAAACTTTTCTGAACGGGGTGTCCCAGGAACGCGGGTTGATTAATCAACGTCATGGCCAAAAGTGTAGGGCAGGTTAACCATCGGGTAGATACTTTGGATCTGACAACTTTAGTTTAAAAAATGTGATAGTGTGTTTATTTATTAATATTTTAATTATTATCATTTCTTTCAGTATTGTTGAAAGTTATGAAATAACTTTCAAGGTTTAATTAGAAATTAATAACAAAGAAATAAAATTAAACTAAACAATTTAAATAAATAGGAAAATAAATATGTACTGGTTTAAATCTTACGGAAGCGTATTAGTGCCACATTGTAAATTTTTTTTTCTTTAAAATTCCAACTTTAAAGTTGATTTTTCCAACTTTAAAGTTGGAATTTCCAACTTTAATCTTGGAATTTCCAACTTTAAAGTTGATTTTTCCAACTTTAAAGTTGGAATTTCCAACTTTAAAGTAGGAATTTCCAACTTTAAAGTTGGATTTTCCAACTTTAATCTTGGAATTTCCAACTTTAATGTTGATTTTTCCAACTTTAAAGTTGGAATTTCCAACTTTAATCTTGGAATTTCCAACTTTAATCTTGGAATTTCCAACTTTAAAGTTGATTTTTCCAACTTTAAAGTTGGATTTTCCAACTTAAATCTTGGAATTTCCAACTTTAATCTTCTGTTGTTATTACGATAAGTTTTTCAATTTCAGACGAATTTCTTTCAATAAGTGATCTTTATTAACGCCATGTAGATACAAATTCCAAGGCTTTGTTTTGATCTTAATTGTCTCTTAGTGTTCTTCTTTCTAATCCTGCATTTAATTAACGACACCCTCTTGTTTTACATATTAAGATAACATTTATTTGATTCAAAATTATTTCGATATTTAATATCTGATACTGCATACATTTAAACGTTTTAATCTTATATATATATATGAAAACTTCTAGTTCAGACATACACAACTATAAGTTTATGCACAGTTTGCCTGTAATATAATGTATACTGTTATATATACATTCATGTATTTGATTCAAAATTATTTCGATATTTGATATCTGATACTGAATGTATTTAAACGTTTTAATCTTATATATTTATATGAAAACTTCTAGTTCAGACATATACAATAAGTTTATGCCCAGTGTGCCTGTCATATAATGTATACTGTTATATTTACAAAAAAATAAAGTCAAACAAAAAAGTTGGAAATTCCAAGATTAAAGTTGGAAAAATCAACTTTAAAGTTGGAAATTCCAACATTAAAGTTGGAAAAATCAACTTTAAAGTTGGAAATTCCAACTTTAAAGTTGGAAATTCCAAGATTAAAGTTGGAAATTCCAACTTTAAAGTTGGAAAAATCAACTTTAAAGTTGGAATTTCCAACTTTAAAGTTGGAAATTCCAAGATTAAAGTTGGAAAAATCAACTTTAAAGTTGGAAATTCCAACTTTAAAGTTGGAAATTCCAAGATTAAAGTTGGAAATTCCAACTTTAAAGTTGGAATTTTAAAGAAAAAAAAATTACAATGTGGCACTAATACGCTTCCGTAAAATCTGGAAATCTCCAGACCATAATTACTTACACCTTTAACCTTTGAACTTAAATAAAATATAAGTCTAGTATTTCATTGGCTAGATTTCCCTGCCATGTCCACTGACCCTTCATTGTTTTTATACTTACTCTGCCAGTAGCAGAAAGGCAGTGGTTGAGAAAAGGTGTATATGTTCAGTGAATATATTCTTAAGTAGTATTAAGCTTCAGTGACAGTAAGTTGACATTTTGACAATATACAGAGTCCGTAACATTGGTTTTATAAATTCCAATTACTAATATATAATTTTGAGAAAAAGATGAAAGAAAGAGAGAAATTGACATTATTCATATAAGATTAAAATTAAACTATCATTTTATATACATTTTAAATATTTACACCAAAATGTACAGATATGTTCATAAATTATAGAGATCTGACTGTTATACGCTGTGAGTGAATCACCATGCATCCTATGATGGGATTCAAGCCCATAGTTTGGTATGTTTTGTATATTGTATATTATGATATTATCACAGTAACATGGAATGTGGAAGTCATGTCCTTATTAGTATTTACATGTTTTACATGTATATTTGAATTATCAAATATCAAGGGAAATAACTCTAAATTATATTAATCTGTGGTGTAAATTGATTTTACTAAACTGTTATTCATAATTATTACTGATCCTACATGCAAATTATTTATTGTCATGTATATGTTTTGTAGGATCCAGAATTGAATTGAAATAATAATTATCTAAGTGAAACCACATCAGAGTTAGTTATTTATGAGCACTGCCTCCCGCTACAAATGTGCAAATAAATATGCTTACACTAGCTTTTTTTTTCCATACATTTCTTTTTACCATAACAGATTGGTATATAGTAAACCTTAGACATTAATTTGTAAACAATGATCGAACAGATTTGTGATGCATAAAACGGAGAAGTTGTATCATGAAGGTAAGGGGGGGGGGAGGACTCCCTTCCCATTTTTTTTTTACATCTGAAATTCTTATTACAGTGATTAAAATATAATGTAATTTGACCTAAAGTACAAAATTTAGAGATACTACCCACTAAATACCTACGAACTGGTTTGAAATCAAATTTAAAAAGTTTTTTTTTTTTCAATCGTGCAGCAAAAAGAATTAAGGTCACGTACTTAGGTATATAACATCAATTGCAGTTTAGAACCGTTTTAACAAGAGCTTGGACTTTGGGTAGTACGTGACAAACTCCGATTTGATGAAGGCGGGGTCTACTCGTTGTTTACTGTCCAGTCATTGGCTAATAGATATGAATACATTGAACGCAGTGACACTCGTCCGACCTTAGCCAGGGATGTATATTTCGCTGAAACAGCGTCAATTTCACACAGCAGAGTAGATCTTGGCAAACAACTTTCCGGTTTTGATAGTCTATGAATATTAATGAGCTTCTCTTAGCGAATTAGAAGAAAGGATGTCAATATTTGAAAGCTTGTTTTGATGAGTAAACTAGATTAATTGTAACATCCCACCGAAAGTCCAAGCTCTTGTTAATACAGGTTCTAGATATTTCACCCCTCTCCGCTCCCTCTAAATATCCAGCCATGTAGGTAGTTTTTTTTTTATTTTAATTTTAAAGAGTGGGTTAAAAAAGCAATTAAGAAAAAAATTGGACACAGTACATATATGGTTCAACATATAAACATTAATATTATCATATATTTAAATGTGTAAAGTGTTAATCGCGCTTGTGCGGGATATCATCTAGTGATAATTTAATAAGGATTTATTTCAAGCGTTCATTTCAAGTAGGCCTATATTTTTGAAAAGCAAAATAAAATCAGTATGCAGAGCAATGTTTTCACTTTTAATGGAAATTTGTCATGATGATATAGGAATTTTTTTACCACATAACTCATCCTCACATCCTCACAGTCCCTGGACAAAACCATGAGGTAAACATTTCTTAAAATTTCATTATTCGATGACTTTTTACAATCGTTTTCATACTAAAAGAAAAAATACCATATGGCAGAATACTGACAAAAAATATGGTGGAGGGGGTGTGAAAAAATTGGCGCTTTTTCAACAAATCCTATAGGATCCCATAGTATGAATTAATAAATTTCGAGACGACCCCTAGGATAGGGGTAGAGTCTATAATTTATAGGAAATCGGGTAAGTAAATATAAATTATATTTTTTGATCTGAAAATAATTGATATAGAAGTAAAACTACATGTAAGAAATTTCATTAAAAAAAATTATGGTAGAAATAGTTATTTTTATAGACTCGGTCTCATTAAGTGCAATATATATTACTTGACTTCTTCCATCTCAGTACATTTACAAAAAACAATTTCCTGTCGTTTTTAGCTTAGAATTTTGCATAATTTATGAATGTCTTGTTCCGGTAAAAATGAACACGTCCCCGGTTCGACAAATAGAATTCCAAAGAGACGACCAGTAAACAACATATTAGAACCAGTTTACAAACCACATTGACAAGCATCGAAATGAATGTCAATTTTTGGAGAAGATGCGAGCCTTTATTTAAACATGTTGGCCAATGTTGTTCATCTATAAGCAAATCGCCAGGTACTACAATAATCTCGCAAGTCCTATAATGGATTTTAAATGTGTTAGAAGAAAAAAATATGTGGGGGGAAATGTGCAGGATCTCCCTCCGAATTTTCTCAAAGCGATGAATATTTTAATATTGTTGAAATCTATATTTCAGATGTTTGGTCCTGAAAAATATTCTAGACCGTAGTGCATTGATATGACTCCTATCTTTATTTCAGCGTTTTAGAGATTAATACCAATATGTTAAACTTTAAACCCATGAAAATGTTGTTTTAGGTAGCATTAGATCCGTGAGTTGTGGGAGACATGCATTTTCCAGACCCCAAGTGTCGTATAGCGTACAGAGACACTTCCATCTACAGTCTGTCTGTCAGGCCAACAAGTAAGTCTGACAATTCATACATTACAAAGTTGTTTGTCTACAGAATTTGTTAATTATCTGGTACGAAAATTAACTCTTTAATACTAAGCATTTGTTAATTACCCATTAAATATTCTTTTTCCTTCTTCTCGAGCCATTGCTCAGTCAGATATTTTATTCCTTGGAAGTATCAGAAATGAATGCATGTCTGCAGGCACACTGCGCAATGATTACTCAAGGTTTCTCCCGGTTAAGTCAAATAATACATGCACAAAAATTATATATTTGCATTACATTTCACCAAAATTAAACATCCTATGTTTTAGATCTGAGAGCGTCTTGGATGTCTCTGTGTCCCAATCAACAGATGTCAACAAGTTAACAGGTATATAATAAACATTCTTCATTCAAGTTTTCCCTATTATTTGTTAAAATTTATGAATAAAATGAAATAAATATTGGTTTCTACATATAAATCATTTAATGGTTTTGACCTGTTCAGACATAGCGGAGGCGGTAAACACCCAGATACACTCGGAGGACCTGGGCAGACTGTTCGCTGTGGTTCATGTGGCCGGATTTCAGCGCAAGGTCACGGTCAATGACATCATCGTTGTTGAGACTTCGTCTTACCCCACTGTGGGCACCCGGATCAGGCTGGAAAAGGTAGGGGGAGGAGTCTATGAGTTAGATATGATTTATTTAGGGGGCGGAGTCTTACTGACACATTAGATATTCACATGTAGTTTATTTTTGGTACATACTGATCAATTTTACGTGACAATTAAATGTGTTCCTATTCTATATACCGTAAAGTTGTGTGTATAACACGCACTTTTTTCAGCCAAAATTTGATCAAAAGTGGGAGCGGCATGTTGTACATAGGACCAAAATTTTACCCCATTTTTTCAGGCCGTGATTCTGAATACCGCGGGAGTATGACTGCCGATATCACGTGTAATGCAAGTTGTATGAGTGTATACTAAACTTACTGTGTCAAAAATACCTTATTCTTAGTTTTACTTCCATGTATTGAAATATTTATCCTCTCTGACCACTTTTCCTTGCATCAAACAAGTTATTGCCAGTGTATTCGCCATTACGTAAGCAGCCACGTGTTGACGCGGCGCGTGGTCAATGTTTGTTTAACAATTTCGGGTGTCAGAAGCACGCACCTGTCTTGTGTCGGACTTCACAGGGTGTTTTCAAGTGCATGAAGATTTGCAATTATTATGATTTTTTTCAACTTGATTACTTTGTGTCCAGTTATGCAGTTAAACGAATATGCTGCTAAAAATACATTGATCATTTGATGAAAATATACGACATACATACGTTTCTTCACAATGTTTATTTAACACCAATCAAAGAGTTTGACTACAATTAATCAATTAAATCATTTCTCTTGATGATGCTTGGTTTAGATCTGCAAACATTATTAATTTTAAGCACTAAGCTCGGTTGCCGTTCTTTACATCATACTTAATGATCTTCAACTTCTTCTCTGTCATATAAGAAACTCTTTCTTTACGAAGTGTCAAATGATATTTGATACCGCTCATGTAAATCATACCGTCCTTTTTATGTAAAATTTTAAGAACAAAAAACAACAGGTTTCCTTTAACTCCGCCCATATAAGTTTCTTTTTCACATTGTACGCTTTACATCAATTATAACGATGAACAAATAATTAACTGTGCTTGGATTTCATTACGATAAAAATGGCACGTGTGTTTTTTTTGGTAAGACTTTGACTCTAACATCGCTTGGACCAAGTTCCGATCACGAAATTACAGTAATTGCGCTTGGTTTATAAAATTATCATTAAACATCGATAATTATTTGGGAAAATGGCGGCCGTCGATTTTCATCGTCTGAGCTATGTTCCGATCACAAATTTACAGAAATTGCGCTTGATTTTAAAATTATCATGAAACTTCGATAGTTTTGGGGGTATTATACACAGGACCTGCTGTTTTTTCACCGCGTTTTGGGGGGGTGCGTATTATACACCAGTGCGTATTATACACCAGTGCGTATTATACACGATACTATACGGTAATGTTCTCATCATTCTGGTTGTAGGTGCTTCTAGTGGGTAGCAAAGATTTTACCCTGGTGGGCAGACCACTGCTGAGGTGAGTGCTTATGCTGTGGTTATATGATTACACACACTTTTAATGGGCCACTTTATTAAAAAATTTCTTTCTTGACTTGATGTTTCAACTTTTGATTGGTAGTTAGAGAAATACATGTACTGTTTTTACTCTAAGGTTGCATGAAACTCAAAAAGAAAATAGATATCTAAACAACTGGATTTCAGAAGGAAATATTTACTCAGATTATTAATTTTAAAAAATTGGGTCAGGTAATTTTCCATCCTTTGGTTGGGCAAACAAGCATTTTATCAGGTGGCCTGACAGAAGAATTTGGAACTTGTGCCTTGAAGACCAGCAACTGACTCTTAACCTATTGAGATATGCTTTGTTTTCAGTCGCTCGGTGGTGAACATTGAAGCCACAGTGATAGAGAGGACCCTGTCCCCCATGGTGCTATCTTTCCTGATGGTCCGGAGAAGGCGTGTCAGAAAACTGAGATGTAAGTTATCAGGGCCAAAAGAGA
The DNA here is from genome assembly GCA_020458035.1 of Magallana ariakensis. Lineage (NCBI taxonomy): Eukaryota > Metazoa > Mollusca > Bivalvia > Ostreida > Ostreidae > Magallana > Magallana ariakensis. The sequence goes on along the minus strand of CM035811.1, from coordinate 40,954,234 downwards.
CCTGTCTAAAACTAAATTGAAAGATACTGTTGATTAAAGCATTTTGTTTGCTGATTGCATAAACACCTTATAAGCTGAATGCATATATCTATACAATTTCTATATAAAATAAATCAGGTATGCAGCATTTCTTGTATTTCTTGGCTATAAGTAAACTACAGAAGTTAATCTTGAAGAGTTTTATAGTAAATGATTAGTACCTCATATCACAATTGCATTGGATGAATTGTTGTGTTGTATTCAATGAATTATGTTGTATTCAGTGTATTTTTATGCTGTATTCAGTGTATTGTTATGCTGTATTCAGTGTATTGTTATGCTGTATTCAGTATTCAGTGTATTGTTATGTTGTATTCAGTGTACCGTTATGCTGTATTCAGTGTATCGTTATGCTGTATTCAGTGTATCGTTATGCTGTATTCAGTGTACCGTTATGCTGTATTCAGTGCATCGTTATGCTGTATTCAGTGTATCGTTATGCTGTATTCAGTGCATCGTTATGCTGTATTCAGTGTACCGTTATGCTGTATTCAGTGTACCGTTATGCTGTATTCACTGTATTGCTATGTTGTATTCAGTTTATTGTTATGCTGTATTCAATGTATTGTTATGCTGTATTCAGTGTATTATCATAGAATTGGTCTCAGTGAGTGATTATCAGTGGCAGTCCCGTTCATGCTGTGATGTCATTGTTTGCTTTGTGGTTCAGATAATGCTCTTTATAATATTCCAACATGGAATTAATACTCCTATAATTGTTTTGTTTTAGTGCAAAAATCCCAGCAGGTGGTGTTGCTGATTAACTCCATTGAAGTGAACTCACTGGAAGACTAACCCTGTGTTCTGTGGCCGTCCAATGACAAGATGGGGCTACTTGTACACAAAACTTTCAATTACCGAAACAAAGCTCTCCATCAACATCAGGACTCTGTTTAACATCAGTGTAAATGTTTAACATCAGTGTAAATTTTTACCAAGTTGTTGGATAGTCGTCAGACAATAGTCTTTGAATTGCCAAGCTCTCTATCACTGGCCAAGACTCTGTGCTGAGGACTAGCAGTGAATAAGTGTGTACACATTACAATAGAAGAAAGGATGTGTTCACTCAATGCTGGATGCCAAGCACATGATTGATTGACATTAAGACTTTAAAACATGTTCTCAAGTTTGAATAGTTGAAATTCATTAAAATTTTCACCTATTAAACTGTTTTGTGTATATATTTGCATTTTTTGGGTACTAGAACTTGAACTGGTATTTTGATGACACAAATTGTTTGATGACACAGTCCTTGGACACTCTGGATTGTCAACTAATATATTTTTTATGTAAACGTATCTTCTTTGGGGGAAATAAAAGGCTGGTCCATGCTGTTATGAAGGTAGCAACCATTGTAGATAAAATACATTACTGGCTGGCGAGGATTATGTAAATTTTTCTGCAAAGATACAGTTTACATGATCTTTGAATCTCTTCTAGGCTAATTTTAAACAGATACAGTATGTACCATTGTTAGAAACTCGAGGCCAGTCACACATGTATTATGCTTACTGACGGTGAGAGTCAATGAAATTTTCTTGTCTCATAAATTTATTCTCAATTTGCCAAAGAGAACGTGAAACTCATTACTTTTTTGAGGTACTGTATGAAAATTATGACCATGTTATGAAAACATGCCATTGTTGATAAATACATGCTTAATTAAGCATGAATGGAATTGATTAGATTTTCTTAATGAAAATGAAAGTGTGAAGGAGCCAATGAAATTGGAGCATGAATTACTCATAAAACGAGAAAAATTCAATGAGTTGGCTCACAATCAGTGTACATGTGAGACTGGCTGTGGGTTTCCGACAATGAGCGAGTATAAGTGGTATATAAATTATCACTGTTGTTCAACAGTGTGTTACACAGGAGGGAGATCCAATTCTTGCAAGTATGAAAGAGAGCAATAAATATAGAGTTCTCTTGTGTAAAATTTAAATTTGAATCTAAGAAATTTTTAGTATCGTTCAAATTAAGTCAAAAAATTATGACGAACAAACTAAAATGTTACCTACATGACGGCAGTATTAAAATTGTACAGTTCGGAATGAAGTTTTATTATCTCATCCTTCTTCTTTACAACAATCAAAAAAATGTAACTTCTGATAAAATAACAAATAATGTGAGTAAAAAAAAAAAAAATCATTAATATAGCACACTGGATAACTGAGCAGAGTTAACATTATGATGCTATGTACATAGACACTTATATAGCTGTATATACAGGCTTTGTTGACCAATTAATAACATCATTATCAGGAATAAATGGTCTTAATTAGTATTATTATGTACATTTATCTGTATGTAAAGTCTAAATAAGTAAAAGTACATTGATGTGGGTACATTTTACAGAGTTATATTTACACTTGAATGTCAAGTTAAACTGATGACTGTCAAATTACTACATGTATGTTATTAACACATAAATGCACGACTGTCAATTTGCATTTTACAGGTACAGTATGTGCACGCATAACTCCCTATTTCAAACGTCTTTAAAAGTCGTCAATGTCAAATGCTCACAGCCTTAGATCATAATGAATCACAGATAATACATGTATAAGTCAAGAAATAAAATAGAGAATTCTGTGTATACATTGTGAAGCTGAATACAAATTAAATGATCATAAATCAAGCACAAGATTGGACAGTTCAACTTTAACAAAATGGGAATTAACCTTTAAAAAATGCAAAAGATTAAATGTACACTTGTACATATCAATAATGATGAGAGTTTAACTCCACAAATTAAATTTACCCACTGTGTTGTTGAGAGTGTTGGATTACGAGTTCTTAGTCTTAAATCCTGTGATCTATCTGTCCAACCAATGCCAGGTGATTGAATACTATGGATAGAGGAGCTACACACTGTGCCGACAGTGCTGTGTTCTGATTGATCAGCTACTGATCAGTGAATCAGTGACTCCATTGTACAGTACAACTGGTACAACATTCATCATCTCCTGGTTCATTGTAACTCAGGTCTTTCATGCTCTGTATATACATGTAACTATCATTGAACTCGATGAATGATCCTGTTTACATGATAAGCAATAAACCCCAGAAATGTATGCAAAACATCTCCATGTCAAAAAAGCCTTTCCTCATCAGCTCAACAACAAAAAATAATAATAAAAACAGGCAATTGAAGTCTACATGGAAACATGCACATTTCATTGTTACTCTTAAGAAAGACCCAGAACCCACAAATGATATGTTTGTTATAATAAATATTATACCTGTAAAAAAAAATGTGTTCTTCAATGAACTTCAGGTCATTTGTATTTAAGTAAACATTCACTCGCTTAGTCTGACTAGATTAATTATTATTATATGTACAAATCTGGGGGGGGGGGTGTGCTTCTTTATCCAGTTTGAATGGGGCTTCCCACTCCTGATTAAAAACAAGTGGATGCCTTTCATCTGCAGCTTAAAAACATGAAGACCCCAACATCCCGCCTTCATTGATGATTGCTGTCAATCCTGAATATTTCTGGTTGGAAACTTTTTCCTGATATACATGTACAGTACATGTTCATATCTTGCACTGGTAGGTTCCAACTATCTGGTGGGATGGAATGATTGCACAAAAAGTAAACTGATGAAAAAATCCACCACTTGATACTACTGTACACATACATGTAACGCGGACATGACTCGGTCAGACAGAATACTGCGTACATATAACCCGTCAAAGGTGACAATGCCGAAGGAATCAACCTGGTATAATATTTAAAAGATTTGGCCAACTTTATTTTTTTCAGCCGACGTTCACTCTATGAAGATGATTTTGATTTGATGACAGATTCTTTTCTCGGTGGTGACTCAGAAATGTTGTCTGAAATTGGGTGGTAGCATCTCCACCGACGTGTAATACAGGACATAAGCCAAGGAGGACTGCAATGAAAATTACATTACTCTGAAATGTGTAACACTGTCATTACATGTACACAAGTCAATAAAAACATCCCCCAGTTTATAAAATGCAAGCAAAAGAAATAATCAAACTGTAAAACCCATTTTAAAGAAATAATCGCACATTTATTTATGGTAGTTTTAGTAAAATAATTCCATGTGTTACAAGTACATAAAATCAGTGAAAAATTCACCCAGTTATTGCATCTAATCAATTAAAATGATCCAACAATTATCGTACATTAGATCTTTAAACTTGTAATTTTCAAGGTAATGACAGAATGATAAAATAAAAGTAAATATAAAACAGATACTTTTTTCCTACAAGTGTGTGTATTACCAAATTTCTTCTATCAGAAATAATTGTTTTATATAAAATTTTTAGTATAACACTTAGTTACGTCTTCAAGGATGAAAATTCAAATAAATGCGGTAACTACCGACCTTGACGTCAGATAAATGCGGTAACTACTGACCTTGACGTCAGACTCCTTAATCTCCGACACGTGGTCGTCGTCATACTTGAACCATTTCTCTGTGCACGGGTTACGACAGTACGCTGTGTCTGAAAAAAAAACCAACAGCATTCTGTACTGGACTACTGAATACCCTAATTAATACATGTAGTTTTTGTAATACATGTAACTATATAAAATGTACACAAAAAAGCAATGACATTTACAATGTACTGCATTTTCTGTTGTAACTGGATATTTACAGGACCTGGTATTTTGTTACAACTTGTATAAAATTTGACAAAATATAGTGTAACACTTGCATGTAATATGACACTTAAACATGTACATCGTGAACGCAGTTAATGTAGATACATGCAACACAACATAAAAAATACTTACAATGTCCCCCATCTAAAGTTCCTGAGTGGTTCTGAAATCAAATAGAGGAAGTGTTTGAATGCATAATGAAATATTACAAACCAATATTACCACTAGTTGATTTATACATCTATATGCTATAAAAATGTTATCAGAACGTAAAACTATAACTAAGTACCTTCAATGACATGTTCTTTTCAAAATATCAATTTACATTTATCAAATAACAATGAAACACATTTCAAATAACTTTTTGCAATCCTTAACATCAACATCATTGCAATTACTTGTATTACCACCATACATAATTTTCTATAATATTTTACCACTGGAAACTCCTCAGACACTTGACAGTTTGAGAAAAGAATAATTTTGCATAAACATACAAAAATTTATCAATCAGTCGCCAAATTGTAACATAAACTACCACCCACCCCCCCCCCCCCCCCACCCAAAAGAAAAAGCCCCACAAAACCCCCTTTGTCTGAAAACTTACAGACGTGGCGTAGAGCCTGTAGGAGGACTTGATGGACTTTGGACCCTCCAGGTAAGGATTGAGATCCAGGTTCCGGGTCGGAAAATCCACATAGCTGTTGATCTTCTCTCTCCATTGTCCCTTGTACACAAACCTGCAATGCATGCACATGTACATATACATCACAAAATATTGCTGCTGGTATTAAGTGTCAAAGTCAATGTTTTGAAGTTCATATACTTGGCATGAATAACATGGAGCAATGTAGATACATGTATTTTTCTGACATTCTATACTATCTTTTACTATTATACTTAAGCCTTGCTGACTTAATTATCTTTAAAAATTATAAAAAAAACAAGAGATGTCTGTGAAACACTTATGCCCCCCCTCGCTTGAAGACCTCTGTGAAGAAAATGAACGGAAACTGCAAATACCCGGTAATTGGAATTTTTCGAAGTCCAAGGGACATAATACTGTCAAAAATTGCTCCAAATTTCATTTTCATTTCTTTGAAGGAGGGCATAATAAATACGACTTTCAATGATATTTTATTTCAACATATTTTGAACATGACAACATCAGTCTGGTACATCAATAATCCAGATAATCATCTCTATGGCAAATCCATACTGGGACCAATGTTTGGAATGAGAAAATCTTTTACCAGTATCTTAATAATGGCATGGTGATTAAATTATCCAGTTGTTCCATTAATTAGGACAATTTATGTTGGAATAAACATGTTCAGGATAAGAACTGTATATCTGAGCGATGCAATTCTGGCACAGACCTGTTAAGTCCTATCAGGAGAATTCTGGGAAGTCTCCAGATGTCGATTTTCTTGACCGCATCGCGATCCACCTTACAGCGAGGACAACGCCATCTACTGCTTCCTGTCAACCTCTCCTCCTTCAGGAATAACTTGAGACACTCCTAAAAATCAAATTACACAATGTCATATCAATGGATCAGACATTTTTGTAATAGAGAGATTTTTTTTTGGGGGGGGGGGGAAGGAGGTCGAAATTATGACTACAAGACTACCAGTACCAAATTCATTAAGTTAATAACCCTATGATTATTCCTCAAAACCTTTTTATATACTCGTAAATGAAAAAAAAAACCAAAACTACCTTATAAATATAATAAGATCTTTTTCCTTTATCCTTTGAAAAAATTCCAGATTGATTACAAATAAAATGCACATAATAGAATACATGCAATTATTAACCTGTGGAAGTTTTATGAATTACATGTTCTAAGTACATGTGACAGGTATGTCTCTATGCTAGTTGTAATTAATTGTAACTTAAATACATGTACATTTTGTATCCCCCATTTCTTATATAAATTTATTACAGAGAGATATAAAAGCCATTTGGAACCAAAAATCAACATATTTTCAACATAAACAATAAGACAATGATGTAATAAACAAGTAAAAACACCTTACCCCCAGAGTACATCTGGATGAGGGGGGCATGGGGAGAGTAAGAAACATGAATGCCTGGAAGTTGACTGACATCTTCTGACAGTGTAGACACATCAAGGTCGACTTCAACTGTCCCTGTAGACAAAACACACCCACATCAATCTTTTATTACATGTCATTGTATATACATGTATACATGTACAAAAGCACACAGTTCAATACATTATACAATATATTTGTAACAAACATTAGCCAGGCAAATAGATCTTCTTTTGTTTGTTCTTTTTTTTTTAACTACATGTATACCAGATGAGTCTAGGAATTTTCCAACCAATTCAAATTCAGCTATATCTGCTTCTTATTTTTTTTTCTATTTTAATAAGGAAGAGGCTTTCTGACCTTATTGAGTATCAAAGTACAGTTGAACTTCGATATCTCAAACACTGATAATGTATCTCGAATAAAGTAGATATGTCGAAGTGATTTGTAAGTCCCAACCACTTATTTTTTAAGTATTTTACCCTTGACATCTCTAATACTGTATACAGGGTTATTTTCGCCCCGTGTCATTTCCGCCCTTCTTCACTTGCAAACGGTTTCGTCCCGTCTTGAATTCGCCCAGATAAAGTTGTGTTTAAAGAGAGATACATGTAATTTGAGCCTTTGCAAATCGTCCAGTCTTTAATTCGCCCGTTGACGACAAGTGCGAAATGGGCGAAAATAAAACGGGGGCGAATATTTCCCTGTATACAGTACATGTACTCAGATATCTCGAAGTTTTTAAACAGTCCCACCTAGTTTGAGATAACGAAGTTTGACTGTGTGTATATATATATATATATCATTAATTGTTCACAGAAATATTTTTTTGGGTGAAAAATTGTTCTTTGTGAAAGAAACAAACCTGGAACAGTTCAACGATGATGGACTCGTTACATAACTGGTGGTGTTTCCATGCCAACTCGGCCGCCTGGCTGTCGCCCATCTTGTCATTGTCCTGCTCGGGGATCTCTGGTCGTTTCTTTACCTGCACAAGAAAAAGGGTCAATCTTCTCATCTCATCAAAATGATCTTGAAAGATAAATAAATATCTTGAATTATTAAAGAAATAAACAGCAAGTTAAAAAGTTCACTGGAATATAAACTTGGCTGGTCACGTGATCAAATCCTGTAAAGTCTGAAGGGCTTCTCAGAAGATTTGATCATGTACCAACCAAGTTCATATCCTGTGAACTTTCTAATATTGCTGTTTATTACTTATGTTTACATTTGAAAAAGGCAAATTGTTCAGAATCAATAACATAACCATGTTTTATGTTAACAATAAAGCAACCACCAAAAGATAAGTGTGTGCAGTACCGGGTAATAATTGTGACATCATTAAAAATTTCGCCCCAAAATGATCATTTTTTTCTAGTCTATAGGTTCATATAAGGAAACATATTTGCAAATGTAAATATATTAAAATGTCTTCATGAAAAAAAACCCTAGAAACCGACAGCTACTTACTGGTGAGTATGTGTAGCTTGAAAAAACATGAAAATCTTTGTGAATGTCGGAAGGAGAGATAGAGGGAACAACTGAGTAGATCATTTACTTGTTGTAAGTCTGGGACAAAGAAGCATGGAATTATTTTACACAGAGAGATAGAAATCCATCATGCCTGCATTCAATATTCATTAAGAGTTACTGTAGGCACTAAGACTTGGGAGTAGTTATAAATAAGACAGACAGTAACAGTAACTGTATGTACTGAGACTGGGGGGTGAGTTATTACTCTGACACTGACCCGGTTCAGCCCCTCATGAAGCCCGTCCATCAGGAAGGTCAGGAAATCGTGGCTGTCCTGTTGACTGGTCCCTGCGAAATCAGGATTGTGTTTCCCCGCCACATACTGTAAAACAACCATCATCACATCACATCATTACATCTACCTTATACCATACATAATCAGCATGGGCTGATCTAGGGAATGGGGGGGGGAGGGGTCCAGCCCCCCTCCAGCCCCCTGTAAAATTCACATTTCTTTAAATTACATTATAAAATTACCAAAAATATGACTCAGACCCCCCCCCCCCCCCCCCCCCCGGGAAAATTAACTGTCAGACCCCCCCGGAAATTTTTTTTGATCCGTGCATGCTCAGTCACTGATTGGCTGACAAGATCATGTGATCACTGTAATTTTCAAATTATCTTATTCATCAAGAATTATAACTCCACAGTGTGGGGGAGGGGGATGCATACCTTGAAGTCCCTGGGTGTGATACACTTATACTGTCCAGACCACAGGGCCCTGATGAGGACTGAGAAGTCGTCCGCTATCTCACCATTGTAACCCAGCTGACTCTCTCTGTAAACAACATCCATCAATGAAACATAAGTACAACACTTTGGTTTTAGTTATCAATCTGCTGTTTTTTAATAGTGTACCTTGCTGTAACATTCTGAGGACTCTACAAAGGTTATATCCTTTAATTGAGCACTTACTACTATTGTGACAACATGACACAGACTTTTACCTATTGATGTTATATAGGTACATATTTCACTTTTACCTGTTGATGTCAAACAGATACATACAAGTATTGCAGACTTTTACCTATTGATGTCATATGGGTAAATATTGCAGATTTTTACCTGTTGATGTCATACAGGTACATGTCGGTCAGGAAGTAGGTGGCCAGAGGGGAGGTGTTGTTCAGGCACTGAATGGTGGAATTCATGTAGCATGTGTTACCAAGGTTACGGAGACCTGTGAGTGCCCGGCCCTAGAAAGAAGACCAAAATCTGTCAGGATCTCAAATCAGACCTCAGTGAAAAATATTGAAAAACCTGCATTATACATTTACTTGTTACTCTGACCACTCTGACAGACATAGGAAACATCTGGTACACAAGTTGGATATTTAAGGTGGAATGCTTCACCAAAATTTTATTTTATGGACCATTAAAAAATCATTTCTGAAACATGATTTTGTTGTTCAAAGAAGGATATATGCTCTTAATTATTTCATACAATTTTTTAATATCCTGTGGGATAGAGGAAAATCTGTTTTGGTTGCAAGTAAGACACTGTAGCAGGTAAATTTGTAGTGAGCAATTGCATGATATCAAAATCTATCCGAGTAGTCTCCGCCCCCCTTTCCCTGGTCTGGGACTTACCACATTTCCATAGACAGGGTTCAGCTCCCTGTGTACTGCTTTCCTGGGCTTTGGTTGGGGCTGGTCAATTCTGAAAACAATTAACATAAGCTTAAATTTGTGTATCAGTTAATTTAACCCTATCATGCATGAGCCTCATCCTTGTAAGTCAAGGGACCCACCTACACAACTGCTCTTTGGGAAAAAATTGCTGTCTCATTAGAACACTTGGCTTGCTTTTTTTCTTAACCAGTAAATACTGTAGGTACGATGTATATGATATTTTGTCTCTGCTGTATATACATCTATTTCTGTATTTACCGTGGCTGAGGTTTGGCCCCTCTGTCGACGACCGGGCGAGTTTTTGGAGCCTGCTCTTCATCAAACAACATCTTGGCGATGTTTGGGGAGGAATTGGAGCGTGTCAAGCCTCTCTTTGGAGTTGCTGGTTCATCCTTTAGTTTGGTTACAGACAGCTGTCCAGATGGGAGACCTATTGATTTAATATATAATCCCAAACATAGGGTATCATCAAGAACACTTTTAAGTCACTCAAAATTGACAAGAAATAAAATACATTCTGTTCTTTTAACATGATCTTCAGAAAAATATATTTTATAGATACTAAAAAACACCTTAAACAAGCTTGATTTCTGGGCTAAAGACCCAAACTTATAAGTTAATATAGGAAAATAATATGACAAACGTATCTACATGTACTTGAATTGTTCCAAATTTTCTCAAAATATCAACATTCATTTCTCAATCAAAAGCTCACACAATCAAACTACTGATACGATCTATGCGCATTTTTGATTGAACTGTTCAAAACAAAGATAAACCCTTTGAGAGGGATTCCCCCTGTGACTGACCTGTTTGAGTGACAGGTGGCTCCCACTGGGTGGTGCCCTTGTTGTGGTTGATGTAGTAGTACCGCCGTGTGTTTGGGTCCAGTCTCTTCTCCCAGCCATTGGGCAGGTTAGGAGAGGGGATGGTTCTTGGCTTGGAGGGCTGGGACTCCGATACTGTAACATACCATGTCATTTACAATGTCTGTATTATGTCACATAGAGACCATCCTATATAGAGAATCGGATATATACTGTAAGATACCACAGTGAATCTTGTCATATTACAATGTCACTATTTATCACTAAGAGACCATCCTTCATAAAGAATCGGAAACTGTAACACTGCACAGTGAGCTCTCATTCTGGTATTACATGTACAACGTTTATATCATAGAGAGACATTCCTACATAAAGACTCGGCTACTGTACAGTAACATGTACATGTAAATTTTCTGAAGAATTTAATGGTACTAATTATTACTACAGAATTATGTGAAAGTAAAGTTAATCAGTTCAAAACTAATGTAAGTTTTTGTATGCCCTAAATTGCAATTTTTTTTAACACATAAGAACTGTATCTCCCAGGTCATCCATCCAATTTTTTTTAGACTAGGAGCTACAGACCTGCAGCTAAAGTTCCATATGATATCACAGAGAGACAATCCGATATTAAGATTCTGTTTCTTTAACAGATGAGTAAAATGTTTAAAAAAATATTTTGATAGTGTGAAAATTTATCCATAAAAAGTGGTGTATAATCCTAGAATTGTGACATCATCTTCAGACAGCTTTGATTTCTTTCTGAAGTCCAATTTTAACAAAACTTACACTCAGGACTAAATAGCAGGTCTTGGGCTACACGCATACTTAAGGTTAAGTCGACACAAATTTTACTTTGAGCTATACTTATGGTTATACTGTGTAAACATCATTGTTCGTGGTGGACCAATGTTCATGGCTTTCGTGGATAACCCTTGCCCACGAATTTACATCCCCACGAATGTATATACAAGCATTTGTTTAATACTTATTAAAATTATCAGAACTTGCTACCAACAAAATTGCGTCCCCATGAACCAGGAAAAATTTGGCTAGCCACGAACATTGACCCCCATGAAAAAAAATGATTCCACAGTTTTTTGTGACATCATCTCCTGACTTTCTTAATTCCATTTTAACAACACTTACACTCAAGTCTAAATTCTGCATCTGCTTTGGGCTATATGCATTCTTAAGGATAAGTCCACACAAACTTTACTTTGAGCTTTACTTTGAGCTTTACTTAAGATTATAGTCGACCCAAATTCTACTTTGAGCTATACTTAGTCAAGTCGACACAGATTTCTACTTTGAGCTATACTTTGTTAAGTCGACACAGATTTCTACTTTGAGCTATACTTACAGTTAAGTCGACGCAGTTTCTCCTCAGCCTCTCTTCTGGCCCTCTCAGCCTTCTCTCTCTCAAGTTTCTCTCTCTCCAATTTCTCCTCCTCTGCCTTCTTCGCAAGTTGTTCTTGTCTTAATTTTTCCTACACAAATACATAATTTTTTTCACTAAGTTGAATAATCTTGTTTTGTTTCCTCATACAAATCCCTTTCATAACATCAACAGTTTACCTGACAGTATCATGTTCTGAGGATTTAGTAGTAGTTACATGTACCTCCTCTTTCCTCTTCTCTTCTTCTTGTCTCTTTCTCTCTGCCTCCCTTTGCTCCTCTTCCTCCTTTTTACCCTGAGCTGCCACTCTATCTGCCTCTGCCTTCCTCTGTGCCTCTCGCCTTGCCTCTTCCTCACGAAGCCTCTTTGCCTGCTCCTCAGCTCGCCTCAGTTCCTGTGTGCGTCGCTCTTCCTCCAGTTTGGCATTCTCTCGAGCCGATTCCAAGGCCTGTACAAAAATAATATGCATATTTTTGCATTTTCGGAAATGTTAATCAATAGATTAGATCAGAATAATTCATGCCTGGTAAACAGGTCTGTACAAAGAACAGAGCATCTTTATACTGTGTGGAGTGAATATCTTTTCACAAAGCAACTCAAACTTTCACAAATGACATATAAATTTAATATGTATTCCCATTTCCAATGATATCTACATGGTATCAAGAGAAACAGTTCTAAGCTACCAATCATATCTACTTGATAATAAGGGAGATACATGTACTTCCATTTCAACTTTCAAATTATAATACACTAACTGTAAAAACAACTTCAAATGAAGAATGAATCGATTATTACAACTGGGAAAACTTTTTACTTTATCCATTTTGGTCACATGTATATCAATAAGATGCTACATTTATGGAACCACCAACACAAGGTTTACACACTGGTTAGGCTATTGTTATGGTATGACTCCTCACCTTTTTTTCAGCCTCCTCCTCTTGCCTTCGCTTTCTTTCCTGCCTCAGTCTCTCCACCTCCTCCAGTCTTCGCTGCTTCTCCTGTTCCATTTCTTCCTGCTTTCTTCGCTTCTTCTTCTCTTCTTCATCAAGTCTCTCCAATTCTTTCTTCCTACAAGTCATCAAAGCAAATCTGATTATAACTGATGAATATGCATGGTAGTAATTGTTGTATTTTATTAAGTCAATTGTATGTGTCAATAATTTCATAAAGACTTTAACACACAATTTGACTGGCTGTGACAATTTTTCTTAAATTGAACAGAGATAGATCACCATGGTCACAGAATATAAACTTGTCGATCCACAACCTACTTAAATACCGGTATCATACTTTAGGTCCTCTGTTATTATGGCAATATGAAACCTATTGTAACAGCAGTAAAATATTTCACACCTTTACATCAACATCTCTGTCTGCCTCAGGCCGTTCAACCTCACTACCTTCTGTCTGTCTCAGGCAGTTCAACCCCACTCACCTCTTATCTGTCTGAGGCAGTTCAATCTCACTCACCTCTTATCTGTCTCAGGCAGTTCAATCTCACTCACCTCTTATCTGTCTCAGGCAGTTCAATCTCACTCACCTCCTCTCTGTCTCAGGAAGTTCAACCTCACTAATCTCTTATCTGTCTCAGGCAGTTCAATCTCACTCACCTCCTGTTTGTATCGGGCAGTTCAACCTCACTAATCTCTTATCTGTCTCAGGCAGTTCAATCTCACTCACCTCCTGTTTGTATCGGGCAGTTCAACCTCACTAATCTCTTATCTGTCTCAGGCAGTTCAATCTCACTCACCTCCTCTCTGTCTCAGGCAGTTCAACCTCACTAATCTCTTATCTGTCTCAGGCAGTTCAATCTCACTCACCTCTTATCTGTCTCAGGCAGTTCAATCTCCCTCACCTCTTCTCTGTCTCAGGCAGTTCAATCTCCCTCACCTCTTCTCTGTCTCAGGCAGTTCAATCTCACTCACCTCCTCTCTGTCTCAGGCAGATCAACCTCACTCATCTCCTGTCTGTCTCAGGCAGTTCAACCCCACTCACCTCTTATCTGTCTCAGGCAGTTCAATCTCACTCACCTCCTGTTTGTATCGGGCAGTTCAACCTCACTAATCTCTTATCTGTCTCAGGCAGTTCAATCTCACTCACCTCTTATCTGTCTCAGGCAGTTCAATCTCACTCACCTCTTATCTGTCTCAGGCAGTTCAATCTCACTCACCTCTTACATGTATCTGTCTCAGGCAGTTCAATCTCACTCACCTCTTATCTGTCTCAGGCAGTTCAACCTCACTCACCTCCTCTCTGTCTCAGGCAGTTCAACCTCACTCACCTCCTATCGTCCTCTGCTGCCTTTGTCTGTGTGTCTGTTGTTTTCTCCTCCATTATAGCCTTTTTCTTTCTCATCAGCTCAGCTACATCTCGTGCCTGCTCCATTTTTAACCTTTCCAACTCCTGGAAAGCAATTGAACTTATTATACTACTGGAAGCATTGGAAAAACGGGGAGTATTTACAGCAAGACTCAGAGATAAACAGTGGTGATAAGTATTCCACAGAAAATTCATCTCAGCTGAAATCTGAGTGGAAATGCTAAAGTGTGGAAAACATATATGTAATGAATATAAACATCAGAAAACTATCTACTGGGGTACATGTTAAAAAGTGTGATCTAAATCCCTGTCTTGTAATCTGTCTGGTTGGTACTTCACATTTCAAGGATCACCCCCTATTATATCTGTCCCTTACATTATCTGAATCTTCCTCTGTTATTTTCATCCTGTATATTACCTACTTGGATCTCCCACTGTTATTTCTGTCCTGTACAAACTACATTACCTGGATCTCCCACTATTATATCTGTACTGTACTTTACCTGGATCTCCCACTGTTATTTCTGTACTGTACATTACCTGGATCTCCCACTGTTATTTCTGTCCTGTACATTACCTGGATCTCCCACTGTTATTTCTGTCCTGTACATTACCTGGATCTCCCACTGTTATTTCTGTCCTGTACATTACCTGAATCTCCCACTGTTATTTCTGTCCTGTACATTACCTGGATCTCCCACTGTTATTTCTGTCCTGTACATTACCTGGATCTCCCACTGTTATATCTGTCCTGTACATTACCTGGATCTCCCACTGTTATTTCTGTCCTGTACATTACCTGGATCTCCCACTGTTATATCTGTCCTGTACATTACCTGGATCTCCCACTGTTATATCTGTCCTGTACATTACCTGGATCTCCCACTGTTATTTCTGTCCTGTACATTACCTGGATCTCCCACTGTTATTTCTGTCCTGTACATTACCTGGATCTCCCACTGTTATTTCTGTCCTGTACATTACCTGGATCTCCCTCTGTCATATCTGTCCTGTACAAACTACATTACCTGGATCTCCCTCTGCAGTTTCATCCTCTTTGCCTCCTGTTCCTCAGCCTCCTTGTCCCTTTCTGTCTGCGCCTGTAGCTCCTCTTCCTTTCTCCTCCTCTCCACTTCCTCACTCCTCCTCTCCTGCTCCTTCCTCTGGGCTTCAGCCACCAAGTTATTTTTAGATTCTATTGACACAGACTTAGCGTCTGTCAGAGAGTTCACTGAAGCGTGTCGTGGAGGGTTCACGCCGCTGTTTGCAGGGGATGGTTTGGGTTTTGTGGATCTGTCTACAGAGGGAATGCCCGGCTGGCCCAGACTCCCAGCAGCTGGAGCTGTGGGCTTAGGTAGGTCAGCTACACTGTTTGTCAGGCCCAGTGGGTCATAGGGCTTCAGCAGATCAGGCGTGGCCTTGACAGGCTTGGGTGTTGGAGAAAAATCTTCATCAAAGTCAGGGTAATCAAAATCCACTGAAAAATACACAACAAATTATTAAATAATTTATCAATGACTTAGCTATCGTTAAATTCAACCTTATAATCATCAACAACTGCATACGTAAATTTGTCATCAATGGGACAGAAAACTGGGGTCTGGAAGTGCCACATTGTATGGTAAAACTTTCAACTTGACAACCCTCATTAAAGATTGCTAGAGACTTACATGAGGGTGCTGAGGAGACTGGCCCCTCCTGGTTGGGGTTGGTGACCCTGGAGTTTGTGGTGAGCTGGGGGTAACACATTAACCACTGGTCGTATCCTCCCTCTAGAATCAGTGGCTCACTCCGGATAATCACTGTGGAATCATACTGAAACAACAGACCGAGGCTGATCTCAGGGCTTTATAAAGGCTTCATTGTCATCCTATAGCATCACATTTTTTTCACAGGTTACAAATAATGCAACAAATATAAGTAAAAGGATATAAACTGTACTTGTTTCATGATTTAGTTCAAAAGAACTTGCTCTAGATCTGAAGGCCTACAATTCTGTTAAGAGTTTATGCAAAGAAAATCCTCTGATATTCTTTAAAACAGTTCAGATTTGTCCAAGTTCGACATAGCTTACATTGTTGCTACAAGCTTCTTAAAAAAAATCATTAGTACAAGATTTACTTGTTATTGGCATACCTTAAACAGAGCATCCTTCAGTGTGCGGAGGGTTGTTGCTATGGTAACCTGACTGAGGGTGGAGTTCCAGTCCAGTAGTACAATGTGGTCCACTTGACCTCGTTTCTTCCATTGAATCTTGGCTTCGTCCGACAGATTCTGCTCTATATAGGTCACTGTTGATCTGCAACAAATTCAATTTAAAACAAACTGTAGTACTGATGTAGCCAACTGATCATTAGGAATGAAAACTTTTACATAGTGATTTTTTATGTTGGGTGGTCTGGTATCCATTAGACCCAACTTTAATCAAAGTACTGAAGTACTGAAAGCCGGGCTCTTTTGATGTGTTAAATGCACATTGTGAAGTAAAGACTGACAAAATCTCTCTCTCTCTCTCTCTCTCTCTCTCTCTCTCTCTCTCTCTCTCTCTCTCTCTCTCACATGCTTTTAATGTCGGCAAAGCGTCAGATAGTGACTAAATTTTAAAAGCGGCTATTAGCAAAAATATGTATGTCTATTAAAAAAAAAACAAAGGTGCATTGCACTTTGAAACAAGCGTTATAAACTCAATTTCCTATTTCTTTGATGTGCATCCGAATACCAATGCTTTGTAAAGTAGTTCATGGAAATTCATGCGCATTGTATGTGTCAAAAATGCATACTATAAGTCTTGTTTTTAAAACACAAAAATAATAAGAAAACAACCACTCTTCGCTAAATTTATTCGCAACCTCCCACCCCCTAAAAAACACAATACATTTCACAAAACATGGCGCTCTGTGTTACTATTTGGTAAAGCGGAAGCTTTTACTTTGACGCTGTTCGGTTTTTTGTTTATTTTTTAATCTGTGCTATTTATAGTAACTTTGGCGATTTGCCTGCCTACAGCCAGGACTCTGCTTTCAGCAGAGCTCGGCTAAAAATTTCAATATCACTTCTCTACCAATAAGCTATTATTTAAAACTGTAATTCGAAATGTTCAGTTTATTTTCCAGGAGTATGAAATAAATTTTTTAAAAAGGCCAAGACCTCAATGCCTCTCTAAATGACATACCAGAACAGTGTCACTCATTGGGTGATGGCCATGATGCCCTTACCCTGGTTTAATGGTCTCTGAGGGGACACTGATACAGGCCTCGTGTTTGATGTGCGACTCGGCGTACTGTGAGGTCGGTCGGACGTCCATGACAATCACACTTGTGTCCTTCTCAATCAGCAGACTGTAGAGCTGTGTTGGACTTATCTTACTCTCTGCAACTGGTGCTGGCTCAGCTGAAAAATCATACATCAACAAACACACATAATCTTGGGATGTTAAAATGTGCGTAAAATTGAGTCTTCTGAATTCTTTAATAATTCATTTCTGTTCATTGAAACATTACTTTATTTTTTTCACAGTAATATAAAAAAAGATAAAATGTTATGTGCAGAACATAAAGGTTTTATCATGCAAACACAGTGAAAAAATCAAAGGCCTGAAGGGCCACAATGGCGTCGAGTTGACATTAATTTGAAGAGTAAAAACCTGAATATTATTTTTAAATTCAAAATAAACCCCTCACCTAACAAAAATGCATATATTTTTTTTTATTTGTGTTGTTTATGGTTCTCCTTCATTGATCACACATACATTTAGGTACTATAGATTAAAAAAAATCCTTTAAACAAAGTATGATCTTATATGATTGTACTTGAGATCAACTTTTCTTATTGTTTTGCTGGAGATTAATGTTTATAAAAATTGAGTCGGATGGTCAATTTTAATAAAACAGATATTTTATATGGATTTTATGCAGTCAACTTAATACGGAAAACTCAAAATGAAGTATGATTTTTTTTTCAGATATCATTCTACCGTAAAGTCGCGTGTATAACACGCACTTTTTTCAGCCAAAATTTGATCAAAAGTGGGGGGTGCGTGTTGTACATAGGACCAAAATTTTACCCCATTTTTTCAAGCTGTGATTCTTGATACCATGGGAGTAGTGACTGCCGATATAGCGTATGCAAGTTGTATGAGTGTATACTGCTGATATAGCGTGGTATGCAAGTTGTATGAGTGTATTCTATATTTACTGCGTCAGAAATACCTTATTCTTAGTTTTATTTCCATGTATTGAAATATTTATCCTTTCTCAACACTATTCCTTGCATCAAACAAGTTTTAAAATCGCCAGTGTATTCGCCATTACGTAAGCAGCCACCTGTTGACTCGGCGCGTGGTCAATGTTTGTTTAACAATTTCCGGTGTCAGAAGCATGCACCTGTCTCGTGTCGGACTTCACAAGGTGTTTTCAAGTCCATGAAGATTAGCAATAATTATTATTTTATTTAATTTGATTACTTTATTTCCAGTTATGCAGTTAAACGTTATTGCTTTACATAGACACTGCTAAAAATACATCGATCATTTGTACGACTTGATAATGACGATATACGACATATATATGTTTCTTCACAATGTTTATTTAACAACAATCAAACAGTTTAACTATAATTAATCAATTAAATCATTTCTCTTGATGTTGTTTTGGTTTATATCTGCAAACATTATTACTTTTAAGCACAAAGCTCGGTTGCCGTTCTTCTCTACATATGATGATTGATCTTCAACTTCTCCGAAGTTGTATAACTATAAGAAACTCTTACTGTACGAAGTGTCAAATGATAGGCCCCATTTGATACCACTTTTGTAAATCATACCGTTTTTTATAGTAAAATTGTAAGAACTTTGACTCTAATATCGCTTGGGCCATGTTCCGACCACGAAATTACAGTAATTGCACTTGGGTTATAAAGTTATCATTAAACATCGATAGTTATTTGGAAAAATGGCGGCCGTCGATTTTCATCGTCTGAGCTGTGTTCCAATCACAAAATTACAGAAATTACGTATGGATTTTAATATTATCATGAAACATCGATAGTTTTGGGGGAAATGGCGGCCGTTGATTTCGCCATTTTTTGGGTGCGTGTTATACATAGGACCTGCTGTTTTTTCGCCATTTTTTGGTCAACTTTGGGGGGTGCGTATTATACACGAGTGCGTATTATACACGATACTTTACGGTAATTTTGTTTTTGACCCTTCATTTAGAAAATTGGTATCAATTATACTTACTATTTAAAACAAATATAAAGACAAATACATTAGTTGACTACTTTCAAATAAATAAAAATTATGTTTTTTATCACATATTTCATTAAATTACAATTCATTACAATTTGACTCACCTAATTCTTAAAAAAATTTGAATGCTAGTTAAAAATATCTTAGAAGTTAAAATTTTTTCAGATATTTTTTCCCTATTCAAATAGAATATATTTGTATATCAAAAGTATGATTGTATTTAATTCTTTATATTGTATACTGCTGATAAACACTCTGTTTCTTATTATCAATTTGATTTAAAATTCACATGGGTCCAAATGACGCGGGCCAAAAAGAACAGGGGTAGAAATAAGAAAGCACCCATTCCTGTTGTTTACGAAGTGAAAGTAGAGGGTTTAGAATTACTTTTGGTGTAGATATATCACCGTTGTAGGAAGTTTTGTTTCTAAAAGATCAACATCTGTGCATTGTTAACATTCGATTTGGAAACAAAATAATCTGTTTTGCAGGCAGGTATGTTTCAAAAACAAATTGAGTATGTAGGCCTAACTATCGCATGTTCTTCAGTAAAAGTGTATTCATCCGCCGAAACACAGACATATTGTTTACAATAAAATATTAACATTATCAAAGACCTCAACAATTTTTGTATCTGCCAACTTGTTTTGTTGACGTACAGTTCTGCTCAAAATGGAAGTATGTCATCTTTTTTTCTTCGAACACATAAGAAAACTTTGCACTCATTTGAGTTGTTTGGCTCCTTAGAATTGGCAACTTCCGGCCGTACGATCCCTAGATGGCTTTCGAGCTTTGCTCGACGCCATAAAAACTTGGATGAGAACAAAATGTAGGAAATTTGTGTTCTACCTTTGTTTCTTTAATGTACATTAATAACTCGTCTCTACCTACCTGGACTGTCCGTACTCTTCTTCTCTTCAGACGGTTTCTCTGTCTCTGGGGTTTTGACTGGCTCCTCATTGGGTGCACTTTTTTCCTCCAAGGGAGATAACTTACTGGCCACCTCTTCTGCCTCGGCCAACTCATACCTGTCATAAGATATGGTCACTCATAGCAATATAACAATGTATGTCGCCTCCAGTATATAAATAAATTTCTTAAAGGTCTAACAACGAACTGACATTGTCTATTAAATGCAATACCATGCAACATAAGGGGTCTCTACCACAAAAGAACCCTGATCTCATGCAGTAATAATCGTAACTCAAAATCATGTACATGTTACATACTGCAAAGTACAGAAATCATCTCCTCATAAATTATAATAAATTGGACAAAATTTATCTGTCATGTCATGTGGATTGATAGTTTTTTTTAGTGCAAACCATTGTGAAGTCAACAAAAACTTTCATACAAATGTAAACTTTATTAAATAAGTTCATTTAGTCAATGAATAGCAGGTCACAAAAAGACACTGAATCCACTGATAGATGTAAAATTAATAATTTATCTTTACCTGTCTTTCAGGCTTGCAGACAACTCCTCTGCTTTGTTAATGCACTTCAGTAAATTCTTCTGTCCAATCAGGCTATCATAGTAGTCCTGTAAATCATAAATATAAACCATTCACCGATCAGCGAACCACTATTGCACTTAATATAGCACTTTTGGCGAAATGTGACAAGCCGCTAAATCATGCCATGCGTATATGTGTAAGAATAGTCACATTCAGTAATACGCTAATTCAAATCCACACCAACTTGTTCAAAAACTAATTTCCGCTAAATATCGTACACGCCAAATATAATATGTTTAGAGTATTTTCTTACATAAAACCATGTCTGGAAAAATTGAGGGAGACTGACAAAGACAGGTAAATATTCTGTAAGCCTTGATGAAGTTCCATGATTGAAGCTTTGAGACATTTATGTTCAATGTGTTCCTGTTTCAATGTAGTGCTTTACTATGCATATGTTACACAGGTATCTCTCCAAACCTCGAAATCCACTGGACCAGGGATAACCTTCGAGAGATCATGAGTTCGAGATTGCTAGAGTTCAAAATTTTCCGGGTTGACCGACAGGGTTTTTAAATTAGTCTGATAGGATGTTATAATAAGTCATTCATTCAAGTACTAATCTTTCACACATGCTTCACAATGGTACTTGTTTGTATTTTTCAGGTGAATATTCATATATTTGGATGTTTTTGAAATTGAATAAAATATACTTTCACGATAATAATGTATATTATTCTATGTAAGACGAACATCATATAACCCATTCGCTTCATGAACACAACATTTGATGTTGTAGCAAAGACAATTTAATTGTAACAAACTTTGATCATTTAAGAACACAATTTTTTAAATAAATATAATGAAATTGATGCAGCTATGCATAAGAACTGCAGTTTCATATCTTTAAAACTTACTCCAAGTTTGTGTGACATCTTCATCTCATAATTATTTCTTGTTTTCAAAATTATTCTAGGAGTGTCAATATTATTCATTTTAAACGCAGGTAACATTACCAATGTCAATCATCAACCAATTATCTCCAAGAGATCAACATTCGAGCCATCAAGAGTTACCTGCATTTATACAATCAACATAACCATGGGTTCACATTTGAAACTCAAGTAAAGACTTTTCAGGGAATCATTGTAAAGATCATAAGATGATGACCAAAGTTGTCTGACTACTACCTTTTGTTTTTTGTATTCGGGTAGTTTTCGGGCCAGAGTGACGACATTGAAGTACTTCATATACAGGATGTAGGCCCTCTCATCATCTCCTAGCGACTCGTTTAACTCTGCCTCCTTGTGAATCTTCTGGGCGGAATTAATCAGTCTGAAAAAAACATCAAGAATCTCATGATATGTCACTTCGTATACAGAGTAATACATCACGGATGACTGTGGCATAATAATTATAATGTTATTACCAGTAAAAAATCAAACTGCCGATAGTTATTTTAATGCACATAAAATCGTGGCAATGACTTGCATGGTTGCATAAGTGCATTGTGAAAGTAGGTCTGCTATCTAACCAGAACTGGTCAACTATATATAGTGTTGTCACGATGATCGATTTTTAGTCGATGATCAGTTGGAAAGGTTGTCGATTTACGACAATCGATTTGAGATTTTATAATCAATTATAATCGGATTATTACATTAATACTATAATTATCATTTTGTTTATTATTCTGTATTTTATACAATTAAAAGTTGAAAACTGTTGCAAATCCATGTGTATCTGCGTTCGGATAATGTTTTCGTCAGTCATTTTGAAATACTAATATCTTTTTAGTTACGGTAGAAGGATATTGTTTCGGATCAGCTAGACCAATGCTAAACAAAATGTACAATGAAATTTAATAACGTCAAGATCTTTAATTTTCGATATAAATAAAAACAATTGTCAATCATTATTTTGATATAGAAACTCGTTTTATTTATTATGGAATTATGCTGACACAGTTTCACGTTTTAAAAACGAAATGGCCGAAGTTGAAAACACACATGTGCCAAAACTCTACGATCTTCGAGGCACAAAAATAAAACACTTTGGATTCTATAAGAAAACACAAGCATTGGGGCAACCAGCCTCTAATAATTTTTAATAAGTAAATGTAAATACTGTGTTTATTCGATTTTTATTGAAAGAAGTTATTAAAACCGAATTGTCTCATGAATGCCTTATTAGATTTAGTACAGGAAGAAAACAAAATGAAAGCATGTCAACCCATCAGAAGCATATTGGTGGATCTTGCAATTTTCCCAGCTTGTAATAGTTAACTTTATCCATGAAATTAACTTTTTTGAAGCATTAAAAGTAAAGTATTAGAAAAAATCATCAATTATTGTGGAAAATACATAGTCTAGAAATAGATAGTAATAATACATGACGCGAATAGGCACTTAGCATACTTGTACACATTAAATTTAGCTGTTCGGTTGGTATTATTATAGTACGGTTAATATCACAATTTTTCCTGACAAAATAATTATTATATTAAGCGGGGTCCACTTGAATATCTTAAAAATAAACAATACTTTAAAATTTAGTGACCCATTTTAATGAATTTAATACAAATTATTACCGATTCGATTATTGGCCGATCATCAGTTGGTTATAGTTAATCGATTATACCGATTAATCGATTATGATTTTCAACCGATTTGACAACACTAACTATATACAACAAGTAATTTTATTGAACAGTATAGAGTCATAATTAATCACTAGATAACACATACATTTTAGGATTGTTTGTCATTTTGGCTGGTAGGGCAGCTAAATCATTGAGAGCCTTCAATGATTTGGCTAGATACAAATCTTTCTTCATTACTGGCATGGCGAGTTATCTGAAACATAGGATCGACGATTTATAACCACACGTCATAAACCAATCAACATTTCATCAGAATAATTATTTCTAATTTGATTTTTAAATTGACAAAAAGTAAATAAACCTGTGTTATGCATTATTTCAACACAATTTTTACCTACTTCCTGTACTTCTTTTATCCGACTTAGTACCGATTTTATCAATGTCCTTTAAACTAAGTCTGACACATGTAATCAGGAAATTATATGTGTGGACCACGTTACCCATATGTTTGTAGAAATGTCATTTTCTCTTCGATTTGCCATTATTTACATTTTTTTCTTCGTCCATTTTATTTTGTTTGTCATTCGGCACACCTCGGCTGTTGATGTAGGTTAGCGAATCGGCCGAGGCTTACCGAATGTTGGTTTCCGATCCCGATCGAGTATCGAGAGCTTGTTATGATTTTAAATTTGTGTTTTTGAGCTTCATACATAAATACGCAGGGAATTTTTCCCGATTTCAAGTTACTTTGATCCTTTTTAACATTCCCCCATGAATAAGAAAAAAAATTAAAAAGGATACATAAGTATCGTAAATTGTGTGAATTTTTTTTCATTGGTTCCCAAATGACTTTGAATGTGAATTTTCACGGTGCACCGATTCCTATCGGGACGGGGTATTCTGAACGCTTTTTTTTTTACGAAGCACTTTAACTAGAATGAATGAGTGTCATGAAAGAGTATTATATATTTATTTAGTAAATATTAATTGATTATAAAGTCAGTTTTTTATTCTTATTCAAAGGAGTAACCTGATTTTCTAATCAGGTTACATAGTGTTTTTATGATGATCAAATATTTGGTCTATTGTTCAAAATGAGCAATGTTAATGTATTTAATTCAATAGTATTTTTAGTATTCTGTTAAATGAATTACAGATATACATATAAGCATGATAAACTTGCATATGATGAAATAGATCCATGAAAGGAAAGCTTATTCCCATAGAATGGTGAGATAATTTCTAATAAACAATGTGTCTATTATATTTTAAATTCCAACTTATTTTTATAATTATTATGGGAGAAGTGTGTCATGTTTATGTGCAATAGGGTTTATAAATGACAAAATTATTTATTATAATTTGTAACATTTGTACTTTATTATGTTTCAGTCTTTTCATTTTGGCAATTATTAAAATTTGTAATTGAAAAATAATGATTAGTTTACTCTAAACTACGGAAAGTCGCATTCACATATTTTAGAAATTTCATCTTGACGTCTCCCTTCCCTGAATCTTGGTATCAATGTCAGTAGTATGAATAGGGACATTATACCCCACTTTTTGAGGTGCAAATTTGAGGTGCAGAGTGTAGACCAGGAAGGTAATTAGGGAGAGCGTAGCAGGAAGTTGATAAGTAGTATTAATGCGAGGATTAGAATGATGAACAACGTTTCTTCGTTATTTATTTGATTTCATTTGATTTATGAAAATATGAATTGTTGAAGTAGACATTTTTTAAAGAAAAAAAACCGTTCCAACGGAATACAACAGATGACTTTATTTAATTAAACCTTGAAATATCAATTGTATTGAGTATATTACACAATCGTGACTCTCGGTGAAATACTCTTGTAACAGCTTGATCACACTTGTTCTCATGTAAACAATAATACTAATTATATATTAAAACTATTAAGAGTAATATGGTGTATTAAAAAAGAGAAACAAATCTGATTTTTTAATAAAAATGATTTTATTCAAATATAGCGACATATTAAAATCGAATCCACGTTGTTTGAAGTCTGTAACGAGATTTTGCTTTAATGTTTTTATTTTCAATTGTTTTTTTTCTTTTTGAACACTGGCTTTTCTGTGATAAGCGATTCCTCGGATTCCTTCGTAGATAGATTGGTTGATGTTGTTTCAGGCTTTATCAAGTCCTCGGATTCGGTCTGAGTTGACATGTCAAGGTTCTGTGATTCCTCCGGGTGCGGTAGGGCTATCATGTTTTCAGATACATTTTCTGCCACGACTCTCTCCGCGTCTGCTTCGGAATTCGTGCGATGTGTCTCCTGGAGTGTCATGAGACGGCTGTACTTCTCGTAAGGTATCAACACAGATTTCTGCATCACGTCCACCATTTTTTCAGGAAAGGTTTTACGATTTTTAACAAGAGCGTAGCAGGAAGTTGATAAGTAGTATTAATGCGAGGATTAGAATGATGAACAACGTTTCTTCGTTATTTATTTGATTTCATTTGATTTATGAAGATATCCAACACAATTAGCACACTGTGGTTAATTATATTCATTGGTGATAAAATAAAATTTGATTTTGATAAAGATGAAAAAGTGTGTAAGATTTTTAAATGAAGTGATAATAATTAACATTCCTTACGAGGATCGTAGAGGAGAGTGGATGATGTTAGCTGTAGACAGATGTTGGTTTAAGACACGAATCGAAAGAGTTTTCCCAATGATTGATTTAGTGCCCAAGAAACATTTAAAACTTAGTTCTTGGTTAATGAATAGAAAAAATAATAATTCAACCCAATTGTTTTTGGATTAATAATACACCATCGTTTAAGAAAATTATACAAACATGAAAAAGACTGTGAGATTTAAAGGTGATGATACAATAATTGACATTCCTTACGAGGATCGTAGGGGAGAATGGATGTTAATGGCTGTGGACAGATGTCGTTTTCGGAGACGGATTAATTGTTAATCACAAATCCTCGAACCAATACTTGGAAAACAGCTTAGTTTCATATAAATTAAGATATTCGAGTAATGTTTAATGATGAAACAATAGTAAAGCTATGTAAAAAAAAAAATCCGGCGTTTAAAAAAACCAGAAAAAAACCCCAAAAAACCCCCCAAAACTCAGAATAGACCCACGTTTTCTATTAAAGATACATTTAAAATATGTGTTGGATTAAAATTATTGGAAAGATGTGTATCAATGCAATAAACATAAATCGGAAATGTTTAACTTTTCATGACTCTGTATAGTTGTATCTTATTATTTCACATCCTTGTTAGAATAAAATCAAATGTAATTATTATAGTAAACAAATTTCCGTTTGACGTGGTATTATTTTATAAGATGAAATCATTTAAATGTTATAAACCAATCAGACAAATATTCGGAAATGACAGTGTTTCCGATTTAAACTCTGTTTAGGTATAGGTACATTCATTTAGTTAAATAAACAACATGTCTACTACCCAGTGCAGTCTAGAATTAGGAAACGAGCGAAACATTCAAGCATGTACATTGGACAATGGTGAACGTAGAGTCGACATACGGGAATGGAAATCAACGGAAAATCGACAGTTTCCAACTAAGAAAGGCATCAGTTTAAACTTGCAGCTTTTTAAAACCCTGACGCTCTCCATTGATTTGATCGACACAGCCTTAGCCAAGAAAGAAGATCTGAACTATCATATCGGTGCTAATATATTCTTAACAGTCAAAGGGGACAGTCCTTGTGTTAACATAAGAAAATATTGGAAACCGGAGAATGAAGAAAACCTCGTACCCACCAAGAAGGGGATTTGTCTCCGCCCTCTCGAATACTTAAATCTTAAATCACATCTGAGTAGCATTGAAAAAGCCGTTCCAGAACTGGAAACCATTGAACCCTGTTTTCTACAGGACGACCATCAAAACCAACTAGGGATGCTTCGATGTGCAATGTGTAATCCCTTAGAATACCAGAACTGGTGAAACGATTACAAACGAAATGTGTGGAGACATTTTCAATGTTTAAAAAAAAACCCTGTATAAATTGTTTATATCAATCACACTTTGTATAACTCTCTTATTTTAACTTTGTTTATAAATTCGTATTAACTGTATGTATTCAAATAAATATATACATGTATCGATCATTAAAATCTTGTTATAAATCATTGTTTGAACGAAAGGTTGTGTATCAAGCAAGTTTTTTTATACAAACTAGTATGATGTCTTCTACAAAGTGTCATTTAAAACTATTATTTTCAACGCATAAATGTACATACAAATGTACATATAACAAATCAATGAATATATTCAACAATAAATGGTTTATGAAACGGCGAGGCAACGACGATAGATCACGGAAGTGTATTATACCAAGATAGCAAGTTCAGGAAGTCCAAATCGGATATGAATAGATCAATAATACGAAAGTTTTAATCCTTTTAACAACTTAATCCATTCATCAATACACAAATATTAAAATATTTTGACAACAGATATTATTTTATAAGGGTCATTTCTCCTCGCGACGGATGTCGTATAATTAATAGTGCAATATATGGGTTCGTAAGAACAGGTTTCATAAAATTATTGTATCCATCTGAATTCCTAGAATATGTATGAATTGTAATAAAGTCGAGGGAAAATAGATTTGGTATTACAATAGATTTGAATTGAAATCCGAGGAGTCAAATTTTAGATTTTTTTCTTTGTAAATGAATACAAAACAAAGATTCCGGCCAATTGTTTTGGATTAATAAAACACCATCGTTCGATCAAAAACTGGTCTGTTGTGTACCAGGAAGGTATTTAGCTTAGTTATTAATTTGATTTCATTTGATTTAAGAAAATATGAATTGATGAAATAGACATTTTTTTAAAAGAAAAAACCGTTCCAGCGGAATACAACAGATTTAATTAGACGTTGAAATATCAATTGTATTGAGTATATTAGACAATCGTGACTCTTTGTGAAATACTCCTGTAACAACTTGACACTTGTTCTAATGTAAACAATAATACTAATTATATATTAAAACTATTAAGCGTAATATGGTGTATTTAAAAAAAGAAACAAATCTGATTTATTAATAAAAAGTGATTTTATTCTAATATATACACATATTAAAATCGAATCCACGTTGTTTGAAGTCTGTATCGAGATTTTGCTTTAATGATTTTATTTTCAATTGTTTTTTTCTTTTTGAACACTGGTTTTTCTGTGATAAGCGATTCCTCGGATTCCTTCGTAGATAAATTGGTTGATGTTGTTTCATCCTTTCTCGAGTCCTCGGATTCGGTCTGAGTTGACATGTCAATGCTCTGTGATTTCTCCGGGTGTGGTAGGGCTATCATGTTTTCAGGTACATTTTCTGCCAAGACTCCCTCCGCGTCTGATTAACAGATAGGATCGTGACGTAGCAAGCAGGAAGTCATCACGACTTCCCCGGATTAAATCATTTGAAGAAGTTTTTCCGGAAAAACTAATGATTTAGTCTATATATGCTTCTATTAAAATCGTGAACGAATAATTTAGTTATATGTGTTGATAGATTTGTTTCATATATAGGTGTATGTATTCAGATGGGATTTTATTTATAAAACATAAATTGAAGAAAATTTTGATTGATAACAAAGAATCTTTTCTTACTGTATAACGAATAATTATACCGATGTGTGTACTCAGATGACATGTCATTCATAAAACTTACATTTGATCTCGATGTCGATAAAAAAATGTGTGAAATATTTTTAAATGAGGTGGTAATAATTAGCATTCCGTACGAGGACCGGAAGAGAGATTGGATGATGTTGACTGTAGACAGTTGTCGGTTTAAGATACGAATCGAGAGAGTATCCCCAATGATTGATTTAGTCCTCAAGAAACATTTAAAACTTATATCGGGTAATATCAATGAAAATCGATGTACTCAGACCCGAAAGCGATTATATTCGTAAACAAAATATTGTACAAGTCAGCTCACACAAAGCTGAAATAGAAAAGTCATTCCTGAGCTCGAATCGCTTCAATGTCGTACTTGTAAACCATTAGAATATGTCAACTGATGAGAAGACACAGTGCGAGCAAAAAGACTCTCTTTTAAAGAGTCTCTTTACATTGATAATTATTACAATTATTATCTTATGTATTATTTACAGTAAAACCATTGTCGATATGTTGTTCATCACTTGTGTATGCGTGTATGGTTCGGAAGACATGCACGATTTTGAAGTCGACACTCACAAATGACAATGCTTTAAACAAAATGAACATTGCTTGTGAGTGAAATATATGGAAACTTTCTAATATTCATAGATGTAATAATCATGTAAAATAAAACAATTAGAAATCTTCATATTTGTTGTTATTTAATCATATGATTCAGCTAGGATATACATATATATTCCTCGATAAATAAGACTTGATTTATTTTGCTCGAATAATGAGACTGACAAATGTCATGTACCTTGGAGAAATAAATTGTGTTATCAATCTCAGACAACTTGCAACACAGTAATTTACTTATTGGTAATTTTTCCAGCAAAAGTTTAAGATGGAAATATAGCTTAGTTGTTTGGTTAGTTTTGAATAGGGGACCTAATTGGAAGGGTGTAAATATACGTATGTTTTATATTGAAATCCAACTTGTCAGTAGACTAGATACCTGATAATAAAAATTCATTGTTTTTAAAGAAATGTTAATTAAATTATCACGGAACGTTATTTTCACAATTGCAAAGAAATCGACGAGTTTTGAATAACTTAGTCGTTTTTATACAAGCCAAAGTATTAACCTTGTAATCGACTGAAAATTGTGACTACTATTTTTAAAGATTACATTCACATACATGTAACAGTTTTATAATGACTTTTAGTCATTTAGTCTATAATTGCTTTATTTAAATACGGATTTAGTACATCCATCTATTTTAATTGTAATATTATTTGAATTACAAAATACCTTTTAGGACATGAATATGACTTTTAGCGATTTTTTTTTGTTAATTTTTAAAATTATTTTAATCCTAAACATAGTATTGATTTAGTAATACTGAACAGATAAAGTGACAGCATGAAAAAAAAAATCTATTTGTGATCTATTATTTCAAAGCCCACAATCATATTATTTTGGAATCTTATTGTTATTTATCATTTTTAAAATCGAAAGCCTTTGGATATGATATATCATATTTACGTGTAAATGATTAATAGAATATTATTGAAAGTGAAAATGGTGTTACAAGATGATTGCATGCATTCAATTTTATCACAATGAATTGGGTTAACCACAAATGAATCATTTGCAGACTTGAAACAAACAATTTTAAGCCTTCATTATTTTTGCGTTGATTTTTAGAGTTGAGGTAGAACGCTAAAATAATACTTAATTTGCTTTGCAAAATGTAATATTTTACAGTGTTTAAATCTACTTCTTAAAGTATAATATAAATCGTATGATGTTTATAAAGTGATTTAAAAAATGATCCGTCCAACTTTTAATGCTTTGTAACATGTAGGTTCGACTCTTCCTTGACTGTTTATCTTTGCCTCTCGGGTAACTAAAACACATAAATATATGAAACTAATTCATAAAGGATGGTAGCATACTTGGGGGAAGATATCAGTGAGTGGAATTCATTGCATTTTATTACGGTTAGCAGATAATATAACTTTTAGTTCTTTAATACTTTACTTCATCATGTTCATAAAATAAAGTATTTATACCTGTCTGCCTTTTCCGCATAAACAATATAGCACACTTTCAAGAGTAGAATAGATCATTAATTACAATAAATAATAAATATAATAATAAATAAATCTCGGGAGTTCGTCAGCACACACAACTTTAACCTGATATTTCTTATATATAGATACATGCTTGAAACGTCATGGAAAGTGCTTAGTAAACATGAGCTTCAACTTATACATACAAAAGGAATAGAAAGTGCTAATAATTATTGTACATCCTTCTACCGGAACTCTTTATAATGTCAACTTTATTAAAGTCTTTATAATATTTATAATTGTGAGTTACCAACAAGAGCAACTACTTCGCATCGCTGTGCTCACTTTTAAAATAACATCATATTAACCAATTTTAGATTTGTTTTGACTTTAAAAGTCTTCAAGTTGTTGAAAGAATAGGACAAAAGGCTGCATATAATTTTTCATGCTTTTAAACTGTTCGTGATTGTGTAAAGGATCTGGACTTTATTTTATATTAACAAAGAGTAAGGAATCAAAATGGTTAATAAGTGAGACAATGTTCAAATTATATATGTGCTGGGTTTTATTTTGGTTAACCAATGTGAACAACTGTTCATCCTTTAGAAGAGTCTCATTAAAGACAATTAAAAAAAAATGAGTTAGATTTACATATAATAAACATTTTGAAATTTAAAAAAAAAAAAACCTCACATTATTGTTTGTAACCGGGAAAGAAAACATAATTCAGGCTGGATTTTTTTTCATTACCGTATAATTATTTCAAACCACAATTTTTTTTTCAATATTCTGTTTTGAAAGACTTATGTATTTTCAATAAAATCAATTATAAAATTTAAGACAAGTCCTTAATTATTTAGTCTACAACGCGGAAAATGATTTTGTTGCTGTGACATCTGCAGAATCAAGTTTACAAAATCCCAGTGAGTTCTTAATCTCGGCAAAATTGGCTTTGGTCTCGTTCAAGGCGTAAAATATATTGATGTCCTGCTCTCTCATATACTGTTGAAGGTACCGATTGTAAAATTCTGATCCCTTGTCGGTACGGATGGCTTGGGTCGTCTCGGGCCACTCAGTATGTCTTGGAATGCCTCGATGACAGATTTAGTCTTTCTGTCTTTTAAGGGTCGAACCCACATGAAACGTGAGAACATGTCTACGATCACTAACAGGAATTTTTGATTCCATTGTTGTTCTCAGACAAGTTCTGAACATCGGCGAGATCTGCTTCCCATTGGTAGTCGATACCTTGAACTACCACACGTCTACGTTTGAACCCTCGACGCTTCACTTTCTTTTGCAATGAGTAAGCGTCTTGGTTTTGTAAAAACTTTTTTTGATTTTTCCAAGACCAATGTCATACTTTCCCTCACGTTTCACCACCTGGTATAACTTGGAGGGTCCGGCAAAGGAACCTGGATGTCGAGGATCATACCAGATTTTCTTCAGGTACTCCTCCATGATCTGATCACTCGGGCAGTTTAAATTGAAATTACTACTTTTTTTATCCTCATGAACTATTATACCTCTGTGTTTTACTATTCTCAAGACAAGAAAAAAAAATAAAATCAACAAAAATCAAGTTTTTTTTCTGAACAGGTTTATTATATTCAAACATGCATGACTGATATTAAAAGGAAAAAAAAAACCAACAACCCACAATTCTAAACATTGTCCCTGTCTCACTACTGCGGTCGATCTTGTCCATACGACTCGGAGCACATTCCCAGTTTCCTAGATAGGTGGGTTCGGATTCTCAACAGAAACAAAACACAAATGTAGGAGTTTTGCTCGAAAGTTTGTAAGAATAATGTTACAAAATATTTAACTCAATAGTCTTTTCCGTCTGACACCATGTTAGCATAAACACAATTCTTTGACCAACGGAGATGTTCTTTGTAGGAATCATCGAAGGGTTCCCAGTCCTTGAGAGACAATCCACACGAAAAACAGGTGACTGTCTCCAATTTCGGTGTAGATGAAACCAGCTCTGGCCAAGTCCTTCTTGTTGGGACCTTTGAGGAACTTTGGCCAATCTCTAAAGCTGGCATAACGTTCGGCAAAATTGGCATACT
Source organism: Magallana ariakensis (assembly GCA_020458035.1). Lineage (NCBI taxonomy): Eukaryota > Metazoa > Mollusca > Bivalvia > Ostreida > Ostreidae > Magallana > Magallana ariakensis. The sequence goes on along the minus strand of CM035811.1, from coordinate 40,920,696 downwards.
TTGGGTGTTTCCATTCGTTCCCGTTTAGTAGGAAAGGTGAAGATATGTTCTGGACTGACCTTCCTGCATTCATGAATTCGCCTGAGGTTCCCCGTGTGCCTGTTGACAAGACAAAATTTGCAGCGGGAGCCAATCTAGAAGGCACAGGTTCCGACGTAGTAGGCTTGGAAAACACTGCAGAATCTGTCTCCAAGCAATGGGGTCTGCAATCTAATTTGGAATTCCATGCTTTCGTGAAGACAGTCTCGGAAATAAATCAGAAATAGGGTTCATCGTATTTTATATAGCACTCATCACGTGATTGTAATGTTTGATGACCTAGTCAAGGAAATATTTGTGATGTCATGAGATTTTCCATGACATCACAGATGTTTTTATTGTCACAATGGTGATACAATCTGCTGATATCATGCTCTCCTTCACTGATTTTGTTAATGCAATGAATGTCTCTTTATTGTCATTCTTGTGACGAAATGAAAATTTTCCATAATTTTTCCATGACGTATCAAGCATGTATATATATATATAATAAATATCAGGTTAAAGTCGTGTGTGCTGACGAACTCCCGAGATTTTTTAAAAAGAATAAATGTAGTTTCTGGGTCGTCAATACAGACAGGTGTGGAGGAAGGGGAATACATTGGGTTACCTTTTATTTCCCGGAGACAGGACCTGCAGAGTTTTTCGATTCCCTTGGAAAGCCTCCAGAATATTATCACAACAGATTCAAATACATTTTCACAATAAATAGTCCGAGATATAAATATGTTTGTTCTACACTCCAATCGGAGACTTCTAGCGTGTGTGGACATCACTGTATCTATTACGTCTTACAACGAATAAAGATACGTTCTATGAATAATATAGTTCTTGACTTAAATGTTTTGAATTTGCATGCGAATGACCAGCTGGTCTCTGATTTTGTCAGAACTTTGAAGAAATAAATGCAAAACCTTGTGTAATTTTTTGTTTTATTGTTTCTATTCCTAGGTTCTTAATATAACTTTTCAGAGTCATTGTTATCAGATAAGCTTGTAATAAAATAGTATGTCAAAACCATAATATGAGAAAAGTTTAACTCAGAAAAAAAAAAAATTAAAATTTATGTTGAATTTTTTTTGGTAAAAAGGAACTCTCTTTCTACCTATCTAATTGTATAAAAAAATTAAACAAAGATAATTTTTTTATTTATACAATTAGATAGGTAGAAAGAGAGTTCCTTGAACGAGACCAAAGCCAATTTTGCCGAGATTAAGAACTCACTGGGATTTTGTAAACTTGATTCTGCAGATGTCACAGCAACAAAATCATTTTCCGCGTTGTAGACTAAATAATTAAGGACTTGTCTTAAATTTTATAATTGATTTTATTGAAAATACATAAGTCTTTCAAAACAGAATATTGAAAAAAAAATTGTGGTTTGAAATAATTATACGGTAATGAAAAAAAATCCAGCCTGAATTATGTTTTCTTTCCCGGTTACAAACAATAATGTGAGGTTTTTTTTTTTTTAAATTTCAAAATGTTTATTATATGTAAATCTAACTCATTTTTTTTTAATTGTCTTTAATGAGACTCTTCTAAAGGATGAACAGTTGTTCACATTGGTTAACCAAAATAAAACCCAGCACATATATAATTTGAACATTGTCTCACTTATTAACCATTTTGATTCCTTACTCTTTGTTAATATAAAATAAAGTCCAGATCCTTTACACAATCACGAACAGTTTAAAAGCATGAAAAATTATATGCAGCCTTTTGTCCTATTCTTTCAACAACTTGAAGACTTTTAAAGTCAAAACAAATCTAAAATTGGTTAATATGATGTTATTTTAAAAGTGAGCACAGCGATGCGAAGTAGTTGCTCTTGTTGGTAACTCACAATTATAAATATTATAAAGACTTTAATAAAGTTGACATTATAAAGAGTTCCGGTAGAAGGATGTACAATAATTATTAGCACTTTCTATTCCTTTTGTATGTATAAGTTGAAGCTCATGTTTACTAAGCACTTTCCATGACGTTTCAAGCATGTATCTATATATAAGAAATATCAGGTTAAAGTTGTGTGTGCTGACGAACTCCCGAGATTTATTTATTATTATATTTATTATTTATTGTAATTAATGATCTATTCTACTCTTGAAAGTGTGCTATATTGTTTATGCGGAAAAGGCAGACAGGTATAAATACTTTATTTTATGAACATGATGAAGTAAAGTATTAAAGAACTAAAAGTTATATTATCTGCTAACCGTAATAAAATGCAATGAATTCCACTCACTGATATCTTCCCCCAAGTATGCTACCATCCTTTATGAATTAGTTTCATATATTTATGTGTTTTAGTTACCCGAGAGGCAAAGATAAACAGTCAAGGAAGAGTCGAACCTACATGTTACAAAGCATTAAAAGTTGGACGGATCATTTTTTAAATCACTTTATAAACATCATACGATTTATATTATACTTTAAGAAGTAGATTTAAACACTGTAAAATATTACATTTTGCAAAGCAAATTAAGTATTATTTTAGCGTTCTACCTCAACTCTAAAAATCAACGCAAAAATAATGAAGGCTTAAAATTGTTTGTTTCAAGTCTGCAAATGATTCATTTGTGGTTAACCCAATTCATTGTGATAAAATTGAATGCATGCAATCATCTTGTAACACCATTTTCACTTTCAATAATATTCTATTAATCATTTACACGTAAATATGATATATCATATCCAAAGGCTTTCGATTTTAAAAATGATAAATAACAATAAGATTCCAAAATAATATGATTGTGGGCTTTGAAATAATAGATCACAAATAGATTTTTTTTTTCATGCTGTCACTTTATCTGTTCAGTATTACTAAATCAATACTATGTTTAGGATTAAAATAATTTTAAAAATTAACAAAAAAAAATCGCTAAAAGTCATATTCATGTCCTAAAAGGTATTTTGTAATTCAAATAATATTACAATTAAAATAGATGGATGTACTAAATCCGTATTTAAATAAAGCAATTATAGACTAAATGACTAAAAGTCATTATAAAACTGTTACATGTATGTGAATGTAATCTTTAAAAATAGTAGTCACAATTTTCAGTCGATTACAAGGTTAATACTTTGGCTTGTATAAAAACGACTAAGTTATTCAAAACTCGTCGATTTCTTTGCAATTGTGAAAATAACGTTCCGTGATAATTTAATTAACATTTCTTTAAAAACAATGAATTTTTATTATCAGGTATCTAGTCTACTGACAAGTTGGATTTCAATATAAAACATACGTATATTTACACCCTTCCAATTAGGTCCCCTATTCAAAACTAACCAAACAACTAAGCTATATTTCCATCTTAAACTTTTGCTGGAAAAATTACCAATAAGTAAATTACTGTGTTGCAAGTTGTCTGAGATTGATAACACAATTTATTTCTCCAAGGTACATGACATTTGTCAGTCTCATTATTCGAGCAAAATAAATCAAGTCTTATTTATCGAGGAATATATATGTATATCCTAGCTGAATCATATGATTAAATAACAACAAATATGAAGATTTCTAATTGTTTTATTTTACATGATTATTACATCTATGAATATTAGAAAGTTTCCATATATTTCACTCACAAGCAATGTTCATTTTGTTTAAAGCATTGTCATTTGTGAGTGTCGACTTCAAAATCGTGCATGTCTTCCGAACCATACACGCATACACAAGTGATGAACAACATATCGACAATGGTTTTACTGTAAATAATACATAAGATAATAATTGTAATAATTATCAATGTAAAGAGACTCTTTAAAAGAGAGTCTTTTTGCTCGCACTGTGTCTTCTCATCAGTTGACATATTCTAATGGTTTACAAGTACGACATTGAAGCGATTCGAGCTCAGGAATGACTTTTCTATTTCAGCTTTGTGTGAGCTGACTTGTACAATATTTTGTTTACGAATATAATCGCTTTCGGGTCTGAGTACATCGATTTTCATTGATATTACCCGATATAAGTTTTAAATGTTTCTTGAGGACTAAATCAATCATTGGGGATACTCTCTCGATTCGTATCTTAAACCGACAACTGTCTACAGTCAACATCATCCAATCTCTCTTCCGGTCCTCGTACGGAATGCTAATTATTACCACCTCATTTAAAAATATTTCACACATTTTTTTATCGACATCGAGATCAAATGTAAGTTTTATGAATGACATGTCATCTGAGTACACACATCGGTATAATTATTCGTTATACAGTAAGAAAAGATTCTTTGTTATCAATCAAAATTTTCTTCAATTTATGTTTTATAAATAAAATCCCATCTGAATACATACACCTATATATGAAACAAATCTATCAACACATATAACTAAATTATTCGTTCACGATTTTAATAGAAGCATATATAGACTAAATCATTAGTTTTTCCGGAAAAACTTCTTCAAATGATTTAATCCGGGGAAGTCGTGATGACTTCCTGCTTGCTACGTCACGATCCTATCTGTTAATCAGACGCGGAGGGAGTCTTGGCAGAAAATGTACCTGAAAACATGATAGCCCTACCACACCCGGAGAAATCACAGAGCATTGACATGTCAACTCAGACCGAATCCGAGGACTCGAGAAAGGATGAAACAACATCAACCAATTTATCTACGAAGGAATCCGAGGAATCGCTTATCACAGAAAAACCAGTGTTCAAAAAGAAAAAAACAATTGAAAATAAAATCATTAAAGCAAAATCTCGATACAGACTTCAAACAACGTGGATTCGATTTTAATATGTGTATATATTAGAATAAAATCACTTTTTATTAATAAATCAGATTTGTTTCTTTTTTTAAATACACCATATTACGCTTAATAGTTTTAATATATAATTAGTATTATTGTTTACATTAGAACAAGTGTCAAGTTGTTACAGGAGTATTTCACAAAGAGTCACGATTGTCTAATATACTCAATACAATTGATATTTCAACGTCTAATTAAATCTGTTGTATTCCGCTGGAACGGTTTTTTCTTTTAAAAAAATGTCTATTTCATCAATTCATATTTTCTTAAATCAAATGAAATCAAATTAATAACTAAGCTAAATACCTTCCTGGTACACAACAGACCAGTTTTTGATCGAACGATGGTGTTTTATTAATCCAAAACAATTGGCCGGAATCTTTGTTTTGTATTCATTTACAAAGAAAAAAATCTAAAATTTGACTCCTCGGATTTCAATTCAAATCTATTGTAATACCAAATCTATTTTCCCTCGACTTTATTACAATTCATACATATTCTAGGAATTCAGATGGATACAATAATTTTATGAAACCTGTTCTTACGAACCCATATATTGCACTATTAATTATACGACATCCGTCGCGAGGAGAAATGACCCTTATAAAATAATATCTGTTGTCAAAATATTTTAATATTTGTGTATTGATGAATGGATTAAGTTGTTAAAAGGATTAAAACTTTCGTATTATTGATCTATTCATATCCGATTTGGACTTCCTGAACTTGCTATCTTGGTATAATACACTTCCGTGATCTATCGTCGTTGCCTCGCCGTTTCATAAACCATTTATTGTTGAATATATTCATTGATTTGTTATATGTACATTTGTATGTACATTTATGCGTTGAAAATAATAGTTTTAAATGACACTTTGTAGAAGACATCATACTAGTTTGTATAAAAAAACTTGCTTGATACACAACCTTTCGTTCAAACAATGATTTATAACAAGATTTTAATGATCGATACATGTATATATTTATTTGAATACATACAGTTAATACGAATTTATAAACAAAGTTAAAATAAGAGAGTTATACAAAGTGTGATTGATATAAACAATTTATACAGGGTTTTTTTTTAAACATTGAAAATGTCTCCACACATTTCGTTTGTAATCGTTTCACCAGTTCTGGTATTCTAAGGGATTACACATTGCACATCGAAGCATCCCTAGTTGGTTTTGATGGTCGTCCTGTAGAAAACAGGGTTCAATGGTTTCCAGTTCTGGAACGGCTTTTTCAATGCTACTCAGATGTGATTTAAGATTTAAGTATTCGAGAGGGCGGAGACAAATCCCCTTCTTGGTGGGTACGAGGTTTTCTTCATTCTCCGGTTTCCAATATTTTCTTATGTTAACACAAGGACTGTCCCCTTTGACTGTTAAGAATATATTAGCACCGATATGATAGTTCAGATCTTCTTTCTTGGCTAAGGCTGTGTCGATCAAATCAATGGAGAGCGTCAGGGTTTTAAAAAGCTGCAAGTTTAAACTGATGCCTTTCTTAGTTGGAAACTGTCGATTTTCCGTTGATTTCCATTCCCGTATGTCGACTCTACGTTCACCATTGTCCAATGTACATGCTTGAATGTTTCGCTCGTTTCCTAATTCTAGACTGCACTGGGTAGTAGACATGTTGTTTATTTAACTAAATGAATGTACCTATACCTAAACAGAGTTTAAATCGGAAACACTGTCATTTCCGAATATTTGTCTGATTGGTTTATAACATTTAAATGATTTCATCTTATAAAATAATACCACGTCAAACGGAAATTTGTTTACTATAATAATTACATTTGATTTTATTCTAACAAGGATGTGAAATAATAAGATACAACTATACAGAGTCATGAAAAGTTAAACATTTCCGATTTATGTTTATTGCATTGATACACATCTTTCCAATAATTTTAATCCAACACATATTTTAAATGTATCTTTAATAGAAAACGTGGGTCTATTCTGAGTTTTGGGGGGTTTTTTGGGGTTTTTTTCTGGTTTTTTTAAACGCCGGATTTTTTTTTTTACATAGCTTTACTATTGTTTCATCATTAAACATTACTCGAATATCTTAATTTATATGAAACTAAGCTGTTTTCTAAGTATTGGTTCGAGGATTTGTGATTAACAATTAATCCGTCTCCGAAAACGACATCTGTCCACAGCCATTAACATCCATTCTCCCCTACGATCCTCGTAAGGAATGTCAATTATTGTATCATCACCTTTAAATCTCACAGTCTTTTTCATGTTTGTATAATTTTCTTAAACGATGGTGTATTATTAATCCAAAAACAATTGGGTTGAATTATTATTTTTTCTATTCATTAACCAAGAACTAAGTTTTAAATGTTTCTTGGGCACTAAATCAATCATTGGGAAAACTCTTTCGATTCGTGTCTTAAACCAACATCTGTCTACAGCTAACATCATCCACTCTCCTCTACGATCCTCGTAAGGAATGTTAATTATTATCACTTCATTTAAAAATCTTACACACTTTTTCATCTTATCAAAATCAAATTTTATTTTATCACCAATGAATATAATTAACCACAGTGTGCTAATTGTGTTGGATATCTTCATAAATCAAATGAAATCAAATAAATAACGAAGAAACGTTGTTCATCATTCTAATCCTCGCATTAATACTACTTATCAACTTCCTGCTACGCTCTTGTTAAAAATCGTAAAACCTTTCCTGAAAAAATGGTGGACGTGATGCAGAAATCTGTGTTGATACCTTACGAGAAGTACAGCCGTCTCATGACACTCCAGGAGACACATCGCACGAATTCCGAAGCAGACGCGGAGAGAGTCGTGGCAGAAAATGTATCTGAAAACATGATAGCCCTACCGCACCCGGAGGAATCACAGAACCTTGACATGTCAACTCAGACCGAATCCGAGGACTTGATAAAGCCTGAAACAACATCAACCAATCTATCTACGAAGGAATCCGAGGAATCGCTTATCACAGAAAAGCCAGTGTTCAAAAAGAAAAAAAACAATTGAAAATAAAAACATTAAAGCAAAATCTCGTTACAGACTTCAAACAACGTGGATTCGATTTTAATATGTCGCTATATTTGAATAAAATCATTTTTATTAAAAAATCAGATTTGTTTCTCTTTTTTAATACACCATATTACTCTTAATAGTTTTAATATATAATTAGTATTATTGTTTACATGAGAACAAGTGTGATCAAGCTGTTACAAGAGTATTTCACCGAGAGTCACGATTGTGTAATATACTCAATACAATTGATATTTCAAGGTTTAATTAAATAAAGTCATCTGTTGTATTCCGTTGGAACGGTTTTTTTTCTTTAAAAAATGTCTACTTCAACAATTCATATTTTCATAAATCAAATGAAATCAAATAAATAACGAAGAAACGTTGTTCATCATTCTAATCCTCGCATTAATACTACTTATCAACTTCCTGCTACGCTCTCCCTAATTACCTTCCTGGTCTACACTCTGCACCTCAAATTTGCACCTCAAAAAGTGGGGTATAATGTCCCTATTCATACTACTAATGTCTTAATTATTGTCAAATTAACGGTCAGATCTAAGAAATACGTTTCTTTGATTTATTCATGGTTAGAATTACGGTTTCCTGTCTTCAATATGTGAGCGTTGTAAAATTCTGCTTGCTGATGCAAATTTGTTTGAAACTTTTTAATTAATTCTATTGGTCAGTTTAGGTGAGAGTAGGCGGAGTTGTCAAAGATGAAAAGTGTGTGAGTAAAAATTGTGTGTTCTTCTACTTCCGACCTTTGTTAAATTGAGTTGTACTTTTTTTTTTATTGTGAAATACTGATTTTCGGACTTAATAAATTTGGAAACTTTAAAAACTGTATTTATTATTCAACATTAAACCTGAATACATTACAAGTGAATATTGTATATATACATTGAAATTGTAAGAGTTACTTCCCTTTAATTGCTTTACGTACATTATATATATATGAATTATGATATTATGTGTTAATTCAAATCTAGATGGAAATTGAGTACATTATCATAGCATTACCATAGCATGAGGATTATTGTTTTATATTTGCAAGGTTCTTAATCATTTGAATCATTTCCATCAACCTATGCTCAACCTTTGTCACTGTGTCCACAATAAGTATAATTATACGAACCCTCAACAGGTTTTATATTTATAAGTAAAACCTGTAACATATGTATAGCTGGAAGTTGAGTGACAGTCGGTATATAGGTTATGTCGTACAACTCCTTTAAATATTTTTTTAAATAAGCCGTTAAATTATTATCCGGTATCCAGTTGATGCCAATGTTATTTGCTTGTTTAAGGTAACTCCAGTGTCTTTCGAATCCGGTTCTTTTTTTACACGGCGTTCTAAATTTCCGGTTATAATTTTGGCACACAACAAGTGTTTTAAAATAATTATGGTTTGGCCAAAAAGTGAAAAATTTGTTAAAATATAGCATCTCCGTCGTTTAGAGGGATCGGAGAAAGCAAGGAAAGCAGCGGTTTGTAAAAAGGTAAATGAGTGTGTAATATAATTGTAGGTATTGTATGCATTCTACTCCAACAATTACACTGCGTTTATGTAGCTTGACGACCTCATGTGTCCTCCGGGACAAGGAGAGGATAAGTAAGTACTTGTGTAATTAAAACTACATAACACTGATTGGTGTTTAATCTACAGATAGATATGTTAAAAAACTTGGATAGAAAGTATTTGACAGAAAGGGGAAGGGGGTACTCCTGCACTCAAATATATGAGTTTTGTTGGCAGTCTCGACCTTAATGTTAATTTATATGTATAATACAGTTTCATTGAATATATCAATTTAAGTGACTGTTAGATTGTGTCTTTTTGGTACATTTCATTTTTTTCTAAAGTTTGCCCCCCAAAAACTAGTAAAATTTACATTTTCAAAATGGGGGTTCACATGTTCAAGAGACTATCAAGCAAAAACTAGATGGTCAATTTTGATAAACTATGTTTTTTTGTTAACACAATATGTAACTCTAAATAAATATTCTTTAAAAAATGTATGTAAACTGAATAATTTTTTAGAATTTTTCAAAAATATGCAATTTTGTGATTTTTTTGGGAAGGTCGTGGCAAGAAAAAATGTAATATTTTATATATTTTCTGTAGAAAATCAATAAAATTTTTATGATTTAATGATAATCAATTGATTTGCTTAAATTATAACCTAACATGATGTATTTTGGTGCATAATTTAATAAATTATGAGATCATGCATCATGGTGTTAAATTTTGGCTGTTAAATTTTTGGACCTTAGGAGCTGAAGCTCACTGTAGGAAAACAAACGTGCAAAGTTATTAATATTTTGGTCTCTATAGTAAGTTTATTAGTTGTTTTAATTATTAAAATTAAAAAATGTTTGGTTTGACTCGGATTTCTAAAACACTGGAGTTACCTTAAAGAAATCTTCTGTCAGAAGCTGAATTATACGAATCTCTTTCGTGTAACAATAACTTGAGTGAAAGCCCCTTTTAAGGTTTAGAAATGAATAAAAAAAGGAATTAATAAAGACTCGTAAAAACGTGATTTATTTAAACATTTTATTAATTAAAACAGCACCATGTTATAAATAATAAAGAAAAAAGGGAAATAATACAACGCCCTAAACAAATGACCTTTAAATGAGTGAAGTAGACCTGTATTCACGTAACAAAATTACATTCAAGAAATATAATTGCACCCAAAAACTGTGAACATTTTAAATATATGTATCAGACGCTCTAGTATATAATACAATCAATGCATGAATTTCAATCTTAATTTCGACCCCGAACCGCCATCTTGTTAGCCTGCTGTCTGTTGCATCTATACACCTTGTAACCTGATTTTCTGGTTTTCTTGCAGGATCATTTACAACTGACAGGTCATCTCTCAGCTGTCTCTCGTCAACAAAACCTCACGATTCAGACACAGACACGCAATTTTTATTGCAAGATATATGGGTCCAAGTAATCAAGTTTATTACATTTTCCAAAATTACACAATTTAATGCAAACATCTTAATGACAACTCTGCTTTCGCTAACTTTGTGCAGGAGTTTCAATCTGTAGCCCCTCCCCTATCTAACAAAGGAAAAAAAACAGAGTCCTTGCATATCATATATATATTCAAACTGAATATCACAACAACAACAACAAAAATCAATTCAATTAATAAAAAAATACCGTTACATGAAAGGAGAATGAAGTTTTGCAAGTAGCTAAGTTTATGTCTCACCGAAACATTCTTTGATACTGATAAAGGACAAATTAAATTAAATCATCAATGAAGACCAGCTTCATTAAATAATTAAACTGAGGCTAAAATAAAAACTTTAAGAGAAATGTCAAGTGTTAAAACTTTAAATTACTCCATACGTCTTCTCTAATTTATGGAGTCCACGTGCGAACCAACAACGTTCAGTGTCTCTCGTTGACAACTTATTACTCAATGATCAAAGTGGATCGATCGATCAAGTAAATGTCTACTAACGAATTGCCTGTCAGTAACACATGTCACATCAGTTAAATATGCAGTGCAGATGCATCAGCACATTGAACAAATTTAAAGTTTAGAAAGAAACAAGAAGTCAATGTCGTCCCAAACTGTTCAGACATTGTTGCCTCGGAACATGTTACTGTGGAGAGGGTTGGATGATATAAACGGCCTACTTGATCCCGTCATAGTGTTTATACACTCACACTGACAACGCTTGACTGGACAGTGCCCGGATGTGCACGTCCTCACGCACTGTTCACCGATACCAGGGTAACTTCTATGGAATCCTCGCCCCTCACAGTGAAGAACTTCTCGATAACCACATACGTTGGTGGACGGCTGTGGCGCTACATTCTGTGAGGGTACAGAGGGTGCTGAGGGTCTGACCATCGTGTTTCTAGAAGGAGCTGGGGGCCGGGGTTTTACTTGAGGCATAAACCGTGACGGAGGCGGTGGTGGGGGTGGAGGATTTGGAACATTAGATAAAGAACCACCAGATCTAAAAGGAATGTCCCGAGGTAACTCAGGTTGAGGGGTTGACAGGGTGACCGGAGGCCGCGTGAATCCGCTGTTGTCGAATCTTCCAAAACTGTTTTCCGACCTACTTGAAATCAGCACTCCATTCGATTGCATTGGATCGTACCTTGGGTTTGCTTGCTGTTGCTGCGGTTTCTGACCAAATGTTCGGAAGTTTCCACCAGTTAATTTTTGTGATGAAAGCATTTGAGAACTTGGCATCAAGATATCACTTGGACCCTGATTTTCAGGCACAAATGCGAAATGTGAACCAAGCGAATGCGTTATAACATTTTTGTCAGCAGCCGTTTTCTGTTTAATTCCTCGTGCAACGTTTATCTCCATATTTTGTCCGCTTGCAGATACAAGAACACCCGATTCTAGCCCACTATGTGGGTTGGAAAGACTTCCCAAGGGTTGAGTTCTTGATGATTGACTTGGACTCTGTATTGACTCGCGTGTTTGTGGCTGAAATGATGATGGTACGTTTGCCGCTCCTCCAAATCCATTTGACAATCTACCAGAACCCTGCCCTTGGTTCTCCGAACCGAACTCATACCAATTGAATTGTACGTTTTCAGTGGGAGCTGGATTTGAGAATTGCTGATTCACAACACGGTTCGCTCTTCTCTGTGGCGAAGCTCTTGAATTAAAGTTGTTTCCATTTGACATTTGACCAGAATTAAATCGATTCATATTTGACATTTGATCTTGAGTAAAAATATGTCCATCAGACATTTGATTTGATCCATGTCCTGCATGCGAATCCCATACTATTTGACCGTTTGCAAATCTGTTATTTTGAAGGGAATTCCTTCGCCTGTTTTCAAATGACGAGATTGATCCAGAAGCCACGACATTTCCAAGATTTCCTAAACTTGAACTGCCGCCTGTGAAATCTATGGACGGTTTTCCTACCGAGTTACTTAATCCAAACTTCTGTTCAAAACTCTCATGTGCAGTTAATCCATGAGCTGCATTGTTAAAATTATTCATGTTGTTTTGATCCATGTTATAGTTATTCATTTGGTTCATTTGCGAAAGACTACCCTGAACTTGAGTTCTCGGCATCCAACTTTCAGTTGTAGTTCTGATTTCTAAAGGATGTCCTCGTCTGACAGATTTTCCATTAATAAAATCAAAGTTATCGAAACGGTCCGGGCTCATTGTTTGGCTTTGATGTCCTGAAGAATCAGCAAACATTGGGGCCATTTGGGCGCTGAGTCCGCTGAAACTTAGTCCGCTGTAAGCAGCTCGCTGTTGTACCGGTACTCCCGTTACTTCCTGCCTGAACATTTCTCTGTCTGCTGGCTGTCCTAGACCAGACGGTACCCCAGCCTGACTGGCTTGTCTTTCGTGATATTGAAGGATATCAAGAGAAGCTCCACCCGAACTTAAAAGATTAAAGGCTTTTTTAGTTATAAGTGGAGCTGCGTCCACCTGCAGTCCTACTATATCCCGTGTCATTTCATAAGAAGGTGTCGTGTCTTTAACAAACTGTCCATTTGGTATTTCATTCATTTGAGTTTGAGGCTGATTTCGGTTGCTATCGTTATGTGATTCATGAGCATTTGAGACAATAGAGTTTTGATGTGAATCTACATTGGATTTCGGGACTTCGGTGTACTGCTGTGCTCTCTGTTTCATAGGGGTGGTTCTTGCACTGAAAACGACAGGAGAGGATGTCATTCTTGTTGTCTGAAACACTTGTGGAATAGGTTTGGCGGTTACGGGGTCTTTTGAAGATGGTACTTTATCTATAATAGCATTTGAAGTCACCCACGTTTGTTCCATAGGAGTTTCCGACATTATCGAGACTTTCAATTCTGGAGAGCTAGTAGTGTCTACATTTGGCCTCTTTGTCATAGGGCGTCTGTATAGAATCAAGTCCAGGAATGTTTTTGAGTCTATTTCTCCGCGATCAAGTTCTTTCTTTAGTCTGATGATCCTTTCTGCGTCTGATTCAAATCGTCGTGAAGGGCTTTCAGTCAAAGTTGGATTTTTTGTCGTTTTTGTCGTTTTTAATGTTATCTCAGGAGTCTTGTAAGAACCTTCAAGTTGCGCTTCAGTTGAAACAACATTGCTAAACGAATATCCCGTTTTTGTAGTATTGTGAATAAGATCGCCAGTTACCGTTGATAAGGGAGTAACAATATCGTTTCTCGTAGGTTGTTTATTTTGTATATACTGTGTGTCATAGTTGTGATTTGGCATCCCAAATAAATACTTGATATTAGATGGGCCAACTCTGGCATTTGGATCAACCTGGTTTATGATACGAAGCGTGTCACTATTAAGTTGAACAGACGATTGAATGGTACTTTTTCTTTCCCAGCGAGGGACGGGTGTTGTGGTTGGTTTTGGAGTAGTTGTGGTAGTAGTTGTTGTTGTTGTAGAAGTAGTCGTAGATTTTCTTCTCTCCATAATTTTCATAAACTCGTGTCTATTAAAGAGTTCCATTATTGCTAGAGGCTGCGTAGTCGTTGTTGGAATTGTTGTTGTTGTTGTCGTTGGTGTAGTTGTCGTCGTTGGAATAGTAGTAGTGGTTGTCCGTTCTGTGGTCGTGATGGTTGGTGTTGTGGTGGTTGGGCGCCTTGTGATGGTAGTGGTTTTGGGTTTGATGGTTGTAGTGGTAGTAGACGGAGCAACAGTTGTTGTCGTCGTTGTCGGGATTGTTGTTGTAGTGGTGGGTTCAGGTGTTGTTGTCGTGGGATCAGGAAACATCTGCCTATAAAGATCCGGGAAGAATAGCTCCATAAATGCCCGGCTAGGGGTGGTCGTTGTGGGTAGTGTTGTAGATGTAGTTGGTGCGGGTGTTGTAGTAGTAGTTGTTGTCGTTGTAGTAGTGGTTGTAGTAGGAGTTGTAGTTTCAGTAGTTGTTGTTGGAGTTGGTCGAGTTGATGTTGTAGGTTGAATTGTGGAAGTCGTTGGAATTGTTGTTGTGGTAGGTTCAGTTGAAGATCTTGTTAGTTTAGTCGTCGATGACTGAGTTGTACTGACTGACGTACTAGTTGTTGATGACAAACCATCTTCTAATTTTGAGGAGGTTATCACTTCCTCAATTGCCTCTCTCTGTTTTTCCTTCCTTGCTGCTGTCTGAGAAAAACCTGCGTTTGTCTCCGGGGTCCGAGTTTTATATTCAGCTGTTACATATATCGCAGGATTTGAAGTTGGTACAGAATTTGTTGAGCTCTCTGTTATCTCTGCCTCTGGTGTTGTCAAGGTCTGTGTCGCTAGATTTTTTATTGTTGTTTCATATCTTTCAGCGAGTTTGCTAAATTCATTTATAAGAGATTTTATTTCTTTATAGACAATTTTGTCCACATTCTTCGGAGACAGCGTTGATTTACTAGATTGTTTTGTAGTCAGTAGATTATCTTTGGTTATTTGCTCTTGTTTACTCGTACCTTTGTGAGGATCACCTTTCACACTACCAGTGTTCAGTAATTTCAAAGTTGTCTTTAGACTCTCTTTAAGGGTCTTGGCTCTTGTTGTTATATCAGTGTCTGCTCTTGTTGATTTTGTGTTGAGTCTTGTTGTTGGCGTGGAAAACTTTGTTGATATAGTTCGTGGAGTAACGAGTTTTTGCCTCGTCATTGATGCTGTCTGTTGACGTGTTGTCTTCCTAGTTGTAATAGTTCTTGTTGTCTGCTTTCGTTTAGTTGTTGTCGGCTTACGTGTAGTTGTTGTCGGCTTTTGTGTCGTAGTTGTTGTTGTCGGCTTTGGTGTCGTAGTTGTTGTTGTCGGCTTTGGTGTCGTAGTTGTTGTTGTAGGTTCTGGTGTCGTAGTAGTTGTTGTTGTTGTTGTTGTTGTTGATGTAGTTGTTGTTGGTGTCTCTGTTGTTCTCCATCTAGCCATGATTTCCCTATATTCATCAGGAGCAAATATTTCCAAGTAAGCTAGATTTGGAGTTGTAGATGGTGTTGTTGGTGTGGTGGTTGGTTGTGTTGTTGTTGTTGTTGTTGATGCTTCTTTTGTAGTTGTTTCAGGGGACAGTGTAGTCGTAAATAGATAAACTGGAGTTCCCGAGGTTGATGCAGTTGTTTTAGGAGTTCTAGTACTTTTTTGTCTCTCTTGTATTTTCTTAAACTGTCGATTGTCAAATAATTCTAGATACGCCCATGATTCTGTTGGCTCTGGGGGATCTGTAATCAGATCCTTTTCTTTCGTGTGGTACACAGTGTTATATGACTCAGAATCTTTCAAATAAAACACATCGCTGTCCTTTAAGTCATGTTTATCGTATATTCTGTTTGCAATGGACTCAGGGTGATCGTAGAAAAATTCGGATGTCTTTGGTACTGAATCTGATTTTTGCGAAGATGTTTTGTTATTAAGACTGTCTGTAATGGTTCCTGAAGTCTTCTTGGTTGTATTGGGACTTATTGTAGTCTCTGTCACAGAGATTTTTGCATTGTTTTCTTCTTCCGTTGTTCTAAATTCATGTGATTTTTTCATTGTTGTTGACATTTGTGTATTTGATAATGACTGATCCCCTAAAGTGGTTAATGTGGCTTTTGTGGAAATAGTCTCAGAAGATACATTCTCTGTTGGTTTGGTCTCTGTGTGATCATTTACACTCGTTGTTTTGATATTCTGGCCAGCCTGTTTAGTAGATGTCTCATTCGTTACCTGAGCCATGGTATTGTCTCTAACAAAAGTCGGGTTTTCTTCAACTGTTGTTTGTGTATTGAAATATTCTTCTTGATTTGTTTCTTGCTTTTGCATTCTATTAGTTGATGTTATGATTTCATTTGCTTTAACGTTTTCAGTTGCAGATGTTAACATCCCACCCGATACTAATACTGAATTTAGTGTAGATTGTCCTGTATGTTTTTGCTCGCCTATTTCATTTGTTGTTAATA
The DNA here is from genome assembly GCA_020458035.1 of Magallana ariakensis. NCBI lineage: Eukaryota > Metazoa > Mollusca > Bivalvia > Ostreida > Ostreidae > Magallana > Magallana ariakensis. The sequence goes on along the minus strand of CM035811.1, from coordinate 40,903,991 downwards.
TTGTTTGTTCTGCAGTGCCGGTTATAGGTCTTGTAGAACTTGCAGTTTTTGTATCTGTTGAGGAATTTAATATTGTTTGTTGAGTTCCATCTGCTCTTTTTGTTGTTCCCTCAGACGAAATTTTTCTCTCTTGATGTTCTCTGTGGCTAGATGTTTGGACCTTATTAACTGTCGTATCATATGTCCCATCAACTGTATACTCCGACAAATCAGATGGCATATCTGATGTTTGTACGACAGGCTTGTTTGTGTTCTTGTTGGTCGTAGTTGTTGATTCATCTATTGTCGTTTGACTGGGCGACTGATAATCTGTCACTGACGTTTTAAATGTACCCGTCGTTTCATCTGCATAAAATGGTGTAAATGTATTCTCTGGTGTTTCACTAAGGACTGACTCAAAAGTGGAAAAATTTTCGCCTACTGGTTTATCAGATGGTTTCGTTGATGTAGCCTTGGATTTTGTTTGTTTTTCCAGCGTTTTATACGTTCCACTTGTTTGAAGCTCACCAAAAGTCTTTGGTATATTAGTAATCTTTGAAGGCGTTTCAGATAGAAAACTCGATGAAGGCGATGCTGAGGTGTAACTCGTTAATTCATCTCTTGCTTTAGTTTTTGTCGATGATTCTAAATTTGGTAAGGTTTCGTCATTAGTTAGATGATGAGTGTGCGTAATATCTTCAATCAAATTAGATAACTCTGTTGTTGTCTCTTTATAATTCTGAGAATCAGAAGAAACCACTGCAGTCAGTTTTGGCCTAGATGATGGTGTATTTGTTTTGTCAATTGTATTAGTTACAGATCCCTTCCTTTTTATTATTGTCGTTGAAAATTGTAGTTTAGATTTACTATCAGTGGTCGGCGGATCCACGGCGGATGTCGATTTTACGTCCATAGTGTACTCGTCTGCGTTATTTTTGTTCATTTCATTCTCTTGTAGTTTGTACGTTTCTGATAATCTATCAGAAGTACTTTGATAATGACCACTGTAGGCCGTGTCCGTATTTTGCGTTGATGACATTGCCTCTGGATTGTCCGTGGCAGTTACTGAATTTGTCGGAGAATTCTCATTTTCAGAAAAAGAATTGGCTCCAAAAGTGGCGTACTGAGGAATCTCTTTAATTCCAGAAGAACTGGGTTCTGCAGAGATTGATTTGGCTTTATTCGTTCCAATAACTGTATGTGTTTTTAAATTAATTGTAAAAGTTGTATCTTTTTCCGTGTTTATTTTATATTCCGTGGTAGCTGTTTCATAGACAGCCGATGTAGCATTTAATCCAGGTTGTGGTTGATGAGTTGACCTCGTTCGCCGAATTGGAGTAGTTTTTCCTGGGCTTTGATTTTCATGTATGGAGGGTGTTGTCTCAGGAAGCGAAAACTGAGTAACAACACTGGTTACCAAATTACTTAACTCCTCATTTCCAACCGAAGTTTGTATCTGATCATGAAGTTCTTCTCGCTGAGGAAAAGTGCTTAAAATTTGACGTTCCGTGGTTTGTTTCTTCAAAGAAGAATGTTGTGCTGACTGGGTTGTAAATGTTTTACTTGATTTTGTGTTTGATGATGTGATAGGTACAGGTTTTGTCTGTTTTTCTTTCATTCGGTTCATAACGGTATCAACTAAAAGACTCTCAGGGGGCAGAGACGTTTTTGATCTTCTTAGATTAGCAGTTAATTGTTGAATCAGCCTTTCGATGTATTGTCTCGTCATAATATCAATGTAATTTTCATTTACTGGTTGTTTTGCTGTAGGTCCGGCTTCCGTATTTATTATTGGTCCCTGGCTATTAAACCTCTCCGTTCGATCCATGGAAACACTATTTGAATCATTTTGTACTATTGCCGTCTTTTTTGTCGGCGTTGTTGCTTTCAACTGAATAGATGTTTCTGTTAGGTGCTTTGTTGTTAGTTTAGATTTGGTTGTTTGCTGTTCCGTTGTTGTACTTGTTTTCTCTGAGGTCGTTGTTAGCTGTTCTGTGGTGGTTGTTGGCTGTGTTGTGGTTGTTGTTAGCTGTTCTGTCGTAGTTGTTGGCTGTGTTGTGGTTGTTGTAAGCTGTTCTGTCGTAGTTGTTGGCTGTGTTGTGGTTGTTGTTGGCTGTTCTGAGGTGGTTGTTGGCTGAGTTGTGGTTGTTGTTAGCTGATCTGTGGTTGTTGTTGGCTCTGGTGTGGTTGTTGTTGGCTGTTCTGTCGTGGTTGTTGGCTGTGTTGTAGTTGTTGTTCGTGTCGTTGTTGTTTGCCTTTTAGTTGTAGTTGATGGCTTTGTTGTAGTTGTTGTTAGCTGTTCCTTTGTAGTTGTTGGCTGTGTTGTGGTTGTTGTTCGTGTCGTTGTTGTTGGTTTTTCAGTTGTAGTTGATGGCTTTTTTATAGTTGCTTTTGATTGTTTTTTAGCTGTTGCTGGTTTTTTTGTTGTAGTTGTTGGTCGTGTTGTAGTCGTTGTAAGCTGTTCTGTTGTAGTTGTTGGCTGTGTTGTAGTCGTTGTCAGCTGTTCTGTTGTAGTTGTTGGCTGTGTTGTAGTCGTTGTAAGCTGTTCTGTTGTAGTTGTTGGCTGTGTTGTAGTCGTTGTAAGCTGTTCTGTTGTAGTTGTTGGCTGTGTTGTAGTCGTTGTAAGCTGTTCTGTCGTGGTTGTTGGCTGTGTTGTTGTTGTTGTTGTTAGTGTCGTTGTTGTTAGTTTTTCAGTTGTAGTTGATGGCTTTGTTGTAGTTGTTTTTGATTGTTTTTTAGCTGTTGCTGGTTTTTTTGTTGTAGTTGTTGGTCGTGTTGTAGTCGTTGTAAGCTGTTCTGTCGTAGTTGTTGTTAGCTGTTCTGTCGTTATTGTTGTTGATTGTGTTGTTGTTGGCTGTGTTGTAGTTGTTGTTGGCTGTTCTGTTGTTGTTGTTGGTGATGGTGTCGTAGTTGTTGTTTGTGTTATTGTTGTAGTCGTTGGTTTTGCTGTGGTTGTTTTTTGCTGTTTTTTAGTTGTTGGTTTTTGTGTTGTTGTTGTTGGCTTTTTTGTGGTTGTTGTTAGCTGTTCTGTCGTAGTTGTTGTTGGTTGAGTTGTTGTTGGCTGTATAGTAGTTGTTGTTAAACTTTCTGTTGTTGGTGGTGGTTGTGTTGTAGTTGTAGATTGTTCTGTCATAGTTGTGGGCTTCTTAGTTGCGAGATTTTCTGTTAATTTTGGTGTTGTTTTTTTTTGTGAAGATGCTCCTGAAATTATTGTTTTTTGAGTTGTTTTGATTGTCGTTGAGGACTGTTGAGTTTGAGATGTTTCGATTTGCTGTTGAGCTTTTGATTGTTCAGTTAATTGTGCTTTACCGTTTAATGTCCACGTCTCTTTGCTTTTTTTTGTCGAATGCCGACTTTTTCCTGCTTGATAAACCCCAGCGTCACTTGGTCCTAAGCTTTGTCGGTTATTTTGTATTTGAGTAACTTTAATAATTTTGTGGATATTATCTTCATTACTCTGATATGATGGTGACATTGTCGTTTCGGTTGTTGTCTTTTTTATTGACTTATGCATAGATGACTCTCGTAAACTATGCTGAAGGGGCCCCTTTCGTTTATGCATCTGTGGATACATTCCAGCAGTTCCAAGTTTTACATCATGGACAGACAGATGAAGGTCTTGTTGGGTATCAGCAAAGGAATCTTGAAAAAACATATCTTCTTTTGTTTTAGCTGTATTTACCCTTTGATTTTTGGAAAACATTTTCACAGCATTTCTTTGTTTATCCTCTATAGAGTTGAACATGGTTGCACTTTTCCCAGAATTTTCAATACCAGGAAATAGTTGAATAGGCATAACACTGTCACTGCTTTGTCTATATTCACCTATGCCCATTAGAGTTGGTTTGTTGTCATTATATCGCCTTGGTTCATAATAAGGGTTTGACTGAAATAGATACGAACTAGGCTTTCTTGTATGTCTTTCAAAGGAAGATGGCAAATTTACCGAAAATACGTATGAGTAAGGCTCAAATGTCGTTCTTTTATTCCTACTGGTAACAAATTTTTCGTTCATGTTCCACAGAGACTCAAATGTTTTCTCCCGATTAGTATTAAATAGACTATGGACATCATGCGATAGTAAGTCTTTGTCAGTTTGATGTTGATAAATGGTGTCCTTGCTTATGCTATCTGATAAAACAGGTGGATCTATTGCATATAATTTGTAGAGTTCTTCATTTCCTGTGGGAATCACCGTGTCTCGTGCAGTTGTCAGTGTCTTTTCAATAGGAGCTTGCGAAAACGATCGAAATCTATCTCCTTTTAGAAAAGTAATGTTTGGTTTATCCCCTTCATTCTTCAGTGAAGTTTTCTTTGTTATTTTTTGACGCAAAGTATCTCCAATTGCAGAGGTTATTCGTTGAGTGTTCGAGTTCGAACTTCCGTACAATCTTTCCTCAAGTAGTTTTAAGTTATTCTTTATCAAATCTATGGCAGAAATTAAGTCTTTATCTTTAGTATTGGCTGAGTTTAAACCAGTTTGTTGAAATTCTGACATAACCTGTGTAGCGTTGGGGGGCAGGAGAGTGGTATTAGAGTTAGAGATTCCAAAGAAGTTTTCTTTTAGTATAGAATAAGACGGTGGTGTTGTATTGATATTTTTTACTGTTGTCAGGTTTATGGTTGTTACTATAGGTACATATTTACCATCTAGTTTGAGACTTTTATCTGACGCAGTTGACGAGGGAACTGTCGTTGTCTCAAAAGTACTTGTTGTACTAGTTGTACTGACATCAACATCTTTCGGCGCCTGGTCTCGTTTTTTGACAAAACCCATGGCTTGAAACTGATCCCAGTCAACGTAGTAGTTTTCAGACCCAACTTTGAGCTCAACAAGACTGGATGGACTAGGTGTTTGACGTTCCAATTCTTCACTTGGGGTTGTACTCTTTTCTACTTTGTTTGAAGTTTTGAGCTCTTTTTCAGTTGTTGGGGCAGTGGATTGAGATTCTGACGGCTGGTTAGTAATTCGTTTTTTCCTGCTATCGTCTAATATTTTGTTAAATTGATTTGACAAGTCTGTTGGAATAACAACATTGTATTTTTTAGCTAATTGCAGTAGAGTTGTAAGTGCTTGTTGTTCCGGATCATAGTCCTGTCTTTGATTCACTAAAGAAGTGACTGATTCATCGCGAACCTCAGCTATTGTCGTTGATGTAACTGGGACTGATGTCGTAGTCGGCTGAGTCACCATTGATGTTGACAGATATGACGAACTTGTAACAGACTGAACATCTCTTGTCGTACGTGATAAAGTTGTGCCTGGCTGGGGAGGAGATTTGGATGTACTAAAATCGAACTGCATATTAGTCTTCGACATTAAGCCAAGAGATTGTAACTTCTGCCAGTCTAAGTAGTATATTTGATCGTTGATTTTGATTTTGATTAAATTGTCTTTTCCATTTGTTGCACCGGTACTATCTTCCAAAGCTTTAATAGTATATGTTTTAGTTGTAGGGGTACTTTTCTTTGTGTAGCTTGGTACTGTAGTTGGATAATTGGTAGTGTGATCAGCTTTAAAATGTGAAGTCACAGGTTTATATTCTGAAATAGTTTCTCGTTCTGCATCAGGCAAAGTTGTTGTGAGTTTGATCGTTTGTTTAGTGATAACAGAACTATTGTCGGCGTTAGAGTTTGGTTGATGTTTGCCCTGTACTTTGTACAATGTCAACGTGTCTGTTTTGGTTGATGGTTCCTTGTTTGAATTACCTGTTGTGTTATTTTGCTGGGTAAATAAATTTTTCAACTGATTTGCCACTGGTCCAGGAATATTAATGTTTGATTTTTTGGCATTATCAATGAATGATTCAATATTTTTGGCTGAATTTTTATCAACAGATTTTTCATTTATACTGTTCTCTGTTAGACTGTTAGCATAAAAGTTGTCACCGGAGCCTTCCTTTACCTCACGATTCATTTTTCTATATGCTGATGGATCTTTTTGAACGTTGTCATTAACAATAAGATAACCATGTGCGGAGTTTGATGATTCAGGTTTGATTAATTGAATGGTTCGATCTTTCTCATGCATAATTCTGACATCCTTAATCGTTGTTGTAGATTCCGTTGTTGATTTGAATGAAGGGCTGGCGTCTAATGTGTTTTGCTTAACTATTTTAGTGGTCACCTTTTCAGTTGTTTTTGGTGTTACCTGTTCTGTAGCTGACATCGTTGTTGACGTTTTCTCCTGTGTAGTTACAGGTGTTTCATCAGTAACAAATGGAGTTGATGGTTCGTCCTTGGATGTGCTTGAGGTCCACTCTGCAATCGTTGATGTTGGGTTTGTTGTTGTCGTTGTTAATCGGTTTTTAGTCGTAGGGGTTACTGTTAATTCAAAGCTAGTAGTCAAAGGCTTCTTAGTTGTTGTTGATTCAAAAGTAGTAGTTGTAGGCTTCTGAGTTGTTGGACTTGTTGTTGATTCAAAAGTAGTAGTTGAAGACTTCCTAGTTGTTGAAGTTGTTTTTGATTTTAATGGAGTGGTTGTAGGCTTCTTAGTTGTAGGAGTTGCTGTTGATTTAAAAGTTGTAGTTGTGGGCTCCATACTGGAAGTTGTTGGATATGTAGTGGATGTTGTCGGGTTATCAGTGGTTGTTGTTGGTTGTGAAGTAGTAGTGGTTGGTATTGCCTCCGTTGTTGTTCGAAGTGTTGTTGTAGTTGTTGCAGTTGTTGTGGTTGTCGTTGGTGATTTTGTGGTAGTTGGTCTAAGTTTATAGTAAAGTTTAGGATTGAATAATTCTAAATATGCGAGACTAGCAGTAGTGGTAGTAGGTCTGGTGGTAGTGGTGGTCAATGGTGTGGTAGTGGTCGGTTCTGGAGTGGTAGTTGTTGTTCGTTCCGTTGTTGTAGACGTAGTTGTTGGTTCAGTTGTCGTCGTAGTTGGGGCGATTGTTGTAGTCGATTGTTGTCTTGTTGTAATTTTTGTTGCTGGTTTTGGTGTAGATGTAATTGTTGTTGATGGTGGGGGTGCATTAGTTGTTGTGGTCGTTGTCGTCGTTGTCTTCGGTTTTGGACGAAGTTTATTATACAATGTTGGATTAAACAATTCTAGAAACGCCATCGATAGTGTGGTCGTTGACGGCTCTGTGGTTGTAGTTGTTGTTGGTTCTGTGGTTGTTGACGTTGTCGTTGTTGCTGTTGTTGTAGTAGAGGTAGACGTTGATGTGGAAGTGATTGGTTTTGTCTTTATTTCATTTGTTGCAATCACTCTGTCGTTTTCACGGTAAGCACCTGTTTTTTCCGTTTCGTAATGATCCTTAGTGGAATAATCAGAAGACGATTGGGTAGGAATATCAGTCGTTGTTACCGTTGTTGAGGTTGTTGGCTCTTCTGTTGTGGTTGTTTTTGGTTTAGGTCGTAGTTGCTTGTATAAATCTGGATCAAAAATCTCCAGATAAGCCAGCGATAAAGTTGTTGTAGTAGGTGCAATGGTTGTTGTTGTTTTTGGAGCTTGTGTTGTTGTTGTCGTTGAAGTTGTAGTTGTCGGAGTTGTGGTTGTTGTTGGAGTTGTGGTAGGCTGAGTTGCTGTTGTTTCTAGGGTAGTTGTCGTAGGAATGGTCGTCGTTGTGGTAGGTGATGTTGAAGTATGTCTAGATGTTGTCGGTTTAGCTTTGGTGGGTAGAGCTTGCGTAGAATGTGAAGCGAGTTTAATTTTTTTCATTGAAGTTTTAGGTATCTTAATTTTCACTATTGATTCTGTAGTCGTTTCAGGAGCCAATGTTGTTGAGGGTATTTCAGTTGTTGTTGTTGTTGATGATGATGTTGTTGTTGGTTTTGTAGTCGTTTTCGGACGGAGTTTGTTGTAACGAGTTCTATCGAATAATTCAAGGTAAGCCATGGATAATGTGGTAGTAGTTGGTTTCATCGTGGTTGTAGTGGTTAAAGGCTGAGTTGTTGGAGTTGTTGGAGTTGTTGTTGTTGTTGTTGTTGTTGTAGGTTTATTTGTTGTAGTTCTTGTCGTCGTTGATGATGTGGTTTTCATCCTAAGTTCTTTTTTCTTTGATGAAAAATTGTCCGATGTTTGTGCAGAAAACGATGATTTGGTAGATCCCTCAGTTATTGAAGGCTGTGTTGTTGTTGTTGTTGTTGTTGTTGTTGTAGTTCGTGGTGATTTTGTTGTTGTTGAAATCTTCGCCATTATTTTCTTGTACCTTTTAGGGTCAAACAATTCTATATATGCCAGGTTCAGCGGCGTTGTTGTTGGTTGAGTTGTGGTTGTTGTTGGGGTTGGAGTTGTCGTTGATAATCTTGTCGTTAGGGCAGAAGTGGGTGAAGCTGTGTTTAGTATACTAGGCGTAAAATCCTTCCCTAAAGTTGTCTTTCTATCCTTCATTCTTTTCATTATTTCCATTCTTAGGAATTCCAAGAACCCAAGTGTTGTTGCAGGCGTAGTTGGCGTGTTTGCAGCTAAAGTACTTGTCGAAATGCTAGGTATTGTTGGTTTTAAGGTTTGTTCTGACTGTGTGGTAGATGAAGCAATTTCCTCTACAGATCCACTTAATTTCTTAGGCCTTTGATCAACAGATGCATCACTTAAATCATTTTCTACTTCTGTCGGTTTACTCCCTCTCATATTAATATTAATTTTAGGGGGAAGTGGTGGAAAGGTCTCTGAAAACGGAGCAGAAGTTGTTTTTAGATCGTCGTATCTAGCAGGCTTCTCTGTCTCATATTTAAACTGCTCTAATAGTTTAACAGGTTTGGGTTCAGTAATTACTTTCGGAGTTGTAGAAGTTACTGCAGAAGTTGTTTTTATATCGTCGTATCTAGCAGGCTTCTCTGTCTCATATTCAAACTGCTCTAATATTTTGACTGGTTTGGATTCAGTAATTACTTTCGGAGTTGTAGAAGTTACTGTAGAGGTTTGTGTTGTTTTGACTGTTGACACGGTCGTCCTTGATGTCGATTTTGTGGTTGACCTGGAAAATTGGTTGGTTTTCTGAGTTGGTTCAGTCGTCTCATCTCTTTGAATATCCGGAAGCAAAGCACGAACTTTTGATTTTTGGACAGAATTGCCTTTCAATACATTTTTCGACATAACGTTTATTTGAAGATTCGATGGGGCACTTGTCGTTTCTTCAAAAGGTACGGTTCTTTTGTCCACGTTATTAGAGGGCTGATTAGACGGAGTTGTTATAGATTGTGTAGAATATCCTGTCTCACTCTCTATTCCAACAGAGGGTAAAGCTAATGTTGTTTGCTTTGAAAGACTTATCTTATTGTCAGTTGTTGGACTGGTGTCATGAATGAATTCGGTTTTGTCCTTTTCATTAATAGTGGCCTCTGTGTCTGCCATTATTTTATTTCCAAGCAAAGCTTCCATATTTCTGACAGTCGTTATATCCGGGGTCACGTCAGCAGCTTGCTCATTGACTGGCATATCTTTCGAGGGCATGCGATCTGTAATGATATTTTTAGAGGATAACGAATTTTCCTGATTTGAAAACTGATCCTCAATCATTTGGACAAATGCACTAGCATCGGAAGGTTTCATAGTATAAATTTCCCCTTTAGGTATAGGGGCTGCGGTATAGATGGACACTGGTTGGTTATATTGTGGTGGAAGCGTATCTGCATTCCATGCTGGAGGCGTCCCCAGAAAATCAGGTGAAGTGTCCACTTTGGAATCTGGAGGAACAATAAAGATACCAGCATTTGGAAAAACTTGAGATTTCTTAGAATCTTTCATATTTTCTGTAACTTGTGAATTTAAATCTCCAGATAGAGTGTTTTCTGTTTCAGTGCCGTGATTAATAGGGATAAAATTCGGACTCCTCTCGGTATTGTAAACCGTATGCAATGCTTGATATATTTTTCTGCTGTTATCAATTATATTTCTTTTCATGGATTCCGTTTTAAGTAAGGCTTGGAATGTTGTTTTTGGAAGCGCGGTTGCAGAATATGCATTACTTATTACTTCATTTCGCGTTTCATACAATATATTTTCTATCTTTGGCGTTTTAGTTGTCAAGTAGGCCCTTAATCTTTGTTCAATAACTTTTGGTACGTTGATATTTCCAACCTCGAGAATTGCGCTCGGCGTTTCTTCATACTTTGGTATTGCAAAGGCATTTTTAAATTGGTAGTGGTTGTCACTGTGTAGGTGATTTGGATTTGGCTCACCGCCTAATAATCCACCGGCTGGGGCTGAAAAGGGCTCTAATCCCTCCATATTGGGGTGATGATGGTGATGATCATGCAGTGAATGTATATACTCTGGAATCTCATTTATAGGTTGCGAGCCTGTTGTTTGTGGATACTGATCAATATTTGAAGCGGTTGACATTTCCTGAGTAAAAGGCGTAAAAGCATTTGTTTGTGAAAGATCTATATTACTCTGAGTCACAGTTTTGGAGCTTGGATTTTGGGACATCATGCCTTGTTCTCTTTGTATTGCAGCTAACAATTCTGGATCCTCAATCCCCTGTTTTCGATTCTGTTCGTACAGCTGCATTAGGAAATCTAGATGGGTTTTGGGTTTTGTAGTACTCCTAACAATATCAGAAGGTTTAGATGTCGCTTCTATATTCGTCGCCTTTGTCGTTTCTGCTACTCTTCCTGTGGTGGCGGGTGTTACAGTTGTGGCTATTTTTATAGTTGTCGTTGGCTGCGATGAAGTGGTTGTTGGTTTAACGGTTGTAGACATTGGAACTTGTGGAGTCTTTTCAGTACGAAAGGGCATCAACAAACCCATTTTCTTCGGTTTAATGGTTGTCGCAGGTGGCATCGGGGCTGCTGTTGGTTGGCTTGTTGTAGCTTTAGGTTTTGCTGTTGTTGCAGGTTTTGCAGTTGCTTGCTCAACTTTTGGCATTTGTTGAATCAGTGGTTGATTGGACTGGACAGGCTCATTCTCGTTGACAACAAGATACTTGGGATCTATTATATTTGGATTGAATGTTCGTTCTCTCTCTATCGGAATCCGAACAGTCTGCACTCGTTTGATTCCGTTTGCGACGAATTCACGAGTTTGTGGAACGCCGCCACGTCCAGTTCTAAACATCTGTTGAATTTGGTTCAATTTATTTGTTTCATCTTGAAACGAATTGACGGTGGGTGCATTTGCATGCGAGTTTGAATTTACTACTTGCTTATGCTGATTTTGATGTAACTGGCGATTTTTCACAAGTAAACCATTAGGTAAACCAGGTTGCTGAAAACCTCTTTGAAACTGGGATGCACTTGACGTTTGTTTTTTGCTAAACTGTGCGATAGGATCAAAGAAGTTCTGGTTTCCGGTTGGGGAGGCGTTTTGGTTGGGAGACATCTGCTGGTGTCTTTGCACATGGACATTTCTAGCATGATTTTGTTGAAATTTTTGCACGTTTCGATTAGGATGTGTGTTTTGTAAGTTCGTTCTCGGCATGTGTGCCGGGGTGAGTTGCTGCTTTGATTGGATGGCGCCGGTCTGCCGTGGCGGGATGGACCAGCTCTGTCCACGTCTCTGCTGTGACCAGTGGGACTGAGTAGCTCCGTTCCAGGTATCAGAGATCCCGTTGTGGACAATAAACCGTGGGTCTACTCTGCTGGAGGACTGTCGCTTCTTCCGGACATGATTAGCGTTAGGTACGCCATCAGTAATCGAGATATCGGCGCAATTAATTGTGGTCTGTTGGCAGCCATTGCAGCTTGGATCAACTAAAAATAGAGTGATTTTTAAGATAATGTAATATCAAAGAATCTTTCGAAGTAGTGTATGTTAACTTATGACGTGTGATTTGTTAGAAGAACAACGTTTGAAGATATTGAAAATTAATATACGTAATTCTTATATGTAATTTTAAAAGCACAAAAAGTCATTGCACATAGCTAAAAAGCAAGCACTTTAGGGATGGTACATGTACAATCATGTAACTGCGTAAATGAATGAATTATCGAGATGTGTATGAAGAGATATATGTAATGAATGATATGCATGTCTTTCTAGCTAGCAAAAGCATAGATTATAGATTGAATTCCAAGTTCTAGATATATTGCCCTAATTTGTTCTTAAAGAGCAAATGAAGGTGAGGTTTGATTATCTTCAAAAGGAAAAACAATTTGCTTCAATTAATGTTAATTCTTAAAGTTCAGTCAGTATATATAAATTACAGTTTGACAGTTGTGGATTTCATGTTAAATGTTGTATCGTTGTTTACGAAATTTTACTGTCTTCCTATCCTGACCATATCAAACAAAGCTCTTTGGTTCTATTTGTCATTAAATGCTGTCTGTTATAGGATACTGGACGTTTTATTGCTCCCTGGCTTGACACATCATACGTGATCAATGGTTGTGTGTTGACGAAAGGATCATGTCATAATATACACTAAGAAATGCGAAATAATCAACAACTATTGGTTATCAGTATATGCATTTTCAGAATCTATTAACTAATTCTAAATAATGAGTAACAATCTGTTCGTTTCTGTGTTGCGCTGAGTGCCTGTCTGAACAACGTGAGCTGCGAATCACGTTGAGCAAGTATTCCTCATCGAATGCCTGGACGCCAAATTCAGACTAGCCCTTATAACTTTCCTATTCGCAATATACAGCAACCTCTGTCAACACTGCAATGATATGGTATTTCCCCCGATTTCAACATTACTGTTCCGAAATTTTATTTATGAGTTAATTTGATATTTTGCCCCACTGCAATAATTCAATCGTTAGGTCAATGACCGAACAATGTTTTTAATGACTATTTTATGCAATATGCATGCAAACAGCACTTATTAGTCCTAATTGGTATATACAGAGTACAATTAACAGCTATTTTAAACACAGCTGTACTATTCTTACACATACGGCCATTGTCACCTAAACCACAATGTGAGCAATTTCAAAACAAAATGTGATGACGTAGAGAAAAAATGTGATTTTGTCCTAGATAAAAAAAACCAAAACTGTCATACTGTGAAAACAAAGCAAATTGTCCTTTAGGTTTTTCAAGAAAGCAAAAAAATAAACCGTTTAAGTATTGTATAACTGTCTATTCGAAACCCATTCCTGTTAAATCACTTTTCATTGCACTAAACGGTATAAGGTCATACTTTCCATTGGGGCTGATTTTGTTTTAAGGAGGTATGGGACACGTGTCGATATTATTGTGGATGTAAACTATATTATAATCAGTATACCTTCACCGGTTTAAAATTTTGAAGTTTTACAAAATTTTTAAAATTCCTTTGGAAAGGTAAAATTATAAAAGCTCCAGTTGGATTCGAACTCATGACTTTGAAAAAAAGTAGGGAATTCTATTACCCATTGCGCTCTGCTGTTATAGGTAACACTTATGGGAAACTAGATATTTATGAAATTATACTTAATTTTATTGTTTATATCGATAGGAAGTACGTCTCAGTATGGAGATCGTCCAAGCAATGCTATGTGTATGGCATTTACGGGGGGGGGGAGGCTTTAACATGCATGGTACTGTAGTCACCTTCTGTGAATCTCCATTGTAACACACAGTGTGTACAGACAAATTCCTCCGGAAGTAGAAATGACGTCGACACTTCCTTTGATGGATTTAACAGGATGTCGTGAGAATTGGAATTTAATTCAACAAGCGGCATATCATGACGACAGTCCTCCTCTTCAGAACGAAAAAAAGAGTCTGATCGAGAACACAGCGACACTCGTAAAATCCCGCCAGCTGTTGAATTCACGCGAGATTTGATTTCTATTAAGGCCCCCGGTAAGTATGAAATCAATGGTTTGCTTGTGACTTGTGATGGGATCTTTGAACAGTAACCACATTTGGAAAATTTTGTCTACAAAAGAAAAGAAAAAAAATAAAATGGTTTAAAATCATTACAAAGGCGAATCTATCCTTTTCAGAATTTCTCAACTTTTGATCGTGTGGGAGTTTCTAGTCATTTTAAAAAATTTGTAAAAAGGAGCATTTAAAGAAAGACCATGCATATTTTATCTGATGTTTTGCTTCCACTTATTGCATAAGTTATCTCATCTACAGTTGATAGTCATTCCATGCTTCTGTCTGACAGAAATATCAATGAGTGATGTTTTACATCAAAAAAAGCTGAGTTTGCCATCTATCATCTGTTTTTAAAAGATATACGACATGTGGTTCTTTATTAATAAAAATCAGTTGGAATCAATAATTGGCATGCTTAATCTTTGATCTTTGAACAGGAAATATAGAATCTTAAATCACTGGGATTGTCAGATAGTTTGCCATTATCATCGCCGCCATGACACTTTTTTGTGAAACACATTTCTGACCAGATTTAGGTCAATTTTCTTGAATGCCTGAAATGAAATTATGTGTTGAGTCCTTAAAGTAAACTGATTAAAAATAATAAGAAGAGTTGAATTTCATGGAATGTCTTATTTCTTACTGGTGTTGGAATAAATATAATTAATATGCAGCTACATCGAAAAACTTCAACAAAAGTTCTGTTATAAATCATGTACCATGCCACATTGTTCTTTCTTACAATATTACACGTTGGAGTTTTTTTTTGTGCCTGTTGTTATTCCAATGTTGCGCGGTTTTTAGTGTCCTGGATTCTGCGCTGCATGTATTTGTCCGGTGTCTCTTTGATTACAGTAGATTTATAAGGTTCTACCTTAACGAAGATGAATGGCTACATAGAGGGCGAAGACAGGTGTCAGGGAAATTTGAATTTAAATCTGACGAAAACTACAGGTGCCCCTTTAAAATTCCTCTCTTGCTTAAAACCATGGAGGAAATCTGCGAATTTTTATTTCATAATTTAAAAATCCTGTACATTCTAATTCGGTACAAATTAACTTTTGGACAACTTTCATGTTTTTAATTTGTTAAATGTGACACTTTAATTAATAATTTTGCTAATCGTGTTCCTTTGGAATAAAGCACAAAACCACAAGAGTAGCTAAATGACAAGTCGGTTTTAAAAATAAAGATTGCATTTGTCCGCTGTTCTTTTGTTTCACGAATTTATTCATTACCACATAAAATTAACTTTGCACTATATCTTATTTGCAGGTGCCAAATAAACAATTCTCTCTCTCTCTCTCTCTCTCTCTCTCTCTCTCTCTCTCTCTCTCTCTCTCTCTCTCATATCAAATGTTGGAATATGCCATGAGCTTTGTTAGAGAATTTGATATTACCATTCTCATTCCATTGTGTCTAACAAACCAATGTTTTAATTTCTCCTCAACGGGACGTCTTGTCTCTGTAGCCATCAAAGGTCACTCTCAGTCTGAAGAAATCTTGATAATGTCTTATGTCTTGATCAAAGTTGCCTATTTATTTCAGCGTTGCCAAATTATAATTATCTTGTAATTTCTAAGATTCATTAATCTATGTATTTCCATAATTAATGATTGAGGCTTTCATTCCGGCTAGAGGTCGTGACGCGAGCAAATGTATTATGAAAATTTGGCCTCATTTACTTGATGATATATATTTATTAAGGGGGATCCAGACATTCACTTTTTTTTTTGTAATTTGACGTGTTTATCACTGATAATTCACTAGTCAGAAGTCTTGATCTATGAAAGCAATTTCAATTTCAAAACCAATTTTTGGGGGTCTAAATTATGATAATAATCTGTAAACGTTTGAAATAATTTAATAGAAATACTACAATGAGTTATATTTGTGTGTGATTAATAACTGTTAATAATCTTTTCGTTGCTGTGGACACAAAATGACATAGTTGGTTCCTATTTAAGGATGTGGTGTATCCTCAATTCAATATATAGTTGCACATACATGTATTTATAAAACAATAGAAATATTTGTTTTTAAAATGGTCCAAGGACTGTATAACAAGGTATTTTGTTTCGTGCGTGGAAAAGTTTTAAAATCACCGTTTTTATTTAATGAATCACCAAAGTTTAATTTGAAAAAGTTTGGTAGATTTGCTTGTCAAACTCTGAATATCAGGACTAGGAAAAGGTCTGAAATTTTGAAATGTAAATTAAGCAAGGCTCTATTCATCTCAGTTGACGCAGAGGAATTATATTCTGCACGACTCGGGAAGATGTGGGCCATTAAATTCTCACGTAGATTTATGTACATTATTCGGTTCTGTAGCTAATTCCAGGTCACAAAGGCCATGCAGACAGAAACATGCCTGGTTTTCAAGAAGCCAAAATACACTACATCTCATTAAAACCGTACTCCGTTACTTTTCATATTTTCATTTCCCTGTGAGGCAGGTAAATGGCAAAAAATAGCAAGGGGATTTAAATAAGTACTGTTGGGTAACAAAAACAAGAATCTGTATATTTGAAATCAAGAGTGATATTTAGTAGTCGGTTTCTTCCGGAAGATCATTGAATGCAATGAATTAGTACGAAACAAAACATTTATGCATTTATCAAAAACATTTTTTATAACATATAATGCACTCACAGCAAAGGAATATTTTGATATTTTCACAGTTTAATTAAACTTATATACAAAGCATTAAAAAATTAATGCTGTTTCACTGTATAGCGAGTCATTTCCGGAATTCAAATTCAAAAGTGCAACCATATTAAACTTTTTTATCGATAATGTCAAATATTTTTTCAACGTCACACTGTTCTTGTTTATTTGTGTTTTATTCAATATCAGGTCGTATGTAAATCGTTGGAAGAATGTAGACGGCGTGTTCATCTTACACGTGTTGCCATCGCAATATCAGGTCAAAGGTTATGATTGGGGTCAAAGAGTTTTCCACTATAACGTCCTAATTAAATATTCAGTATTTACCGATTTTTAAAATGAAATGTACTTTAAAATTCAACCTATGCATATTTGTTACAAATATCACATAAATCATTCGCCTGCAAATATTACGCGCCAACAAAATGTTTATGAATAATGAGGAAGAAATTTTTCCGGGTTTTGACCATCTGCTGTGTGCAACGTTATTACTGATTACTCTATTATACTACAACAAACTTACATGATAGAGCTTTAATCTACATGCATGCGTGGATCCAGAAATCATACAGGAGTGGGGGTGGGGGGGGGGGATAAGATAGTTTTGTCTGCAGGAGGGTGGGGTGTCAAATGCCCATTTTCGTAATTTTACTTTTACAATGTGAATTAAATCAGTTTGAATTTTTAAGGAAGGGTGGTCCTTACCCAACCGCGCATGGTCTCAGATACAATATTAGACTTAATTACCCCCACGAAAGGAGA
The DNA here is from genome assembly GCA_020458035.1 of Magallana ariakensis. Classification (NCBI taxonomy): domain Eukaryota; kingdom Metazoa; phylum Mollusca; class Bivalvia; order Ostreida; family Ostreidae; genus Magallana; species Magallana ariakensis. The sequence goes on along the minus strand of CM035811.1, from coordinate 40,886,890 downwards.
CCATCAATCGCTGAAGCAAAAACAGGTACAACGAAACAAGTGACTCCAGCAGTCACGAATATTCCACAAAAGTAAATTTTGTTTATTAAAGGAAGTGTACACAATGTTATAAAAACCATTTATACTAGTATTCAAACTGAGAATCGTGTCTTTGTTTAGTTGCTTCCTTGATTTCACAACAAGGAGACAAGTCTTATCATTTGTAAATTTAACCATTGTACTAATTTCATAATGGATACCTGATTTATTTCTTCATTCTCTCTATTTTTAGACGACAAGCCATGTTCAATTAGATAGAGAAGACATCACTATTTGATGAACGTAAAGTGTGTTTTTTTATTGAATTTGTGATGAGGTAATTGGCAGGAAGATAGCCCTCTCTCCAGTATACTTTTGATATTTATAATGACTTACAAACGAAGGTACTGACCCTGTCAGTGATGTTGTCAGTGAAATGACAGTTATGCACAAAGTGCAGGAATATAACCACAAAATTGACAGCTTCTCACTTTTAACTTTACTACTTACTTTCAAAAAGATACTATTGACAAGAAAAAAAAAAGACGGCTATATTGTACTTTTGCTTTCCAAAAACTTAGAAAGAAAAGAAGAAATGTTTTATTTTGATTGTGGAATTTCAGAGTAACTTAAATCTTAAGGATTCGAGTCAAAATACATTACATGTGTATCTATATATGTATATGTATATTATCTATTATAAACCAAACTCGCCATATTAATTCTTAGTTTGTCATTTTAGTTTTATTTGTTATAGAAACAAACAATTTGCAACTTTGTTAAACAAGTTTCTAAAGGTATAATTTTACTTCATTAAATAGTTTTTAAAAATATAAAATTGAAAGCAAATTTACTTTTTTTAAATTACCTCAATGCACATGGTCTGTTCTAATCCCACAGTTCGTGAATTGTCCCATAACCGATGTCTGGGAATGGGGTACACTAGCTGAGAGGAGTCCTTTAATTTTAATCCCTGATTGACACAAACACACAGACAAAGCGCCAGAAGAACACCCGCGCGCAGTCCTGGAATTCTCACAGACATTTCTTGCGATTGTTTAGGTTTTTTCCTGGCAATATCCAGAGAAATTTAGAATACGAAAATGTAGAATTCTCCAAGAGGACTCCCTCGGCAATTTTACATGGTTTCTAATCCCTCCCCAAATACGCCGAACCGCATTTTGATGTCAATAGCACAGAGGCAAATTAAAAATTACTTATGTTAATTTAATTTACAGCGCTAAGACAAAGACTGCGCGCGTCACCGCGAGCCGTGACGTAACTTGACAATCTGTATTTAACAGTTTTCATTAAGTTAATCGAGTTTATAAATAGAACTGAAAATATATAATCCAATGAATGCATAAAGGAGCAAGACGATTCTGTCTTTTCTTTTTTATTAAGTCAAATTAGAAACAATTTGTCACGCCCTTAATTTGCTAGTTTGTAAAACAGGTCATTTTGACATTGTAATCAACACTGAATTTCATATGTAATCCTTAAACAAGTACAAGTGCTGTGTGTACTTGTTTTTTTTCGGATGAAACTAAAGAAACCTTTCAACGACATTCCATTCAATTCGTAACTACTGAATTATCTCGCTGATATATTTAGAAATAGTCACTTTTATGACTTTTGACTCAGTTCGTGAAAGAAAAAGGAGATCTTTTTTATTCAAACCAAAAGATGAACAAGCGTCTTTAAATTCATTATTTAGACGTAAAATGTAATTATTTTTGAATATTTGCGCTATTTCTGGCACGTTTTTTTTTATTTTCTTGGTACAGAACTATCAAGTTTTGTCAAAACCCAACAACAATGAATGAGTTTAAAATACAAGTTAAGTGGTTTTTCAATCTTCTTAAACACGGTCCAGAAAAGATTCCATATACGAAGTTTCCAGAATTCTTCTAATATATTCAAGAAAGCGAAAATAATTAAAACTTACCTATAAAACAGTTGAAGATAAATTCAAATACTAGTAGAAGATTTCGATTTAAAGAATACAAAAAACAATACATTTTCTCAAGAAAATCGATTGAGCAGAGAACTTTTGTCGATTTTCAAATCTAATCCAAAAAAATCTAGAGTTTCTCTATCTAACTTACTCCTTCCAAACGTATGATGACCCCGTTGCCTTTGTAATAGAGAAAAAGATGGGAAACTTTGAGGACATATTGTAAATGATGAGGACATATTGTAAATGATGAGGACATATTGTAAATGATGAGGACATATTGTAAATGATGAGGACATATTGTAAATGATGACGGCAATAAGATATTCAAGAAAAATGTCCAAAACAAAAACGTTATCATTGGAATCACACATCTGAATTACCATTGACGGTAACTACACGGTAACTACACGTTATCTTAAGATCGTTTATAAACTACACGGTATCTTAAGATCGTTTATAAACTACACGGTATCTTAAGATCGTTTATAAACTACACGGTATCTTAAAATCGCTTATAAACTACACGGTATCTTAAAATCGCTTATAAACTACACGGTATTTTAAGATCGCTTATAAACTACACGGTATTTTAAGATCGTTTATAAACTACACGGTATTTTAAGATCGTTTATAAACTACACGGTATCTTAAGATCGTTTATAAACTACACGGTATCTTAAGACCGTTTATAAACTACACGGTATCTTAAGATCGTTTATAAACTACACGGTATCTTAAGACCGTTTATAAACTACACGGTATTTTAAGATCGTTTATAAACTACACGGTATCTTAAGACCGTTTATAAACTACACGGTATTTTAAGATCGCTTATAAACTACACGGTATCTTAAGATCGTTTATAAACTACACGGTATCTTAAGATCGTTTATAAACTACACGGTATCTTAAGATCGCTTATAAACTACACGGTATCTTAAGATCGTTTATAAACTACACGGTATCTTAAGATCGTTTATAAACTACACGGTATCTTAAGATCGCTTATAAACTACACGGTATCTTAAGATCGTTTATAAACTACACGGTATCTTAAGATCGTTTATAAACTACACGGTATCTTAAGATCGTTTATAAACTACACGGTATCTTAAGACCGTTTATAAACTACACGGTATCTTAAGATCGTTTATAAACTACACGGTATCTTAAAATCGCTTATAAACTACACGGTATTTTAAGATCGCTTATAAACTACACGGTATTTTAAGATCGCTTATATTTACTTTTTACTAATAATTTTTTTCCAGGTGATTCAAACTTAAAACCTCATTGTTATAGCTTTGGAACAAAGAATTTTGATTAAGACTGAAAGCCGGTGCCAAAGTAAAAAAGAAGAAAGCATGAAAAATTTGACCATTTAAGTAACTATATATATATATATATATATATATATATATATATATATATATATATATATATATATATGCTTTTTAAGTACATGTAGTTTCTATTGCCATTGTCCATCTAAAGTCCCTGTTACCATGACAATAGAAACCCTAAGCAACCAAATGTTGTTAGCTGTAGCTCATTTAAATCACTACGTTAAATACAGAAAATGGGCGATCATATATGTTTTGTTTATTTGTAAGATAAAGATGTTTTCACAAAGTGAAAAAAAAAATCCAGGCTACACCGACTCTTCAGCATTCAAGAACACATACAGAACATTAGAACCGTTTTAACAAGAGCTTGGACTTTCGGTGGGATGTTACTATCTAGTTTACTCATCAAAACAAGCTTTCTAATATTGACCTCCTTTCTTCTAATTCGCTAAGAAGAAGCTTATTAATATTCATAGACTGTCAAATTCGGAAAGCTGTTTGCCAAGATCTGCTATGCTGTGTGAAATTGACGCTGTTTCAGCGAAATATACATCCCTGGATAAGGTCGGACGAGTGTCATTGCGTTCAATGTATTCATATCTATTAGCCAATGACTGGACCGTTAACCACGAGTAGACCCCGCCTTCATCAAATCGGAGTTTGTCACGTACTACCCAAAGTCCAAGCTCTTGTTAAAACGGTTCTAAATTTGGAACACATTCAAGGCAAATTGCATGAAGAGTGCTTGTAGTAAAACACGAATGTCCACATTCAACAATGGAGTCTAATATAAAGATATATATAGAGTGTGTTATATCTGCCAGCAATTATTGTTTCTGTCGTCAAAGGTTGACACACATACAGTGTATCGTTGTCATAATGACATTGACATGATTTCGGATACATTGACCAAGGCGAGGTCTTGATTAAGGTCTTCCGTTGTCAAGAATCTCGGTTCGTTGTTCGACCTATTTGGGAAGTCGTTCACAGAGTCATTCATGTTAGCTATTCGTTTCAGAATGCAAATATTCATTTGAATATGCCAGGTCTTTCTAGAGTAAGTCAGTGTTTATACTCTTGTAGTGTGGGCAATGAGAGCTTTTTCTCAGAAGAATAGAACCATGAATGAGATAAGATAACCTACACGGAATACGTTTGGTCATATTATACTGCCTCCAATCATTCTGAATATTTTGAAGTCATTTAAATCGTACATAAGAATAATTCGTATTTTAGACTTGATATTTCCAGTGTTGAGATGATGGATTCTAATCGTTTCGTTAACCTTTCGTTATCCTTACCTCGAAAAGCCGAAACATGTCTATGTCATTTGTTGAAAGTATGTAGGAATTATGCAATTCTGAAATCATAACACAAGCAGTCATTGGTCATCGTTCAAATATTGGGGTTTTGAGGGTTTTTTTTCAGTACTTAAATTCCTGACAAGTCTATACAATAAACACAGTTTCCTCCGTCCGTCTGTCCGTATGCCTGCTCGTCTGTCTGTCTGTCCGTCTGTCTGTCTGTCTGTGTCTCCACATTTTACAACAATCTGTGCGACAATCAAACTCTCCCATAGTTCAATTTTTGACATAGACATGATTATCGTTGATTTAAAATTAGCCCCACTAGACGGGAACAATTGCGATTTTTATCATTTACCTTCACCTGTTCAGATTCAGATATAAAGTGAAAAGTGTATTCTTAAAACGTACTAGTACAACACTCGTCAATAAACTGATAGGGGATTGTCCCTGTCTGAGTTCACAGAAATATGATCAAAGTGATTTATGTGTATGCGAATAATTTTTTTTTCTTTCAATACAAGTTGTCTAGATTAAGTTTTTCACAGTTGATTGACACCATGTACAAACGGAGTTATTGATTAATAGGTTTTTTGTGCAGGAATCAATTAGAGGAATTCAATGAATATGTAGTTAACAAAATTGTCACGCTCGTTCTGAGCATTATTTGTCAAATGGAGCGCACAAATCAAAGCCGTCTGTAAAATCTGGAATAATCACCGCATAATTGATCGGTCACACCCGCTCTGTGTGGTGAAGGTGTTCTGATTTCATTCTAACTACATGAATATACATCAATTCGGTGTGTACATGTAGATGAAGATGACATTACTCATGGTTATTTTTTTGAAAAGACAATAACTTAAAGAAAGACACATATGCGGATCCAGAAAATTTATCCAGGAATGAAAAAGAGGAGTGGGGGTAGAAAGCAGAGGGATAACATACCATCCGCGGAAAAAGTTCGGGGGTATATATGAATTATCTTGTCCGTCCGTCAGTTCGTCCGTCCGTCCGTTTGTCTGTCTGTATTTGCAATCGGGTCCCGTCCATTTCTTTCATTTGGAGAAACATTGGGAATTCTTAGTTCATACAAAGATTGCTTATGACCATGATTTCGACCAAAGGTCATTTGGGCAAGTTCAAGGTCACTGGAAGAAAAAAGGTGCAAAATTAGTGTCCAGGTTGTGTTGGGGAAACATTGAAAGTTCTTACTTTACACAAAGTTTGCTTATGATCTGATGGTATGTAAATGATTTTGACATCGGGTCATTTGTGCAAGTTCAAGGTCATTGATCAAAAATGTATAAATCCTGTCTATGTCATTTTTTGTAATGAATAGATTAGAAGCTAACATTTTTATACAAAAATTGCATGTGACCTGGTTATATGTCCTAATCTTGACCTTGGTCATTTGTGAAAGTTCAAGCTTAATGTTACTATTTAAAAAATGGTGCATTGATTATTTTCCAATAGATAAATACTTGAATTATTATATAATCTTTGTGTGTGGGTGGGTGGTATTATTTGTGAGCTTGCTCACAGTACCTCTAATTTGGTTTGTTTTAGTGGGGAATTGGAGGATTTTTTTATTTGGGGTGGGGGGGGGCTCCGAGTTTGTTTTTTTTTTATCTGTGTGAATTTGATAAGTTTCTTCCAGATCCCCATGAAGTTCCGCGCATAATGCATCCGAATCCACAAACATTACATGTGTGTGTGTTGAAAATTTATGAAAATTGAATTTATTATAATAATAATACAATGATATGAACGTTGTTTCATATATTTATTTTTCTTGCACTAAGACAATGGTATACTATAATGAAACGTTTTTGAAAAGAGGATTATTAGCTTCCATTTCATAGGAGTTCATTGCCGGAAAAATATATTAATCTGCATGAAGATCATTGTGTTTTCAATTCCTTTAATTTTTTGAGAGCTTTTAAATTCTTCAATTGAACCACATCAACCTTTTGCATAATTAATTGCTAAAATGTAAGATTACGAAATGAAATAAGTTGTAATAGTACGTCTAATGTTCATAGTGTATTAAATATATTTCAGAATGTATTAATGTGTCCTGCTAATGAAAATTTATTGCCCATGCCTTGGAATGACAAGAACACAATTAATACTAGTATTGTTGCCGCTTGCAACTTGAAATCTGTCTTTGTCGGAAACCCACGGCCAGTCTCGGACAGCTTGAGGGCCAACTTTTCCGATTTATTTTTAAAACGTAGTCATTTTTTACGATCCAACAATAAAAAAACCAAACTCTTTAGTTTTTAAAAGTATAAAAACAAAAATTATATAATACAACTGTTTGTTGGCGCATGCGTAAATGCGATTGATGTGATTTCTCACGAAAGTGTGATGGGAGCCAATCAGAACAGGTCATCGGTAATTAATGAGAACGTGAACAAATAATCGAGTTGGACACAGTCCGGAAATGTAATTCTGTAGGCCAAGTTATAATATATCCATTACAAATAAATGTAATACCGGTATCTATGTTACGTAATTCAGCAGACAGTTGTGTGATTTGGACCGGATGACTCTTCCATGTACACTGTAAGAGATAGACTGTTACATGGCCTGACATTTTCTACATCTTTATACAGAACTCTTCTTTTCAATGAGATTAAAATAGTCTAAAAATGGCTTCGACCTTCGGGCTGTCTTAACAAATTAAATCTTCAGATTTATTTTAAATGAATTTAAATTCAAACCCAAGAGTGACCTGGGTGACATTATGCTTGCTTTGTAAATGTGATTTAATTCTATAAAAAAAAAACGCAGGGTTTTTTGTACCCTGAAGTATAAGGGTCATATATGTTGATTTGTTGTTTCATAAGCTGTAGCTTTATTTTTATCCTAAGTCCCTCTCTCGGTATATGAGGAAGGATATTGATTCCATCGTTTATATATTTCTATAAATCTTCATGACGATTGTCAGATATTTGAAAGTCGATCTGAAAAAGATGCGTACAATTGAAAGAGGAGAACAAAAGCATTTTGACAAGCTTGGTTTATCACTATCAATTATGAATTAAAGAATAGTGCATTTGGCAAGAGAGTGTCAATTCTATCAAACGAGAGCTACCATCAACTTCGACAAGTCAATTTTAATCAAAGGTTTGGTGTGCGACAGAGATCCTGAATACAGACCTCACTATTTTGGCAGGAACTCTCGTTTGGTACGAGGCCCTTACATCAGCGCGTCATTCATTCTCTATATCCGTCAAGGAATATCGATATCAGGTACCAGATTTCAGTTTACAAAATGAATTGTTTTCTTAATCTTAAAAAAAACCCGATCCACCACAACTATATTAGGGCCCCTCTGCAGCAGACGCCTTATAGTGATCAGCCTGTCCATGCGTCCGTCCGAGATCACTTGTCCAGGGCATTTCTTCTCTCCCTTTGCCCAATCTGTCTCATGCTTTACGTACAGACTGCCTTTGGGTGAAGGATGTGTTGAACCAAAATTGTAGGTCTAACGTTAAGGTAATAGCAGAATTATCCGAAAAATCACTGCCCGGGTCATATATTCTCTTCCCTTGGTCCAATCTAGCTCATACTTCACCCAGGGAGTGCATTTGGTAAAAGGGTGTGCAGTGACCTTGAATGACTTTTCTATGTCAATGGTCAAGGTCATATAAGACAAAGTAAATACATTAAGAGCCATATTTACTCTTCACATAATTCTATCTAGCTCAAACTTCATTTAAACCGAGTTTTTAAGTAAATGGTGTGCAGCGACCTTAAACCAAGTTTCAAGGTCCAATGTGAAGGTCATAGCAGATCTCTTTTAAATCCAGTTTTAGACACAAATTATTTCTCATTGGCTTAATCTTGCTCATCTTAAACCCCCAATAATGGCAAGGGGTAGTGAACTTGAATATGCCAACCTGGACATTTCTATGTCATTGGCCAATGTCAAAGCAAAATCCTCTGAAATGCTTTTATCCCATTTTCCATTATTTTACCGGGCCCTTTCATGTATCGATTATTTTGCATTAAAATGTGAGAGAATAAAACTTCAAACATTTCATATGTAAAAGATGCAGTTATTTGGATAATATTTTAGCAAATATAAGCAAACTTGATGTGCTGATTCAGTCGCTGACACGTGCTCTGTAAGTGGGTTAGTACCTGAGTATTTGCGGTTTATACCTTAATCTGTTGTTTGTTGTAGGAATAAACTGCTGAAGAACTGCGTACTTTGTTGAATATTCTCGAATAATTTCTACAAAAAATTAAACATTTGACATAAATCATCTTAATTATATCTATAGTATCATTTTCATTTGTAAATGTAATTTTTTAAGCGTGAATTATTTAAAACAGTCAAGTATACCTTTTTCTCTCCAACATGCCGGGTTTGGAGGTTGTAGTGACAGAACAAGAAATAATTTAAACCTAAACGTAGATAATATTAACGGTCTGTGGATAATTAGTATTTTACGTCAGCGACTAGTTTCCGCATTTACTTAGTCTGAAGTAAAGTTTCTAAACGAATGTGACAAACTTTTAAAAATATTCAGATGTCAAATCTTTTTCATCAAATTTTGTCAAAATTGCGTACGTGTCTTGCCTTTCTGGCGTCTTATCGAATGTCCGAAAATGATAAGCTCACCATGCAATGTTAATTTTCCCATATTTTGATATAAACATCTACCAAAATTAATATCATTGTTTCTGTCGTCAAAGGAACTGAAGACGTTCCTTGTTGGTAATAAACGTCACTTCAATAATTTCGTCGACGGTTAATTGTTTAAATGATATTATTTTTCAATTTCAAATATTTCAACTCTTTCTTTCTTGTTTTGAATTTTTATTTACCATTTACAATGATACATGGCCATTCATTTAAACTGAGTAATGCTCTTAAGTTTACATGACAAAGAATTGTGAGCTATTAATCTTGCTTAAAACTTAACGACTGACTCTCAAATTTCATTTGACCATTAGAAATGCATTTCTAAAGCATTATAAATAATAAAAACAGAAAATTAGAATTTGACCAAAATATTGACCATTTATCTCTATAAATGCGAAAAGTAACTTTTTCTTGAGAAAAAAAGTATGCGTTATATGTTTGTTTTGTCATATCTTAAAGGGGCATTCTATAAGATATGACAAAACAAACATATAACGCAGACTTTTTTCTCAAGAAAAGGTTATTTTTCGCAATTATAGAAATATTTTTTTCCAATGCAAGAGAATAATCAATAAGTCTATAAATCAATAAATAAATAATCTGATCATTAAAACAAAACTGAGTATTTCTGAATCAATGGGGTACACGTATTGTCCTCATTTTTTATGTTAACAAAAGTTACTGTTTCTTTGTTTTATCCATTCTATATGTATATCGTATTGGCGCGCTTTATGTACAGTAACTATACTAAAGATATTGTTTTTTTAATGAATTTAATTTGACTTAAAAACTTGTGGTCAGAAATAGTCGTTTGGTTGACAGTCATTATTATAACTAATAATAGCCCCAATTTATTAACGAAGATTATTCATAACTCCTTCAACAATAATGTCATCAAAATCAAAATTATGCCGCGAGAGCATAAATAAAACGGGATTAAACCACTAAAAGGCGAATAAATATTTATCCTTTTATTTTGTGTCAAGAGCCATCAGAGACCGGCGACATTTATAATTATTTATCTTTCTATAATACTCCCATGTACATAAACACTCTATCATCAAAACAACAAAAATGAATTTATTTAATTATTGACTATAGATTTAATGAAACTCTTTGACGAATAAAAAAAAAGTTTTTTTTCATGGAGAGTACTAGTATAATTTACTACATTTGTATTTGGATATACTCCTGTACAACGTTACCACTTTTTATGTATACAGAAGGGAATGGAAAATTTGTATAAAAATATTGATTATATTTCCAACCAGTTTGCATGCATTTATTAATATAAATGTGTTTCTTACATACCCGTACCTTTTCTAAATTTTTCTGATGTTGGTTATATGTAGGTCTGGTCCAAAAACCATAGGCTGAAAACAGACATAGGTCAATTCTTTAAATAAGTTTCGAAGTTTGGAATACTTGTTTTGAAAATCAGATTAATTTTCTAATAAACCATAGGCTGAAAACAGACATAAGTCAATTTTTTAAATAAGTTTCGAAGTTTGGAATACTTGTTTTGAAAATCAGATTAATTTTCTAATAAACGAATTTGCATCTGAAACTATACAAACTTGCACCTATTCAAACAGTTTTGTTAAAAATCAATCAAAAATTCGAAGTCTAAAATTTATATAACTTAAGTCTTTTCTCAGTTTAGGGTCTTGGATATTGGTGTATATAAATGAATGAACAAATCTTACATAAATTTAATAACCATACGTACATCAACTGGTCCAATGAATATCAATGTTGATTTTACACATATATATATATATATATATATATATATATATATACACACAGTTAACTGTTTTACATGTAACTTAACCGTATGTACTGTTACGTGGAGACATAAGTACATGTGGATAGTGTTGATTGACCTGGCCAGTGTCTAATCCCTTTATTCCGTTCTTTCTATTTCTTATAACTATATATGTAGGTTATCATCAGCTGAAAATGATAATCCTTATCAAAAGTCACCAATCATCATATTATTCGAGATTCTTCGAGATTCAAAGTGATTAGTTCAGATCAATTCATTCATTCACTAAAACCAAGAGGCACACGTTACATGTATATAATATATACATACTTACAAACAATCTAAAAAAAAACCCAGAGCTTTATATATTTTATTATCGTTTGTGGAGAACAGTTTCATAGTTTTTAAGAAATCCAAAATTGATATTTTTTAACAAATTACAGTACGTTACGTTAGAGTATTTAGCAGAACATAATATATTTATTGCTAAAAATTCTATAAGAATTGAAGTTAGTTCATTACATTATTACAAGTAATGTACTCATACCTAATTATATGATAATTGTTACACTAATAATAAACTATTTTTATATCGTTGAGAACTGTTTTATCGACCCGTCTCTTTTGAGTGACGGTGATTGCTTGTTCTGAATTTCACAAGAATATTTCTGAATTTTCTCGGTTATACATTTAACTATATTTCATATGCAAACTTTGTTTAAAAATTATGTAAGCTATACCTTTACCTGTGTTGTTGATTTCACTATCCCATTTCCGTATAAACTTATCTCCTCGGAAGACCGCAACATTGCATAATTTCTATGTCAAGTTTGCATTTTAGTTTCGATGTCATGCAACCAAAATCATAATTTACTTAAGGAAAAAATGTGTTTATCTTCTTGAAAACAACTTTTTTCGATTAAAAATTCTGCTAATGACTAAAGAAATTAACTTAGCAAAAACTTTAGGCGTTCACACATTTTCTTTGCTTTTCAGGTAGAACATTTCTATGTCAGTTATCCATTCGTCTTAAATGCAGATTATGAAACAATAAAAATTGCAAGAATAACAAGTTCTTTGTGTGGTTACATTACAATATTAATGTGAATGCATCGTCTTATAATTCCCCATATTTACATAAAACTATAAACGGGTGTGAAAAGGTAATAGGTTTTCATATAAGAAGTACAATTGTAATATATAATTAATACATCTTTTAAGTTATAATTGAAAAAAAAAGTTATAAGTGACTATTTGATTTTTTTACCGGATAAAGAATCGCTTCCACTCACAAGATGGTTCAAATGGCGTAAAGTCTTGACACCAAGCAAAAAAGGAAAAAATTGTATAATCCGGGGAAAAATGAAAAGAAGCACTGCATCAGAAATCAGTACAGTACTGTAGCCAGCCTCGCCCCAGTCCACTGTCCGGGGTCCGCATACAGTAGCTCTCTCCTACCCGTGGACAGATGGGTCTGCATAGATTGTGGTTTGCGACCATGTGTAATCGGACTGTCAGTCATAAAGCAATAGCAAAAACCATCTATAGATAAGTGATTCGCAAAACAGTCAAAACAGTCAGATCTTTTATTAAGTCAGTTATTTTCCCCAAATTACGACATTTTCTCCGATAATGACATTTTTACCGATATGACATTGGGCGCACAGCGGGTGTGACCGGTCAGCAGAGGATGCTTACTCCTCCATGGCACCTGATCCTACCTCTATCTTTTTGGAGGTCCGTGTTGCTCTGCTTTGAATTTGGTCCAATTTTCGTTTTCTGGATTATTGAGATGGATGACGGTTTGTAATTGTCATTTTTTTCATTATAGGTCAATTTGTAATACCTACACTTGACATGAGGGTCAGCATTGCCACCCACGTACCTAAACAGCAACGTTATGTGATCAAGCTATGCAATAACTTTGTCACCAAGCCAAAGGGCCATAACTCTGGTGCTAGTGTATTAACTGTCTACAAAGTTTCACAACAATATATGTATAGAGATCAACTTCAGTAATGTCGGACAAAATGACGGAGAGATAAAAACGGGTATTTCTTTTTGCACCCCTCAGAGTACAGTGATTTTATAATGATAGGTTTATATTAGACGGCTGTACTCCAAGTTAAAGATTTTACAGTTTACTGTTTTATTTCATGCACTCTTTCTTCCGTCGATCAATATTTAAACAGTGTTAAAAGTCGGCATCTGTCACCTATGAACGACCGGAAATATACAAGTATCTCAAGCCTAATGTACAAAATGTAAATGTTTGACTTGGAACCAACTCTTTTAAATTATTTCATTAAAATGTAATTAACACGACGAGAAATGATATGATAGGTTGGTTTTGTTTCTCATTTTTAAGACGTTGTAAATTCCCGGTGATTATGTAAAGTCGAGTAGTGATGTTGTTAATATAAATACAATTCCACTTAAGCAAGATTTTTACATTGTTGGGCATTAGTTAAACTTGTAACAACAGAATATTATAATGATAAAGAAGAGATGTTTATTTCAAACGGGAAGTCCTCGACAAAGATTTATACTTATTGTATGTATTTAATTTTCCGTAACAAGCGTCAAGTATTTCCACGCAATTTTACTATGGACAAGTTTAATAAATTTTGTGGACACAAAAGCACGTAGCATATAAAGTTCAAGAATTTTAATGGACATGTAAGGACATGTAAGACTATTAAATGGCATCTCCACCATATTAAATGTGACAACACATTGCATTAGGTCTGTTGGTCTACATTATGACAATGTTTTTTTTTTTAAATCAACACAGGGTTATATTTTTATCCCTCCCCCCAACATACACATTTTTTGGAAGGGAATATACATGAAAGCTTATCAGCTAATATGAATGTGTGTCGAAATTTTTCTAACATAGTCTAACGTTACACAACATTGCATTACGTATAGAAAAATTTGAATTTATATTATATTAGAAAATACCCTTCTATGGAACGCCATAGCTGCCTTAAGGTCAATTTCATATTATATGAATTGGTATATCTTTTATATGCAATAGTAACATCATTAGATGCAGTGGTCACATATATACACTGCTAACATTATTATATACTGTGATTACATCATTGTAATCTTTATATGAAGTGGTAATAATCATTACGTTATGTCGTAAGATCATTATGTGCAGTGGCTTATTCATTATATGCTATCTATGAATTAATCTTTATATGATATGATAAACCCATTTTATACAGAGATAAACTAATAATATATTGTTGTTTAATCGTTATGTTATGTGGTACACTCTTCATGTGTAGTTGCAAAATCCTTTTATGCAGTGCAACTTCTTGACATTAGGTGATAAGTTCATAATGCAGTACATGCTATGGTGTGTTACAATCATTTTGTATGGTGGTAAAACCTTTATGTATTGTGGTGAAATCGTTACATGCAATGGTGAATCCTTTTGATGTGACAATTTTATTATATGCCGTTGGTGAGTCATTCTATGATGTGGTCAGTTTTTTACATGATGTGATCATTTCATTATATGGTGTGGTAACTTCTTTATATGCAGTCGTAACTCTTTATTATGAGGTTGTAAAATGGTTCTCGCTAAAAAGTTTTAAAAGGGAAGAGGTCCAGTTTTATTTTTAAAAAGATGCCGCGTTCATTGTGACAGTTCTCATTTCCTGGTCAACTTGTCGTATGTTTTGAATTCACGAGAGAGAGAGAGAGAGAGAGAGAGAGAGAGAGAGAGAGAGAGAGAGAGAGTTTCTCTGCCCATTAAACATCGATATCATAATATCAAACTCTTTTTGTGTTTTGTGTGAAAAATCGAATGCATTATTAGTAAAGTATGCTTTTAATTTAAAAGTAAAATAAATTACAAAAAAATGAAGCAAACGCTCCTTATAGCGTTTTCAAAATTCAATTCAAGTTATCAAAAAAGAAATATTAATATTTGCGAACATTCAGTTTTTGAATTGTGAAACTTAAAATTTTGGGATATTGCAAAACATTACCCAGAAATTGAACATGTATGAATTTGTTAATAAGTTTCCCAAGCTTAAAGGTTCAGATGAAAATTCTATTTTTGATTTCTATGTATTAAGTAGTCTACCTGTGTATTTTGAATGATTTACCAAAATTTGAATGTTAGAGGTCATGTTACAAGCGAGATACAGAGGAAAGAAGTCGTTGCTTTGTAAACAAAGCTCGAGTCTTATATTTGTTTACAAATAATGTAAATTAAAGAAATTACCATTTCTTTGATAAAATAACTTGTGAAAACAACATAAACTTATTAAATGTGTTCATATATAAATTCATCAACAACAAAAAGCAACATTAGATTGAAACCTTTACAAATACAAGACATATGTAAACAATAACAGGACTCGAGCTTTGTTTACAAAACAAATACAAATAATTTTTACCTCTGTAACTCGCTTGTAACTCGATATTTGACTTTCAAATTTTGACAGAGCATTGAAAACTTCTATATTGACCATTCTAGACATTAAAAATGAAAAAATAAATTTTGAAAAAAATGAGCTCAAATCGTGTCCAAGTCCCTTTAAGGTTTAATCAATCATTTCTTCATTGTTTGAATCACAGTTCACAACTTGATTAAAATCAGTAAAATGACTCGCATAGTAGATTCATTTGGGTTTATAGGTAAATTTGTTTTATAGTTAAACTACTACATTGGTACTTATACCAACAATGCGCGGATCTAGAGGGGGGTCCCGGTCCCGACCCCCCCCCCTTGGAAAATGAAAATTTACTATTTTTTCATAATAAAATTATCGCAAATATGCCTCGGACCCCCCCTTCCTGGCAATCACAAAATCCTTTTGACCCCCCCCCCCGGAAAAATTTTCTGGATCCGCGCATGACCAACGAAATTATTGCACAGTAAAGACAAGACTCACTGAGGAACGCTTCCGTGAATTCTAATTTATTCCACTTGAATACATGGCTATTACTATGTATAATTGGTTGAAAATGTGTATTTTCTATTCATCTACTTTGACTTTGCTCTTCATAGTAAAGAAAACAGTTATCTTCCTTGGCACATCATTACCGGCCATATCAAATGATATGAAAGTAATCAATTGTACAATGTAGCTCTGCGTTTCTGCGGATCTATCACGAAAGTCAAAGTCAACCAGATGCTTTGTCAATGCTTGGAGAGTGCGTGTGGTTGTATGGAACCAATTATTAACAAGATCAGCTTTTCAAAATTTGAGCAAACTCTTAACAGCAATAAGTTATCAAAGAAAATTTAATTCCCTTTTTATATATCTACATGACATGTGGAACGTTTTTTATGTGCCTTTTAAACGTACGTGCCTAAAAATGAAAAATATGTACAACGTAAATGTTAATTGAGATAGACTTTATTAGGTAAAAGGAGATCTAAGGAAGGGTCGTATTATTTTAATAAAATTAAAGTTAATACCACTGCATTTTACTGATATTTGTTTTACCATATGCAAACTTGTTTACAGATATTAGCCATACAGTATCAAATTTTCACCTTTTTGTTATCTGCATAAACAGTACAAAATGAAAAGAACAAATTACTTCAATTAGAATATTGCTTTCAACTAGTTGTTCTGAAATTTCGTTTATAGCAATTTTTATTGTTCTTTCGTTTTCTCACTTATTAAGATTTGGAATCTACGAAAATTGTTAAGTCGTACGTAAAGACGATCATCCAAAAATTAACTCCCTTTCAACCAATGAATAAATGTAAATGTTCACATCATGTATGTTCTACCAACCGCAGTAGGAATGAGAGTACCAAACCCCGGATGTTTACATCAGAGAAAGTTATAGTACCAAACCCCCCGGATGTTTTCACCAGAGAAACGTTGTAATAAGGAATGAATGGGTAGGCGTTACACGATTGGCTGAATTCAGATTTGTAACAATTGTTATTTTGTGGTAAAAATATTATTTTTTGAAATAAATGATGGAATGGGGGAATATTTTAAAGATTACATGTATAACAACACTAGGAAATATTGTAGGGGTAGGGGTTGATTTTTTATGTAGAATTTGAATTTTTATGTAGTTGTAAACAACTGCAAATTTGACCTATAAACGCCACGGGACCCTATATTTTTTGTCATTTCCTGAAAGATCTTAAATTGAAATTTAAAATGATACCAAAAATTTGACTGAAGCTATTATAGTAAAGAACTGCGAGATCATAACGTTTGTATGAAGTTCTATGGAAAAATAATTGGAAGTCTTTTCCCACAAAGGAGAGGAAATGCACAACCCGGAGACTGTAAATTATTTGAACTCTTTATGAAGACGGTAAAAAAATATTATCGCAAAAAAAAGTTAATGTACTTAGTGAAATAAAAAATAAACGGTATTGTGTTTCTTTGTATTTTAATAAAAGAATTCAAATAAATCGAATTTTTTTTGCGTTACATATTAAGTATGTTATAATCATGTTGGTATTAAGAATCATCTAACTAAAAGCAAATTTGTAATTAAGTAACAAAAGAGATATATTTTTGTGTTCTTGTATTTGATTTATTCTAATTTTTAAAGAAAAAAAATCAAATTTATATGTAGCTGAAGAGTCCTTTATTTTTGTATATACATAAAATAGGCATGGTCCTGATGTACTGTGAATATACATGTATTATTGAGCGAAAATCCTTCCTTTTTCATTAATTTTTTGTTTGTTTAGAAAAACAAACGCTTGTGTCAATTTTTTTTCTTGTGTTATTCACTTGTGGTATGTGTTATTTTGAATATCATATATAGTTTCTGTATATTTTTGTTTTGTATTTAATAAATCAAACGCATTTCAAGCCACAGTAAAATATTAAATGAACGAGAACCCTGAAAAATTTTAATTTACTATGAGATGAAACAGATAAAGAATCTCCCACTTCCCACTTCCAAAATCGACTACACGAACTGAATGCTTATGGTATTCAATTATAAATAAGGCAATTGTTAAAATCGTATACTTTTTATTTTGAAAAACTATTACTAATCATTGTAGTCTATTCTCTAATTCATTCATTTGCTGATTTTAATTCATACATTTTTTAGTAATAAGATGAGAGTATTCTCATTAAATCATTAAAAAAAGAATATTTCTAATTTTACAGATAATATCGTGTTCATATCAATAATCAGTTTTTCTTCAATAGTTAAGAATCTTAACTTAAGATAATATTTAAAATAAATCTTTATCATTAAAGCGTTCAGGGATACTCCAAAACATGTTTAATATTTTGTTTATTTCGAATGTCTATATCAATATCAATATTTACTTTTTCTATTTTGAAAATTCATATTAGGAAAATGAACACCTAAATATTTTCAGAAACATTATTCAAAGTCTGCTGTTTTCTCTGTTGATGAAATGATGGCCTAATTTCCATTTGGTGTATCGAGTAAAACAATAGCGTTCATTGTTTTGGACTTCCTTTTCACAACAACCACAAAAATTATAAACAATCCGTCTTTTTCTCGAGAGTTATTTTTCGAAAACATTAAAAAAAAAAACTTCCCTTTACTTTACGGTTTGTTAACGATTTTCAAGGCTTTACCCGCGGTTAAACCACCATTATTTGCCTTTTAATATCATCATTAACTGTATTCCATTACGAAGACATAAGCTTGTTAGGTTTCAATACACGGCTCAAAACGGGGATTTTGCTTTGCAATATAGCCTACATGAAAGTATCCCGAATTATAACGTTGAAAAATTATAGCAATTGAAATCGACAAAAGGAAAAATCGATGAAATGGAAAATACCCAAGATATCTTCATTGACAAATTATCATTTTTTACTGGAACGAAAACAAATTTTTTAACGAAGATTTATAATGGGAAATGTTGTTATTTTTTCTCAATTCGGAAGTCACACGAAATACATCACACAGTGTATTTTCATTAAAACTTGTCCAAATTTGCTGCATAAATATTTAGGGACAGACTATACAAAATGTTTGAAGCGGAAAAAGATACTCGACTGCCCGAGGTGTGTTTAATGTGACAGAGACTACTTCATTCCTTGTTTCCGTCATATTTATAGTATGTTAATGTCTTTTTTAATTTCATAAGGTCATGCCTGACCGTATCATAACGCATCTGAGTAAGCGGGAAGTGTTTATAACAATACGTGCGTGGGACAATCGGTGTGACCTCAGTCTGTTTTCAGAGTTGTTGTAATTTGATATTAACATCAGGTGAGGTGTGTTTTGTATCATAATAAAATCTAAATATTTAATCGGGTTGTCGTGTATATGAAAATTTTTTAACAAGAAAATCAAATTATGAATTTATAGGTACATATGAATCAAGGAGGTTTTCACGTGTTTAGGCAGACAACATTAAACAAAAATAGGTATATTTATTTTCAAAGTAACACATAACAGAACAAACAATGAAGTCATTCAAACAGTACACTTGAATCGCCCCGACCCAAGCATTTGTGGATTACATCACCAATCACTTGACCGATAGGGGCCGCCACGAGTCAGTACTTTGATCCCTACAGCCACATTGACACTTATTACGCGGGCACCTGTCTCCTTCACACATACTCAGACAGAACCAGTTTATTCCCGCAACGTCTTTAAATTCACCAATGCCGACACACTGGAGCTCCTCGCCCGCGGCACAAGTTAGCTTGCCGCCCTCGGTCACGATGTACTGTTCTTCAAGCATATACTCCCTCCTTCTGTGGGGGTCAGGGTAATGATTGCGCGTGCTTCTTCTTAGTCTGAACCGTTCCCCGGAAAGTGAAGCGCCGGGCGCCGACAGATGACTGCCACCTGTATGCCCCGCGGCGTTGGAAAGTGATCCCGAGTGGCGTTTCATTGTGAAATCTTGAGGACCCAGATCGTGAGGATTTTGTGAGAGAGTGCCGCTCTCCGCCCCTCCTCCGATAGTGTCCTGAGCGTGGAGGACCATGTTTGCCCCTAGAGACTTGGACATGATGACAGTCCCGCCGCCCGGCCTCTCGGCGTTATGTAACTTGTTGACCATTCCCAGGTCCATCAGAGAACCGCTGGGACCCACAACGAGAGGGCCGTGGTTGTGCCCACTGAGACCGATATGTCTGGTAGCCACCGTATTCTCCAGCTGTAACACAGGCGGACGTGTGTTGGGATGATAACCTTCGTTATTGTTTGAAACAAATCCAGAATTTGGATTTCCCGCTGCGACAGAATCGAACGATCCCCTGATAGTTTCGAAAGGTCCATACCCGCTCTTGTCAATATTGTTTGTCGAAATATCGCCATTGTTTATATACTCTCGCATTTGCACATCGTTTACTTGTGAGGGCCAGCCAACGGGTTCTTGAACATCTATTCTGAAGCTTGGAGCAAATCGGAATGGTTGACCTGTGGTCTTACTATCGAAGGGCACGACGGGAATTCCCATCACCCTGTTGTCGTACGCACTGAGGCCCGGGGACCCGTCCCTGTTAGACTGTCGCTCTGAGTAATGGATCATGTTGTTGTTCCGACTTTGTACAGCACTCGGCCCGTAGTTGTGAGAATCATAGTTGATAGAACCTGGTCCGTAGTTATGCTCAGTATCAAACCGATACCCAAGCGTTGTTGACGGACTGTAGTTGGCTTGACGCGGTGGAGATTTAGGGGACAGAATTTCGTTGAATAAAGCCTTGTTTTCCATCAGTGTATCAATATCGATGTTTTCGAAGATCGCCTGCACAATCTTTTGTTTGTCCACTCCTTGTTCGTACATCTCTCTGTATTTCTGAAGAATTTCGGTAATCGGTGTCTTCTTCGTTGTAGTTGGCGCAGGCGTGACAGTGGTTGATTTTCGAGTGGTGGTTGTAGTTTGACGTGGTGTTGTAAATGCTGAAATATAAAAAAAAATTTAAAAAAATACATTTACTGCGAAATTATACTTTAAGATCATAAGATTTCATCAAATTGAAATATAACTGACTAAAGTGTATGTTTTCCATAATCAAATATACTAAAAACTGGGTGTACCTTGCGTCGGTTCAACCTTGAATATCTTGATAGGTGCCGGTGGTTTCCATCGCCTGACAGGACTCGGTTTTTTAGGTGTATCGAAATCTACAATAAGCATAGGATCAACTGGGATGGGCTGCCAATCTGGTGTTCTTGTAGTAAATCTAGTGGTAGTTGATTTTGTAGAGCTCTTTTCAAAAACATTTTGAAGTTCTTCACGGATTTTGGGTGGAATTGGTATGTTTGCAAGTTTTGCCTTCTCCAAGAACTCATAGAAACTAATTTCTTTGTCGGTTTGGGGGACGGCAGTCTCTTTGTTTGTGTTGCTGACTTGTCTCGATGTGGTGGCTGTTGTAGTAGTAGATGGTGTAGTGTAAACAGTTGTTGTTGTTGGTCGGGGTGTTGTTGTTGTTGTTGTTGTTGGTCGGGGTGTTGTTGTTGTTGATGTTGTTGTTGTCGGTTGTGCTGTTGTAGTTGATGTAGTTGTTTGTTTTGTTGTCCTCATCGACGTCGTTGTTGATGAAGATACTGAAGGTGAGGAAGTTAAGTCAGCCATTCCCATAAGTTCCATGTAAGGATCCATACCAGTGGTTAGAGGATCTGTGGTTGGATAAGAGGTTGTTTTTGTTGTCTCAAACTTAGACAAGCCCTGTGTGTGTGTCCTGTAGAGACGGTTGTATACGTCTGGATGGTGTTCCATCAACAGTTGCTTTAAGATGAGTTTTTCTGAGAGAGTTGTTTTTGTTGTAGTTGGTTCGGGCGTGGTCGTAGTTGTTGTAGTAGAAGTTGTTGTTGTTGTTGGAGAATACGTCGTCGTTGTTGTTGTAGGAGGGTATGTAGTGGTAGGAGCCTGAGTTGTGGGATACGGAGTCGTGGGTCGCTGAGTTGTCCACGTTGTAGTAGTGGGAGATCGTGTTGTTCTTTTGACCATCGTCATTGGGATGATAGCAGGTTCTGTTTCACGCTGTTGTGGACTCATGTGAAGTTCACGGTACAACATTGGACGGAATATTTTAAGAAAATTTCTCATAAGCACAGCTATTGACTCTGTCGTTGTTGTTGGAATTGTTGTGGTTGTCATGTATGTTGAAGTGGTTGTTGGTATTTCAGTAGTAGTGGTTGTTGGCTCCTCTGTAGTTGTTGGTTTTGTTGTGGTTGTTGTTGGCTCTTCTGTTGTAGTTGTTGGCTCCTCTGTAGTTGTTGTTGGTTGTGTTGTGGTTGTTGTTGTCTGTTCTGTTGTAGTTGTTGGCTGTGTTGTAGTTGTCGGTTTTATCGTTGTTGTTGTTGGCTCTTGTGTTGTCGTTTTTACAGTTGTTGGCAATTGTGTGGTGGTTGTTGTAGGCTTTTGTGTGGTTGGTTTGCTTGTTGTAGTTGTTGGCTTCTGCGTTGTTGTTGTTGTTGTTGTTTGTATTGGTGTTGTGCGAGGTTGTGTTATCGGAACTCTTGAGGTCATTGAATGTTGATGTATTTCCAAAAGCTTCATTTTAAGATTTTCAATTTCTCTTTGAAGCTTTTGCAATTGTAATTCCTGTATCTCACGCATCTTTTCCATTAAAGATGATTCAAAAGGAGCTGTACTAGTTCGTGTTGTTTGTGTAGCAGTCGATGAAGATGACGTAAAGGTAGCCTGTGTAACAGTTGCTCTTGCAGTTGTCATTGGAGATTTCGAGTTTGAACGATAGTCTACAGAACTTTTGGCTGGCATTTCAGGCATAGGGAGAAGAAATCCTGATTTCTTCTTCTTCTTCTCAGACGTCATTGGCTCCAATAAAGGAAGTAATCCTCCGAGTTTCTTTTCCTCAGCAGGAGCTGTCGTTATTCGAGAAGGTAACTCTAGTTTCCTTTTTTCATCTAGAGATTTAGTTTTATACATATCAGCATGGATCATATCCAAGAAAACTGGTACAGATGCCTCTGTGTTTGCTTTATATTCAACCATTTTATCATGTAACTCTTTTTCTAGCAAATCAAAACTTTGTGCATTATTATTGTTTTTATGCATCTCCGCATGTAATGTAGAACTTGCTTGCGTAGATTCCAGTTTAATATTAGAACCAGAATCTGCTGTACTTTTTGTTACAGATGTTGATGGTAATTTCTGGGTCGTTAATGTTGAATGAATGTTCTTTGTTATCTTGTTCTGCAACTCTTTAAATGTATCTGGTTCAAATAACTCTTTAAATGCTAATGCCGAAACATCATTAATAGGGGTTTCCTCTTGTATTTGTGTTGTAGACGAAACTGTGTTAGTTGAAGCAGTATATAATTTGTTATGCATGCTTTTGTCCCTCGGAGACATTGGTAACTGATTTAACAGTGATTTAGGTTTAAAGTCCATGTCTAACAAACCTACATTTTCCTTTTCCGCTTTGGGCGTTGTGGTTGAACTAAGGGTTGTCTTTGGTTGTTCAGTGTTGTCTTTAAATGGTAAAAATGGAGAAAACTTTGATTGTTTACTTCTTTGATTAGAGGGTGGGTTAGGAGGAGGTGTTACCTTATCTGTTATTAGCGAGTCCATGTTTAACAAACCTACATTTTGGTTATTAGCTTTAAGCGTTGTGGTTGAACTAATGGTTGTCTTTGGTTGTTCGGTGTTTTCTTTGAATGGTAGAAATGGAGAAGACTTTAGTTGTTTGGCTCTTTCATTAAAGGTTGAGTAAGGAGGCTTTGCTTTATCTGTTATTAGCGAGTCCATGTTTAACAAACCTACATTTTGGTTATTAGCTTTAAGCGTTGTGGTTGAACTGAGGGTTGTCTTTGGTTGTTCGGTGTTTTCTTTGAATGGTAGAAATGGAGAAGACTTTAGTTGTTTGGCTCTTTCATTAAAGGTTGAGTTAGGAGGTTTTGCTTTATCTGTTATTAGCGAGTCCATGTTTAACAAACCTACATTTTGGTTATTAGCTTTAAGTGTTGTGGTTGAACTAATGGTTGTCTTTGGTTGTTCGGTGTTTTCATTGATTGGCTTAAATGGAGAGGACTTTGATTGTTTTGTTGCTTCATTAGAGGGTAAGTACGAAGAGGATGTAACCTTTTTAGTTTTAAGCGACTCTCCTTTTGTATACAATGGACTGTCGGTTGATGGTGGTGTTGTAAACCGTTCATGTGATGGACTATAAACTGGAGAGGTGACCTTTTTGGTCGTTGTTGTCTTTGTAGTTTTGGTAGTGTCTTTGGCAGCGAGACGCGCTAACAGCCCAGAAGGTGATGTCTTTTTCTCAGTTGTTTTTTCTATAGCACTCTTTGAATGTACGTCTGCGTTTGGTGTTGTGTGTGTGCGATATGTAGGTTGAAGGGTTGTCTTTGACGGAGTATAAACGCCTGATTGAGAAAATGTTTTTGTGGGTTGTTGTGTCGATTTAAAGATACTCTGTGATGTTAATTCTCTGTTGACTGTATTTGTTGTAGTGAAATTCTCTGCAGGGTATGTATCAACTAGCATTGTGGTGTCGGATGCCGTTCCCTCATTCCCTGATTCGCCTTTATCCATTGGGGGAAGAATCACAAAGAAGTTCATATAAGGATTATCTTCCATTGGCAAGACATCTGTGAGGGGCTCTTCTTGTGGATTGTATACATGTATTCCTGTTGTGGTTTCGTATGATGGGTCATATTTAGTAGACATTTGTGCTTTTGTATATTTTGCTGTAGAAGAGGTCGACTGCGCGGTAGATGTTGTTGTGTATTTAGTCGTTTTGGATTTTTTGAAATCCCATTTTGGTAAAAGGCCTTTCTTGGTTGCTGCTTTCAGTGTTGTAGGTGAAAGCGTCGAAGACTGTTCGGTTGTGGGTCTTTTAGATTGAATTTCTTGGGTTTCCTGAAGTATTTTCTTCTGTTGGGGCTGTACTTGTTGGATAGCTTGTTTAAAAGAATCTTTAGTGTCTAATTGCTTATTCTGTGACTTTTCAAGTATTTTATTAACTTGCTTCACCTCATTGACACTTGAATAAGCTGGTTCGTTGCTTTGGATATTCCTTGAGTTTACATTCTTGTCTGGCATACCTGAGGATTCACCACCAGTTAATTTCATTATAGCTTCTAAAAACGTGTTTCTCGCTAAATTTCTAACGCCTTCCTTCTTCGGTGGTCTTGTACGAATTGTTGTTGGTGCGACTGTTGTGGGTTTTGGTTTAGTAGTAGTTATCTTAGTCGTAGTTGTTGGTGCTTGAGTTTTGGGTGTTTTGTCGAAATAGTCGTATTTGGAAGGCAACATTCCTTTTTGGTACTTCCCTTTATCAACTAGAGCATTATCAGATGGTAAGAGGTTTTCTGTTTTTTCTACTTTTTTCACACGTGTAATATCTACATTATCATGAAACTCTCCCAACTGTGGTTTGTCATTGTGAATCATCTCATCTAAACCCATCTTTTCTTTTTTAAAGCGACGAATAGCATCAAGAAAAGCATTAGATGGAGCAGCTTTTTGAATGATACCATCTTTATCACGAAACTCGTGTTTTTCTAAAGTATTGACACCAGACGAATGCATTGTTTGATGTTGCCATTTATTGTTCTGTCGGACATTTTTGCTATTAGGGATACTTGGAACATTTCTTAGATTTGCATACGCTGGTTGGATAGGAGTAACCCTGGATTGTGTTCTTGGAACTTGGAGTATGTTAGGATTTGCTGGGTTTACTTTTGGTGTCACATACAGAGGGATTGATTTATAATAATTTGGTGGTGGCTGGGTATTTCTTATAACATTCAATCCTTTACTTTGTAGATTGGGGTCAACTTCCTGTCTCGCAACTATTTGCTTAACCATTTCAAAAAATGATGCAGCCTTTGTTGTTGATTTGGTTGGAGCGGTCGTCGTCTCTTTTGCGCGAAGTGGTGGAAGAAGTGGCAGATTGGTCTTCTTCGTCTTCTTTGTCTTCTTGGATTTCTTTGGTCCAGACTGACGTTTTCGTCGAAGTGCGCGCGCATCGATAGCAATGTCAGCACAGTTTATAGTGGTCAGTATGCATCCAGGACAGGAAAGGTCAGCTGTTAATTAATGAGATTATTTGTGTTAAGACATGAGTCATTAACAATCATATAGTAATGTATCTAAATGTAACAAATATGTTTGTCTGATATTATTTTATTATGAAAATGTTGTTTTACCTTCTGTTACACTCCATCTTAGAATACAATTCTGGCAGGTTATTCCTCTCGGTAGTCTTGCACTAAATGACATTTCTCTGGATGGAGTTACGGGGACCTCGATATCATTTGTCTCGGGTATATACAATTGAATATCTTGGACGCAAGCCTCATTTTCATTCTTCGATGAGTCATTGCGGACACAAAGGGAAACCTGAATGGATCCTTTACCTACGTCACTAACCAGAGCTGATACTTGTACGTCACTTCCTTCCGTGTATCGCGTCACAGATGAGTATTGCTTTACTGGTATTCCCAGGGGTCCACAGTACCCACATGAAATATCCTGTAACAGAAAGCTTGATGGAGTAAAACGATTCACGTTTTGGTATTTTTACCTGTGAATTTTGAAAAAAGATAATGTTACAAAGGCATTACGAAGATGAACTTTGATAAATGATGCATTGCTATATTTGTAATTTATAACAGTGTGTTTAGCTGTGTGGGTTTGTGAGATTTTAGTGATCAACATTTATGAAACCATGAAAAAAATGGCTTGCCTAAAATACATGTAGTTGTTTCAAATGGATTGGTTTTAAATGATTTAGTCGTATCTTTCAAAAGATTCCGTAAAGAATGTTCCCTTTAAAAATGATAATTCCTGTGTACGTTGCTTTACTTTGATTCTAATTATACAAATTAACTTAATTAATTGGCGGAAATACAAGTAGATCTAGATCTTAAGATAGAACATTGACATTTAATACATAATTCATGGTCCATGAATTAATAACAACTGTACTGGATTGTGTTTTGTGATAAAATGATAACATTCTTTGTAAGGAAAAAAATAGAAATAATTAGCATTGCTACTGATTTTATACAAGGTCAAGGTCCACACGCAGATACTTATACAATTTGTACATTTTTTATGAATTTTCGTTGGATTTATTTTTCACAATACATGACTAAGTTTATGATACTTTTAAAGAATTTATGGAAAAAACGAGAAAAAAACCCCCTAAAAACTAAACTTTATTTATTTTACAACGATTTATAAACAAGATTTACAACTTATATTGATATCTCTCGTTGGCACGGATGTTAGCGCGAGGGGGTCATTGATGTGGGAGGAAGCCGGAGTACTCGGAGAAAAACCCACGTGTCCAAGATTTGTATACAAGACACTTGAAACATGCCGCAAATATGTTTCTTTGTCTGCTCAAGGACTTGTGTAGAAAGTATTTAGTGGCTGATTATAATACAACGCTTGTATTTTGACATGAAAAATTTAATTATCATATGTATATCCATGAACAGAGCATTTTGAAAATTCTTCCTATTAACTGCAACTGGTGTTCATGTAATTTAAGCTGATGTGATGAACGTTATTTTTTACCTTTTCCCCAGCAGAAAATTTTATTATGGCATTTTCTTTATAATATGTTGATCAAACTTGTGTTTATTCGGGTTTTTTTTTTCCCTTCAAGCGTTTGTACCCTCAACTTGCTTACAACGGTGAACCCGATTTAATTTTTGCAACTTTTTTTTGAAAAGTGAGCACTATCTCATTTATTTATTTCTGTGACGTCATATCAACATCCTTTATTTTAAATCATGCAGCCAACAACTAAATTTAAACACGACCTGCCGATCGACCCTCATTTTATCGTCATGTTTGCGGTATTTCTACACATCGTTATTTCCTTATCCAACGTAAGACATAGAAATCGTGTTAAATATTAACAAACCGGCCGTAATCCCCGAGATTGTTTTCACCGAGTTGTACGTACATGTTCAAGTTTCTGATGAGGGGCTGCTTATGGTGACCGACCTATGCACGTCTTTGATGACTGATTTAACAAAAACTGTCACAGGTATAATGGAATCAGAGGTGCTGTGACCGAACACATTAACATTCTCCTCACAGCCTGGACGATCACACACTGGCTCCTTCCACCTTCAGGCACTCGTCAATATATGCAATTATCAGACCCCCTTCATCACCTTTTATTGTCCGTTTTATTTTTTTCCCCATTTTTATTTTAATTAAATTAAACTTTTATTTTGAATTTGATTTATGTCTTCATGATGATATGGAATAGTTAATTTGATATGCTGTACCCTATACCTTATAGCCCTATTTCTGTTGATAATACTTAAAGTGATTATATATTTTATACATGATTGATGAAATCATTATATATCGAGTTATTATGCTGTTAAAAGATTGATCATACAGATATTGGGTACAACTACTATTTTTAAGACATGCCCTGTCTGTGTGTGTTCTCATTGGCTCGTCGCTGGCCTTGATTCAGTATATCAGTGGGAGGTACGTAAGTCATTTTAAGAGAATCAATACATTGATGGATTAATCTGATCGGCATAATGTAATTGTTGCCAGCGACCACAGTGTATATAGGATCAGAAATGTCACGAACTGCACTATTGGTGCTGTACATGAGAGAGAGAGAGAGAGAGAGAGAGAGAGAGAGATGGTTCCGTTAGCTGATAACGTTAAGCTTCTGGAATGACAAAAAACTACTAAAGTAGCATTTAAACTCTGCAATGTTTTTTTTTAATAATATCAATACAGACACCGGTTATAATATGGTGTATTTTTACGTCAGTAACTACATACATTGTCTTAAAGAATAACCAAAAATTTTACTTCTTAATTTTGAAACATACAGGATTTTCTTGTGAACTTTTGAAGAAGCAAATTGAAAATCTATAAAAGGCATATTAAAGAATTAAATTATTAAACTACATACATAATGAATACATTTAATTTATGATAAGAAAGCTTACAAACAGACCAAGGAACATACATCAATTAGAGGTTCAGATGTGGTGTCCAATTAAGAATCATTATTTATAATTAATTTAGCGCGAATTACTGGTACAGGGACGTACAATTTAAAAATGTTGTAAAAGTCAGCATCAGTGATGTATGATAGCAGTTATATCATCAAGACAATAACAAAAACACGTCATTTCATTAGATAAAGAAAAAATTAGAACCTTTTCTGAATTTTACAGAATCCTATGAACTAGTCTATAAAATATTTAATTTCCTCGTTTGTCGCCGGATCATTAAAAGTTTTAAAAATTCGGGTCACGGACTTAATTGAAATTCATTCTTCAAGCCAGCAATAATTCAAAAAGAAATTGGTAAGAGACAGAGGCTTCAGTACATCCTTTATGAATTTACTAATTAAATTTCCTGCAGAGGTAAATGTCACACAATGATATTCAACAAGTGACGCTGGGGTTTTTATGAAATGCAATTTAAATATTTATCTAAATATAAATTTAGGGAAAGAAAAACTTGCACGCTTGCGCCATTCTGATATGTAATTTTATTCCTTAAATGTACAGCTGTGCATTTCATTACCTATCTAAAACAATAATGTATATTTTTCACTAGCTATATAGTGTATTCTGAGAAGCGCATTTTGAGAAATAAATGTACAAGAATAGTCCATAAGAAGTGATGGACTATTCTTCTACAGTCAGTGGTTTTGCATCTCATAAAATGCAAAGTACGGTCAAGACCGTCTCAGTTCTTCTGGCAAATTGGTATTTAATTCGTGAACAAATAAATCAACGCAAGCACCTCTTGCAAATTTGGGATTCACTGCTTGAAACTTTCAAGTATACTAACTCAAGAGAGTTAGACTTTCCGGTATAATTTGCAGGACCTTATAAATATCGGTGTTGGCACGATTATGTAACGCCTTAAAACACAGACTACATTGTAACCAACGACACTTATATGATAATTTATGTTTTCAAAGTTGCACTGCTTCATTTTTATCCCAAACGCATTCAGAACTTTGCTTTCCAAAACGATTTCATTAAAAAAAGGCATTTGTAATTCTAAGCAGTAGGCAACCATATTGCATAATAAATATGACTAAATGTCCATTTCTGACATTTGTTGACACAAAACTAGTGTGTACATCAATTAGGAGACCGCATGCTTTACGTTAATTTCTGTGAAATTTGCAAGCGGATTAATCAAAGAAATCCACGGATTACAGGTCTAGAGTGGCATTGGTGTATCGCTAAAATGTAACTCAAAGTTACGGGGTCTTCTTTAAGTCAATATAAAATGTAGGTTTTATTTAGATAATGGAACTACTTGTGTTTATTCGTAAATTAATTTCATCCAATTAAACAGCGTCTTTTGTCTCATTTATCTCCAGCAGGCTTTGTTTTGACAGCAACATCTGCATTCCAACATTAATTTTTTTCCCGTTTAGCTTTACATACACGTTAATTAATATACACGGCCATATACATGGCAATTTTTCATCCTTGAAACTTTAACAAAGTTTGCAATTATCTACATACCTTTTATAAAAGCAATGAACAAATTTAGATTACCAAATATTAATATCAATTTTACATTATTTTTTTTTCAAAAAGGGCAAGAAAAGCATGTATATAAAATAATAATAGCTATTGCTATCACACTTAGCCCCACCCCTTTTAATTATTAGATATTAATATAAAGTTGTCAACTTTCATTCCTAGCCATCTTAAGCAACGTCACATCTGAATCATGCAATACTCCAACATCGCTATCAACAATAAAAAATTTAACATCTTAAATCTCGTTTAATTTTCCTCAGATTGTTTACCTTCACAACTATGATTTTCTCCATATGTATTTAATCTCAACTGAATCGTTCAAAGAATACTAAAATTACAATTAATTTCTTAGATTGAAATTGATATGGCATTTGATTTTATTTAGTCGAATTATTCTATGAAATAATATTAATAATACTGATACTAAAATGCATTCGCAGCAAATTGTAAAGACGACAACAATTTACAAAGGAAAATAAAATGTTCTTAAACTTACACCATAGTTTTAAAAAAACTATACATATAAAGATATAATTAGCCGCAGATTGTATGATAACTTGGGGAAAAGCACACACACATACACAAATCGTTACTAATACTAACCTTAGAACACTGAAAACTCGCTGGCGTAAGCTGGGGTACGGGGTTCTCTAAATTCCGAACTTTGTGTCTTGGAACAGGATAAATGAGTTCTGAGTATGTTTGCACTGCACTACTAAATCCTTGTACTGAACACAGAAACAGGAGCAAAAACGCACCCATGGTCAAAATATGTCTATTGATAATACAAATATATCGGGGACAATCCATTCAAATGACAAGCTTGAAACAGATGAAACTTTTTCACTCGAAAATAAAAGTTCAGAAAACTATCACATTGTTTCAGACCATGTCAACGAGGACCCCGCTTCTAGGTGTTCAAGCGGTTCGCGGATGAATACATCGTATGCAAATTTTGATGATTTTTAAAAAGAGGTACAATTTTAATGTCTGACGCTTGACAGCTCTCAAAACAAGTGAAGCATGGAAGGTATATTCGGTTTTCTTTCATTCAAACTTCCTGTAGAGTGTTAGTTCCATTTCGTAATAATGCTGTTTGTATTTCAATTTTTCGTTCTTTGAATATTAAAAAATGCAACTAGTCCAGCAAAGAACTGTATAATACGCACATCTTTGACAGCCTATTGTTGTTGAGCGGGCTGTGTTCTGCATTTTTTGATGAACATTAATTAGGAGTGGCAATTAATTTTATGTAAACATCTTCATTTGTACACAAATTGCATACAATAAATGAACGTGTCATAATTTTAGTAAGACGAATCACGCACTGGTCATAGAACAGTCAAAACTATCCGGAGCCTGGAGAAATGTAAAAATAGATACTGTATAAATACAAATAATAATACTTATAAAGATAAAAATCCCAAGACAAAAAGCAATTGATTTAAAGATAAATTGATGCATTTCCTACGGTTTTATATATACATATATATATAACCAATAAACAAAGTATTAATATAATAATAAAAAGAGGTAATTAGCATCTCATCTTACTCAAAACAATAGATGTATATAGAACCTTTTCCTGTTCTAACCCAATATAAAGAGAATATGATCGTTTGATCAGCGATTCATTCATTCATCATCATAACGATCTAACTGTGGTTATCAATGGCAGACATATATGATCATAGCCAGGGTCGTACACACAGCTCAAGCTTGACAGTCATAGCGGTTGTAATGTCTCCGTAATGTGTGGGGAGGGTTCCGGTGGTGGAGGGGGAGGGGGAGGACAAATCTATAAATCTATGCAGTCTGCCCCCCCCCCCCCCCAAAAAAAAGAGCAGACTCTGCGGCATCATTATAGAATGTGTAACGCTTACTGTACATAGCATGTCATGAGAAAAAAATTATGATACAAAAAAAAAGTGGAATTAAATTAACATTTATGTAACTCGACAATCAATTATAAAATAAGCATGCATTTGACCGTGCAAATAGAAAAAATGTCTAGGACAACATAATTTTATAATATCAGCCTTTTGTAAACCTGTTCCGAAAATGATAAATTAGATAATACATTAGGTTTAACCGCGAATTGTATGTTTATTTTATTCGTTAATAAATTCGTTAAAGAGCAGCACTGGACAACAGGCACTCACCTGATTAAATTTCTATTATACTATTCTGTGGCACAAGTAATGCATTAATGTACAACAGTGAATTTGAAAGTTTTCGGCTCTTTCCTGATTTGATGCAATCATTTCCCCAATTAGAAACACACATGCATGTGGATTCAAACACCGTTTCGAATTTTAGTTAAAAAGAAAACAGGCAAAGATGTTGTATTCATTTCATAATATTACCTTTGTAAACAAGTTTGGAAAGAAATGATAAGTTAAAAACAAGCATTTAACAATTCGCCCTGATGTCAGATGATCACGGTCGCCTAGCTTTACTGTTTTCTCTTTTTTTGCTTCGATGTATAACATTAACTGGCAAACATTGCGGTATTAGCCTGTTAATTTCGTCGAGTTTTGTTTAATGCGCCAGATTTTTTTTTAATTTTTTTTGTATAGAAACATGTATATAGAAAATACAGCTTTTTAAGTTTATGTTAATTGTAAACACCAGATTCAACAATCAAATCTCTAAATTGGTGAGTGATTACATGAAATTTGCAACAATGCGAACCTTTTGATTCAAATAGACTATATACATGTATATGACAAGAACCAAAAAATGACCCCCTTTATTTTACTATGTATGCATTGGTTTGTCCAAATATAGGTATGAAGTTTATTTGTGATATCGGACATATATGATCATAGCCAGGGTCGTACGTACAGTCCTATCGTGACAGTTATAGCTGTTGTAATGCCTCCGTAATGTGCGGGGAGGGTTCCAGTAACGGGGGTGGGGGTAAGACAATCCTATTCAGTCTGCTTTAATGTGCAAACTCTGCGGCATCATTATACAATTTGACGCTTACCTATTGTACATAACATGTCATGAGAAAAAATTACGATACAATAAAAAGTGCAATTAAAATTGCATTAAATTTTATATAACAATACAATCAGTTGTAAAATAAATATGCACGCATTTGACCATGCAAATTGAAAAATGTCTAGGAAAACATGATTTTAGAATATAAACACTTTTAAATCAGAAAACTCGTATCAAAAAGGGATAAATTGGATAATACATCAATCGCGAATTGTTAAGTATGTGCATTTAATTAATTAAAGAGCAGCGTTGGGTAATATGCATTTCTCCCCAGTTAAACGTCATATAATTTTTATGCATATTTTTCTGCACCAGGAGGACCTTAATTGATCCTTGTATAACAATCATCGTTGCAGTGTTTGTAAAGTTTTGGACCATTTCGTTATTAGATGCAATCAATACCCTAAGTAGAAACACAAGTTGCTGATAGTGCATGGAGACTGTGTTTGATGATCAAATGTCCCCAAATAAACCCTGATATTGTTTTCATTTCAGTTTCAAAGAAAATAAGCAAAGGAAAATGTAGATCTTACAACCAACATCATTACCCTGTCAAAAGGGTTATAAGGATAATTTCATTAAAATTTAAAGAGATGTTAAACTTTAATTTATACATTAAAAAGTTCTCTTTGATGTCAACCGGTCGCAGATGACATTACAGTTTTCTCTCATTGTTTCGATGCAAGATAAAAATGATGGAAAATTAACTGGCGTCTATTGCAAAATTAACCTGTTTATTTTGTCGTGATGTTAACCTGCCAAGATTTTTTTATAATAAGTTTATGAAATGCATAGATCTGTGCTTTTTCATAGAGTGAAACAAAAAATTATTTTGTAAATACCACATACAACAATCAAATGTAAAACTTGATGACGATGACTGATTGCATTAACTATTTACGACAAGGTACTCAAATGACCCCCTACAATGAACATTATAATAAGTTGACCTAATAATAAGTTTATTTTGTACATAAGGACATACATATGTTTTTTTTAATGTTGTGCATATGCCTTCGACTAAAAAATTTGACACCATTAAGTGAACATACATTTTTTTTTGCATTTTTCGCATGCATGTATATAAACAACTGCTCATTTTTAGAAGATTTTTCTTCCAGATAACGTTGAGCTCTAGCTTAATTAAACGAACTTAAAGATGTTTCTATCCAAGACTGATATACCGATAGATATTTTTTGAAATATTACTTATTTAGCCGTGTTATCAATAGGAAAAACCTCAAGATGATTGAAAATTGTCGTTTTGATTGGATTGCAAAAAAAGCTTTATTACTGACATATACTGCCATTGAGTGCATATTTGCTGTAAGGGTCAAATAAAATATTAGTTTACATTATACACACTTCTCTTAACATAGCAAAACAATCTGACATACGTGTATACCTATATTATGGGGGTCTTATCATATATTTTGTCCTTTAACAACACTCTGCTCCTTGATTCCATGTATCAACATTATTATTTCCCTTGTTATTTAACCTAAATACATGTAGGCCTATGCATGCCAATTTACTCAGGTTTGTTAAGAAGTGTTACTGTATTTTTAAACGTTGCGCGTTACTTTAAGATGATTTTTGTACCTCTCCGCCAATACTCTTTTTAAAATATCTAATTCTTGAAAATACGGTAAACCGAATATGAGCGGTTATTTGATGAAAGAATCCGACTTTCTTTCTAAGAGCATTGGTGTGTATGAAACATTTTTTGATACTATAAGGGTTAAAACTCGCATTAAGCAGCTTTTAAGTAAAATTAAGACTAACAAAGATGAGAAGTAGTTTTGTCAGATGTGTTCTAAAATACCTGACATTTGAAAAATTACCAATTTGGCTAATTATAATACGTATGTTTCCTTATTTTTTAAAAAGGGAATCTTCCTGGAATAACCTGTTGTAAATTTCAGAAGTTTCTATATAACAGTATTGAGTGACAAAATTGAATGTTTCTTTAGATGTTGTTGTCCCTGACGTCACAGCTAATGATACGAGAGGACAAGCTTAGCGTGGCCCGCTGGATTAATTACATACACTGTAAAATGTCAGACTTAACAAGCACTTGTTAGTCATTTCAAACAATTAGCACAGTTTACTTAAAACCGACACGAATTCATTTTCTATTTTTAGGATAAAACTCACAAATGTGTGTTTTTAATGAATCCAGAGCCTTGTCATCCTGACAAGTGGTTTTTGAATTGTTGCTATAAAATGTTATAAATACAATTACCAATTAAATATGTGGTTGTACTAACACTGAAAGTGATTAGTTTATGGCGAAATTTATTCAATTTCTTGTATTACACATTCATTTCTTTATTTTGCATTTTCTGAATAACAATGATACATGGAAAGAAACAAAGAAAAAAGAAAAAGAGAGAATGAAAGAAAGGAAAAATGTAAGGAAAGAAGAATAAAAAAGTGAAACCTATTTAACGATAACGTTGATTTTTATTTGTCGTTTGTTCTATCAATCCATTGTTTGATTAATATTGATTGATATTTGGTTCATTGATTTTTGGATTGAGTTTAAATTTCTTGTAGCCTACCACACAATCAACTATACTGTTAAGACATTATGATATATGTTGAGGGTCTGAATAGATACATCATACAGTCGCTACAGAGTTAATTCGTCCAAACGAAGGAGAGAGAGAAAAATATACTGATTTTGATAAATATTTTAACCCCTATTTAATTATATTCCGTAAGATAACATTGTATCAAAGAACAGAGTGTTTCTGTTCACATTCGGTCATCAATGTGCCGGGTCCTTTGATTTATTGCATCTCATTAATTAATTTAGATTTTTTTAAACAGAAGTCTGATAGCCATCAACATAATCAGCTGTCACCGGATCTTTTCATGTTATAATCTATTTCAATCGTTGTAGAATTCATTATTCTATAATTCTCCATAATTAACTGTCCTCCTGAATTTCAACACTTCTTATAATAAAATTGATATGCTTAGAATGAAATTGACGCTTACATTTCACGGCAATAAGTTATTTAAAAAAATCAATATTAGATATAGTAAAAGGTGTTTTACTAAATTGACGCCGTGCTTTTTCCCCTCAGAAATCAACCACGACAAAATTAATCGGGTTTTTATTTATTAATTTTTTATCAGAGTTGAATTTTAAAAAAAAAAACCCTTTTATTGTGTTTGGTGCACTGCAATTTTACTGTTATGTTGGCTTTGTTGTGATGTGATGCCTCATATAAATTCATCTGATACCCTTTCAGTTTGTTTTGTTTTGTTTTGTTTTTACAAAAGCAGCCCACGATTCATGTACAAGGAAGCACTTTTAAGTAAACAAACAATTTCAATATTTATTATAAAATATTTAATATATATATTATTATTATTATTTAGTCAAACCGAATTTATGACCATTTAATATTTCACAACTGTCATGTGCATTTGTATACAGAGAGCTTAAAGGCCGACACCATTGTATCCAGGTGTGTGAATGTTATTAAATAAACAGATCTCCACATATTTTAGATACACTTTTTGTTCTGAACAACATATAATACTAACGCTTTTGTCAATATGTTTTTGTAGTATCCTCTTATAGATCTTGTGTGTATTTTGTATTTCATCTCTTTAAGCAAAATTGGATGCAAGCGGTTATATTTTGAGAAAGGTGTCACGTGATCATGCCATGAATGCCTACAATTTATCCTTCACGTTCATTATAAACAATATATAAGCAACATTGATCTAAATTTGCAAAAAGAATAAAATTGTCAAATCAAATTTTCATAGTTATACTGTCCTCTAGATTTTGTAAAATGAATATTCATTTTTAATACAATAAATTTTTAAAATAAACTAAACCAAATCGCAAATTTGTTAACCCACAATCATTTTTAGCCGGGCTCTGCTGAAAGCAGAGTCCTGGCTGTATGCATCCAAATCGCCAACGTTACTATAAATAGCACAGCTTCAAAAAGTAAACAAAAAACCGAACAGCGTCAAAGTAAAGCTTCCGCTGTAACCGTGAAAACTGTCGCTCAGTGAAATCGGTCGCTCTACAATAAAACATATAGTGAAAAGAGCGACAGTATTCCCTGGCTTATGCGCATGCGTAGGGAATATTGTCGCGTAAATATGTGACGGGTTCCAGCTGATTTTAAACCCAAAATATTTGAGTCCTGTCATCCAAAAACAACTAGTAGGACAGTCAATATGTAGTCAAAAATGTGTTTAAATAATTTAAATTAACGGATTTTTTAAATTATTGTTCTAAACTGATTAATATATTAATTAATAATTTTTATATTTACGAATTTTAAAACCTAAACCCGTAACGTTAGAAAAAAACAATTTACCGAAACAACTGTGTATCGATGGACTGGTTACGCAATAACACAAGTACCAGATAAGAGGCCCAGATTTAACACCCATATGTGTTCTTTATTCACATCAAATATCACACGAACCTTCGCTTCCCAGGTGTATGTAACCAATCACACCGGCATATATAATGTACCTTCACCAAGAGATCAATATGGATGCATAGTATTGTTTCCGAAGATTTATTATGGCATTTTATTTTACGTCATTTTATTAATTAAGAAAAGGTATTAAATTGAGATATATATATTTTTTTTCATGAAATACTATACTGCACTTGAAAATTAATCTTCAAATAAATATTTATCGCCGAATTCTTATTCAACTGATAATACGACTAAGAAAATAAATCATGTTCATAGCTTTCGTGTTATTAATTTTCAATCTCAGAAAACTTATGAAAGTTTTTGATCAATAGTAAATCTGGCCATATTTTATAACTTTCAAATACTTCATTCATATTTATTCCAATTACTTTTCATCATTTAATTGTCTACTATAAATCTACAAGCAGGAGTTTTACACATACAAGATAATCCGCAGATTGCGTCTTAATTGTCTTAAATTATAAGGTGCACGTGTTGTCCAGAATGGTGACACTTTGAAACAATCTAGAAGAACCCCTTTGTTTAAGTTCAAGGCTTCCATGTGTTACCCCATTGTTTTAACAACAATTAAAATTCGGTACCTATACACAGGAAATGGCAGGTGTGAGCCCCCTGATAATATATTGGGTGTAAACATTGAAGTGTGTGAGCTCTTAAAGTATCATTAAATAACTACTAGTATTCTTTTGATGCAATTTAATTTGCTTTTTTACTTTTGCTGAAATAAAAAAAAGATAATGAAGGTATATAAGTCTATCATAGTTAATTTCACTCAGACTTTAGTGTACGATTTGCCATACACCGGGGGGGGGGGGGGGGGGGGGGGTAAAGTAAATAAATGTCCTTTTTAAAATTAAAAATATCTTGTGTACTTAAAAAGGGCCAAAAGTCTTAACCGGTTATATTTTTAAAAATACATTATTGAAAAAAAAAGTTATTTTTTAAGCAATGTAGTATTATAACAGCTGACATGTCATTTTATGTATAAAATGATAAAAAGGACATAAAAGTGGCTCAAGGTCATCACCCCACCCCACCCCCCCCCCAAAAAAAAACCCCCAAACAAAACAGTTTGTTACTTTGCTACTTATGAAATATTTTAGCATACAATTCATAAAAGATTTTAAGTTATAGATTTTTTATAGATGATTACACTTTTTCGATGCAGAGTATAATACCTCCGCCATGCATTAACGATGACGCCTAAATAGGGGACAAATCCATTACATGTTCATTATATTTATTAATATTGTAGGTTTCAGTTATCAAGTTCTAGATCATTTACACAATCCATGCAATCTTTTTCAGTTCTTATTAATCAATGATATAGAAGTAATAATAAATATCGATGTAATTATTCACATTCTTCTAATGTTTGTGCGGTTTTTTAAAACCGTATATGAATGAATTTTTTTTATTGTAATGAATTCAATATTCCTTCATATTTTAAAGGTATTAAAAGATTTGAAAAATAAAGAAATGGTTTTTCGTGGGAAATTACAAAGTATAATTTCTTGGAATATGCAAATGAGTTTCTCTAAGTTAAAAATGATTGGATATTGAAATCGAAGCCTATTTTGACGCATGCGCTAAAATAGCTTTATATGGTTTTAAGTATCAAGGACAATCATTTCGACACCGTCGGTGACAAGAAGAGTATTTCATATCTTGATCGCAGGTTTATTTTTTACGTGTTAAAGGAAAATTATTTTTTAGTTTAAAAGCACTTAGATTTATTAGAATTTTTTTAGATACCGTAAAACAATTTCAAATTTTCTCTCATAATCGTTTTATTTATTTAAAAAATGACCCATCAACCCGAGGAAAACTTGCTCGACGCAGTTTTTAATTTCCTGAAATCAAAGCGTTTTCCCTCCGATAGCACGAAAAACCAAAAGGACGCGATTCGTAGACGTAGCAAAAAGTTTAAGTTAGGTGAGGATGACACTCTATATTATCTTGCTAAAGGTAAAGAGCTAATAGTAGTTCGCGACCCCAATCATTATATTAGGGTTTTCGAAGAGTGTCATTCAAGTACAACTGGCGCGCATTTAGGTAGGGATAGGACTATCAGTCGCGCAAGCGATCGCTATTACTGGCCAACTATGTATACCTACCTTGCTGAAAAGGTAAGATATTCTAATTTCCATTTTGAATATAAAACCAATATCAAAATAAAGAATAAACCAATAAATCGAGAGTTAAAATATATCATTCTAGTAATTTCATAAAAAAAAATTGATGAAAAAGTTATATAATTAAATTATAGGTTTTAATATCTCAGGGGGTATTTGAATTATAACGATCAGGGAATTCGGTCGCTCCTCATTTAAGAGTTCCTGACAGGGGCCTAATGTAGACTTGGTGAAGGGGGATGTGTCGCCTAGGAAGTGCCAAATTCAAGCCGGTTTTCTCTGTCAATTGTACATGATAACTTATTTTAATAGAGTTTAATTCATAAAATTAAATACGAACGGGGGTATTTGAATTATAACGATCAGGGAATTCGGTCGCTCCCCATTTAGAGTTCTTGACAGGGGCCTAATGTAGACTTGTTGAAGGGGGCTGTGTCGCCTAGGAAGTGCCAAATTCAAGCCGGTTTTCTTTGTCAATTGTACATGATAACTTATTTTAATAGAGTTTAATTCATAAAATTAAATACGAACGGGGGTATTTGAATTATAACGATCAGGGAATTCGGTCGCTCCTCATTTAGAGTTCATGACAGGGGCCTTATGTAGACTTGTTGAAGGGGGCTGTGTCGCCTAGGAAGTGCCAAATTCAAGTCGGTTTTCTCTGTCAATTGTACATGATAACTTATTTTAATAGAGTTTAATTCATAAAATTAAATACGAACGGGGGTATTTGAATTATAATGATCAGGGAATTTGGTCGCTCCTCATTTAAGAGTTCCTGACAGGGGCCTAATGTAGACTTGGTGAAGGGGGCTGTGTCGCCTAGAAAGTGCCAAATTCAAGCCGGTTTT
The DNA here is from genome assembly GCA_020458035.1 of Magallana ariakensis. Classification (NCBI taxonomy): domain Eukaryota; kingdom Metazoa; phylum Mollusca; class Bivalvia; order Ostreida; family Ostreidae; genus Magallana; species Magallana ariakensis. The sequence continues at coordinate 40,845,900 of CM035811.1, read as the reverse complement.
CTTTGTCAATTGTACATGATAACTTATTTTAATAGAGTTTAATTCATAAAATTAAATACGAACGGGGGTATTTGAATTATAACGATCAGGGAATTCGGTCGCTCCTCATTTAGAGTTCATGACAGGGGCCTAATGTAGACTTGTTAAAGGGGGCTGTGTCGTCTAGGAAGTGCCAAATTCAAGCCGGTTTTCTCTGTCAATTGTACATGATAACTTATTTTAATAGAGTTTAATTCATAAAATTAAATACGAACGGGGGTATTTGAATTATAACGATCAGGGAATTCGGTCGCTCCCCATTAAGAGTTCTTGACAGGGGCCTAATGTAGACTTGTTAAAGGGGGCTGTGTCGTCTAGGAAGTGCCAAATTCAAGCCGGTTTTCTCTGTCAATTGTACATGATAACTTATTTTAATAGAGTTTAATTCATAAAATTAAATACGAACGGGGGTATTTGAATTATAACGATCAGGGAATTCGGTCGCTCCTCATTTAAGAGTTCCTGACAGGGGCCTAATGTAGACTTGTTGAAGGGGGCTGTGTCGCCTAGGAAGTGCCATCAGTGACGAATGGCCAGCTCTTCCATCAGGTTCTATGCTATCTGGTTTTCCCTTTTCTCCTGCACTTTCATCCTCACTTTGCACTTCCTTTTCACACATCTCAACATCACCAACTTCATCTCCTTGCTCTTCCAATGCACCATCTTCCTCTCCATCCTCTTCTGCTACACATATCTCTACTGCACCTACTTCCTCTTCACGCTCCTCTGCGGCATGCATATCCACTTCATCGACTTCATCTCCTCGCTCCTCTGCTGCACCCATCTCCACCGCACTAACTTCCTCTCCATCCTCTTCTGCTGAACGCATCTCTACTGCACCAACTTCCTCTGCTGCATGCATCTCCACTTCACTGACTTCATCTCCACGCTCCTCTCCTGCACGCATCTCAACTACACTAACTTCCTCTTCAGGCTCTTCTGCTGCACGCATCTCCACTTCACCGACTTCATCTCCACGCTCCTCTGCTGCACGCATCTCCACTGCACCAAATTCCTCTCCACACTCTTCTGCTGCACGCATCTCCACTGCACTGACTTCCTCTCCATGCTCCTCTTCTACACGCATTTCCACTTCTCTGACCTCTTCCTCACGATCCTCTGCTGCACACATCTCCACTGCAACAACTTCCTCTCCATGCTCCTCTGCTGCACGCATCTCTACTGCACCGACTTCCTCTTCCTCTCCACACTCCTTTGCTGCACCCATCTTCTCTCCACGCATCTCAACTCCACACATCTCCTCTCAATGCATCTCAACAACACCAACTGCACCAATTACCTCTCCATTATCTACTGCTGCACATATTTCCACTGCAACAACTTCATCTCCATGCTCCTCTGCTTCTTACATTTCTGCTTTTCACATTTCCTCTTCACGCGTCTCTTCTCCACGCAACTCAACTTCACCAACTGCCTCTCCACGCATCTTGACTGCTTCAACATCCACTCATCGCATCCTCATTGCTCCAACTTCATTTCCTCACTCCTCTGCTGCACGCATATCCTCTTCAAGTATTTCCAGAGCACAAACTTCCTCTCCAAGTATCTCCTCTACTTTCATTTCAAACAGTTCCGCTTCCAGTCTTTCTTCTTCCAGTACACACACTTCCTCAACCTTCATTCAGTCTGCTTCTAACTCACCTATCTACTTCAAGGGGCATAACCACATTCTTTCAAATTTCTATCCATGCTGTTTAACCTTCCAAGGTCTTAAATTCCAGAGTTCCGAGCATTTGTATCAATACATCAAAGCTGTCGAGCACTCAGATCACCATATGGCCAGTCAAATTTGCAAAGCTCCAACAGCAAAACTTTGCAAACAAATCTCAAAACAGGTAAAAACAGGTGCCCATTGGTTTTCAATTAAACAACAAGTCATGCTTCAAGTTTTGGCAGTCAAATTTCAACAGTGTCCGGATTTTCAACATTACCTCATCAGCACAAAATCAAGGATACTAAAACATAATGTTGCCTGTTCATTTTGGGGTACTGGCTACAAAGGCAAAGGCCAAAATATACAAGGTAAACTTTTAATGCAGTTTCGTCAAACCATGGCTTATCAACCCAGCGCTCATTCACCAGTTGCTACAGCATCAACAGTGATCCCCAACCAGCTTGTCACCGCTCAATCATTCGTCTGCAATCAACCTATTCAATTCTCTGCTCTCACTTCTTCAACTGTCACCATCCCTTCATCTGAAGGCTCTTCTTCAACTGTCACTATCCCTTCATCTGGACGCTCTTCTTCAACTGTCACCATCCCTTCATCTGAAGGCTCTTCTTCAACTGTCACCATCCCTTCATCTGAACACTCTTCTTCAACTGTCACTATCCCTTCATCTGGACGCTCTTCTTCAACTGTCACTATCCCTTCATCTGAACGCTCTTCTTCAACTTTCACCATCCCTTCATCTGAACACACTTCTTTAACAGCTACTGTTCCTTTGTCTGTCTCCAATGATTCGACAACTAAACAATCGTCCATATCTCAAGGAAATTCCGAACGAGTTGCAATACTGGGAAGTAATCATATTTCTGAATTTGAGAATAATTTATCACTAGGCTTAATTAAGCTAAATCTACCAAGCAATATCATCCTCAAATGTTTCAATCAAAAAGGGACAACTACAAAATCATTAATGCAAAGTCCATGTTTTGAAGAAGCCACTAAATTTTGTCCCACAAAAGTATTCTTACAAGTAGGAGATAATGATATTAACATGACAACTTCAGTAGCTGAGGTTGTGTCAGGTATACGAGAAATTGTTAACAAAGTATCAAGTATCAAGTCGGTTAAAAAAATTGTCATTGGTAATCTATTTAGAAAAATTATCTGTGGGAATATGCTTCCATCAAAATACAATTCAATGGTTTGTGACATTAACACCAATCTTCAAAGATTTTATTCTGATCCTGATAAAATAAGATTCTGGAGATTAAGAGGTCTAATGAAACCACAAAAAAACATATGGCTTGATGACGGAATTCGATTGAATATAGATGCAATGAAAATATATGCTTTACAAATTCAGTTGGCAATAAAATAAAACAATTTAAAATGTTCATTTTGGAACACTTTTAATTACCAGTTAGAAAGGAAGATGAAATGTTTGGAGACAGGCTTTTTGAACTAAAAATTTAATATGCCACCAAGGCACCAACAAAATAAATCTATTTTTCTTTACTTCTTTGAGGTCAAGCAAATGAAATGTCTCCAGAGGTTTATGAAATTTAAGATAAAAGGACAATAGCTTTGTTTGACAGGACCAGCTTAATTTTTTGTAAGTTCAATGAAAAATCTTTCATTTACTTTTTATAAGGAAAATAATAACAAATCAGAGAGGCATTTTTTAAAAAACTTAAAATCAAATATGCATTCAAAATAAAAATTTTGATTGTTTATTTCAAGGTCAAGTTCTAGCAATTGAAAGGTTTTCATAGGTATATGAAAAAGTATAAAATTTATCAATGGTGCTTAAATACAACAAAATTTTGACATAGTGTACCAGGGCCTATTTTTTTTTTGACAATGACAAATGAATAATATTTATTAATAAAATGCCTACAGAATATAGGTACAGTGTATTTACATTGCTTATCTCATGATTTTATATTAAATGTCAATAAATAGTTTAATTTTTACTTCTTTAAAGCTATAAAGTATTAGGAAAAGATGTATCAAATCAATTATGTAAACATATTTGATCTAGCACCAAATAAAGAACTCTATATTCATCTACTAGATCTAAAACTAAATAAAAAATAAATGGCTCTATGTTAAGGAGGCCTCCACGTGGCTAGAGCTGGAAACACAGAGAAAAAATGAATTATAACTATTTTATAAATTCATTATTTCTTTGTGGCTAACATCCTTAAGTACTAACTGTCTATGTACTTTAAAGGGGCATGGTCACGAGCATTGTGAATAATAAAAATAGAATTTGACCAAAATTGTGACAATGCCCCTTTAAGAGTCCTCCACACACCTGGGAAAAGTTCTGCATGCAAGTTCATTCTTCTAAATTGATTAAAAATATGGAAATCTAGCTTGAATCTGACAGAAAATTTTTTTAATTTTGGGGGGAAAATTAACTTTTCAAATTTTACCACTATTCATGAAAGTAAAAGTCCCTACAGTATTCAAACTCGGGACCTGCAGGTCAGTAGATCATACCTAGACCCATTGCACCACATAGATAGACACCAAATTTTGGTGACATAAGCTGTTTCACAAATTTTTAAAATTGTCAAATTGTGATGTACTGTCATAAAAAGTTGAAGTCATGGGGTGTCGAGGATCCTTAAACTTTTTTTTTTAGTTGATCCTATAACTGATCAAATTACAATTAAACTATGTGTTACAATAATGAATATTACTTTTATTATTAGATGGTTCACTATAGAAAACAACATTAGAGAACCCTGAACCGACAAATCAAATTTGTTTTTAAATTTTATTACATACTTTTGCTGTAAAAATTCAGTCTTAGTTTCTGACTCGCTAAGATACTTGAACCTATAAAAAGAAAAACAGGGATTGAGCCTTGTTTGCATGAAAAATAATTATGAGCCCTGTGTCTTGCTTATAACTCTACGACTGACTCGCAAATTTCATTTGATCGGTAGAAATGCATTCTTAACGCATTGTGAATAATAAAATTTGAAAAATACAATTCAGGGATTTATCAGCCTATTTTGGGAAATGCCATTTTCAGGGAATTGGGAAAATTTTATCGACAATTTGATGAAATTGGGAAAAATTCTATATCTTAAGCATACATCATGATTTTAGAATGTAATCCACATATACTTCCAAATTTGTACAACCAAACAGCTAGACTTTTAAATATGATTCAACTTTATATAGTTATGTATGAGATTCCTATTTCTGGTAATTGAAAAGTCTTTTCCTAAATAAACCCCTTCAAAGAATTATATATACATGTACACAATTTCTCAAAGTCCCCTAGGTCTCTATGCATTGAAAATATATTTTTCAATTTCAAATAACTCCTTATGCTCACCTTTTACTCAAAAATTAATAGAGTATATGGAAATTAGTTGATATATTTACAGTATGATACCATGGATACAATATCACGATGTGTAGAAAAACAGAGGAAATTCGGATTAAAAGTTGGCGATGTTTCCAGGGTGTTTTAAAACTTATATTATGACTGCAGCTTTGTTAAATAAGTTAAACAAAGAAAAATTAAGGACTTTTTGATTTTATGAAGTATTTTTCCAATAAAATTCAACATACAAGCATTGTTTACCATTTGGGAAAAATACTGCTAAATTGGGAAATATTGAATCTATTTTCAATTGGTAATGGGGCCTGAGAAGGTACTGATAAATCCCTGCAATTTGACCAAACCGTGACCATGCCCTTTTAAACACATTGTAATTATTCTGAACTAAGTTATTTTTTTAAATTTAACAAAAAGCAATCCATGAAAAATTATGAAATGCGAACCAATGCACGTTTTTTTTTATAGAATCTCTAGCATGAAACGAAACTATTATTAACAACTGTAAACATGGTAAATACAACTTTATAACCAGAAATGTAAAGCACACATACTCATTGAAATGATTATAATTCTTTGTTGTTTAAAATTAGTTATTTTTTCGTTGATAATTGTTTCTAATACAACGATATGAAACCCTGATATTGAGATAAACTACCGAGTAAAACACAAACTGAAAGGAGAAGATTCGAACTGTAGCTCTTTAGAATTGAGTTGTAATGTATGTTTATGTGCTAAAAATATGTTTCATGAATATAATCATAAACATTTGATAAATCATAAAGGCCAAATCCATTAAGAATTTAAAAGTTACACAACGTCAAATCAAACTTACTAACACTCTCTCTACGATCAAAACATCGAGTGTATCCCGATCTCGATGTTAAAATAAGCCAACGTTTTATCAATTTTATTGGGGTTTTTTAACGTGTCCTTTTTATAGATTCTTAACTCATTTATAACAGCATTTATTTTTTAACAATCTGTAATGGCTATCACAAGTATAGTAGTACATTCAAATGTATTGGTGTCTTATTAAGCAAGGGTCGAATTGCATGGCTACCGTTTTCTAAATCTATTTTTAGAGCGACCATATTCACTAGCGACAGTATTCCCTGGTACACCGCTATACCAAACAGTTCCACAGACAACCATGTTTTGTGAAATGTATTGATTTTTGGGGGTTTATTGCGAATAAATTTAGCGAGGAGTATTTTTTTTGTTTCTTATTAATTACGTGTTTTAAAAACATGACTTATAGTATGCCCTTTTGACACTTACAATGCGCACGAATTTCCATGAACTACTTTACAAAGCATTAGTATTCGGCTGCACATCGAAGAAATAGGGGAATGAGTTTATAACGCTTGTTTCAAAGTGCAAATCACAGTTGATTTTTTTTCTACTAAACAGATATATTTCTTCGCTAATAGCGCTTTCAAAATTTAGTCACTATCCGGCGCTTTGCCGAAATTAAAAGCATATGAGAGAGAGAGATAGAGAAAGAGAAAAAGAGAGGAAGAGAGAGATTTTGTTAGTCTTTACTGCACCATATGCATATAAAAACACATCAAAAGAGTCCGGCTTTCAGTACTTCAGTACTTTGATTTCTATAAGGAGCATGGTCGCTTCTCGCTCTTGAAGAAAACAGTTTACCAATGATTTGTTTTTCAACAAAGTCAGTACATGTGTATATCCTTTGTTTGTAACAAGTAAGCAATTACATCATCATAAATTTCAGGAGCACTGAAACGCAGAAAAACATACAAAGGAGTGTTTTAACATTAAAATGTTGAAGGACTTCACGTGTCTGTTGTAGAGCATGTTTGTGGTTAAGTATATTAATTTGTAGAAGCATGCAAGATCTATCATGATAACTTTTAATAAACAGTTCTCACTTATTTTGCATACAAAAACAGTACAGAACCAAAAACAGTTTAATGGATGATCAGGAATTCAGGATTTCGTGATAAAAGTCATAAAACTGTTAGGTATTCTACTCACGACAACCAGACACTATTAATTAACCTCGCTCATGTTACATAATCACACCTGTAATCATTACCTGGTACACCTCTCTGAAATGACTCTGCGGCGACCCGGAGATGCTGAGGAAATGCAGAGTTTAATTAAATGTAAAATACATGTATCGGGGGGGGGGGGGGGGGGGAGTCCAGAAAATGACCAACAGTTGTGCATAGTCCTATATCAAGTTAAACATGAGGTTTTGCAATTTATGATGTGCAATCAAATTCTAATACAATAAACCCTGCGTATATGTGAAACAATTGAATTTACATGACTGTATCAATGGTCACCAGTTAGTATAAATACTTTAAACACAGGTAGAGTTTTGCGTTTCGTGTTCAGACAACATTGCCGGAGCTCGACATTCTTCTGTCCATGAAAAAAAAACCATGGCAGTCAAGACTTTGATGTAGGTTGTGCCGACTCGATTTTATTGACACATTATCGTTTTTCACTCGAAAAAATCACATTAACGAAAACAGATTTCTTGCGGAGATTTATGATGGGAACTGTTGACATTTCTTCTCCATTCGGAGTCACCTAACACAATTTTTCAACGTTATCACCCGGGTACTTTTATCTCGCCTGCAATGCAAAATTCCCTGAAGACTTTTTATTTCTATTAAAACCTGACAAGCTATAGAGAGGACGTTTCAATGGAGAAATCTTGGCTAACGAATGAATATCGTTTGAACTCTGAGGTATTTATTGATATCGAATAAGTTAAGAAAATGTGCTGCATAGATATCTTGAGACAGAGTATAGTAGAAGAGATCGGCTGTGCGTCTTGATACTGATTATTGGTTACCATCATTGGAATCCATCATCATTACTTAATACCGATTTTTATAAACTCAAGCCTGAAAAACTGTTTTGAAAAATAGAAAAGATTCTTATTATGACTACTCGGTAATTTTTACGGACAAAGGTGTTCCTTTTTTATAAAAACAAGAGCTTTGAAGATGAACAAAACGAATAAGGTTAAAGTGCCAACAGTTCCTGCACCGATAGCCGAGGGATTGACAGGGGACACATAACGGAGGTAACTATCAGACATGAACATGTTGGTACTTTTATTCTAATGTACACTGAACATGTTGAAAGTTGTCAAAAATAGTATCTTACTTAACAACAACCTGTCTCCGTGCGATTAATTACGAGATGTAGACATGCTGAAGGGTGTACTGCATAATTAAATACCAGTTAGAATGCAGAAACAGCCATTAAATTTAATAAAAGCATTTTTAAATAGCATAATAGGAATTATGGATTATTCAGAAACATGTAAGGCGTCAGCATTATTATTATGCAAAACAAATTACTTTGCTCCGAGAAGGATGCCCGACGTATACTAGTAATTGACATATATACATGATAACCATCAAACGTGATTTACCTACAGTTAACCTGTAGATTTATTGCATCACGCTTTGGCATCATCTCTACATTCTTATCCTCACAGTCACCAATTTCTTGTCGTTTTAAAAAAAAAAAGATTAAAGGTTGTGTAATTTGGTTGATTCGAACAAGGGTCCCTTGGATTTGCGGACTGCCACTTTTCCCACTGGACCAAGTTCGATGTAGTGTCATGGGTAATTAAATTGTTTTATTATGTTGTTTAGATTCATGGCACTATTTTGTTTATCGTAGTAATTTGCAAGTATTTGGCTTAGGGGTATTTAAATTCTGGAATCGGTGATAGTAACCATTCGACAAAAGTTAGCCAACGACTTACAAGTCTCCTTAATTTTATACTTCACCTATTTCTGTTTTTTTTTTGTATTAGAAAAGGATATGATTTATGTTTGGCTGAGCGTTAAACGAAAGAGACCATAATTTCCATTATTTTAAATCTGAATATGATTTGGTTATCAGATACACGTGCATGTTTCTTTATCTGGTATTGCCATGCAGCCCACGTATCGATACATACTTTACCTACCCAATGTTACATATAAGTAGCCATAAGATGCAAGGGGCTTAACTCGATGTCAATCTTTATCTTCCAAAAATTTCCCGATTTCTATGAGGAAACCAAACATGGCCGTCAACTCTGCTGAGAGTCGAGGAAGGCGATAACTTCTTGCATTCAGTGCTCTGTCAAAGAGCACTGACGTCCTCTGTATTGTATGTATGTTGTGACATTGTAAGGTGTGGACGGAGGCTCCAAGTCGGGATGGATTCATTTTGCAGGTCTAGCTATATTTGTCCCAAGTTACGTTTCCACCAATTTTTCACAATTTTCAACAAAAATACACTTAGAAGTACAATTGAAATCGATGGAAGGGGGAAAATCCATGATTTCATCATTGCCATCTTATCTATTTTCACCTATAGAAATTCAAACAAAAACAAATTTCTTACGGAGATTTATAATGGGAAGTGTTTACATCTTTTATCATTCAAAAGTTACTCGGAACACCTCGGACAATTTTTCAACGTAATCATCCGGGTACTTTCATGTCACTTGCAATGGAAAATCACCCTAGACTTTTAATTTTTTAGCTGTGTATTGAAATCTGACAAGCTAGAGGGGGTGCGTTTCAAGGGAAAATCTTGGCTCTTCGTTTGAACCCTGGATTTAAATATTTCTTTTTTAAATGTGCAGCATAAATATCTTTGGACAGGGAACCGTTGTATAATTCATGATCGATGTAACCTAGCAGGCTAAATTGTGTAACATCTCAAAATATTACTTGTTTTTTAAGGTGGAATTGGACACCTATCGATATCAATGTTGATAAAATTATAATCAAAATACTTTTATTTTGATTATAATTTTATAATTATTATTATAATCAAAATACTTTCACCGTTTCAGAATTTTACAATATTTGACTAAAAATATGTTTTAACAATTTTTGGAAAGGTAAAAACTATAAAGCCTCAGTGGGATTCGAACTCATGACATACAGATAAGTAGTAACCGCTCTAATCCACTGCGCTACGCTGCTACGTGTAGGTAGTGTCTTCCCACAAATGTTTATTTAAAAATAAAATTTGGTGTTATGACTAAAAATAGTTATAACACCAATTTTTTTTAAAATAAACATTTGTGGGAAGACATTAGTACGGAAGCTCATTGAGGCCAGTTCGGTAAATAAATTAATTTATATTGCGTTAAATCGCAATATTATTGCGTTTTAATGCAATCTTTTGCGTTTATTCGCAATGTATTTTGCGTTTGAACGCAAAAGATTGCGATAAAACGCAAACAGTATTGCGATTAAACGCAAAGTGGATTGCGTTTAAACGCAAAGTGGATTGCGTTTAAACGCAAAGTTTTGCGTTTAAACGCAAAGTATTGCGTTTAATCGCAAAATTGCGTTTAAACGCAAAAAAATATTGTGTTTAAACGCAAAACTATTATTGCGTTTAAACGCAATATATTTTGCGAATAATCACAAAAGTTTTTGCGATTAAACGCAATAATTTTTGCGAATAAACGCAATAATTTTGCGATTAAATGCAATGATTTCTGCGATTAAACGCAATGACTTTTGCGTTAAATCGCAATTATTTCCTTTACTTATATACACTTAGTACATGTACCAAGACAACACTTGACACATCACAAAGACTTTGATCAATTTCTGGTTTTCACTTGGATTAACTGATAATGAAATAGTAAGTTGTCATGACTTGCAAGCATCAGGTACTTCTATAAGCGAACGTATCCTGAAAAGAAGGATCGCGCTATAAATAAATACAAGAGAAAGAATAAGTCTTTGCTTATATTTGTTTCCAAATTCTTCCTTAAAGATGACATGCAGAATGGCTTTTGATGGATGCGCCAGTGATGTTTGCTGGCCGAATACTGGGTATCTAGACTATGAGAAATAGTTGAATTAAAAAACAGAAAAGATTCTTTCGCAAAGAGCATTATGCCAAGGGGTCTTATTAATGGAGGCATGTCGATTCGTGTGACAAATTAAAACAAATGGAACTTGCATAAACAGTTGCATTGATGGCTATACTATGAAAATTATATTATTATAGGTGCATGTAATTGAACTATGAAGTGCCCTTTTTAGTAGTTATTGTCTCCAAGATATTACCAACTTGAATAGGTGATATCACCTTTTCAAAAAGTAAAATCCTCTATTTGAATAGGTGATTTCATCTATTCAAACTCAAAGAGTGATATGTACATGTATCACTTATTCAATGTGATATCCCTTATTCAAATCACAAGATAAATAGGTGATTAATAGGTGATAACACTTATTCTAATAAATGCTATCACTTTTTGAACAGGTGATATCACTAATTCAAATCAGTGATATAACTTAATTACAAAAAGTGCCAAATCAGTCCGTAATATTGAATAAACATTTTCACTTTCATTTGACAATGATGTGAAGCATTATGGACGGCAGTTGTACAGTGTATGTGCGGACTATTTGATTTTATTGGATAATTAAGATTCGATTTATGAGAAACAATATGAAAAACCGTTAGAAATAGAGGAGAGAGCACGACGAGAAAAGCGAGAAATGTCTAACATTACGTTTGATGGACAGATTGACGGATAATTGTGGCATAACAAAAGTATGTCCTAACAACATCAGCCTCTTCTTTTAGTCTGAATAAAAAAAAGTCATGTTCAAATTAAAACAGTTTTGCAATTAAACGCAATAACTATTGCGTTTAAACCCAATACCTTTTGCGATTAAACGCAACGATCATTGCGTTTAAACGCAAAAATTATTGCGTTTAAACGCAAAACCAACTTTGCGTTTAAACGCAATAGTTTTTTGCAATTAAACGCAATAATTTTTGCGATTAAACGCAATACTTTTGCGTTTAAACGCAAAATATTGCGTTTAAACGCAAAACTTTGCGTTAAAACGCAATCTTCTTTGCGTTTAAACGCAAAGCCCTTTGCGTTAAATCGCAATCTTTTGCATTTAAACGCAAACCACATTGCGATTAAACGCAAAAGATTGCGTTTAAACGCAAAAATCATTGCGTTTAAACGCAATGAAAATTAATTTTTCTACTGAACTGGCCTCAATGAGCTTCCGTACATTAGCAATTTATGGAGAGAAAAGTTATAAAATTATACTTCATTTTAATGTTTATTTCGATAGGAAATTCGTCACAATATAGAGGTGTCACATACCACCTAATTGATGAAGAATATTTGTTTTGGCGAGTACTGGTTTTAATGGTATCGCTGATACTATAACATTACTTAGATATTTGCTGGTTCATGTGGGTATCAAGTTAGCGCACAAAGCAGAAAAAATACAAATTTATTTTTTCTGCAATAATAGAGTTACCGTCATAGCTCGTGTGATCCACCAAAGCGACCAATTTATACGGTTTTTAAGTTTCGATAACTCAGGAATAGCCAACGCAAAGTATACACCAAAAGTATAAATTTCACAATGTTAACATTATTAAGTATAGGTAATATGACAAAACACTGCCTGTAAAAGTTGCTTTAAAATGTCTTTTTCTCGTTGTTGCACATTTATTTGTGTAACAACGCCTTTCGCCGATCCAGTTATTTTAGATGGCTTATAGTAATGTCTTTGTACTCGAAGCGTTATTTTGGTTTTAAAAAATGTTCAAAACATGATTTATGCTTATATAATTGGTTACGTGTAACTTAAATAAATACTAGTTTTTATCATAAACGTCTTATATAATTCAGGTAACGTGTATACACTATTCATATGTACATACATGTAACTGCTGGTCAAAAGAGATTCCATTATAATTGTCATGTTGATATTTTGCATGAAGCATGCAGCAAATTTAAAAAATAACAAGACACAATATAATTAGATTTATGTCCGAATCCAAAATGGAAGGGGTTTTGCTCGTTTTCCTAAATAGGCAACGATTTTATTCATGCGTCTAAATTAAATAGGAATAGCAGAGTTACGTTTCTTACTTCAACGACTGCTAGCATATTTGGCAAAATATTTCATAGCATAGTTCAACAGTTTGCCTATTATAATGGTTTTCAACTTTTTATTCGTGACAAAGTATCGACCTCTTCGTGTATAAACCATACCAAAAACGACCTGTTCATGTATAAACCATACTAAAAACGACCTCTTCTTGTATAGACAATACCAAAAACAAATTCTATCTTAATTTTAAAGATATTTTAATAACTATTTAACATAATTCCTTGAAAATGTATAGGGTTTGTCCTTTAACCATGCTTATGAAGTGTACGAAGTTTGATAAACATACATGCGAGGGTTTTCTTTGAATCTTGCTCATAAGGCTGATATGGACACACACACATACATACATACACAGATATACACAGCATGCAGCGAAACTATATCCCCTTCGCAACAATTGCAAGTTGCGTGAGGGGATAATAATTAGTTTGAAGAACACTTCCAACGCTCTCACATAATTTCTCCCGAACACCCTTATGTCTAACATAGTCGGCGCAATATTTTTGGGGGTAGCTAGGCCCTAATAATTACATTAATTTGGTAACGATACGGAACATAAAGATTTGGGGATATTTTTTACTTCGTTGTTGGTATACAACTAAATATACATTAATCGTGCTAGAGAAAGCAACACCAATCGGTTAAGTTGTCCAGATGTGTTGATGACCAAATTTTGGAATTCTAGATGTTAACGACAATGATATTTAACATGATCGAAGTCCCGTACGATACTTATTTTTGAAGGGAGTAGAAAGATAAAGGATATATCAATGGAAGTTTTCCATATCGTTATGTACAAGTATTTCAGTATCATTAGCTGAGACAAAGTCTTGATAATGACACCGTATGGCTCATCGCCCGAACCCAGAAGCTGCAATCTGCTTACACTTATCACGAGTAACAAATTAATACTGTGTCAAGACCAGCTTAGTAAGTCATTGCGCCCGCACTGTTCCTCTCCTCATGGGACCATTTCAAACTAGACAAAAGTCTTTCACTGAAAAGTACATATATCGCATAAATACAAGACGGTGCCCGACGAGTTATTCCCCGTCACTGTCTTTATGAGGAAAATTAAGTCGTGTTTTCCATCAGTCATCACCCTCGGGTCATGGCTTTATAATTTTTTTTTACCCCATCCCCATATATATGGTCAACCACTCATAGCTAGCATGTCTATCCCCCCCCCCTTCCCCCAAAAAGGGAAAAATAAATACACATAGGTTCACGACAAATTACAAATAGATTGATTTGTGCACCATTTACAATGCTTGTTGTTATATATAAATCTTTCCCTTTTACATTCGATAAACGTTCCTTCACGTAATCAACTGTTCCACTTTCGTATGTATCCACATTGCCCTCTCTTACATTACTGGTATAGGTTTTTATATATCGTATAGATTACGTACCGATGACGTCATGTCTACGATCTAGAATACAGTTCTTACTTTTTGTCTTGCAAAATACGTTAAATGATATTAATTGACCTGTGCAATTCTAAAATAAATATGAAATCTTAAATTTTATAAAACTAACATGACAAATAAAACGATTTTTAATGCATTTTAAGTGTATTCGTAAATATTAAAATCATATTAGTTTAATTTATAGTGCTCAATTGTAATGAATGCTGCACGTGAAGTATTAAAATAAAAAACCACCAGGTCATCGTTGTGTACTAGTATTATCTACAACGAGATTCTTATATCGGATTCATTACCGTTTGTTTTAAAGAAACCCAAACCAAACTTTGCAATAGAAATTTATGTTTTCAAATGCGGTGCAATAAACACAAACAAATTTTTCGATCAAAATTTTATTAAATACATAAAGAATATTTTTACAATCAAATCGAAATGAAGCCTTTCGTTTAATAATATACATTTATACAATTACATAAGGCCAAAACAAAATATTGTGTGTTTAGGGTAACCCGACATAACCTACAAAAGTGTCCCGATCCTACCATTTTTAGTTGTCCGTTTTTATCCGATTGTGATTTTCATATTATTTCTATTAAAAATCTGTTTTTAAATATAGCACAAACATATATTCTTAGGATTTTATATTTGTATTTATGCCCTAATGCAAAAAAATATATGATAAAAAAAGAATCCCAACCTACCTAACCTAGTTTTTTCATCACTGTTACCCTAAACACACAATTTTTTTTTAGGCCTAATCATTCCGGATGTCCTGAAGAAAAAAAAGTTTATCGAACACATTAAAAAGACAAGGGATTTGCATATTAAGGTGGTATGGGGTCCCTGTCGATATTAACGTGGTTAACAGTACATTATAATCAAAATACTCTCACAGGTTTAGAATTTTTAAATTTTACAATAATTGACCAAATATTATGCTTTAAAAAAAATTTGAAAGGTAAAAATAATTAAAGACCCAGTGGGATTTCGAACTCATGACCTACAGATTCGTAGTCAACGCTCCAACTTACTGCGCTACACTGTTAGGTAACAATTTCGAGAAAGAAATCATTTATTAAATTATACTTGATTTTATTGTCCATTTCGAAATAAAGTACACGTACGTAACAATATGGAGGTGTCCCATACCAAAGTGCGAAGCACGCACAGTTTGGTGGTTCCAGTTACAAGAGTTGTTACCCACAAGCTTTTGTACACTAACAAACCATTGTATGTACATAAAATAACCCTCCAAACATGTACAGGAGGTACAACTTTAACTGTTTAACCAAAGATTGGATTCGCTGTTGAACATTGCTGGATGCAATCTCTATAAGGTGTTGGATTTTCAGGTTTATGAAATCACATTACACCCATGTATTGATGGTAAAAAAGATTTTATATATATATATATATATATATATATATATATATATATATATATATATATATATATATATATATATATATTATTAATTATTGACGTGTTTTAAGCATCATTTTTCTCAAGACAAGGAAGGTTACTATTCTTCGTTTTCTTTTAATGTTAATAATGGACCTGTGTTGCAACATGACACAGGCTTTAGTGCAGCTATTGTGTATCAAGGCGATTTTTCTATTTATTTGTAGCTTAGTCAGTATATATACATATTATACATATTATACATATATATATATATATATATATATATATAATATGTATAATATGTATATATACTGTCTAAGCTACAAATAAATAGAAAAATCGCCTTGATACACAATAGCTGCACTAAAGCCTGTGTCATGTTGCAACACAGGTCCATTATTAACATTAAAAGAAAACGAAGAATAGTAACCTTCCTTGTCTTGAGAAAAATGATGCTTAAAACACGTCAATAAGACGACTTGTGGATATTTATATATATACATCATATATTAGCACACTATTTCATACAAAACTACACAAATCACCTCTCTCTGGATTTGAAGACGTGCAATTCACGGGCAGGCCGGGACTTGTGCAATTGGATTTGTGTTATACCATATTGCCCTGGTCCCCGCCGTAACGTAATCACAAGCTACTCCCCCGCACCATCATTAATCAGTGCCAGCCTCCTCCTCAAACCTCGCCACTGATTGATACTTCTTGGCTGTTGGCTTACCTTACGTTATAGATCCACGAAATGTTCGTCTCGATGTGACGGGGCTCGAGCATGTTCCGGTCTTTTCGTCTTCCGGTTTCTGGTCGAGGTTTCCGTGTCTCTGTCGTAATCGACATCCAGTGCAGGCCGGGACAGGTGCAATTCACGTAAACGTCATGAAATGATTGCTACCTTTCACAGCCTACATTGCATGACTTTCTAACATCTCTAAACGGGAATCGCAGTCCCTCTTAAACCATTCCAGCACGCTGAAAGTAAACATACTATCTGATATATATACATGTGCATTCCTGGTTTCTCACATAACACAGAATGAATTTTATCGAAGTCCTACTTTTATAGCCCAGATCTGCAAGAGATTTTAAAAAAAATAAAACAATGAACTATTGGTCATAACTAAACTCAGACGCTTTCCCTAATCCTAATAATCCGAAATAATCCGGGATTACAAGCTCTGTCCGGTTCTGCTTTACAGACTTAGATTTAAGTTACGTCTGTGGGCTCTGAGTGGACGTCATCTTAACACACGGTATTACGTTCAGGGTAATTCCCCGAATCTGATTACAAGTGGTCAATTGAACTCCACCAGATGAAAAGGTTTGTGTCTGCCGTCTACCTTACTAATCAAAAACAATACTTACTGGATTAATGATGTCAACGATTCTAGACCGACAGCATGTATTAGTTGTTAATAAAACGGTAAAATTCTTTAATGAACGCATGTACATATTTTAAGCAGGCATTTAAAGGTCACGAAGATTTTTATTGCGTCCGTTAGATTTATATTTCGACTCGCCAATATACGATTTAGCGGTTCCGCTGCTAATCAGACACTGACCCCCACCTCCAAATACAACCACATTCTCACTGCTACCTCATTTCTTCCCCAAATTCTCATTATACCTAGATCAAATACGGAAATCTCCGCCGTTATAACACACAAACTTCTTCCATAAAGAACTCGGTAAATGTTTTGTAAAATTCCACAAACAAACAACGAGGCATGGAACTGTGGGAGCGGTGGGTTGGCTGGTCCCCGGTGCCTCTGAATCCGTACGGTCCTCCCTCGCGGCGTGGAGCCGGTGCGCGCTCTACTGCGTATGACTTCTGCGAGTCTCAGATCCGTCTCAAACACGCCTGTACAAGTGTTCAATCTTTTCGGCAATAAACGAGATACATTTAAAATATCAATGCACAAAACGGCTCGTATTACCTCAGTGGAATGTCAACGCCATCACTAAATATTGTATAAGACGATCGCCGGAGATTTAATATTCCATTTAAGATGTATACATAGAGATAAAACGCGCCAATAACTTCGCGCAAGAACACAGCGCTGAGTGAGCACATCAGCGCCCTCAATAAGACTGTCCCCCGGAACGATGGACCGTCCGATTGTCCGCCTGACACAATTTATCCTGGATCAGATTGGGGCCCCCGTTATCCATTCTATCTAGTATCATTATAAGTTAGTTCCTTATCTCCCCTCTATCTTTCCAGAGGTTTAATGCCAATTAATGGACTTAAAAAGACAATGTTGGTCTCCCTAAATCATACCCCGGGTTCACGTCATACCCTTCCATAGAGCTACAGCTAGCATTGCTCTGTCCCAGTACGTCACAAAGACCGCTGGGTTGTGGGTATTGGTGCCCAATGACCCCTAAGCAGGTGCCCGACTCATCTGCCGGATCTCTATAGCTTTGTTGTTATTTGTTGATTCATGACTAAATAAGATTCATACAGCCAATTCCAGCAGATCGATCAGATAACGAGTCAAGTATACATCGCTTTTGTTTCGCCCCATGGAGGGTACCGGGTGTCAATTTAAATCGAGGATAGCCAAGTCGGGATATGCTGGGCACTCAAGGACAACCACTAGCACGGGTCAAACCGGAGAACTGGGAAAGCTACATGTAATTCTGTTTGGTTCTAGCCATGTTTGGGGGTAGCACACAGAGGTGCAAATAAAATTCCACGACCAGGAAACAAAATGCTTCGCGCTTATTCAATGTACGATTATGAAATGGCAGACCGTTCTCTGCTAAAGTAACTACGTGTCATGCATGGTAACACTAGAAATGGAATTACAAATGACATTAAAACACACAGCATACGTCGCATTTTAAACATAAATCATCAGACAACTATTTATACAGCCGTGAATATGGAATTTAATTGTTACGCCAGTACTACAATGTTCAAATCTATGGTGTTCAGTGCTCCCCCCTCGATCCTGTCCCCATAGCACTGAATACCAAAGGTCAAATATTGAGATGGAAGAAAAGTTTTATACAGAAACATCAAAGCGGTCGTTAAAAATATTTTGGTGCGATAAAGCAGCCATGAATAAAAGTGAATGGAAATTTGAATTTTTATCCAGCTCCGCTATTGAAGCGTGATACGTGGTGATCCGCCCTATTCCGTCTTAAGAAACGTCGTCTACTACGTTTTTTTTTTCATATTTATTTAAATAAATTTAGCGCCTCCGAAATCGTTCATTTTGGTGTTGTTTATACCGACCACGTGTATGTGGTAGTCGCCATATTGATGTTTTCATTGTTCCCGTGGACACGACCCAGATCTCACGGATAATGGGTCACAAAATTCTGTTGGTTTTTTTGTCAAGTACACTTCTCTACAATTACGTTCCGTTGGAGATATGAATCCGTTAAGTAAACACTCCTAATATGTAAAAAATCTAGAACGGCTTTAAATAAGCCTAAATGGGACATACACTTTCCCGCCTTATCAAATGTTCTTGGAGATCTTAAATTTCAGGACGAAAAAGCTAACAAAGGAAGTCTAGCAGAGCCTCCACTGAGATAACTCCTTTTCAACGAAAAAAAAAGCCCAAACACAGAGAACAGGTCATACTTACCTTTCACATAAATAACTGAGACAGTTAGATCCGGCAACGTGAATATCATTGACCTGCTTTATAGAACTGACGGGGGACGGCGTACACGGCGGAGGAGCCCCGCGTGTGTCCGGGAGTCCCGCTACCCGTGGCTGCACCCCTCTGTCTGCCAGTGGCACGGTTACCTGTAATCGTCACATACCTGGTCTCCGCGCTGACTAGGAATGACCAGACTACGGCCGAGAGTCCACGGGGAGGAGAGACAGGCCGACATCACGCTTACTTACCTACATAGGTGTTTTCACATGTATTGAATCGCCGTGCAATTGACGCGCTAAATCACACACTCACTCCTCGCTGTGTATTGTTTGTGTTTGCGCTAAACACGTGGTTCCATGGTGTTCCTTTGAGTACCTAGTGATCGATCTCCGACCGTCCAACGGGACAACCTTTAGGGGTGGGGGTATGGTAGGCCCCTCTATGTCTTTTTTTTCGGATGTTGGATCCTTTCGTCCACCTTTGGTATGAAGAGTTTCCTAATATTTGGGCTTCTATCACAGGAAGGTCAACAGAAGTCTGTCGTAATCCAGGTATAACAAGCGAGGGGCACGCCAAGGGATCTCGGGTATCTAACATTATACGGGATTAGAAAAATTCTTTCTAATTTGTATCACAATTATCTTTTCAAAAAATAATAGTTCTCTGTAACATCAACAATATATTTATACACTGAACAAAATACTGTCACAAGACTTCTTATTTTCATTTTGATTATTTTGGCTATAAAATTATAAATAATCTCAGATTAATAATTCACTTACTCAATCCATTGTATTAAATTATTGTATGAAACACAGTATGCATCAAATTTGCATCTATTCGAATGATTTTTCTCTCTCAAGAAGTGTACAAAATTAGGTAGTTTGGAGAAAAATTCTGTTTTCTTTATAATTCAGTCAATACATGACACCGCGTCCCGTGAGAACCCCCCTAATATTCCAGGAGATCAATAAGCCCGGTGAATTGCTGTACAGTGGCGATATAGAGAGGGCAGCGAAACAAAGATCAGATCACCCCAGGATTAACAGGCGTGACGAGACCCGGTCACAACGAGGCGCGCCACCACAGGCACTCCACAGGCACCGGGTACCCCGACATACAGGCGTGGACCTAAATACTGTACACATCAAAGGGTGGATCTACACATACTGGATGGTAACCCTACTGGATAGCCGAAATTAAGGCGTGGACCTAAATACTGTACACATCAAAGAGGGAGTGTACGGGCACAGGGTAAAGCGATATCCAGGCGCGGATCTAAACACTGTACACATCAGAGAGGGGGGTAAAGCGATATCCAGGCGCGGATCTAAACACTGTACACATCAAAGAGGGGGGTAAAGCGATATCCAGGCGCGGATCTAAACACTGTAAACATCAGAGAGTAGATGTACAAGCAGTACTGTGGTGCATGTACTGAGATTCATAAAAAATTTCAAATGTATTTTTTGCCTTGATTTCATTTAATTCCAACTCTTTGATGTTAAATCCTTAGGTCAACGTCTGTATTATTGGGCCAATGGGGTATCGCTCTTTGATGGGATATTAAGGCACGGAAATAAAACTGTTAACATTTAAAGAATGGATCTCACTTCATGTAATAGATAACTAAGATATCAATGTGCGAACCTAACTGTAAAAAACTAACATGAAAAATCGATCTGAGTTACATGTATGCCGTGTAAATGCTTTGTCAAAAAGCAATTGTTGGCACTGCTCACTTCTTGCCATTTTTGTTTTAAAATAAAAATTGCTTTGATTTTTATTCTTCGAATATTACTTCAAAATCATATTCTAAATTTAAAATGATAAGTCATGCACAAACATTTTTATTTATACAAATGCAAAATTTCTGTTTAAGGATTGTTCAAAGTGCAATTTTATACATGTATATATTAAGGACACTTGCATTAAATTCCAACGAAAAATATAGCAATCTTGCATACCTATTCAAAGACCATTCCTAAACTCATCCAATATTCTTTCCAAGTACAACAAAATGCCACATATAATGGTGGAATTTGGAGTCCCTACATTTGATCACTACCTACATTCTATTACTACACATAAGTATGTACCTCTTGAACACCATACTCTGCCCTACTCCTCGGATTCCCTTCCTAGTGAGTCCTCCGCCCACCCGTCCTGTACTCTCTCTCTCCACACACTGCGACCTGGAGGGGACCTACAATGGTCACCCAGATCGGGTACATACATGTCTGCTACAAAACACACAACCCAATTCTCCAAAACTCCTTCTCCTGTGTTGCATATTGATTTTTTGAGCAATTCTTTCACTTCTTTTCCAATACGTTTAAATTCTAAATAAACAATATCAACAACCTGCCCGTGATAAGAAAGCTATTGATTCAAAAGGCGCGCGGAACGAGAGAGCCTGGGAACAATGCGGAGTTTGCAGTAGTTCAATGACTGTTTTATTGGGTTATTATGCAGCCAATTATCACATTATATTTACCAGATTGTCATGTCATTGTGAAGGCAAAGAGCCAGATCATACCGACTGAGCAGTATGCGAGACGAGGCCCCTCAAACGGTGACTGCACCTGATCTGACAAGCCTTTCACTGGGATGTTCCTCTAACAGGTGCTCCTACAACCACTGCCCCACACAAAACACCTTTAGGTTTTTATGACCAGAGAGGGGTCAAGTATTGGCCTCACCTGAAACTTTTTTAAACAGCTAAGGTATCCAATATCAGATACCGTTTGGGAAGGGGTTGGTATGGAACAAATTCGGTCACATGGTAATCAGGATTGGGAAGCACCAAGCCAAGTGCTGGCCCCAGAATATTTACAGCAGTTCAGCAGGGAGCAACTATGGTGTCTATAGAGAACCTCTCCAACACTAGTAAAATATCTGGATATTGATTTAAACTGTCTGAACTCCCGGGTACATTTCTGATATTATATCACATGTGTAGTTGTGCATTACATAACTATGCCCAGCTACAATGCACTACACAATAACATGACAATGCACAGAGGCATCAATCAAGTTAATCACGGCAACAAACTGGACCAGTCCAAAACAACCTCAAAATCAATATCAATTAAACTGTTTTACAAAAAAAAAAGAAAAACATTTCAGCAATTTAAGAACATCTGGACCTGATCATTTTCATGTCCGTGACATTTTATAGTCTAACCTTGAAATCCATGAAGAGTTCATCTCCATCCCCTGCATGAGCAGTGTCTACTGCAGTCATCATCTGGCTGCACCCTCCCAAGATGTGCTAACATTGATGCAGGCTTCTGAAGAAGAAAGAAAATCTGTCAATCACTTGATAGCACAACACACACAATATAGCTCCTAATGGATACACATCATCAAGTAAAAAAAACGTTGAGGTACAATCAATGTTTTGTGGGTCAGGTACAAATGACCTCTGTGGATGAGGCTCAATCTATCAATGTTACTGATAACCATGCATATACAAGTGTACCGAAGAGAAAAAATACCTGTACAGATGTTGATAGCTTTCATTGATAAAATGTTTTACAAAGGAAATAAATCTGAAGTTCAGAGTGCAAGTTCAAGACTCTACTTGTCTATATGTTTTGATCCACAAAGCTTCATGTACCACAAGCCTTGTCAGTGTTATTATGTAAAGTAGATCAGAACTTTTGGGGTAGATTAGATTTCATCTGTGCAACAAGGAAGAAGCTACCAAAAAATATTGATCAACCAAGAAATGTCAACTCTCACTGAACGCAGCACAGCACCTCATTCAGTGACAACACAATTCAAAACATATACTAAGGGGGGGGGGGAACAGCTCATCTGCACCATAGAAAGAGACCTGAATTTATTCTGGGGACAAATGAAGCTTTTCATGTAATTGAATCTTTTCAAGGATCACAACAATAAAAAGGTGGAGAAATTTCAATGGAATGTATGACAGCTAGATCAAAAGCAAGCCCCTAAATTTAGTCTTCAGAAATTGATTTTATTCCATACATTTACACAAAAACTTCCAAAATAGTTTGCCATAAAAAAAGAGATCCTTACAAAACACTATTTTTCATGTGTGATTTACATATGATACAGAGAATTCTTTGTCAGGCACAATTGGTGGAAATGGTGCTGCAATAATCTATCCATCGAAGAGAAACACTAAATGGCTGAAAGATATTGTACCTTGGAAACTAAAAGCAGTCGAACATCAAATGATCTGCTGCAGAAATCATGCGCGGATCTAGAGGGGGGGTCGGGGGGGTCCCGACCCCCCCTGGAAAATGAAAATTTATTAAATTTACATTGTAAAATTATCGCAAATATGCCTCGGACCCCCCCTGGAAAACACAATTACCCTTCGGACCCCCCCCCCTGGAAAATTTTTCTGGATCCGCGCATGGAAATGATGAACATTCAATGCTTGCAAATATGTAATTTACTAGAAGCAGTAATGACACAAATTCCTGGACCCCATCATGTATACTGCTGAGTGGATATCTAGTATTAACTGTCCTGGCAAATTCAGTTTGGGATTCACTTTTCCTTTTGTAAACGATGAGGATCTTCAAAAACATGTCTTACATGAAGTACACGTTCACTTGGTGGCTGGTTTTTTTATTTATTTTTAAAACATTACATTTCAAACTTTTACATCTCTGTAGAATCATTTTGAGCCAAAGGCCAGGATTTTTTTTCAGCCAAAAGTACCTTAATTTCTTCTAGTTTAAGTTAACAGTTTAACTTCTTCTGCCATTACCAGATTGTTGAAGAACAGAGACCAGGGGTAGCTACAGTGAAGCGGTGTTTGACAGCTGGGGCTTTATGTGGAGCTTTGGCCTGTGGATCAGGCTAATGGTGTGGATAGCATGGCGACAATGCTGTAGCTGTCTGTGTCTCTGGGATTACAGCTCTCCTGATTTAGGCCTTGTTATCAGCCATTATAGATTTCCTATCAAACAGGGAGATCCACTGTAACACCTCACACCAAACCAAGGCCGTCCATCCAGAACCTTGAGTGACCTTCATTTGTAAACAGTCAGTATCCCCCAGCCATCATCTCTAAAGCTGGACACACTCAGTAACAGCAGCTTGAGCAACAGAGATCATCCAATGCTAGTTAAATATGAAGAATGAACAACATGAAACAGTCAATTTAATCAATCTATAACAAATAGCCAATTTCTTCAGTAGAAATTTAATGCCATTGACTCAACCTTACAAAGATAAAATACAGCAACATTTCACCTGACCATTGGTTCAACAACAGCTATTCTTTGATGCTAACCTTTTCTATAGAAATTTAATGTCATTGACCAAACTAAACAAATACATAATGGAACAAGTTTTAGACAAATCAATAGGTTATAAAGAACACCTTTTTCACTCTCAAGACATCAGTATTCCGTCAGCCAGAGTTAATAGTCGTAGACTGTATATACACCTGTATTGGACACAGGTTCTTTCACATTCTAGAACACAGTCACCCATCTACTTGACCCTATCTGACATATTTCAGAGCAAGGAATTTGGGTAGAAATCACAAGGAGCCATTTAAGTGCTTCCTATTGAATCCTTGTGGATCTCTTGGTTAACAAGGAAGCTACACAAGTCTGTAATCTGCCAGCAAACAGAAACTCTGGTCGTATTACTGGGGTCGTGACAATGTCTCCTTTACTCCAACCACCAACCATTACCAGCACAGACTGCAATTCTACGTGTTCTTGTCCCAAATTTCTGCATTGAATACCAAGACCTACTCAAAACCCTAGGAAACAAGAGAGTTGCACATGGTTGCAGCAACAACAACACTGATTATTTATAACACAGGGTTTATGAAAAGAGAGCGAGGATGAAGGGAGGTCCAGATATCGGCCGGGACGAGTGCAATACAGAAACCACCATCACTGCTTTGCAGCCGTTCCAGCCCATACGAGACCCCTGACATTAGAAGCCCTCCACATGGTATAATCAACAACAGCCTTGGAATAATCCAAAAATAAATATCTACAATTTTTTGTCGGTCCCCTTGCAAAGCTCTATATGTATGTACAACACCCTCAGAGCCATCTAACAATAAATGTCCAGGATTCCTTGTTGGTCCCATTTATAGAGAGAAGAGGCAAATTCCAACATCAGCAAAATGCCGCTTCTGTGGACCACCAGCAGGTTGACTAATTGGCCAGTACTGTTATGGCAGGACAACCAAGTTGTACACAGATAATGTACTAATGATAATTAGTGACCAAAAACTCCCTATCAAATGAACACCCTCTGATAAATTTTTAAAAGAGAAAAAAAAAAACAAAAAACAAAACACACAAAATATCCTATTTACAATCATTACAAGGAAACCCTGTGTCCATTCCATTGTTCATGTCATATTAGGCAATGATAGTCTGTGACACTGTGTGGCACTAGAACCTGGCCTAGCTAGCATTTAAAGTTTTAGATCTGAAGATACCAGAACTCCATTAAATGCATGTTCTTACAATAATACCCACACCACCAACACATGACCTTCCCAACGGTAGTCAGGTTTCATTTGAAGATCACCAATAATTCAGTTCCCATGTTCTTCATGAATGTACTGGTTATTACCCAGTTGAACGGAAAATGGTCAAATAATATAACTTACCAAACTCATCAATTTTCTTTCAAAAGAAGAAAAAAAAAAATAGTTGATCTGCATGTACATCAAGCAGGTCTTTCTTTTTACGTCATGCAAAAGAGAAACTCTTAAAACCAGTTGAAATCTGCCACAAGTATAAAAATATCCATAAAATTCCTATAAATATTAACTTTTTTAACTTCTTAATAAATGACAGAAACACCAAATTAATTAACAAATTAGTATATTTAAACAAAATACATTTTTCTTACCTGGAAAAATAATGCAATGAATAAATCCATGTATTTGATAATCAAAACCTAAAACTAATTGAAGACTGGTGCTCTGTCCATAATTCCACTTTGTCTGTGCGTGCAATGGGGGGACACAATAAAATTCCATATCCACACTCAAATAGACCAGGACTAAAGTCAATATTTATATGGTGTACCCGGCCACTTAAAACTCGTACTACAATCTGAAATGCAAGTCTGCTATATTTATTCTCCAGAATTAAGAGGCCCGCCAAGGGGTTGGACCTGTACACTGATCGTTCTAGTCCTTTATAGTCGGCCAACACCAATATGATGCACAGATAAGTTTCTCCCATTGGGCTATTTTTCCTGTACATCAACATAAGGAATTTAACTGTTCTTACTGGATAAATTATGAAGAGGCAAGCAATACCCCAATCAGCAAATTCAGGCAGTTGTTAACTATTACTGGTCTTAGGGTTGGATTCATAGAAAAAAATAATGTAAAAAAAAAAAAAGTACTTATGAAGTTGGAATGAAAAAGTTTCAGTGAATACCGTGAAAACAAAAGTCAAAGCATTCTACTAAGGAAAAAAGAAATCTACTATTTGGAACTATTGTAAATAGGAAACTGATACATAAAAAGCATTGATATTGCGAATTGGGAAGTTACTAGTAATTTCACCACATAAAATTGGTGTTGCTTTCAACAATGGATGTCTTTCCAATACACTTAGCAGCAAGAAAAGGAGAACCTGATTTCAATAGAAGATATGGCATGAGTAGATGCATCTTGGATTGCATTGATAAACATATAAATGCTATCTATAACAACAAAATGCCTTTGTTGGGAAAAGCCACCAAATTGGTTTTTAATTATAGAGTATTATAAAGCTGTAGGTAAACAATTTCATAACATATCCTAGCCAGACCTGCCTCAAATCCTGCCAGTATTCGGGGGACACTGCACTCTCCAACACCAATTGATTAGTTTTATTGGCATATTAACAAAAGGTCTTCAGAAGGAATATTTGCTACCTTTGTTTTAAATTAACACCCAATCAGATCAATTTGTCAAAACACCCTAACGTATATACACACTTATATAGACAGCAGACAGAGCAATATAACAAATTGGTCCTCATAACCAAGCACCATTCTCACCAGAAAGGAACACAACTCCATTAGCATTTAAAGACATTAACATAAATTGGAAATACTGCTAGGAGCAAAGGTGAGATTCATGCAAGATCTTGCAGGCACCTGCCATTAGGAACAGGTATGTACACTATGGAATGGAGCAGTTTGAACACTTTTAAACAAAACAAGGTCTTATTCAGTAAAAGTGAAAGAAATTAAATAAATATTTGTACTGGTAGCCAGTGTTGGAGTAAGATAAGGAGCTAGAATTAGTGGTCACATGATCTTTCTTAAATCCCCGATAAGACATTACCCTAATCAAAGGCATCACAATAAAAAATATACAAAGTCCGATAACTCCAGCCAGCCAACCCAAGCAAGGGAGATAAGCCCCTCAAGCACAACAGAGTGCAGTGTGATACAGGCTGATAGTGGGGAGGGAGACACAATGGCCGTGATATGTTTCCTGGAGGCTGCCTCTGTGTCGATAGCCCGGGTTGTACAGACCCCAGGTATCTGGGACCGTGATCACAGGTAAACACTGGAGGCTTGGGGGGCCCCGGCCAGAGGACCAGAAATAACCGGCCATTACGTCATCATCACTGTGACGATGAACACAGGGACAAAAGGGGGACTGAGTAATGAGAAAATAAACTTGATAGGTCACAAACCACCAGTCTAATCAACCCAGCCTCGTGACAAATGACTGGCCGTTTCTCTACCAGTCTTATTCTTTTTGCCACCAGGGTAATCAAGTTAAGAGGTCTTACAAAGAGATTAATACTTGTAAATCTCTTTCAGCAGTTTGCATGCCTTGGTACCTCATGTCTTAATCACCGGATTAATTACACTGGTAATCACAGATTCTACACAATCACAAGGCCCTATTTATTTCACTGGAGTGTTCAATAACCGGTCATCAAGAGCTCACAAATACCTATACTCAGCAAAAATATCAACACAAACAAAAAGCACTGATTTTGAAAACATCCAACAAAATCTAAACAACAATCAATCAATTGCAAATATCATGGTATACTTCCATATAAGAAATGCAGGGTTTCATCTAAAAGTTTTGAGTACTAGATAAAAGGGGTATTTCTTTTATTTGAAGCAGCTAATTATGATTACTGAAATTTTAAAAATTGCTTCCTGCCTCTCTTAGCCAAGTGAAAGGCCTGTCAATTTGATTTAACTAAATTTACTGGCAATATATTCTTTAAAAGAATATGAAAATGAAATAAATTTACTTTTGTTGCTATTTATATTTAGCAAAGTGCCCAGTGATTGGGAAGGCCAAAAATGTCAATGGGACTATGGTCCCACAGTTAATGATTTTAACGGGCCATTTTCATAATGAAAGAGCAATCTATTTATTCATTGGGGCCATTTTGAAAAAAAAATTATCAAGGACCAACCTAGAGCAAAATTTTAGGAAGACTTCACTTCTCCCAAACAGAATAATAAGGAGAAGTTTGAGAAATCAGGAGGACTTACATTCAGCATAACACAATGATGATATACACATATTCAACATTAAATTATTTTTAAAAATTTGAATTATAAGCAATTCACTAAAAAATAAAACAACTTTTAAAAAATTTAAAAACTTACCTGTAACCAATTTGTTAAATTTCATTTATTTGATGTGTTTATACATTTCATTGATGTAATGTTTTGTAATGGTGTTTGCTAAATGGTAAATAAAGTCAGTCTCTGTACATCTGTGTTTTTTAGAGGTATTAGTCAAACCCTTATTACCGTCATGTAGAGAATCTTTCAAATTTTGAAGATAACTGTAGGCAAACGCTTTTTATTATTATTTAAACATTAATTTTGCGAGTTATTAACTAATTACAAGTTACAACTAATTGTAGTATCAACACTTAAGGACGGCAGACCCAATTCATTTCTAAAATAGATTTTTTATTCAAATTTTTATTTAATGTAAATCAGTAAATGGTGAGTAAAAATCAATAAAAAAATTACATGATCATCGACTTCCTTATTTTACTAGAGGCGTTTCAAAATTAGGGTATGAAAATCCTCAGATATAATAGAAAGTAATGGGAATTTTCTGGGGTGTGGTATAAAAACTGATATTTTAAAAATTCGGCAATAGATTTTTTACTCTAATTAAATTTTAATATTAAGAGTTCAATTAGCTTACGGATAAACAGAAAAAAATATAGGTCATCGACCTAAATTGTTTGAGGGGTTGTGTCAAAATTCACTGCATTGTTCATTTTCCTTACAAATATCATTGGAAAAAGGACATAATTAATAATTGCCTGACGTTACATTAACTGCTATATGTATAAATTTTGTTAGGTTAAGGTATAAATTCAATATCTATCAGATTATAAGACTATAAACTGCCTGTGGGGGCTTTAGGATTTATAAACCGTGGATATATAAGAATTAGTTGCAAACAGAGGAAATTCGGACTAATTTTTTCTTCTTAATTTTTCTCCACTTAAAATATTTTGGCATTGCAAATTATGTTTAGTAAAATGAAAATTTTATTATTTTCTCTTATTCTGATGTACGTAATTACGACAGTCATATTTTAAGCAAACGCGGATTCTGCGCAGTGGTGCGAAATCTTGAATTGGGTCCGTCGTCCTTAAAGTAATAAACATCAGTTGTAGTTTCTAGTGCACAGTGTGGTTGCATCACCCGTTTTTATAACCCCTAACGATAAGCATGATGATACAGTCGCAAGTTTTAATAATCACCACAGGGTTTAATTGAGGCTGTGAAAACGTCTTTTCAATTAGATAATCATCATTTTACTGCATTTGGGGTTAATTTACATTATTAAGAACCCAGAATACTTGGCGACTTCAACTTCTCTTTCAGAGGAAATTCTGGAATTATTTTGTTTGAGACCATGCGTAAATAAGTGGAAATGTTTTATTGGATGTTTTTTTTTGTTTTAACCAACATGACCAATGAGATTTGATGTTTTGAAACGAATGTATTAAAAGACATTTAGGTAAGTTGTACAGAGTAAATTTCCCGCAGACATCGCTAAAACTTCTGTGACCAAAGAGAAATTTGAATGTGCTCTTCAGCACTTAGAGTAATTGATTTATTGCGCTATTTTTCACTTAAATGTGACTATGGTGCGTGGGGCAGGTCCTTATTTTACCTCATGACCAATTCATGTAGTAAACAGACATTTTACTTGACTGGAGCTATCATTTACAAGACTCAGTTGTCATGTACAGAACAAACACAACTTGGCTTGCATGCACACACAAGTAAAACACAAGCTAATATCCCCTTCCCACAGGCAATCACTTTTGAATGTATCAGGGGCCCAACAAGCCCACATATAATGGGCCAAGGTATGGGGGCTGCCTGGGTCACCAGTGGGTGCAGGGCAATGCCCTGGTGGGAGTGGTTGAGGGCTCAAGGCTTTCAAGAGAAAGATAATTATATAGAGTTTTTCAGTTGGATTTATTGACCTTTTTTTAATAACTCGTGAAATTCACCAGGAGGTGACCTCAAGCAGGGTTTCTTCAGATCCTCGTGCAGCGACAATAAAAAAAACAAGGAGCGGATCGAGGATCTGATTTAAATCAGATTGGATCTTTATAGATAAAAATCTATTGTAGATACCATTTGCGTGAATCCTACACAAGAATTGAATATGGTCTCATATCAGACCAGGGATGTATATATACGTCCCTGTATCAGATGCAATGAATTTTCCAACTGAACCTGAAATGTTTATATAATTAATGACTAGTGAGTTTATCAACTGTCTGACTTTCATTGCATCTTCCAGGTGCATCTGGGAATGTAGCACAACTTCTTGCAACCAACAGCCAAATCATTAAATGGGCGATGCTGTTGAACAGTCTTCACGAAATCTCAGTGGTCCAAAGACCAAGGCAAGTAAATATTATGGTCGGGTTGGTGAAAATAAAAAATCAGATGGGCTTGTAGATTTTTAAAGTCATATGCAGTCAAAACTATTAAAACTTAATAATATAATAGTTACTTGTAGTTGTCAATTATTTTTTAGTCGAGGGAGATAACTCACGTTTTAGTCAAATTTTTCTTCACTTGTATTTGATCATCAAGACCTCGGCGGTGTTGATTTGCTGAACGACCCTATCGCAGAGGGTACACGGTTTAACCCGAGACACCTGTCTTAAACTGCGTTGCAATTTGGACACTGGGGGTGCGCGGAATATAGAGGATCTGCGTTGATGGTACTGTAAGTTCAACAGCTGGTATGCACATCTTTGATACATGTACAATTGATCTGCAAAACAAGAACTTCCTATCTTGAAAATTGTAGGAGGAGTTATCCTTACAATAGGGGTACCCTTTTGGCAGCCGCCCACCTGCATGCCATTTTCACAATTCCAATAACTGGATTTTTCTTGTGGAAAACCTGGTAAAAATGCTTTGGCAAATCAAAAATCACTTTTTGAAATTTGTTGTGTTTACAATTGATGCTGAATGAACTCAAGCAATTGAGTTAACAAGCTTATGATGCATTTGATTTGTTTTTTTGTGTTACATGTACCATTTAGAAATTATTTACTTCGATTATTTCTAGATCTTAAAGAGACCGATTCTGCTGGTGTAAATCTGTGAAAATTTATGACTTTCTGGGATAATTGGTTTGTGTGGAGAATTATTTGGTACTGTAATGTGAAACGTGATCTGCGAAGAAAATTAAGAAAACTGTTGGTGGACCGATGGACACAAAACATCAGCAAAGCAATATGCCCTCCCTTCTTCAAAAACATAAACAAGAGTTTGGACTTAGGGCAGTAAATGTAAGTGACACACCCCAATTTTGATAAAAGTGGGTTCTACTCATGGTTATCCGTCCAGTCATATTGGCTATTAGACATAAATAAAGTAAAACACACTTATAACAAAGTGCCAGGGACGGACGATTTTCCTTTTTTATAAGCGTAATTCATTATATCCATCATCTTTACAACATGTAATTAAGTCATGGGGAATGAAAATCACTTCGCTGTAAGCGTCAATTCATTATAAGTGTGTTCGCTATAACCCTATTTTACTGTACATCGAATGCAATGACACTTGTCAGACTTCATCCAGGGATGTAGATTTCAGTTGAAACAGTGTCAATATAACACAACAAAGCAGATCTTGGCCAAAAAAAAATTTCCGAATTTGACAGTATACGAATATCAATTATCTTCTCTTTGTGAATTAGAAAAAAGGAGGTCAGTATAAATAACAGATTGTTTTGATGAGCAAACTAGATACACGTAGTAATATCCCACCCAGGGTTCGACACTAACGGTAGACCGGCGGCCCGAGTCCACCAAAAATTGGGAAGGTCCACCAATTGTTCAGGACCAGGTGGACCGTCGGTCCACTAAAATTTTAAACTTTTATTATGAAAATCAAATTATTAATGAATTATTGATGCAAATTCTTACATTGAAATTGACTACCATAAATGAAGTTTTGTGATCGTGGTAACTTCACCAGAATTTCCTCATAAAAAGAAGTTGAAGTTATTCTGTTCCCTGAGTTCATGATTGTGTAAATTAACTTCATTGACAATAAAATGATAGTTGATTAATAAAAAGACATTTTTAATGCAAAATAAAAACTAAAAAAACAATTATAATTTAACCAGTTGGCTATCCTCTACATAACGGTGGTAAGTGGGTCATTGGGTTGGACTAATACCCCTAAATACACTGAAGTAAACTGGTAAAGAGACAGATTTTTATTTGTCACTTTGCTTACAAAATGATAAAAATCATAAAATATTTTCTTTTTTAGAGATATAAATACAGTAAAACACACTTATAACGAAGTCCCAGGGACGGGCAATTTTACTTCGTTGTAAGTGTAATTCGTTATATCCGTCAAGTTTACAACATGTAATAAAGTCACGGGGAATGAAATTCACTTCGCTGTAAGCGTCAATTCATTATAAGTGTGTTCGCTATAAGCGTGTTTTACTGTACATTAAATAAATTAAATTTCAAATTAGATTAGCTTTTTATTTTTTCAAAAATAGTTTGATTTTTTATAACCTGTTGTGGACATTTACATGTATTTTAAGTATCAATAGTCTGTCCCAAGATATTTAACAATATTTTAAATTTATATCATTGTTAACGTAATAAATAAAATGAAGTCTCCTTGATTTAATTCTCAAACTTCTTTCTATATTTTTTTTCTGTTGGGGAGAATTGAAACCTTCCTACAAAAAATTGTGACCCAGTAAAAATATTTTGAATATAATATGACTGCCGTCAGGAGAAAAGGGTCCTTAAGGTAAAAATTTCACAAACTCACTTTTTCTCAATTCCGATTAGTCAACTCTTTCTGAATACAAATAAACAACGATATCCTAGATCTTGTGTTTTTTAAGCATTTTTTGACAATTTTAGTAAGACATATTAACACGACTCTGACGTAGCTGGTCGAAAACGACACGACGTCACGAACGTCAATTATTATTTTATTATTATTTATTATTATTAAAAAAAATTTTAATTATTTAAATATATTTTTTTTATTATTTATCAATTATTATTATCGGTATTTAAACAAGGCCATACTCTAATTATTCAAAAAACACAACACAGATGCAGAAAAAAATAGAAACAGAAAAAAAACTGCGTTTACAATGCCGCTACTTTGACGTCGTTTTCTGAGCATTGTGACGGCAAAAGATAAGGGCCTTTTTCTCATGACGGCAGTCATATGTTTTGCTAGTGGAAATGATGATGATGTAGGAAAATAAAATAAATTCAGTATAGTAGAAGATTACACATGTTTGTGTTCAAATTAATTGCATTTAATAAGCGTGAATAACATGGAGTAAATTAATTCAAACAAAAATTCCAACATTAATGAAGGTCCACCAGAATTTGTGAAGGTCCACCAAAAATTCTTGACCAGTGGACCTGCGGTCCACCAAAGTAAAAAAGTTAGTGTCAAACCCTGCCACCAAAGTCCAAGCTCTTGTTAAACGGCTCTGAATAGGGCAGACTGAGTTAGATTTCACTGAGAATCAAAAGACAATTGTAAAATTGTTTTGTAAGATACAAACTAGATGACTTTAAAATTGTAAAAAGTTTGTAACCTGCATAAAATAACTTAACAATTCAAATGCGCTTTTAAAGTTTTGTGGCTTTCTTATATAAAAAACAGGATAAAAGTAAACAAGTTTTATTTTCTTGACTTCAAATTGTATGAAATTCAAATTTTAAGCGAACATCTGAATTTCATACAAACTTATTTATTTAGCAAATCAAACCATGCATGCAAACAGAGCGTTACAACCTGAATTAAAATGTTGCATTGCAACATTATATAAATAGTGCCTGTTTGGGAGGGTAGTAGTTAAAATTGACACCCCGAGAAAACCATTGTCAACCGACGCGAAGCGGAGGTTGACAATGGTTTTCGAGGGGTGTCAATTTCAACTGCTACCCTCCCAAACAGGCACTATTTATTTTATTATACTGAATGTCTTAATTTTATGGCAAATTTTACTGCTTTTATATAGAAAAGACGTGAGTTCTACGGCGAACCGTACGCGCATAATTTACGCGCATGTAACAATTCGTTCTATCGGCCCGTTGTCAAGTGTGTTGCTAACGCTGAGGGTATTAGAACGGATTGTCAACTTCGTCTAAACCAATCAGATTTCAGTATTTAACATGAAAGTATAATAAAAGCTATTGTAGTAGTTGGGGCTATATGGACCGTGGATATAGGCCTGGGTAGCTCAGTGGTAGAGCACCTGACTACAGATGCAGGGTCCCGGGTTCGATTCCCGGTCCAGCCACATGTTTTCAATATATATATTCTCATTCCTCCTTTCCTACTAAACTATATTTCTGAACAAAGAGCATGTGAAACTAAATAAAATGTGCCGGAATTTCAAGATGAAACTTACAACACTGAATCGAGTTTATTTATGAATCAATACAATACATAACAACAGCATGGTGTTACTTACAATTCAGGTCTACAAATTCCACCATCTATTCTCTATCGTCCAGCAAATTTATCAGTTACAATGGTTGCCTACAAAAATCCATTCAGATACCATGACATTCAATGTTAGATTTAAAATAATCCCTAATATTTTTGTACACAATAAAAAAGTTTACCTGTGTACAAAGACGACATCTCAGTTACAAAACAATGCCAGTTATAACAAACTCCCTTTGAAGATAAGTGCTAAAGTATTTAAAATACTGTTTACTACTATAATAGACAATTAAAAACGTGTAGATATCAGTAATACCAGTAACTCTTTGTGGTTGACAAAACTCGTCAGTTGCCAACATTCTTGAATTTCCACTTTCGGCCATGTGGGTCACGATCCAATTTGTGTCGCACCTTGGCCAAACGATACAAATATCCCTTGTATCTTAACATTCAAAATACGTTCAGTAATGTGAGAGGAATTCAGAGAGATGCACTTTCAAACACAATTACCTTTGTTTTTGCTGATATCATGACTTTGTAAACTTTTCCCGCGAAGTTTCTGCGAATGGCAATGGCGGCCTTGACATGTGCGTACATATCCCATAATTCTACATTCCTGTTGTTACCTGTTGAAGAAGCAAGGCGCCAATTTCAAAAATCGATATACTCCAACTTCTTTCTTAATTGTGATTTAAGAGATTGAAAATCGTTTAGGTTATCTATAAACTGATTTTCGTCTAATCGAATTGTTGGAATTTATGGCTATGTTTATGAGGAAAACTGTTTTGTACATGTACTGGTTACAGTACTTATCTTCGCTGCATGTTTAACGTTATATATGTATAAATATAGCCTAACCTATTCGAATTTTAAGTCTATAGCTGTACAATATGTAAATATTCTTATCAAATAATTTATTTTATCTCTTATATTTTCATACTGAACGTTAAATGTATCTTGGGCAAATGTCTTTACTTAAAATTGATATGAACACGTGCCTCAAAAGGCGACGAATTTCACTTCTTAGGCGTCGGAACCGGGGGGGGGGGGGCGGTGTGTGGCTTTTTTTTTTCTTTTTCTTTTTTTTTTGCATGTCATGCAGACATGATATCGTGATCGAATATTACCGCTTCCTAATCAAAATTATTACTTATAGAAATATCTATTATCACTTTTAAATCTGTCTATCACCAAAAACAAAAAAAACAAAACAAAAAAAAAACAGAAAAAAAACACACAATCTTTAAAAAAAAACAAAAACAATCATGCTTCCTTAATTTTAAGACGTCTTAGAATGTTTGTGGTTAGGAAAACACGGTTTTTCTGGTGGTATATTTGTCTGCTATATTTGTTATATAGTAGCAATCTCCCGACTTCACATAATTATATACACATTATGTAATACTTCGTCATGTTCATGCAAAATCTGTTCCAATTATGTTTACCTCAGACATGCTATGTTATGTTTGTACACGTACATCTGTCGGTATTACTGTGGGTAACAGTACATTGTAAAACGGTGAAAGTATTTTGATTATAATGTACTTTTATTCACATTAATATCGACAGGTGTCCCACGCCACCTTAAACATGTTAAACTAAAAGTTGGTGAGATTTTAAATATGATTTAAAGTTATTAATTCAATTTCAGTTAGACTTTCGAATTTATACCACATAAAGGGGTGTGCACGTACCACAGTCATGTCGCGTCATTTGCGTCTATACCAGTTCACTCCCTTAGCACAGGCGTCTGAGGTAATGGGTTTGTTAAACTTGTGATATACATGTGCTTTTTTACGATAAATGTTTTGACGTGGATTCAAATTTGTTGTATGAATTGTGTGTCACTTTGAACTCCGCGATTCTTGACTTGTATTTTGAAACACAAGCTGTACAAAACTGGGAAAAGGCCGTGTAATTGCATCAATGATATTCATAAGTTGATAATTCAGGACATGCATGTTTGCAATTGCAATTACGTTCTATGAATATCTTATTATATTTATATATGTCATTATATCATTAATTGACTGTTGGTATATATGACATTATATCATAGGTTTGGTTTAATAAATTGACTGTTGGGTCATTAAAAAATAAAGATGATAATATTTGTTAAAGGGGCATGGTCACGATTTTGGTCAAATTCTATTTTTCTGTTTTCATTATTTACAATGCTTTAGGAATGCATTTCCAATGACCAAATGAAATTGGAGAGTCAGTAGTTAAGTTATAAGCAAGATACAGTGCTCACAACTCTTTGTCATGTAAACAAGGCTCGTGCCTTGTTTTTGTTTACATTAGTTCAATACATGTATACCGGTAAAAGTTTTTTTTCAAGCTGATTTTTCTATCTTCTTATTCATTTTAAGCATAAATAAACAGATATCTTAACGTTTACAACATTCATTTTCGGTCTCATACTGGAGTTTTCATTTTAACGTTCAAAATGTAAACAAAAGCTTTGTTTACATAGCAAAGAATTGTAAGCTCTGTAACTTGCTTATAACTCAACGAATGACACTTAAATTTTGGTTGCCTATTAAAATCGCCTTACTGAAGCATTGTAAACATTAAAATCGAGAAAATAATTTTTGACCAAAATCGTGACCATGTCCCTTTATCTGAAGAATTCAGGTTTATAGAGGATCCTCTGTTTCATTGCTCCGCTGTCTAATTGGTATTATTTTATACGGTTTGAATGTCCGAAAAATAGTATTGTTACTACACAACTTAACATTTTGTTTTCATAACTCACATTCACTTGCGATGCCAACATGTAGTCCCACGTGAGATAAGGGCCGCGAGTCTTAGTATAAAGATGGCGCCCACGTGTGGCGGGGCCATCACACACTATGAGGGTCTACTGTACACTGGTCTGTCTCCTGGGCGTGGTGGCCGGTCTCCTGGGGGTGGTGTCTGGTAGGACGGTACTACAGGTGGCCCACGATCTACACGCCGCCACCTTTACCTCTCTGGTAGCCAAGGCCGGCCTCTCCCACCAACTCAGCTCACAAGGTCAGTTCTATACCGGCTATATAAATTTATTGTAAACTGTGTCATTCAAATAATATGATGCATCATGATATATCATGTAATCAATATATATATAGTGTTTAGGGAGTGATTGTACACGCTTTAAAACGAATTCTTCTTTTTTTAAAGAATGGAATCAATAATGTGGGTATATCATGGCCAAAGTGAAACTTATTAGCATCAAATGAAAATGCTATCGAAATTGGAAATAAACGAAGGATGAACTATATTAATAGCTCATGATACATGGACTATCCATCTTTTTTGTTCTATGATTTAAAACTTCTCACGATTTTAGGGCCATTTACACTGTTTGCGCCAACCGATGCTGCTTTTGCCAAAATCTCCAGTGAAATCATGACAAAACTCTCTCATGATAAAGACCTTCTTGCTAAAGTGATCAAATACCATGTGGCCGCAGGCAAACAGTTAATGTCCAGTTTTAGTAACGATATCGAGATTGGATCATGGGAGAATGGTTACAGAATCAGGATCAATCGCTACCATAACGGTCAGGTAAGGAATCTACCTCTCAATATGACAAAGGGTTTTATGTGAACATCTATCAATATTTATAAGGATACTGTTTTTTCTTTGAAATTAAAGAATGCGCAGTTCGAACACAAAGTTTATAAGAATTTATTTTTTCTAATTACAAGGGTTTACTGCGTTTTGTCTTAAACAAATTAGGTATCTCTCCATTTCGCCAGGTGATGACAGCAACTGGAAGTAATATAAGCTCACGTGATAATCTTGGATCCAACGGAGTGGTACATCTTCTTGACGATGTCATGTTTCCGCTTCCGGAGAACAGTATTCTACAGTACTGCGCATCCAACCAGAACTTAACACAGCTGACTTACTCTTTTGTCCGAGCCAACCTACAGTATGATATTCAAGGTGTGATCTAAATTAAGATTGCAGCTAACTTCTCTTGCAGTATTTGATTTATTCTATATCGACACAAATTTTCAGAAAATTAAATAAGAATTATACGCAATTCTCCTATTGCTAAGTTGCAGTTCGTAATTATAATCACTACGACTGTTGTTCTAGGTGGACCCTTCACCGTATTTGCTCCAATAGAGGCCGCATTTGACGCCCTTCCTACCGGGTTTCTGAACACAGAGTTTCTTACACTGTCCGCTTCCCGAAGTGAGTACAATGAACCCTAGGATACAATATACTCCCCACAAACCGTCAAAAAATCATAAACGAAGGTTGTCAATTAATGTTTTACTCCGCATGTATAATTTGATGACGTAACCACTATGTAGTGTATAGAGACCACTGAGAGTATGAATAATGAAAAATAGCCATATATCGTATTTAATGTAATATAAACTTATTAGTGATATATTTTATCATATACAAGTAGTAAAATTCTCTAGATAATAATTGTTCCACGAAACGCTTATCTCTCTTTTGATTTGTTACAGACCTCCTACAACAGCTATAAAATATCACTACATGCATCCACGTATCTCTCTTTACAAACCTCCTACAATATCACTACATTAGCGTATTTCTCTGTACAGACCTCCTACTATATAACTACATCTACGTATCTCTTTTTTACAGACATCCTACAATATCACTACATTAGCGCATCTCTCTTTACAGACCTCCTACAATATCACTACATCCGCGTATTTCTCTTTACATACCTCCTACAGTATTACTGCATCAACGTATCTCTCTTTACAGATCTTTTAAAATATCTCTATACATCAGCATATCTTCTTTACAAACCTCCTACAGTATCACTACATTAGCGTACATGTATCTCTCATTACAAACCTCCTAAAATATCACTACATCCGCGTATCTTTTACAGACCCTCTAAAATATTACTTTATCCACGTATCTCTCATTACAGACCTTCCGCTCTACACTACATCCATGTATCTCTTTTTTCAGACCTCTTACAATATCACTATATCCGTGGCACGTATTACAGCGCCGGTCTGATGGACGGAGATAAAATCCAAACCGTCCAGGGCACAGACGTCGTCATCCACAAAACTAATGGTAACTCTGCTAATTTGGTCAGATTAAAGAACTACTTAAACTATTTCTATATTTTTTCTCTACAAAGACACTTATCTTGGTTTTTCCCGAAGTATATCCACTGGTTTGCCCTGTTGTTGTTTCTTTACTTCTTTTAATAATTTCTATATGTGCTCGATTAAATATCCATGAGAAGTTTTTAGTATATTTTAAGTATCACACTGTTTTGATTGAGAGATTAGTATTGTGTGTTTATGAAGAATACCGGTATGCTTCTTTGTGGCCAGAACCGTGATACTATCATTCAATTATAAATTGAACTTTTTAGGCGCGGTGATGGTGGAGAATGCCAAGGTTCTGCAGGCGGACATCAAAGTCACTAATGGCGTCGTTCATCTGATTGACAAGGTCCTACTGGTCACAGATCACGTGAGCGGGGAATCCCTGCCTCAGTCCATCGGATAGTCCAGCTGTAAGGCGCTCACACTTACAACCACCCATCTCATACATTGTACATAGTCATATATGTTCATCTTTCATTAAATAAATGTTTTTTTTCTACTTATTTTAAGGTTACTTATGCCTTCGTTGTAAACAATTATTCGTCCTCTTAGAAAAAATTCCGGAAAAGATGTCGTCTTTTTAAAATTTGGCCTTAAACACCAATTTTGTAATTATCCTAGCTATATATATGACGTGCCCTGAAAAAAAACTAGTTTTTAATTCGTCTCGTACGAAAGCACAGTTTGGTGTCGCTGGGATTCATGATATAATTGGTTGATTTAGAGAATTTGAATTTCGATTTTCGACTTAAAATTTCGAATGACCATTCTGGGTTTTCGTAGGCTCGGGACTTTAACAATTATACAATGCGTCTCGGGAAATTTATAGTCTGTCATAATAACAAGAATTGCTCTGGGTAGACGAGTACTCGGAGTAGCAAAAATACTTAGAGGCCTGTCGTAAAACGGGGTCTTTAAAAGGCACATGCTTCAATACATAAGGGCTTCACAGTCCACTTTTTATTGATGCTCGGATAGTAAGCTCACTGCCTCATCTTTATCCAGTCGTGCACGGTATTAAGTGAAAACAATAAGGTAAGGATACATATCACTAGCGTGTTTTAACATCATTTTGATACCAAAGCGCAACCGGTCAACAAAGGGTGTTGATAAGTACAGGCCAAATATTGCAAAATCGACCTTTGTATGAATCACAATTGTGGTTTTTTTGCAAACCGGTCGTATATAAGTTGAAAGTGAAAATATTTAAGATAAATAAATAATTTCAAAATATAAATCAAAATGCAGCATACTTTATGTTCAATTGCAACTTGTGTTTTTCTAATCCTGCAGTTGGCAAGCTTGCGAAATTGCGGTATGGTGTGGCATTGCTGCCAAAATGATTTTTCAAGACTGTTAATACAATACTGAAGATAGCTATGCTAAGAAAACCAGACCGGCACAAAAAGTATTTCTGTTCAACACTGCATGTTTCGTTGTTTTTTTTACCCAGTCAACGTGCATTATTTCACATGATGACACAATGAACGAACAAATGGACCTCTTTCACAATGCCCTAGATCGAGTGCATTTTGCGTTGACTTGCATGCGGCTACATGTTGAGGTCTTTGCTTTTAATAGAAGTAGAATTAGTACATGTTTCACACTTCGGCACCAAACTCATCGTACTTGGAAAGACTCAGTTTACCAACATAAAGGTATTGACCACATTCTGTAAACATATATTCTAACACGTTTGTGATTTACTGCTGACCCAAATAAACCACGCAAGAGCTTCTGGTCTGTTTAAACACAGGATCAAGCTTCAACTATCTAAACAATAGTAAATAAACATTTTCTTTTGTGTTTCATGCATGTTTGAAAGTAGTGGGCTACCCCAAAGCTGAACACGACTAATAAATAGGCACTAGCACCCAAGTATATAAATAAACTCTTCGATTTCGTTACACCCTCTTGTATACTTTAAACTCATGGCCGACCTGTAGCAGTCCTTACGTTGCTATAAGTGTTGCGCTTTTATTCCTTGTTTTATGTACATTTTCCGTTTGTATCTTATCTTTTTGATGTTACTTTTCTCCTGACGTGAAAAGTGCAAAATATTGATTCTAGAATCACTAGTAATATAACGAGATTTCATCATATCTTTTAACTTTAATAGCCTATATGAAACACAAAAGTATCTTACTGTTGATATTTGAATTACGTTTTTAATTAGAATTTGTAACATAACAATGATATCTTGTTAATTTATTTAATTAAACGAGTTAACATTTGATATGTGATCAGTTATCTTAAAAAATATTACTAAATATTAAAGTTGCTTTTATTTAACAAACAGAATATACTTAATTTATCACAAAACATCACACACTGCTTGAATACCATGACAACCTGACAAAGACAAGTGAGGACTCATTGACAAATTAAGTTTAAGCTTTCAATCAGTGCCTGGTAATCAAAACGGCAGTACTCTCATCTCATCACAATTTAGTACAGATATTGTTCAGTTCATTTTTTACTGCCTTGGCTTATCTCATCGAAAAGCAATTGCTAGAGAGTTAAAATATTTAACACAACAAATATACCATTATATTTACATTTTCAACTGTCTTTGCCTGTGATAACATTACGAATCAATTTTGAACCCTAAAACCCAATAACTTCATAAAACATGAGTAACACAAAATGGGCGTGTCTTATAGCATAACTGAGAAACGGTATTGGCTGCGCCTTGCAGTAATACATAGCACGTGCTACATGAAAAAATAGTGGTTTTAAAATAATGTTGTTTTAAAGTGTACAAATTGGAAATAATATAAATATAAGTAATAAGGAATCATTCTTTGAATATTACGAGGTGATAATTTCGGTCGGAGCGTGGTCAAATCTATCATAAAGCCCTTCGGGCTTTATTGGATTTGACCACGCCCCGACCGAAATTATCACCTCAATACTCAAAGAATGATTCCTTATTCCTTAAATAAAGTTTCATAATACATGCATGATAATGAAAGTACGAAATATACACGTCTCTTCTGTTCTGTCAACAAAACATTTTCCTAATTTTGCGACTTCATTGTGTTTATAGAAGTTATTTCGATAGCATGTGCAATATCGTTGACAAATCAATACAAAGTGGTAGATGTTGACCTATACATTCTATTGGAGTTGAACTGAGTTGCAAATATTTCGCTGGTGAGTGGAGTTTAGGAAGTCCCCATCAGTCTATTTATATTTATTTAAGAAATAAACAGCAATTTAAAAAGTTCACCGGAATATGAAGTTGGTTGGTCACGTGATCAAATCCTGTGAAGCCCGAAGGGCTTCTCAGTAGATTTGATCACGTACCAACCAACTTCATATCCCGATGAACTTTTTAACATTGCTGTCTATTACTTATATTTACGTTTAAAAAGGCAAATTGTTTAGAACTAAAATAACCGAGATTTTATGTTTACAATAATCCAAGCGGCAAGCGATAAGCGCGTGCTATTATCATTCTGACATCACGAAAACGTTCACACGGAATTGAACGTTTTCGCTATTCTATACTGGCATTCACGCCAGTACTACTGTACCTGTATCGTCTATTGTCTCAGATCACTCGTGCGTGAAGTCCAGCGAGTGTTAACTTTGCAATCAAAACAGGGGGTAGGGCAATGGTGGTTTTGAATTAAATTTACTTTCAATAAAAAGGGCATCACTTTTATTTATTATTAAAAGGGCATGGCGTTTGGAAAAGGGCATGGCGCTGATAAAAAGGGACATGGCGCCGCGCCACGCTAGTTTGCTTTAGATTTAACACTAAGTAGGTTCATATAAGGAAACATATTTGCAAATGTAAATATTAAGTCATAATTTGTGGCTTCATGTATTCAACCACAGTTCAGTTACTCAAATATTGATATTCATCCAAGCATACCTTTAGGGATGTAAAGGATAAGAGACAATCTGTGTAATGAGCCTGAAGCTCAAGAGGGCATCAGATCTGTCCATGGCTATAGGAAACATAACCAGATTTTTCAAGACAAAAGGCCCATGGGCCACATCGCTTGCCTGAACAACAGTAAGAAACTTTCTTAGAAATTTCAAAATTCCCATATATTCCAAGATCTAAAATACATTAAACAATACATAAAAAGAAGCCTACTTGTTTTGACATCATGTCCTAAGATATAAGATGCATCAACTGATCAATCTCATTATCCAAGGCCTCGTCTAACCAAAGATAACAAACATGTAAAATGAACTAAAAATAGTTATAAAAAGTGAAAAAGGTCACTGTGATTTTGATATG
The DNA here is from genome assembly GCA_020458035.1 of Magallana ariakensis. Classification (NCBI taxonomy): domain Eukaryota; kingdom Metazoa; phylum Mollusca; class Bivalvia; order Ostreida; family Ostreidae; genus Magallana; species Magallana ariakensis. Next base: position 40,801,059 of record CM035811.1, on the reverse strand, counting down.
AAGATACTTATATAGTGAAGTAAATAACTATTATAGCAATGTACATGTATTAATATCTTTTAACCTTTTTCCTATATATTTCTATGTTGACATTTGAACACCTCTTGGGGCCCCAGTATTGGTCCGGGGTCAGTTCGAACAATTTAAAATCTGCACTATCTTAAGAGGCATAAATAGTAATCTCACAAATTGTAGCACTGTAGTAGAAAATGTTTAAACATTTTCCCTATATCGTTAATTTTGAACTTTCAACCCCTCTTGGGGCACCGGTATTGGTCCCGGGTCACGGTTTTAACAATTTAGAATCTACACTATTTAAGTATACTTGCTTAGTAATATTATATAAATAGTGCCTGATTGGGAGGATACCAGTTGAAATTGACACCCCGAGAAAACCATTGTCAACCGACGCGAAGCGGAGGTTGACAATGGTTTTCGAGGGGTGTCAATTTCAACTGGTACCCTCCCAAACAGGCACTATTTATTTTATTATACTGAAGGTCTTAATTTTATAGCAAATTTGAATGTTTTTATATAGAAAAGACGCAAGTTCTGCGGCGAACCGTACGCGCATAATCTACGCGCATGTAACAATTCGTTCTATCGGCCCGTTGCCAAGTGTGTTGCTAACGCTGAGGGTATTAGAACGGATTGTCAACTGCGTCTAAACCAATCAGATTTCAGTATTTAACATGAAAGTATAATAACACAAATTGTAGCATTGTAGTTTTAAGAAGAAGATTTTAAAACATTTTCCCATTATATATTTCTATGTTAAACTTTGAATACCTCTTAGGGTCCCAGTATTGGTCTGGGGATCATGTATTTTACGATTTAGAATCTATATATACAAACTTTAGTACAAGTATTGGCATTTTTGATGCAGTGGTTGTTGAGCAGATTTTTAAAGACGCACACCCTATTTTCACTGTTTCTTGGTAATCTTCCTTTTAAATTGGGTTTCGTCATTTGTTTTAATTAACAATTAAGAATCCCCGTCCCATAAGGATGCTTTGTACAAAGTTTAGTTAACTTTGGCCCAGTGGTTCTAGAGAAAAGTAAAAAATGTGAAAAATTTACAGACAGACGGATTGAAGGACAGACAGACGGACGGACAGGGTAGTTCTAATAAACCTCCTGAACTTCGATTGCGGGAGTATAATAAGTTGTATTTCAAAAAAGATATTCCAAATCATACACCTAAAAGTAATTATTTAAAGATAAGCTCATATTTGCCGAAACTTTGTTTTTCTAGGCATGGAAGTATACCAAGGAATTTTTGTGTTGATCTCTCTGGTTTCCTTTTGTTACTGCGACGACGATAGCCATCAATCAATTGTCATAGAAACTCCATCGGGACCAGTCCGAGGCTACCACGAGGCGCTTGACAACAATCGCTATGTCCATCGTTTCATCAAAATTCCATACGCACATCCCCCTATAGGAGACCTCAGATTCAAAAAACCAAAACCAATCGGAAGATGGACGGAGAAACAAGGAATTCAGGAGAAAAATGGACCTGCCTGCATGCAAGAAGACTATGGTTATAACTTAGAGCTTAAGCAAGAATACACTGAAGACTGCCTCTATCTTAACATTTATGTCCCAGGAGACGTGTCACGTGACAGACGTCTGTCCGTCATGCTGTTTATCCATGGGGGTGGGTTTGTCATGGGATCGACTGGAGAATACAATGGCCAGAGACTGGCAGCCCAGGGAGATGTTATAGTCGTAACAGTCAACTACAGACTAGGGTTGTTCGGTTTTCTTAATCTACTTGACCCTATAGCCAATGGTAATTATGCTCTTTGGGATCAAATGGTGGCAATTCGCTGGGTGCATGAAAATATTGAGGCATTCGGAGGAAACCCAGACTCGGTCACCATTTTTGGAGAATCGTCTGGGGGAATGTGCGTTCATCACCAAACCTTAATACCAGCAAATAGTGGAATGTTTCAAAGAGCAATTTCCATGAGCGGAGTTGTAAATAGGCAGATTATCATGAATGACAATGATCTAAAAAAAGTTATTAATATGATTTCAGACAAAACAGATTGTAAACAGGAGAACAAGGCCGAGCTCTTAAGCTGTCTACAGAAGCTCACTCCTACAGAAATTCTGGGTATTGTAAATATTTATGAGTTTATGACACCAGACAACTACACAGAAGAGATGCTAATTGGTCCTAGCATAGATGGAGAATTAATCAACGGTCAGCTGTACGAGACCATACACGATAGGTCTTCTCCCGAGGCGACCTTCTTTCGCTCTCTAGATTTCATGTCTGGTACAACCAGTGCAGAAGGATCATTGCTGTATTTCTCGCTTATGCCTGCTTTTCAAGAAACGTTCAACTTTTCTGTCCAGGACAAGATTCCAAGACGTGCGCTGTGTGAAGCCATCATACCGGGGCTAATACAGGAATTGTATGGCAACAGACCTGACCTGTCTCAGAGACTGTGCAAGTTTTACACCTCTGACAAAGGGGACGACGATCAAAGCAATCGAGCAACGGACTTCTATGGAGACCTTACTATGGTGGGCCCATCAACCACTGCACTTCTCGCACACAGCAGAAAGAACACAGAACACAGAACCTACAATTACATCCTCTCTGCCCCAAGTCCGGCACAATTTGAACCCCCACCCCCAGCATGGTTCAAGGGAGCGGGGCATGCGGACGACCTATATCTTTTGTTCGATATGCCCATCTTGCCAACCAAAAATCGCATAGAGGAGAGACACACAATGCTCAGCTCAAGGATTATTCGTTACTTCACAAATTTTGCAAAAACCGGGTAAGTGCTATTTCTGTATAGAGACATAAATTTGATTTCATTGTATATTATTTGGTAAGTTGAGTTTTTATGTATATTTTAGAGATCCAAATTCTAAAGAATCACCCATAACATGGCCTCCTTATGATGTACAGAAGCGCGAATACCTGGATTTTGACTTTGAACTTTCAGTCAAGAAAGACTTTCATGTTGACGCTTTAAGAATATTTCAGCCACAACTTCGGGAGCTCTTTCAAAATGAGAAAGAGGAGCTGTGATTTTTATTTCATTTTTCGTTAAAAAGGTGGACAAAGTCAAATCATAGCAATTAAAATCATATATGCTTGTACCTCATATGGCTTTTCTTTTCTTTTCTTTGTTTTACTGTTCTGAATGATCATGATATCACAGTGATTTGGTAGATTGAGGACTGCAGGACATTTTATGCTTATTGAACTCTACCTACAAATTACAAGGATATGCACTCCTTTTGAAGTTTCTGATGATAGAGGAAGGAGCAAGAGCAGTAGTTGGTCTTAGTGTGACGGTTGTTGATGAGATTGCGGGGTTGTTGTTGGGTACCGGGGCAAGTGTTGATTTTCCACCAAGTTTCCTACAATTGTCAATTTGATTGCAAAGGCGCCAAACATTTGAAAGATTTATACTTATTAAAATCAAAAACGTCTCTGAATTTAAAATTCAAAATTTACCGAGTAATAACTCAGTGTAAAGCAGTATCCTGTACATATGAAGAATATCTTGTATATTTATGAAAAACTAACATTAAAAAGCTAATTTCTTATCATCTTATAATTAGAGAAGTTGTGCGTAAGTATAATTTGTTATATACTGGCGGTAAATTTACTTAACTTTATCTAAATCACTTTTAAAAAAAATGTAAAAATCACATAATAGTATTCAATATTTAGTCTCGCAGATGTTTAGAATTGTGTCAATATTTTAAGCACTTTAAATTGATTACAGATATATTTCTATTTAAGTTTGTATTAATTGGATGTTAATTCCATCTGCATAAATAAGAATTCAGAATAGACAACATACCGCGGTATGTCAACTGGTATGTCTCTCAGTTTTTTCTTCACCGGGATGACTGTTATTAGCATTCCACTAATAATATTCCCGAGAAGGAATAGGTCAGTCAACCTTACGCGTCCATAACAACACAAGCTGGGTCACATTTCCTAAAATCTAAGGAAAGGCAACTTCACTGATGCTGTGGTAAACCAAGATACAGCGGCGGCCGTTGCTTAAAGTAAAAAAAAAAAAAATATATATATATATATATATATATATATATATATATATATATATATATATATATATAATGAAAGTCTGATGTTATTGAACAGAACCTTGAACCTAATCCCTTAATTCAAGTACACATATTTGCATATCAATATAAATGTAGAATGAATCCAATAATTTAACTAAATATAATTATGAACATGTATTTATCTATATATCTTACCTGTGCGAAGGCTCAATTAGCAACCTTGACTGTTTATGACGACACACAAACAAATCGACCAATCAAACATCATCTAGCTCCGGAAATACTGGTCAAGGCAAATATTGTATTATTATACTTTCATGTTAAATACTGACATCTGATTGGTTTAGACGCAGTAAATAATCCGTTCTATCACCCTCAGCGTTAGCAACACACTTGGCATTGGGTAACATGCGCGTAAATTATGCACGTACTGTTCGCCGTAGAATTCACGTCACTTCTATATAAAAGCAGTTAAATTTTCTCTAAAATCAAGACATTCAGTATAATCAAATAAATAGAGGCAGACAAAACTACAATTAAACTGAGGTAAACCTTATAACAACGTTTAACTGGGGCCTGTTCTACACGTGCCTTTGTATTTACATGGCATACAACCCTGCCCGTCCATCACCACACAGCTAGAGTCACAAGTACTGAAATCAATGGAAGGACACCCTCCAGCGCCCGGAACTGACGTCACAGTTGCAGACGTTGACTGGCCCTTACGAATTGCTGCTGTAGCTGAAAATGATCTAAAGGTTGATTTAGCAACCAGCTTGAATTTTCCTTGGTTATTGAAGATAGTTTTATTTGAATTTTGAGCACCTTTGAACTAGAATGATAGGCATTTTTGAGCATCGTTTGGGGTCACATGTGCTGAAATCAAAGGGAGAACACCCACCAGCACCAGGGACACTGATTATTGCCTCTAGTGTTAAATTACTAGTATTTGTGGAGGGCGCTAGTGTTGTCGCTAAAAATAAAAAAAAGGAATTTGTAGAATAATTATCGGTGGAATTGTATACAGTCATCCAATTATGCTTCCAAAGAATGCATCTATGTTAAGTTATGAAGAAATATCAGTTTCATGCTTTTACAAGAGCATTCATTCTGTGATTCCATGACTGTCAAAAATAAACTGCATTGCAGATTTGTTTTACATGATTACCATGATAATACTCATTGGTACATCACAATGGCTTTTAGAAATAGATGGATATATACACATCTGTATTCCTGCCTTTAATTTGGAAAAAATAAGAAGTTACTGGGTTTTTTTTCATTAAAATTAGAATTTCACATACATTTGAATATAATCTCTACATTTAAATATACACGACAAAAAACTGCTTATTGTTTAAAAATCCAACAACGTGGGTAGTCAGACGCCCTTCTTGTATATTGTCACATGTGTTCATATTTTATCAAATAAATTGCAACGTTTTTTATGGTTATATGATAAATAGTACATTGCCTTCTACCAAAATTTCAAAAATTACTATTATCAGGAGTTTTGTGTTTTCTCTCCAGAATATAACTACCTTTTCGATTAGTTGTTCAATGTAACTCCAAATTATGACTTCATTTACAATGCGCGTCTACACTAAGCTATTTGTTCAGTGCGACTCTAAAATATAATTCAATATCATTCAATGGATTGGAGAACCTGTTTGACGTAAATATTGTCACATGTTAAATAATGCAGTGTTCCCGACCTGTTGAAACCTGATAAGCTAACCGGGGCGTTTCAACTGAGAAATCTTGGAAATTGTTCCTGCTTTTGAATGAACATCGTTTGAACCATGAAGTATTTATAAATATCGAGTAATCAAGCAAAATGTGAAATGAGGATATCTTGGGACAGAGTATACATGTAGTTATAAATTTTAACAGTATGTAATTCTGCTAGGCCATTTTGTTACGTCTAATCTCCCAGCGTAGCCTACGGTGCTCAATTTCAGCTAGACAGCTAAAAAGGATCGAGTGTAATTTTGAAATTTAAAAAACAATTACATAATGTATGATTTGTCGTGATGATAAAGATTTCTGAACAAATACGGGTGTTCTGAATATACTCGTAACTAGTATGAAATAGGCATAAGCCTGCAGTACGTAGACCATGCGCGGATCTTGAGTGGGTCCGCCCCCCCCCCCCCCCTGGAAAATGAAAAGTTATTGAGCGGATCTTGAGTGGGTCCGCCCCCCCCCCCTTGAAAATGAAAAGTTATTGAAGTTACATAGTAAAATAATCGCAAATATGCCTAGGACCCCCTCCCCGGCAAACACAATTATAATCCTTCGGACCCCTCTTCCCTGGAAAAAAATTTCTGGATCCGCGCATGTGGACGGGGTCTTTAAATGGGACATGGACCGATCTACTCGTAGAATAAACCGCTCAGCACTCAACTTATAATATTACCTTTCAATCGATCTCTACATGCAAAGTCTCAAGTCTGAACAAAGCAAGGTATGTAATGAAACCATTTTGGGTTGTGTTTTCATTAGTATTCTGATGTAAGGGCGCTGATCAGAGTGTTGACCTGTATGTACGTGCACAAATCGAAAATATAAAAATGAATTGGTCGATTGAATGTTTAGAAAATAAAAGCGATACATTTGATAAATAAAGGACAAAAGGTTAAAAATAAATTTTAAAAAGACTTCTCCGACCTTTTCGACATGCTCAAAAACGTGTTTTCGAAAACTGTGAAAATTAAGGCCCGGGAAAAGAGATTGACTGTACGGCCGCGGTGTTCCATTTCTGCATAAATAAAACTTGTTTAGTAAAATTGTGACGGCAAATGTGCATGAAAAATGTGAGATTTGTGTAAACTTAACCGTCGAAATTAATCTTATTCTTTCAATATCGCATATTTCTGAAATTGCTACAAGAGCAAACAACCGAAATTTAATCCAAAATGTATTAAAAAGGGTTTTTTTTCAATGTAGCTAAATGTGATGTCTTTGCTTCTAGTAGAATTAAAATTATTGACCACATCCTTTCATCAAACTTTCTAATATGTTTATTAGCATATGTGATTAGCTGCTGACCTATAAATAAACCAAGAGCTGTCCTGTTCAGTTATTGAAGTTACATAGTAAAATAATCGCAAATATGCCTAGGACCCCCTCCCCGGCAAACACAATTATAATCCTTCGGACCCCTCTTCCCTGGAAAAAATTTTCTGGATTCGCGCATGTGGACGGGGTCTTTAAATGGGACATGGACCGATCTACTCGTAGAAAAAACCGCTCAGCACTCAACTTATAATATTACCTTTCAATCCATCTCTACATGCAAAGTCTCAAGTCTGAACAAAGCAAGGTATGTAATGAAACCATTTTGGGTTGTGTTTTCATTAGTATTCTGATGTAAGGGCGCTGATCAGAGTGTTGACCTGTATGTACGTGCACAAATCGAAAATATAAAAATGAACTGGTCGATTGAATGTTAAGAAAATAAAAGCGATACATTTGATAAATAAGGGACAAAAGGTTAAAAATAAATTTTAAAAAGACTTCTCCGACCTTTTCGACATGCTCAAAAACGTGTTTTCGAAAACTGTTAAAATTAAGGCCCGGGAAAAGAGATTGACTGTACGGCCGCGGTGTTCCATTTCTGCATAAATAAAACTTGTTTAGTAAAATTGTGACGGCAAATGTGCATGAAAAATGTGAGATTTGTGTAAACTTGAACGTCGAAATTAATCTTATTCTTTCAATATCGCACATTTCTGAAATTGCTACAAGAGCAAACAACCGAAATTTAATCCAAAATGTATTAAAAAGGGTTTTTTTCAATGTAGCTAAATGTGATGTCTTTGCTTCTGGTAGAATTAAAATTATTGACCACATCCTTTCATCAAACTTTCTAATATGTTTATTAGCATATGTGATTAGCTGCTGACCTAAATAAACCAAGAGCTGTCCTGTTCAAACATGGGTCCGGTTTGAACTTTAACTATGTTCCCACACCATCTTATATTTTAAATCAAAGACATAGGTCAGCTCTTATTTGTCGAAATTTTTGTTTTGAAGGCATGGAACTATTCCAAGGAATTTTCGTGCTGATCTTTCTGGTTTCCTTTTGTAATTGTGACGACGCTGACCATCAATCAGTTGTCATAGACACTCCCTCGGGACCAGTCCGGGGCTACCACGAGGCGCTTGATGGTGATCTCTATGTTCATCGTTTTATAAAAATCCCATACGCACAACCCCCTTTAGAAGACCTCAGATTCAAAAAACCAAAACCAATCGGAAGATGGACGGAGGAGAAAGGAATTCCAGATAAATACGGACCAGCGTGTATGCAACAAGAGATTGGTCTTAACTTAGAGTTCAAACCAGAATACTCTGAAGACTGTCTCCATCTCAACATCTATGTCCCAGGAGACGTGTCACGTGACAGACGTCTATCCGTCATGCTGTTTATCCATGGGGGTGGGTTTGTCATGGGATCGACTGGAGAATACAATGGCCAGAGACTGGCAGCCCAGGGAGATGTCATAGTCGTAACAATCAACTACAGACTAGGGTTGTTCGGTTTTCTTAATCTACTTGACCCTATAGCCAAAGGTAATTATGGTCTTTGGGATCAAATGGCGGCAATTCGCTGGGTGCATGAGAATATCGAGGCATTCGGAGGAAACCCCGACTCGGTCACTATATTTGGAGAATCGGCTGGTGGCATGAGCGTTCATTATCAAACCTTAATACCAGCAAATAGTGGTATGTTTCAAAGAGCAATTTCCATGAGCGGAGTTGTGAATAGACAGGCAATCGCGAAGAGTGACGATCTTCAAAAGGTTTTTAATATGATTTCGGACAAAACAGATTGTAAACAGGAGAACAAGGCCGAGCTCCTTCAATGTCTACAAAAACTTCCTCCAGCAGATATTCTTGGAATTATAAATGTATATGAGTTGATGACACCAGAAAACTTTACAGTAGAGATGTTGATGGGTCCTAGCATAGATGGAGAATTAATCAACGGTCAGCTGTACGAGACCATACACGATAGGTCTTCTCCCGAGGCGACCTTCTTTCGCTCTCTAGATTTCATGTCTGGTACAACCAGTGCAGAAGGATCATTGCTGTATTTCTCGCTTATGCCTGCTTTTCAAGAAACGTTCAACTTTTCTGTCCAGGACAAGATTCCAAGACGTGCGCTGTGTGAAGCCATCATACCGGGGCTAATACAGGAATTGTATGGCAACAGACCTGACCTGTCTCAGAGACTGTGCAAGTTTTACACCTCTGACAAAGGGGACGACGATCAAAGCAATCGAGCAACGGACTTCTATGGAGACCTTACTATGGTGACCCCCACAACCAGTGCACTTATTGCACACCGCAGAAAGAACACAGAGCGCGTGACCTACCACTACAGCCTCTCTGCCCCAAGTCCAGCACCATTTGGACCCCCGCCTCCGACATGGTTCAGGGGAGCGGGGCATGCGGACGATCTATACCTTTTGTTTGATATGCCCAATGTACGCGCTGAAAATCGCACTGAGGAGAGACACACAACACTCAGCTCGAGGATTATTCGCTACTTCACAAACTTTGCCAAAACAGGGTAAGTGGGATGAATTTAAAGAGAATTGATAGAGAAAGATAAGAATTTGGTTTTATTGTATCTTTTCCGGCAAGATTGGTTTTAATATCACAATGATGGTGTTATAAAAGAGGTCACGGTGACTCGTCGATGTGAGCTTTTTATTTTTGATTGCCTAGTATATTTTGTACATGTATATTTTAGAGATCCAAATTCTAAAGAATTGACCGTTACATGGCCTCCATATGATGTACAGAAGCGCGAATATCTGGATTTTGACTTTGAACTATCAGTCAAGAAAGACTTCCATGTTGACGCCACAAGAATATTTCAGCCACACCTTCGAGAGCTCTTCCAAAATGAAAAGGAGGAACTGTAATTTTGATCTTATTAATTAAGAAAGCGAAAATGTAATTACCTTGTTTTTTTTTTTAACTGTTGTAAAATCATAATTTTATAATAAAACAATCTTATAATATTCGTTCGTTTCAAACTTTTTTATTTTGTAACATTTAATAGTAAACATAATATTATGGTGATGCGGTAGAGGATCTACATTTACAAACGGGACATCCTTGGGCGTTGAACGCTACCCCCAAATCACACGGATACGTACACCTTATGGGAGGACAAGTGTTTCCGGCGGTAGTTGGGGGAGCATGCGCCGTAGTTGATCTTGGTGTGACAGTTGTTGATGTGATTGCTGGACGAGTTGTTGAAGAATGACGCGGGGTTGTTGTTAGAACGGGGACAAGGGTTGATTTTCCACTTTGATTTCCTTTAATTGACAATTAATCATTGCTAGGACGTCTGATCTGTATTACAGTTAAACGGTTTAAGAACATTTTGAAAATGAAATAGTTTCTCGTCAAAGGACATACTAAGTTTTTCTAGTTCATTTCTAACGTGTCACCTTTTCCCATAAAATATGTATAAAGACAAGAGGTCCCTAAACAGTACATGGTGAAAATACGAGGTGGACCCCACTACATACCAAACCAGTATGCTTTATTGATTCATATACAGCATCGATCATTTTCCTTATACCTGTATTTGAGTGATTAAATAATTTTATCCAAAGTCTAATGTTGGTATTTAGATTTTTGATTCAGAAATAACTACTGTTTACTTAGATTAGAAAACACATACTCTTATAGTATAAGAGCATTTATTTACTTTTTCTCATAGATGTTAAGAATGCTGTCAATATTTAAGCCCTGAAAATTGGTTGCAAAATATCTGGCTATCTATTTCCTAAAATGATGGCTATAATTATTCCACGATTTATACCGGTATACCTGAGCACGAGCATGTCATGCAACCCTGGGCGTCCATAACAACACATGCTGGGTCACATCTGTTAAAGTCAAAGGAGGGGCATCCCCCTGCTCCCGGAACTGACGTCACTGATGTTGTAGTATACCCAGATGCAGCGGCGGTAGTTGCTGTAAATGAATGGAAACAATTAAGAACAAATATGATAAATACATATATACAGTATCAAAGAAGAACTCGACATCATGGCCTTCTTATTTTATCCTTATAGTGTATCAGCTAAACTTTGTCCTCATAGTTTTTGTAAACATATTTGAACTTCCTGTAGAATTCTAGTAGAAATGTCGTAAAGACGGAACAGATTGCTATTGCTTTTTTGACTATATTTACAAAACGAAAATCAAAGTACTGATAGTACTGAAAAGCGCTAACCTAGCTTGGTTGTAAAGGAAATTTACTTTGTGCAAGCTTAGTTAAAAAGAATCGATTTGAATTTTCTATATTTCAGCTTCTGTATGCGCACTATATTTTCTAATCACTGCGTGGCAACCCCTGCAATGATGTACGTAAACCCCACACATTAGATTCACAATAGCTTGTACATTATTTAGATTCATATACCCCGTGCAATTATGTGCGCAACCCCCTGAAACTGGTTCTCTAACCAGTTTAAATGATGTTTATTTCTGCTCATAGGGGGCGGTTATTCGATGCACCGGAAGTAGAAGTCTAACGACAATAAAGCGCTGAGCTATGCTTAGCGCTTTAAAAATAAACTACCTGCACAGTGACACGTAAAGCACCCTCTGGAATCCATGACGACACAGTTTGGATTACAAGCACTAAAATCAAAAGAAGGACAGCCTCCTGCCCCGGGAACAGAGGTTGTCGTCCTTGCTTGTTGGGTGGTCTGGCCAGGTGACGCTGTTGTCGACCCTGCCAATAACACTCTAATTACAACCATCGTTTAATTTTAACATAATCTTTATTTTGATATTGCTAAGTTAAAACACTATAAAACAAGATATATAACATCTCACCAGTGCAGTGACAGGACAAGCAGCCTTGACTATTCATGACGACACAGTTAGGATCACATGTACCAAAATCAAAGGAAGGGCATCCTCCAGCTCCGGGAACACTGGTCACGGCACCAATTGTAGAGGTTAGTCCGCCAAGAGGTGATGGAGTGGAGGCTGCATTTCCGAGACAAAAATACAGTTAAGCTGAGATCTGTAAATCGTAAACCTTATACATGTAACGACATTTGACTGTGGTCTGCTCTGAAGTACCTTTGCAGTGACATGACATACAACCCTGTCCGTCCATCACCACACAGCTGGGATCACAAGTATTGAAATCAAAGGAAGGACACCCTCCAGCGCCCGGAACTGACGTCACAGTTGACTGACTACTTGGAGCAACCGTTGTGGCTGAAAATAAGCACAGCTACATGTATAAACTAGGGTTGTTAAACTCAAATTTTTCTCTGAAGCTAGGTTAATTGTATTTTTAGCACCTTTACACTGGCATGATAGACATCCTTGAGCATCCATAATAACACAGTTGGGGTCACATGTACTGAAATCAAAGGGAGAGCATCCACCAGCACCAGGGACACTAGTTGTCCCTGTGGTTTTGTTAGTTGTGGAGGGAGATTGCGTAGTCACTGCAATGCAAAACGTAATTTACTATTTCGTTAAATTGTGGTAAATGACTTGCATTCTGTACAGTCATCAAAATCTGCAACATTAAAAGGGATCCACAGGCACCTGACGTTATATATTTTTCTCAGATTAAAAAAATAGTTACCCTCGATCTTCCTTATAATCTATTCTTTATTATGAGAAATATATATAACGCCATGTGCCTGTGAAGTGAACATCTTTCTAAGCAAGTATCATTTGAAAGAGCACTCGATTACTTATGTGTTATACCTGTGCAAGTACAAGACATGCAACCTTGGGCGTCCATTACAACACATTTAGGGTCACATGTGCTGAAGTCAAAGGACGGACACCCTCCAGCGCCCGGTACACTGGTTACTGCCCCTGATGTGCTTGATTGTCCCCCAGAGGGCGCCATGGTTGCTGCTTAAATCAAAAACACTTGTTTTAAAACAGAGAACAAGAGACGAGAGGTCAATGTGTTTTTTATATAACAAACTTAGAACTCACTAATATTTAAATAATTCATCATTGAAGTTATTTTTATAAAATTGAACAACCTGCACAGCTACAAGACAGGCATCCTTTATCATCCATGACGACACAGTTTGGGTCACAAGTACTGAAGTCAAAGGAAGGACAGCCCCCAGCTCCCGGGACACTAGTTACCGCCCCTGATGTGTTATTGGATTGACCGCCGGATGTCGCTGGTGTTGTAACTTTAACATTGAAAACCATTTCAAATATAGACTTTGAAATGTCAAAACTAACAGTATCTTTCATATCCTTATAATTTCTATAAGGATATGAAAGATACTGTTAGGCTGATGATTATTATCTGATGATTAACCTCAGATTTAAATCTGTTTCGATGTGGTTTTTATTACCTGCACAGTGACAAGACAAACAGCCCTGGGCGTCCATAACAACGCAGTTTGGATCACATGTACTGAAGTCAAAGGCCGGGCAGCCCCCTGCTCCCGGGACACTAGTTACCGCTCCTACTGTAGTAGACTGTCCACCGACAGGCGGCGCTGTTGCTATATAAAAATTAAAACTTTGGTGAATTAAAAAAAAACCCTCAAACTTGGCAGTTTAATAGAATAAATCGTATATATTTCAATTTCAATTTCTAGTTAAAACACCTCTTGTATGGAGCTGGTCCTTTAATTGTAGCTATTCCAAAACTCGGGGACATGATTCACATAAAGAACATTAAAATAAAAAAAAAGGTGAAAAGGTGTTGTGCATGAAAACAGAATAGAATCTATTCACCTGCACACGAACAGCTCATACAGCCGTGTTCATCCACAGACACACAGGCCGGATCACAGTTACTGAAGTCAAACGTCGGGCACCCCCCGGCGCCAGGCACCCCTCCACCACTCGAGCTGCCTCCAGAATTTGTATTGATTAGCGGCGATGTTGTGGAGCTGACTTAATGCAATGTAAAGAAAATTGTCAGTGATCTTGTGATCTGATGACAAATTCAATAACGATTTTACTTTATACATTGACAAAGTTGTCTTAAATTATTTCTTGAACAATCATTTTAAACACACACACACACACACACTCTCTCTCTCTCTCTCTCTCTCTCTCTCTCTCTCTCTCTCTCTCTCTCTCTCTCTCTCTCAACTTACAATGTTGCGAACAATCACAAATAGGACAGCCATGGGCATCCGTCATCTTGCATACATTGTCACAATCGTCTGCTTTAAATGGGGGACACGTAGCACCAAAACCGCTCGTACCTTGGAAATGATGTGAGATTACTTCAAAATTGTTAATCCTAAAAATTTTGTCATTTTGCTTAAGTATAGACATTGTGTCTCGTAACGATACCTGCATTGGAAGGACACGAGCAAACGACACAGCCACTAGCGTCGATGTTCAGGCAGGTCAGCTGACAGTTTTTAGGAATGGCGGGACATCCCCCTGCTGAATGAAAAACAAGTTAACAGAAGAACGGGCTGATCAAGGTAGAGACTTATAATAGTTGTCCATCCCAAATTATAATACTGAGTATATATACTACAGGTTAACTATGAATACCATTGCTGCTTGAGGCGGACCCTGACTGAGAAGCCAAAGAGGGAGGCGATGTAGAACCTGTGATGAAAAAAATTTGATGACGTCATTCACTTATTCATGGCTATATATAACAGAAATCCAAGAAAGACATAATGCTTACACGTGCAGCGAATACACCCGCTATCATCAGGGGTTGTACACTGTGCTGGACAATTTGGATCCAAAGATGGGCAACCATTTCCGTTTCCAGCTGAACCTTGACCTTGTATATTGACGTAATGTCCGGTTTGTTGGACCCCGGTCTGTGCCTGAGATGATTTGTTGCTCGAGTCTGCAACAATGTTTGTTCCTTGATTCATAGTTCATGTATAAACGTAGAGTGCTTTTAATATTCTTGCGAGTTTTTTGTTCATTACATCTTTTATACAGTGTAGAATTTGCATTTTTCATTCTAAGGTAAAGAACTTACGTGGACATGAGCATATCACGCATCCCAAGTCGTCTAATTTTACGCATGAGGAATCACAGCTCTTTGGAAATGGAGGACATCCGTTTATTCCATTTCCACCGGAGGTAGCTGTTTGTGACGAAGTGGCTGAAGAGTTCGAGGAACCTACACATATACATGGGCTATGTAATAAAGATTTTTTTACTTCCAATCTAGTATAATTTCACGTCTTACAAATACAATGTATATGTACACTTCTCATACTAGGAATATATTTGCCTATTAACCTATTGTGATCTACTAAGTATCTACTTTTGCCCAGTGTCACTCTCAGTTTATCGATACCTGTACTTGGACACTGGCAGACGATACAGCCACGAGAGTCGACCATCGCACACTCCACACGGCAACTCTTGGGGAAGGGTTGGCATCCATTAATGTTTCCTTGGGAGGAAGATGAGGATGAAGAGGAGGATGGGGCTGTGGTTTTTCCCGTTTGTCCTGCACTTCCTTAAATATAACGATTTATCATACGCTGCGCATTAATGGATCATTTAAGGACAGCTGACAAAGGGGATGTCTTTTGTAGAAGTTGGACATTTTGATAGTTTGATTATCCATACTGTTATAATCCTGTTATAATATACCTGATGGACATGAGCAGACAATACATCCCATGGAATCGATGCGTGCGCATTCTGCACTGCAGTTCCTTGGGAACGGTGCGCATCCGTTTACCTTTGATGGACTTCCTGTTGCTCCGGAACTAGGTAACGTTTGTGATCCAGCTGATTGGGGAGCTTTTAAACAAAACAGTGAGACCACGTGATTTTGCAAAACGGTCTAACTAATTATATCAAACCCATATATTTAAGGGAGGTAGATTAGTTGTTGGGGTGTTTCTGGGAACAAAATTCTTCTTACTTTTTGGACACGAACATATTGGACACCCCATGCCATCAAGGGCGAGACAGTTCGGGTCACAGTGTGTTGGAAACGAAGGACATCCATTGTTATTCCCGGCGGATGTAGATGCAGCTGCCCCGGTATGTGTAGAATTTGAGGACGCGGGAGACTGTGTTGGTGCTGTATAGAGATTGTAGAACAGGTAAACCATGCATCTTGTACCAAAACTCGTTAAGTCAGACTTATAAAAATCTAAATCCTCATGAATGCCAAAATTAGAGCAAGATGTTATAACATATAAAGGATATGTGGATAGTGTTCTTTGCTGGTTTACATACGTATTTGATAAACAAGGGAATCGGGACTGCATGATTCCGGTGACTTACCTTGTGATATGGGACACTGACAAACGATACAGCCAGTAGAGCTGATGGAGTAACATTCCGTTGGACAGGTGCGAGCGATCGCCGGGCAGTCGTTATTGTTGGCGCGACCACTGGCGACTGAGATAGAATTCAGGTTAATGCTAGTACATGTCGTAAATACTTATACAGTCTTAAATAATAATAGTGGAACTATTTGATTTGAATCCGACAGTTTTCACTTCATTTATAGTTAACGTTGTTTTACGTTTTATCTTTGTTTTTCATCATATGTGCGTCAAAATAAACATTCTTTAAAATACCGGTCTATTAGTGTTCATCAGTATTTGTATGCTTTAAAAAAGAGTGAACTGAACAATATGTATACATATTTGGTGAAAACAAAAGCAACTGAAAACACGTAATTGAGCAGGTACAAGCTTTTTGGATTATTTGACATACGTTACCACGCATAAGGAGTGTGGCGTATTGGGAAGCAAGGAGGGGGTTTTCCATGTAAAGCTTGAGGAAATCGGGGTTACCAAGCAAAAGCGGAAGGAACGCGTTCTGATTCAGCGCCATGCCTTGCTGAACGTCGCTTCCCCCGAGCGGCGCCCCCGAGCCGTACCGGTCCTGTGTCAACAGAAGGGGGAAGGGCTTTCTCTGCTGGAAACCTGAGGAGGTTGGCAGTGCACAACATGTAAAATTGCGAGACATTAACAACATAAAAAAACCCAAACGCAATTTTAGATGCTATACCTTGTCTATGATCCGGGTTCGGTAAGCCTAGAAATCATCATATCAAAAACTTTGATTTAAAGGAGACCAACGGTAGAATGATCTTTTTTACATGTTTTCAATCAGGGTCAAAATAATATGAATACAAAAGAAAACTGTTAAAACAAAGTCATGATGATCTTTCAGTAAATAACATAAAGTTGTGTAATTTGTGATCACAAGAACAATTCAAAAGAAAAAAAAAATTACTTTTGACATGAAATGATTATAGTACCTTAATTTGATAATTGATGACAAATAAGAATTCAAGTACATATTTTAAAACTTACATGCTGCCACAGAAATCAAAACAAAGATAAGACACGAGCCTTGGACTTCCATGTTTGGTCTTTTCTTCTTGGTCAAATCAAAGCTGTATTTACTGGTCCTTTACTTCAGACTTTGCTGCGTTTTTCCAAGGTTATGTAACCTTAGCTTCGAAATTATCGAAATGAATGAAAGTAACGGAGTGCCAGAGAGAAAGGAATATTAATTTGCGTATTGGCCAATGATGTTTTGTAAATTTGTGAGTAAAGGCCATACTCCATAAACTTGACCCTTGTGGGTTGGTCTAAAATGATAACCCGCTAGATTGGACACTCTGACGTGGTCTTATCGCTATAAGTATCGCTTGCAGGTGCGAGGAATTTCGTCCATCGAAGAACTGCACGCATAATTGATAACATGCTCCATTTTACATCCGAAAAATAAAAAAAAATTGAACGGGTTCTGAAAAGTATAATTCAAATGAATTTAAGTGGGAATGAGTATCACTTAGTCGGCATCAAAGGATTCAGTTGTTTACGTATGATTTTCCAAAATGTTATCTCATTACTAATTATAAAAAAATCGCTGTGATTAAACATCCAAAGCTTTGTTGGAAAATTGAAAATATTTATTAGATTTCAAAGTAAATCAATTTGAATTCCAATTCCTTATCACCCTTTAGCCATAACATTAAGTTTGAAAATAGTTATAGATCAGATCACTTCCCAGTTGTTCTTTATTGCAGACTTACTGAAGTTAAGAAGGGAAGAGGTTTTTGGAAATTTAATAGCTCCTTGTTAACAGATATTGATTATGTACAATTAATTAAACAGAAAATAACCGCCATTAAAAAGCGATACGCAGCTTTAGTTTATGATATTAGTAGGAATCCTTTTAGAAATATGCACTCGTTCTGTGGCCAATTCGTATGGTTGCCATTTAGTTTAAAAAATAAGAAAAGAAACACGAGATTCGATGTTTGATTTCGATTTTGGAGAGGCTGTAGGCATTCTAGATATATTTCATAAGTCAAAAATGTACAAAACTTCGAGATTTTTTTACTTTTTTCCTTCATATTACATAGAATTGACAGTTAAAAACAATGATTTTTCATTGTGTTTTCCAAAAAAATAAGCCCCGGTTCACCCTTGCAAAAAAAGCTATTCATAAGCTGTTTATAATATGAAGCATTGTTTAAAGAATTTATATCCTGAATTTAATAAACCTGTAGGCATCTGTCATTTACTAGATCTTGACCTTAAGAGGGATATCTTCAGTTTTGGACAGCTGCACGTCATAGTTTTGTTGATGTCATACTGTATGTGTTCGAGTAACTTGCAGAGTCGATAATCAATGGGTATATACCTATATTGGACATGTGGGACAATACGGTACAGTATGTGATTTAAAGAGGGTCAAAATCATGCATTAATTGATTAAACTGATATGATTATTGATATAAACCTAGTAGTTTAAATCAGTTTTACAGCAAAATAGAGATCAAATTTTTCACATAAGAAACTTTAGAATATGATACACATATTCAATTGAAGTGTAACTACCGTGAGAAATTTAGCCCTTTGGCCTCTTGTTTATAATTCATTCGTGTTAGCATGGTGTTACGCGATGTATGAATACAAAGACTAATTACAGATGTATATGTGTATACATGTATGAGTGATTATATATATATATATATATATATATATATATATATATATATATATATATATATATATATATATATATATATATATATATTTGAATGTATATATACCGTTACCCTTATATAGATTATATTGCATAGAGATGGTTTATAAGGGTTTATCTGTTGCCAATTTCTATAGATTGATACATTGTTTCATCAATGAAAAAGATTGATCTCAATTTCTACAAGCGAAGGTCCTGCATCATGCTTCAACACACATGTTGAGTAGATACGGGGGTGTAATCTACATTGGTATATAGTGGGATCCACTCACCTGTTGACTCCCCAGCTGAACAAATCAAAAAGTGATAGCAAATCAGCCAGTACAGGCTTAACTCTGTTGTTACCTGAGGGAGCGCGCTCTCTAGGACCAGTAAACATGCCCTGTTACATAACGGTCCGGATAAGGAGGCTGTGTTCCCCTTCCGTATAGTAGTACTGCCGGGGTGTTTACGTGCGGCCCTCCCATGAGTCCTCCCCCATATCGCCAAACGGCAGGTGCTCCGACACCGTCACAACATTCACTGTTATTGGTTATTCATGTCCAGTGAGAATTTTTCGGTATTTCTGAATGAACTAACCGATGACACGGTACATATTTTTGTACATTTGATTTCTATTTGATTTTTTACGGGAATTTGCCATAAATCAACAATGAGCTGCCTCTCCTGGATGTTTGTTGTTTTGTCTGTTTTCAAGGTCACACAATCTCGTAAGTACATTAATCTGTGTATAGGCCTAAAGTATATCTAATTTTAAATAATACACGGTAACATGCATAAATTATACTTAATATGCTAAATATATTCATCTTCACTTCGTTTAACAGAGTTACCAAATATGGATTATTGCCCGCCGGAAGACCCTAATTGTCACCCCTGGTGTATTGAATACGTCGACAAATGCCGATTGTGTCGATGTAAAAACGGTAAATGTGTTACATTGAAAGTTTAAAATTCATCAAGTTAAATTTAAACTGTTATAGTTATGTTTAAATTGATAAATTTTAAATCTTTAATGTAACAAATGTTAGCTTTTATTTTGTAAAAATCTGACTCGTCTTCATACTTTCATATCTATACTGATTTTTAAACGATATTTTTGCTTCTTGGTAATCCAAATGCACAGATAGATAATCTACTGATAAAAGACCGAACCCTCTTCGGACTTTTTAAACTGTAAAAATCCATTACAATTATCGATTTTTTATGTCTCTTTTCTTAAACAGACAAACACAGTTCAGGGGGTGGTGGTTTTAATCTGGGCGGATCTAACACGGACTTTGGAAGCGGTGGTTTTGGTGGTGGCGACAGCACAGGTGGGGATTCCTGGTCGTCCCTTGAAAATAAATGGGGATCCAGTGGGGCAGACGGGGGAAGCGCCAAAGGGAACGGGGACAAGACAAATATAATTATCATAGAAAAGGAAAAGGAACCCCGACCTGGAATGATGTCATTTCCGGGATCGTCTTTCGCGGGGAAATCCCCGTTTCAGATGAGTGCCGGCCCAAGGCCAAGTATGATAATGTTTCCCCCGAGAAGAAATTCTATTCCGTCTGGTTGTAAAACGAAAAACGTGCCTTTAGTGAGCCCCGGGGTTCCCAGGTATTGCGTCACAGGATTCATCGTGGATTGTCCCCATGACTGTGTGGTCACGGACGAGTTCGGCTGTAAATCATGTCCATGTGCCCCAGGTATCAGGATGGTGACTATACTGACTAGTGCGAAAATTAATCGAACGCGTAAATAATTGAAAATGAATTAGAATATATGTAATTGTGAGTTTACCACTAGTCTATATTACAAAGTCTTTGTAACAATCATATTTTTTTTCCATCTTAAACAGCAACAAAAGCGTGGATGCCTGTGTGTGAAAATGCCCCTGAGGTGAGACCCCAGTCCTCGTCCCATAACAGCTGTATAGGGACCAAACTGTGTATCATGTCCTGTGACGGGGAGGCCAAAATAGGGGAAACGGGGTCAGATGGCTGTCAACAGTGCACGTGTATCAAAAAGGGTAAAAGCCAAAAACCTAATTCTATTAAAACACAACTCCTTTATATTTCGTTGAGGACAATGTAACATTTAATATTCAGTTTTATCTATAACTCACGCGTACTTTGTAGAGAAGAACCATGTTCCCCTGACCGTCACAACGACCCCCAAACCGACGACGAAGTCCGTGTCGGATTGTACGAAGCTGATAGTGTGTATGATCAAGTGTAAGGACACGGGCTACGACATAGGGGACACACAGGTAAATCATACAAACGGCAGCCACTGAAAGATGAACAGGAAAGAAATCGGCATAAATATTTAAATTTTGGCTTCGAATAGTTTGTAATAAATGGTAATTCGTGTTGATTGATAATTATGTCTGTCGTCTTTACTTATGTACTTGGTTATAAATACTATGAAGATGATGATAACACATGACGTTCAATGTTTTTGACATTCACAATATTCTTGCTCTTTAGTGCTTACTTTCATCTCTGTTTACCATTTTAGAAAGATGGATGTCCAAGTTGTCAATGTAAGAAGAAATCTACAAACAACAGCAACAGTAACAATAACAGCAATAACAACAATAACAATAACAACAACAACAATAACAACAATTTTGGTAATAATTTCGGAACGGGGGGCGGAATGCAAACCTGGTCCGGCGGAAGTAGTGGAGGTGGAACGAACACAGGAAGCGGAAGTAGTGTTATTAGCAGTAAGATATTTTGTAAATGGGACTTTAATTTTGCTATTAATTATGATATCTTGAATTAAATTTTGTTTCGTTTTTTAATGAAACATGCTAGAAGAGTTTTCAGTATTCAGAATCAAGTGATAACATTTACCCTTTTTATGATGCTATTTTTAGATGCTGGCGGACATGGTACTGGTTCCGGTGGATCAAAGTGCGAGTTTCCCTTGTGTATGAATGGCGGGTCCGGAGGGGGTGTGTACACATTCTGTAATATCTACAAGATTTTGTAACGTTTTGGAGAATTGTCAAAGATGATTAGCCTCCGTGGTAATAAGGTAGCGGTAGAGGGTTACTAGGTTTCTCTTTAGGTAGCTTCATACAACGTGATCCAGGTAAACATATCCGAGAACACAAAGTGTACAAAACACCAAAAGCCCACAAAGGAGTTGAACCTTTCAGTTCCTTGTTAAACGATTATGACCACTGGGCCACAAATTCTGCTGATTAATGTTATAACCATGCGCGGATCCAGAAAAATTTTTCCGGGGGGGGGGTCCGAAGGATAATTATGTTTGCCAGGTGGGGGAGGGGGCTCTGAGGCATATTTGCGATACTTTTACTATGTAAATGTAATAAATTTTCATTTTCTAAGGGAGGGGGTCGGGACCCCATGCTTTCCCTCTAGAATAATTCAAATTAGACTTGTAAAACCGCTCCTCTGCGATATGCTATACAAGTAAAGCGTATATCTAGTATAATTTTAATATATACATGTAGTAAACATTATTTTTCTTTTACTATAGGTAATCCATTGATGCCCTCGTCTGGATCAAGTGGTAATGATCTACATAAAAATAAACTTCCTTTCTGTTATTTCTATATCAATATATGTGTTCAGTTCTTAACGTTTTACTCCCGTATAATGTATTCTCAACTAATGACTGGCTTTGACTCCATGGCTAAATCTAAAGAAAGTGCACGTGGCTATTGGAGGATAATTGGAGCACCAACAATACCTGTAGTAAGTTTTTTATTTCTGACAGTTTTTCTGAATTTCTCTGTAGGGAGTGCCAGTGGTGGGTGCGCGGGCCCTTTCTGTGCCAGTATGACAGGGGGAGGTAACTCCTAATTATTCTAAATTTCTTTTTATATAATTTGATATCCATACAATTCCCCATTTCATGATTAATTCTGCGAAAAATGGAAGATTTAGCTCTATTTATAATGAATTATTTTGTATTCCTTGATAAGGTGCGTCCGGCGGAATGATGGCGGGAGGGGGTGGTGGTGGCATGATGATGGGCGGGGGTGGTGGCGCAGGGTCAGGCGGGGGCGGCCCGTTCAAGGCGTCACTGAGTTCTGCGGCCTCCGCCAGTGGGGGCATAGGCAGTGCGATGAAGTCTCCATTCATGGCGGCAGCAGGCGCCTCTACCGGAGGCGGCGCAGACGGTAATCCAATGCATGGTCCGATGTTATCTATGGGCAAGTCAGACACACTCTCTCTCTCTCTCTCTCTCTCTCTCTCTCTCTCTCTCTCTCTCTCTCTCTCTCTCTCTCTCTGTGTGTGTTTATGACACACGCACAAACAATGCTCATCGACAGATTATATAAATTTCAGGAGGAACAGACTTGGGTTCTCCAAAACATTCAGAAGGTATGCTTTGTTCTCACAGTCATTGTTTCGCGCCTGCAATGAATTAATAGACTGATTTCCAAAGTAAAAATAATGCTAGATGTTTGCGGTTTTTTTTTTTACAGTGGAAAAAGTGGTTTACAATACAGAGTGCTTCGGACCTTCGTGTTCTGCGAAAAATGGAAAAAGTATGAAACTGTTTAAGAGTTTTTTTTTCAAACTTCAGATTGAGACATTACACTGATTTCTTTTGAATTAAAGGATGCTACATAGAATACATATACTATCGTTTGCTTTCTAAAACAGAGAGAAAATTACAGTGTGTTCATTAATAATTTCTAGCGTGTTTTAAGTGTATATGCTTTGATATAATTTTAAAGAATGAACCTATATATACGTTTATGTTTTATTTCAGTGCATGGACTGATCGGGAGTTGTATGGATATGGAGAGGTGTATTGCTAATTGTGGAGGGAGCTATGAGATCGGTCCTTTGGGATCCGACGGTTGTCAATCATGCACGTGTAATCCAGAGTGACGCCTACACTGACGCTGAAACAATTCCAAAGATACATCATTCATTCATACATTGATTTATTGACGTTTTATTATTACTGTCTTTTTTCCAGAATTTTACAGAGATAAGAAAAGGTTCCTATAGATTTAGACGAACTTGTTGATGTCATATGTCACTTTTTTTCGAAAAGAAAGTTTGATGAATAAAAAGTTGAAATGCGTTTTTTGTATACATGTACTCTTATTAGAAAATAATTTTTGCGAGGCATTTCTGATTAGGCAAATCAAGCTTGCTCTTTACTGACAAAATCATACGTCGACGTCAAATGTATTATGACGTCACGATTGATGTCATGCACGTTGAATGCAGTGCATACATATGGAGAACATCTGCTTTTTTCGTCCTAAATGGGTTGCATCTCCTTCGTCAAGTAACGAAAAATTAACTCCAAAATCCAGTGAACGGTAAGTCAAATTCGAGTTCATCTCATTACCTTTGGAAATTTCGGTACGATATATGCTGCATGGAAAAGAGATTCGAATAAGCAACGTTTTTTAAAACACACGCCATAACGTTAGCCGTCCTTATTCACTTTTGGATAGAAAAGTTCAAGGATATGTGCCACTATGTGTAGGGGAGTTTTCTCCCTTTTTTCCATGTTTGTTGTCACTGCTGCATGGGCGCGGGTCCGGTCGTGCAGTTAAATCCAAAGATAACTCCGAAAAGAGGAAAAGAATGCATGCACAAGGAATACGTAGCATTTTTAAAGCATACCTGATAATAATTATGTGTCACTTATGTTTTCTTTATAAATTCTCTTTATTTGAAATAGTTTAGAAGGATCAAAGTGTTCTACATGCATAGATTATATAACTATTATGTTATATAAATATTTTGGCGGCTCAGTCGTTCTGGAAGGTTCGGGGACTATACCTCCCCCCCCCCTTCACCCATCCAATCAAATACCGAAAACTAACGTTACTTGCCATTTCGGTACCTCAAATTTTTAGCTAAACAAAATAGAAGCACCTTAATTAATAGTGGTTTAATATTTGTGTAACTAGTTTGATAGCCTATTAATGATTGAATTACACAAGTAATATATTTCTTGAATCATCAAATATACAGGTTGTCCATACATTATATGAACCCAACTAATTAAGGCAAAGAGTATTTTAAGGAAAACTAAACTTTCAGTGGGGTTGCAGTTATTCACTGTTCTATTATCACTTTAATTATCCAATGTTAAATAAAGGGATCGATATTAAACAATTTAAAATCATATTAAAACTACATGTAGTTAAATATGTATTGCTAGGTAACAATGAAATGAAAGTGAAATAAACCGAATTCACGTAAGAATTAAGCTGGTTATTTTGCACTTTTAATTTTTTTTTTAAAGAGGTATGTTCCCTTGATAAAAAGAAGAATTTTTTTAAGAACGTGGGGGAATAAGCCGAGGCATAAAACCACTTAAGTCCATTTGAAAAACCAGCAATTTTTTTTCTTACAAATATCACTTTTGTTACATTTAGTAAACATATGTAATCATTTGCATCCATTATTGCCAAAACCTTTAAAAACTGGCTTCAAATTCAATTGATATTAAGACATCAAAATATGTGTATGCTAACTGAGCGACAAAATGCTAATGAAATCGGGTGTTCAGACTATATTTTTTTATAGAATGGGTCATCATACCATTTTTTAAAGAACGTATATTGATAAAACATGTAAATGTCTATCTTTTTCAATTTAAAAAAAAATGGTGCCAAGACCCACTCTATGGTAAAAAGCAAGTTTTCTTCCTTCAATTTTCAAGATGATCATCAAATGGCCAAGACCGAATAACATGTACTAAATTGAGTTTCTTATTTAAATGGATTTAAGCATCTGATTCCGTGGTGTAGCGATTAGCAAGGAGTTCTTAGAACTTAAGTATGTCGAAGTAGGTGTTCGATTCTAATGAATCGTGTTGTAAATACATGTATCATTTTATATCTTTGTTTACTTTGTTTAAATTCGAAAAACTCTTTTGATGTAAAGAAAGAAAATATTGCGTTATTATGAATAAAACACATGCACTTAATGATTTTATGGATTGTTAGTTAACTGTTAAGTTATCTTTAGTATTATTTTTAAAAATTAACATGTTACTTTGTTGAGGGGGTACAGATTATGGACTTTAAGACAAAAGATTGGAATTCTTTATTCTATGCACACGCACATAATAAATTTTCTGGAGATATGTAAGCACAGGAATAAAAATATTTGAAGTTAATATACATATCATACTAAATGCGTGATTGTCTTTTGAAACATACTAGTGGATTGTGGCCACTTGTGGGCATATGCCTCGGCTTATTCCCCCGGGTTCTTTGTCGTAATGTCTACGGTAAATGATTAATTTAATTTTTGTTTTTATATTTTAATCAAGAAAGAGTTTATGCATATATTCACCAAGAGTCACTTACAGTTATTATAAAGTTTAGATTACTTTTTACAATATCTTAATAATACATGCTCTGCCCATAGACTTCAATGTAAAATTCGATTGGACATCAATCACAATTTTGAAAATTCCTTTGGTGGAGTATTTTTTCAGAATGCTATCACTAAATTATTTAAAATATCGGACCATTAATTTAAATTATTATTTTATAGATATAAAAGTGGTCGTTATACACAATGATATTTCAATACTATGGTTACAAAAAGCAGAAATCCTAAATACATAAATCAAAACTTTCTAAAAAAAAAAAATGTTTTTTTTTTTTATAGAAAAGGTAGAAAACGACATACGTTTAGGACATGATGCACTATCGTGTAAATGATATGAGTTATCTCCCTTCACCACCAGAGGCGCTCTCATTTAGAAAGCGGGTGATTGGTCATGTGATTTTTCGAGGCAAATTTTGAACAAGCACGAAGTAGGCTTCCATTGTTTACGCATTTCGTTTCACATCCACGTAAATATTGTTACTAATGTTATCCTGATAATGAAGCCACAGTAAGTATTTAATGGTATTTTGTTTACGTCATTAGAAAACACATTCGAATATTAGAATCCCGTAAACCTTTGAATTGCATGGTGTAAACATAGTCAAGGAATGACAAAAATTAAACACCTTGCTCATTCCAGAGCGACTGTAGAATCTCGATTATGATTTTGTATTTACGTATTACTGTATATCTATTTAGTTGTTGGCACAGTTTAAAATAAAACCGGTTGTTTGATTTATTACACCGGATGTCTAAGGCATTCCGTTGTTGTTTTCAATAATAACCGGTGTTACACCCATGTTTAACACTCACAGACTGTAACTGGGTGCTAAATCACGCACAGTAATGAGTATAAATATTATTGTTGTATAATGAGCACATACATGTACATTGCATTAACTCTGAAATTAACATATACATGCCCATAGTGAAGGAATTGGATATAGATAAAACACAAGAGAAATATTAACCATACTGGAGTTCCACCTCCGCCCCAGTCGTTGTTTGAACTCATGACTTCACTCCAATAAGTTCTTTGTATATATCACATTCCTTTACTATGGGCAGGTATACGTCAATTTGAGAGTAATTGCAAAGTTTGTGATTATTTTATGTATAAATATATATATATCTATGCAATGTGTATCGCTCCTCTCATATTGTCGTTTTACCGTATTCCACCTTAATCTCAAACGTCCCTGTAGTGGGTTGCCGGCTCGTAGGTTCTGTTTTACATCAAAAGCAGGATATATTATCTTGCCTAAATGGCTGAGTGGTTGGCGCGCTGGCCGCTCACGGCTAGGACTATATATACACATGTATATAGTAGGAGAGTGGGTTCTAAGGTTGTGAGTTCAAACCGCAGCCAGGGCAGGGTTTTGCTCCAATAAGGTGAATTTCTCTGTGCTTTATATTAATGATATGTCTCTACATGTAAAGACTTAGCTGTAAAGAGATAAGTATGTTAAGATCATTGTGACGTCATGAAAAAGTTCATACAGAATTGAACGTTTTTTCGTTATTCTATAGGTTCATATAAGGAAACATATCTGCTAATGTAAATATATGAAAATCAAGATTTTTTTCAATATATATGGTCCAAATTAAGCATATTCTATTTTTCCCCCCTTTTTTTTTACAGGAGAGGTAAAAATTCTAAAAAGAAGGGAGAAGTAGACCCAGTTGAGGTGAGTAAAGTATTTCTACTTATTCTTGCATATATTAGCCATTGTCAGGTAAGGATGAAGAAAGCTGCGCATGCAAGGGACTTCATGAATTCACATTTGGAATATAAAAACTCTATCATTCTAAAAATTTTCTATAGATAGTATGTACTGTATATCCATGTTTGGTTTTTTTCACTTGTCTCAAAATATTGTGTAAATGGGATAGATTTGTAACCTTTTTTTCTTTGCAACATTCGGTTTTTTGTGATTTTCTAAGTTTCTAACAGCAAATGACAATGCACATCATTTTTGCATATTGAAATTTCTCAATTGAGAATGGTAGCGGAAAAAGCAAAAATTTGATTGTTGCAAAAAGACGGATAATGCAGTATACTGTACAGTATCTGAGCTGATGTCAGATAATTTCTGATTTGTTAGGTATACTGTCGTGTTCGGCCACTTGACAATCCCGATGACAACTGCTGTGTGAAGCCCCTCAGTACCACCATAGTCCAGCTTATTCCACCAGAGGTAAGAGCATGGCCTAAATGTTAGCTATTTATCTATAGCTCCAACCCAACAAAGATAACGCTGTCTAGCTTATCCCACCAGAGGTAAAAGGCCAGCATGACCTAAATGTTAGCTATTATTCTATAGCTCCAACCCAACATATAGATAACTGTAGGTCAGCATAGAGCAATAACATCATGGATTTGTTACACTAGCATCACTCAATGTTATTTACTCCTTGCTAGGCACCCTTATAATGCTTATTTTAATTTTTTATTTTACATGTATTGACTATTGAAGCAAATGCAAAATTGAATAAGATTGGATTATGTTTGATTTGATGCATTTGTTTTTTTTCAATAGAACTCTTTGGCAGTGGCAAGAAATGGACAGATTAAAGAGGTATGTATATAATTACTGGATTGTCACATCACACACAAGTGGATATATGTACAACAAGTCAGGTACTAAGTCATGGTCATTTAGTTGAAAGCAAAAAGTGACCCCAAAAAAAATAATTTCTCTAATTCTGCATCCATACCAGCTACATGAATTATATTGTACATACATCTTAATTGTCATAGCTTTCATCAATTTTCAAGTTTTAAAAAACCCTATTAATTTTGAGTTGATATTTAGGACATCATCGATATGCTACAGCTCCTTGTAGTTCTGTTGTTATGGAGATTTAATGGCTGCTCTGTGTTTTCAGTACCAGTTCACGTTCCAGTATGTGTTTGACGAGTACACATCCCAGAAGGCCGTGTTTGACTACGTGGCCTGTCCCCTAGTGGACGATCTTCTCCGCGGCAAAAATGGTAAAAACACAACGTGCTCACATTTTATTATTATAGCATTGCTCACTATTAAAATATATGAACCAGTTTTCTTTTTGTGCCAATA
Organism: Magallana ariakensis; assembly: GCA_020458035.1. Lineage (NCBI taxonomy): Eukaryota > Metazoa > Mollusca > Bivalvia > Ostreida > Ostreidae > Magallana > Magallana ariakensis. The sequence goes on along the minus strand of CM035811.1, from coordinate 40,771,556 downwards.
GCTTAAAAATCAAAGCACTGTAAAAAATTCCTGTCTGGACATTTTCCTTTTATTACATGTATTAGTATTAAATGAATTCATAAGTCTTAGAGTAAAAAAAATTAAATATTTTGCATTGAGCATTGAAGTACAAGGTTTAAATACTAGGATTCATGAGAGGATAACCTCTGGGTTTGTTGTGTTGTAGGCCTGCTGTTTACCTATGGAATCACCTCCTCAGGTAAAACCTACACAATGACCGGGTCCCCCAAGGACCAGGGAGTCCTCCCCCGATGTCTGGATGTCTTGTTCAACAGTATCAGTGGTGTCCAGGCCAAGAAATATGTATGTCAGCCCACTCATTGTTAGCCAACGATAGTTTTCAAATGATGGTTATTTTACATAACTGTTGTTTTATTTGAGAATCTCAACTTTGTCTTTTGCTTTAAATGTGAAGATTTGTTGGGGTTTTTTGCAGGTGTTTAAGTCAGATAAGATGAATAGTTTTGAGGTGCAGTCTGAGGCTGATGCTATGATGGAGAGACAAAAGCGAGACATAATGCCAGGAATCACCACACCTAAAACCCCCACTACAAACAGGAGGTAGGTCTCGGTGCTAGAATCATTATGTCCATACACACCACTTGTCAAAAGGCAACTGAAAAAAGCAGCCTTAAAATATTCACTGCAGTAGAAGATGGGTTATATTGACTGACCAAACAAGGTCTTGGTCACAAGGCTCTCTGGTTATGTCATGTAAACTTTGTTTCATTCAAATCACAAGAAATCTTCACTAAATCTCTTAGAGGACAAGCCATTCTGATTCTACTATTTTGATTAACGTATTTAAGTTCCTGTCTAGATAATGTTGCCGTTGTTTGGTGTTTACAGAGGTAACTTTGGGGACGGGGAGCGGATCAGTGACCCGACCATCCTGACCAGTGTGGATGACGACAACCAGTACGCCGTGTTTGTCTCCTACATAGAGATCTACAACAACTACGTGTACGACCTGCTCGAGGAGCTGCCCTACGACCCAATTACTGGCTACAAGTAAGTACCCTACTGACCCAATTACTGGCTACAAGTAAGTACCCTACTGACCCAATTACTGGCTACAAGTAAGTACCCTACTGACCCGATTACTGGCTACAAGTAAGTACCCTACTGACCCGATTACTGGCTACAAGAAAGTACCCTACAACCTCATTACTGACTACCTGGGTTGGTCGGGGAAAACTGGTGATGGGAATTACCATTTTAAAAAAAAATGGTATTTCCTGTTCTAGGAAATACTTATGATTTTCTCTAAACTGAAAAATACATGTATAAATGTAAATTCTTTATTTGTTTGAATTACTCAATGTAAAAAATGTGTGATTAGGAAATAAAATGTTAACAATTATCATATAAACACATGTTTAGCCAGTTCAGTGTTGGTATTATGCACCTCAAACTCACTTCAGATCCTCTTTTTCCCATAGCATCCTAGAGCAGAATACATGTTTTCCAGCCTTTTCCACTCCAAGTTTTAATTTAAGTTTTCAGATTTTCAGGGTTTTTTTTTCAAAGTAAACAATAATCTTAGATCATTTAATAATCCCTGTTTACAAGTTATCAATTGCACATGTTGTTTTAACAAATTGAGCCATGGGAGTTATGTGCTCCTGTTTTGGGGATATTCTTGTCAATTCTCTCTAGCCAACCCTCTCTTCAAATAAAAGATTTCACATCATAATTGCCAGATATTTAAAAAGGTTGAGAAGGTTACTTGTCTGAATTCCAAAGTTAGAGGTAGAAACATGTTTAGTTTTGTGTTCCTTGATTCTGCTGATGTTGCTGTAATTATGTGTGTATGATTGATATACAGGCCGCCCCAGACCAAGATCCTGAGGACGGACTCCAGTGACTGTATGTATGTGATGAACTGTGTGGAGGTCGAGATCACCAGTCCAGAGGAGGCCTTCGAGGTCCTGTTCAAAGGTAAAACACCTCACTGTCCACAAAACATCAACATTTTTAAGTTAATAAAAAAAAACAATCAACAAAACTTATGCTTTACACATTTTTTTCACCTAAAAATTTCCTTAAAAGTTAAAGAAGACTTGTAAATGTATATGTGCAATTTTTCTTCAACTCAAGGTAAATCTGTGGTATTATAGTGATCTTTTATAGAATTGTTCATTTGTGAAAAATAAAAAAATGCAAAAAAAAAATGCAGGTCAGAAAAGACGTAAGGTGGCCCACACTGCCCTGAATGCAGAGTCTAGTCGGAGTCACAGTATCTTCAACATTCGCCTGGTGCAGGCCCCGCTAGATCCCCGGGGGGAGGAGGTGCTACAGGTAATCTCACAACAGTGTTACACACATGGGGAAACTAGTCTATGCAAAACCATCACATCTAAATTCCTATAACGATAAGTACAATTGAACTCTAGCATATGAACAGTCATCAACTATTTTATAGATTGACGGAATTTATTTTTCAAATTGCAACATGCATGGAATAATGGGTATTTTTGTGTGATTTTGAAAGGTTTTTTATCCGCCAATAAAGCTTTTCGTTACAGACATATGGTAATTAAATTAAGTTTGCCTATTTAAAAAAAACCCTAAAATTGCTGTACATGATATTTCGTTAATCGTTAAACAGTGTGACCTTGCTTGTATTTATTGATGATGATTTTATTGACAGGACCCTGACAAGATCTGTGTCAGTCAGCTGTCTTTAGTGGACTTGGCGGGCAGTGAGAGGACCCACAGGACAAAGAATGCCGGGGACCGTCTCAAAGAGGCTGGTCAGTAAATACACTCAGTAATAGTTGATTGTATATTTGGACAAATGCAACCATAAATATTGTAATACTGTATACAGGGAAATATATGCCCTCATTTAGTTTTTGCCCCTTTCGCCCTTGTTATCAGTGGGCAAATTTAAGACTAGGCGAATTACAAAGTCTTAAACTTGATTATCTTTCTTTTAGCACAACTTTGTTTGGGGAAATTCAAGAGGGGGCAAAACCGTTTAAGTGTAGAAGAGCGAAAATAACACAAGGCAAAAATAACCCTATATACAGTATAAGTACGAAACGAATACCTTTTTATCGGTCTTAGAAGTATAAGAATGTCATGTTCTGGTGATAAGAATAAAAATGGGAATTAATATAAATTGATGTAGATTTATCACAATCTGGCCTAACCCAATTTATAATGATATGTGTAGTAGAGGAACCTTGTATGATTCTGATGACAATATAAATGGAATTCTTTGTACAGGTAACATCAACCAATCCCTGATGGCCCTCAGGAACTGTATCGAGATTCTACGTGACAACCAGAAAAACAGCTCTAACAAGGTTTGTATATTGTGGTCCAATTGATAAACATGCTATTCAAACAGATTTTAATATGACTGATCAAGGAATGTTGGTATATAGGTGCAGGACTAGCATTTCAATCTCACTTTGTAACCTTTTCTTGTGCTATCATGGGTTATCAGCTCACCTGAGCTGAAAGCTCAAGTGAGCTTTTCTGATCACAGTTTGTCCATCTTCCGTCTGTCCATCCGTCTGTAAACTTTTCACATTTTAAACTTCTTCTCTAAAACCACTTGGCCTATTTCAACCAAATTTGGCACAAAGCATCCTTATGAAAAGGTGATTATAAATTGCAGAAATGAAAGACTGATCTTTATTTATAACGGAGAAAACCTCGAAACTGTAGAAAAAGGGGGGGGGGGTGCATTTTGAAAAATCTTCTTCTCAAGAACTACTGAGTCAAATTCAACATAATTTAGCAAAAATAATCCTTATGGGAAGGAAAATATAAATTGCAAAAAATTATGGGCTTATTCTGTTTTAATTTTAGTAATTTACGAAAATAAAAATAAAGAGATAATCGCGGTCAATTAGTTTATAACTTCGTGTTCGGTATTCCATATCGAAAATGAAAGTTCTTTGTTTGAAGCAGCCATGTTTGAAGCATGACAAACGGGTCGAACTGACAAAGATGAATATGCTTGTTTACGTGTGAAGGGATACGTGAAACATGCTAAATATATTTGTGCCGATTTCGTGAAGTAAATTGAGGTTAAATATTTCAATGCGTTGACATTTTAACTTGTGACGGTGGTTTTATAGCTTGTTTTGATTTTCGTTTCATTTTCGTTAATTATGCTTTTTAACTTGAGGGGAACTATCGCCTGTATTTTGGAATTTTTTAATACGTACCGAATCAAATATAGACTTCAGTAAATCAGACAGCTGATTGTTTACCCGTGCAAAATCTGATGCACTAACAACATATTATATTATAAAAACTATACATTCTATTGGTAATTTGGTACGATCTCTAAGTTATGGTTGATTAATGCAACGTGTTTTGGTAAGATGCTCAGCATTTTCAGTCTAAACGGAGATTGTTTTCGCTGCTAGAAATGTATAGGTACATATATAATATGAAAAATAAATTGTGCACTTTCGTTGTTTTAGGCCACATAAAATTAATTCTCTGGTTCTCAGGCCAAATTTTCCAAAAATAGATGAGGGAGGGAGGCTTTTTTTTTTCTTTTTTATTGGTAAAAAAACAGATGAGGGAGGCTTTTTTTTTTTGAGAAAGAAACCAACGACCTCAAATTAAAAAAACAAAATTGTCTTTATTCAAGCTGCTGTTTAATTATTTAATAAAGGATATCTATTAAATATTTAAACAGAGAAACAAAAACCAATGCATATTCTGAAAAAACAGTCCAACTTTCAAAATACAATGATGTTAAATATTTAAGTCAATTTAAAAAACATCTAGTCTTTTATGTGTGAACTGTTTGTTTTCATTTTTTTTTTCTGCTTCTTTGCTCTCGAGCTTCGAAAATTTTTCTGTTTTAACGGGGTCTGTCGTGATACAACACAATCATGACACATTGGGCACTGTCCTTCTTCTGTATCTGTGTCTTGTGTCCCACAGTGATAGCCTATTGGGGGAAATACACCAGAGCTGTACATGTAGTAGGGGGTCTTAATTGGAGATGCACAGGCCAAATTTGATCTCACATAAACTTTCTCCAACAGAGCACATATACGGGGTGCTTTCTCAGGATTATCAGGTTTTAAATCCTGAAGTTCAGATCCACATGAAAACTTATAAAGTCCAATGATTTGGTAAGCAAGGCACTTTTGTAGGCACCAAGTTTAGTAGCACTATATACATGTATGACTCTGGGTTTCTGGCAATCTATGCAGATTACCGTTTGTTGATAAAGAAGGACAATGTTCCTCTGTATTATTGGTTCCAAAAACCCCACTGAACGGACTCAAGTGAAGTCGTACCCAAACCGACTCGTACCCAAACAGACTAATAATCCATTTGTCCGTGGTAAACAATGATACTTGGGTTGTGAATTTAAAAGATAATCTTTTAAAGTTAGGTTTTGATATAATTACAATAATTAAGAAATTATGAGATAAACAAATATAGAATTTTTGATAATTCAATGTCATCTATAAGTTTGCCAAAGAGGTCCCTATATCAACATTTGATAGAAAATTTCTGTTTACATGCAATCTTATCTTTAAAAAACCGATTATATTAGATTGACAAATTATAAATTCTTCTCACTCTTTGAAGGCAGCCATAATTTTATAATTGAAGTCATTTTTTACTGGACAATTTGATTACAAGTCTGTTTGGGTACGAGTCGGTTTGGTTACGAGCTGACTGTAATTCCACTGGACTACTTGTAGAGTCCTTCTTCTCCTAAAATAAATGACAATCATTTAAAAATAAATTAAAATACCAAACCACTTTACAAGACTTAAAATGACATATAAGATGTTTACTCTAAAATACCTGGCACTGGATCAGGAAAGTTGTGCAACTGGCTAAAGATATCAATAGGCAATCTTGGGACCAAACACATCCGACAGTCACTACGACCACATTTCTTCACAATTATGAAGTAAGTCCTAAATACACAGCAGTGATCAATAAACTCCGCAAGTTTATAATGGTTATAATCGCGGCGTCCATGTCGTTCTTGTTTTTGCCAACTGACACAGAAACGGCACCGAGTAATTTTTCAGGGAAGGTTCAACTTCCTAAATCGAATTTCATCGATCTCACGCCCTCGTACAGGTATAACAAAGAACATCCATCGGAAAAACCCTCAGTAATAGTCCACGGTAGATTTAAAAGAGTTCTTTGGCGGATACAATCGAAACAGCAGACATTTTGATTCGTTATAAGTCCAAAATTTCCATCGACCCCATTTTCACTAGTATCGTCTATATCATCGGGAGGTTTGGATCATAAAGTTTTTACATACAATTTGAATAAGCGACTTAATGATTAAGACTACACCGGAAGCTGCGGACTAGAAGCGAAAGTAAAACTATATGCAAACCGAAAGCGGAAACTTTTTTTCCCCGGATAGGTCTCCGCATTATCAACTTTTTACTTTATTGAAAATGCAATAAAAATTGCAATGCGGCACCCTCAAAACGGATGCGCGCGGGCCTGAGAACCGTAATTTCAATTTTATTTAGCCTTAGTGCAAGTTTCTTCTGTTTTAATTGTTTACAATTTTCTCTTTACTAACCATATTTGAGTGTCAAGTTTCGAATTATAAGCAAGATACAGAGCTTTGCTCATAGAGCTGAGGCCATGCTTTTGTTCATTTACATTTTAAATGCTTAATAGGAAATACCAAGTTTAAAAATCTTAAGTTGAATGTAATAAACCTTTGTGAACAAAAAATTGACTCAAACCTAGCAGAATTGTGAGCTCTGTATCTTGCTTATAATTCTACGATTGACACTGAAATTTTGAATGATCAGTCACTAGAAATGTCTCACTAAACGTTAGATACCTGTACAGAAAAATTAAAAGGATGATATGCTGTAACTACTTTCTGGGGCCCCTTCCTTATACCATGAATTATATGAACTCTACACCAACTTTGATGGTTTTTCAGACACACTTAAATAAAAACGACCTCTTTAAAACAGTTTAAAACATTACTGTTACGGGGATAAATGTATTAACGCTATTCTTAAGAAAATATTACAGCAGAAAATCATATTGCTTTGTAGCCATATGTTAAAGTTGTTTTTGAATAAAGATGAAAATAAAGGGTGGACATTAGTAAAATAGAGTGATATGCCTGTCAATACATTGCAGTCTTAAGCTAATTGAGAGGAGGGGGCTAGACCTTATCAGAAATCTTGACAAGCCAAAAAAAAAAAAAAGGATTTTGAGTATGGCTAAGTCTAACTTTGCAAAAAGGAGGGGGGGGGGGCCATCCACACCCCCTCTTTAACAACATTTTTCATTCGAGTGTATTCATCGATCAAGTGAGTAAGGTTATAAAATGTCACACGAGTTCAGGCCTGGTAAACAACAATCGTTTATAATGCGGAAGACCAATTAAATTTTTGAATGTTTTTAACTTGAGCGCATTGTTGTTAGAGTTGGGTATTGCCAGTGAAAACCATATTGCGATATATTGCAACATCATACTCTGAATATTGCGATATATTGCAATATATTGCAAAGACATAAACTTTACTATTTTTATAATTAAACTAATAAATGTGATCAAAATTTAGGGGTTTCAATTACTTTGTAACATTGTAATTAGGTTCTAATGTGTGTGTTGTAAGATATACATGTATAGCACATCAGTTTATATTTAACAAGGGTACCGCTTAGTGGCCCCTAGGGACATGAATCATTATGTGGGAGATGCATTATTTGGGAATAATCAATGCAATTGAGGAGACCAAAATGTTTTGGGGTAAAACAGGGCATACATTAAGCATATATGCAAATAACTTCAGAGTAAAAATGAAATATGACACAAGTGTTCATCTCCTTAAAACTGGACTAACGTTAGTTCCATTCTAAGTAATACTGAAAAAATTGCCCAAAATTCGATGTAAATCTTGCCCGCTTAACAAGCTTAAGTAGACACACACGCAGAGCAGCGATGCTATATCCCCTTCCCAACAAGTTGCGCGAGGGGATAAAAACATAACAACTATTTACAATACTTATTATTTAATTTTACTAAAAAGACTGTAGAAATAAACAAATAAAGAAATATTTCTACGAGAATTTGCTCACAAATCACATATTTGTTTCGTAATCGTCAGCCATTTTGAATAGACAGTGTTAATACTATTCCAACCGGAACGATTAATTTTCGTTTCCCAAGAAAAATTAATACAACTTCGACTCAAACGAAAAAAATCCCAATAAAATCAGGTAACGATTAACATTTAAGTGAATTTTTATATTATCCTAATGTTTTCTTTATTTTACGCCCATAAGAAAAAATAATTAATAAAATTAATAACCTTATCCTATTCCGTATTCACACATGCTTACCATACACGAACATAGTTACTATCATTACATTTACATCCGGTGCTTTGTCGATGTCGGGGCGAGTTTCAAACACTTTATTTAGTTTATATCAGCTGTTTCTTTAAAATTTTATTTTTTTCTTATATATTCATATATATCGTAAAATACCGGTATTTGATTTTAATATCGCGATATATTGTCAGCAAGGATTAAACCACAATATACCGATATACCGGTAATATTGTACACCCCTAATTGTTGTACAATTATCTTTCACATATAGGAATTTTTTTAATAAAATACAATAACTAGCTAGAAGTTGAAGACGAAAATGTACCTATGTGCATGCTCTCATATATTTTGATCGCTTTATAAAGTAAGGGGGCAAAACTAAAATAAAGGGAATTGGAAGTTAACAGTGTACCCCTACCAAAAAATTTAGTTTTATATCTTGCATATCTTGTTTTTGGTAAAAATGGTTTTTCATAAAGGTACAATGTTAAAGATTAAGTGTATGAAAATAAGTGTAAAATTTGGATACTTTATGGTATTCTTTTTTTGTTTTTCTACCGAGGGGCCAAATGGCACAATATCCTTTAAACACCCATATAATGCCATTGTGGCTCAGGTGAGCAATGTGGCCCCATGGTCCTCTTGGTGTGTTGTGTGTTGAATCTGTGTTTGTCATGTACATGGTGGTGATTGATTTTACAGATGGTGCCATACAGAGACTCCAAACTGACTCATCTGTTTAAAAACTACTTTGATGGAGAGGGCAAAGTGCGGATGATTGTGTGTGTCAACCCCAAAGGGGACGAGTTTGATGAGACAATAGTAAGTAACCCTATATATAAATGTTATTAGTGTTTATGAACAAACAAACTTTATTAGGCCCCCGATCTGTCTGTCTATTAATCATTTCTTGTCTGTAGAAATATTTTCTTTCCACTTGGCTCCAACACTTCTGCTGTGGCTGCTGATTACTAACACAGTTTGGTCTCTCTTTCAGCACGTGATGAAGTTTGCCGAATTATCTCAGGAAGTGCTCATTGCCAGACAACAACAGGTCCGATTCGACATCGGGCTGACGCCAGGACGTCGTAAAATGAATTACAAGGAAAAGTTTAAATCAGGTGACTGTTTTTTCATAGCTGAGTCTATAGTATGTTAAAAACAATGTTAAAACCTTACTCAAGCTTATGTAAAATATATGACAATTTTCACATTTTCAATTATCTTTGAAACAACTAATTCTGAATTTAAAATAACAGCTAAGATATTCATTACTCTTTGGAGCATTTTTGATGCGTATAAACCTATTTGTCTAATCTAATGTACATGTAAGTGTCATTAACAATGAAAATTAGGCTTGAGTATCGCCAGCTACCTCACGATACGATACGCATCACGATATATCAATGCGATACATCATGTATCACGATATAGTTGTCAACTATAAATAACTGGTATCTATGTTGCCTACCTCTATAAGAAATAGTATTGAATGAAGAAAATATGTCAACTTTTACAAAATCAATCAACAAACTGTAGATATACAGTTCAACTGATGAGCAAATTATTTCAAACTTTAATTGAAATTTCTTAATGTCTTCATGTTATGTAGTACTATGTAACTATTCTAGAAAGTCAATGAAAATTAACACATACAGTGTATCACGATACAAATGTGACGATACGATACGCATATCGTGGGCCCTCACGTTCAATACGATCAATATATCGCCGTATTGTTACACCTCTAATGAAAATTAGCAACAAAAAGTTTCTACTCTAATGATGGTTGATAATACTTTAAACTATAAACTTTCTTGAATTTGAATCAGTTCCCCAGATAATCAGGCTGAAACTGTGACAAGGCTTTTTTAATGGGATGGGTATAAAATGCAGTAGAAGTATTGATTAATATTATAAATGTCACTGATGTTTCAGAGGATGACCTGTGTACAGCTCCCAAAGTCCCAGCCTTTGATTTCTCTCTTGGCCCAGGATTTCCCCCCTTTGAAGTAAGCAAAATTATATTTCTTTATCTTTGTAGCAATCTTTTTGTTGCTCTCTTTTTCCTACCCTAAGGATTTGACTTGAGTAATAGCTTTGATGCTGTTGTAATATTCACAGTTGCTGCGGTCCAGTGATGACATAGTTCTTCCCCAATTAGAGAAATTCCTGGAAGAGCGCCAAAAACGGCGCGAGGCCCTACAGCTGGATCTGGACAGACAGAGTCAGTATCAGTAACAGTAAATGTATATCACTGGGGGCCAGTCAGCTTCAATAAACGTTGATCATTACCTCTTCTGTAGATGAGACTGTATTCAGTTTTGAAACATCATGATCAGACAGTGTGATTGAATTTTGAGAAGTTATATTTGGGTTATCTATGAAATGCCTTAATTATATATTTCACTTGAGAGAAACAAGTATTTTTGTTGCTGTTAAGTTCTTACAACTACCCTTATAGTCCATGTTGTGTTATGTGCTTTTTCCCTCTGTAGATGATGAGTTTCGGGCTCAGTTGGTCGAGTTTGAAAGGAACTATGAGCAGGCGATCATCCAGAATGAGGAGCTCCAGCAGCGCGTGGAGAAGTCTGAGTCCTACGTACAGAAGCTGGAGAGCCGGATTAGATCCCTGGAGCGACGTATGGAGGAGAATTGCCGCAACTACAAGGAGTCGGAGAAACAGAAGAGGGAGCTAGAGGCCATGGTATGTACACGTTATCCTGTCCTTGTATCGGTGATTCTTTCTTCGTCAATTGTTCCCCAGTTCTATACAGTCCAAGAGTTTTGTTATTATGACAATGGTTAAATTTTCAGAATAGTTTTCAGCTTACAATTATTCATTTATTTATAAACCTCAAATATTTTGTAACCATGATATATGCTTTTAAAAAAATATTCATTTTACATTTCTTCATTGCTGTTTATGTGAAAAACGTGATTTTACATATGAAAGTAAAAATGTTTACAATATTTGTTTGAGGTTTTGACTATTATTATATACCGGTAGAAAACAGACAAACTTTAAAATATTTATTACCAATAAAGAATCTAAAGAGAGCTTTAATTATTTCTTCAGATTCAAGACAAAGAGGTGAAAATTCGTCAGGAGAAATCTGAGAAGGAGAGACTGAGGAACGACTTCAAGACTCGCCTAGATATGAACAACCAGCACTGGGAGAAAAATCTGGTGTGTAGCCGTGCCTCCTGTATAGTGTTTAAAAGATTGTCGCAGACTGATAAAATTCCACAAGAGATTACTAATTCATTAATATAATTTACATTATACTGTGGTCTATACATGTACTTGCTCCAAAGTCAGATTTAATATTGAAAATCTAGTGAGAGTTGGAGGTCTCTCTAATAGTGTGACCTTCTGTCATATAATTTTCTCTTTGCAGAAAAGTATATTTAGATAGATGTACCACCTTTTTCGGTCACTATTAAGTTATGATCCTTCAGTTTTGAGTTTGGACCAGTGTTGATTTTCTCCTTTTTTTCAAAGGAAAAAGAGAGACAGAAAATTGAACAGGATTATGGTGGTCAAATCTGGGAGAAACAACAAAAACTGAACATGCTGAGAAACATTGTGAATGAAGGAGACAGTGATGCCATGCCAGCCCCCCAGGAGACCTTCAGAACGCCCGCACCCAAAACCAGGACCCACACAACACCCGGCAAGCTTCTGTCTGCCCGCTCAGAGAACGACATGAGGAAGATTGGTAACACCCCCACGCCACGAAGTAGAACCGCCACCACCGGGACCAGTCTGAGTGCCGCCCGGGCAAACCTCAAACCCACACCACGATCTACCTCCACCACCCCCAAACCTGTAGGTGGACCAAGCCTCGTCATGAACTAGTACAACAGCCTCATTATTTTTATATGTTTGAAATAATTAGAATTATGTTAAAACAACATTTATAATTTCAGACACCTGCATATAACCCTCGACACAGACGGTCAAGGTCCTCTAATGCTGAGATCTGGCTGGACCATCGCCCCCAGGGAAATGTGGAACTAGGTCAGTGATGTCACACTATGTTTAGCATGAAACAAAGTGCATAGAAGTGATTGAGAATCTGTAGTCTTATAATAATTAGTATTTGTCTTGTTTTTATAAAAATTGATATTTCGTACTCTTTCTGTCCTTTCCTATCTTCAGTAATTGGTGAGTTATCTGTGTCTGCTTTGTTTATTCTCTCTTGTTAACACCTGTTTTTACTGTGTTTGTTTGTGAACTGCTTTTCTTTGTTTAAAGTCAATCATTTACTTGTATATATCCAGGATTAAGTGTTCTGTTAACCATTTGAAATGTAGACTGCATGAACATCAAGGAACTCGTTTATTTTTTTCAGGTTTTCTTTTAATGTTAATATTTCAAATATATGTTATAATAAATAGAACGACACACTTTTGACAATAATTGTGTTTTTTAATTGCTTTGTAAGTGTTGAAACTGTAAATTCCATCTTGTAATGAATAATGGCTTCTGGAAAAATTGAATGCTTCTGTTAATGAATAAACTTGTGTTACCGTTAGTGTTTATTTTTGCAGATACGGTTCTTCAGCCTAAAATTAAGAAGAAGAAATCAGTGTCCAAGCTGGAGGTGAAGGACACAAAGGAGGCCTCCAAGTACATGCTGACTCACCAAGATCTGGATTCAGAGGACAACCTGACCACCAAAATATACAAGGTAGGGTGTACCACCAAAATATATGTACACCGCTAAGATATATTGGGTAGGGTCGCACCACCAAAAAATATGTACACCATCAAGATGTACAAGGTAGGGGGCACCACCAAGATATATTAGGTAAGATGGCACCACCAAAATATATACATGTACACCATCACGATACACAAGGTAGGGGGCACCACCAAATTATATGTACACCATCAAGATATACTAGGTAGGGTGGCACCCCAATAATATATATTCTACCAAGATATACTAGGTAGGGGGCACCTCCAAATATATGTACACCACCAAGATATTCTACGGTAGGTAGGGTGGCACTACCAAGATATACATGTACTAGGTCGGGCCACACCATGGGATATATACCACATAAATACACCACCAGGCCCTGCCTTCACCAACTTTCTTTAAGCCCGAGTATTGACCTTAAATTTAAGCAATTTATGGATTTGAGTTTAAAGCAGAGTTGAGTAATTTGAAAATTTTTATGCTGGCGGGGCCAGGACATACAAGGTAGGGCTGCAGCACCAATTTGCCACTAAATGTGCACTAACAGAATATTAAAGTTATTACTACACCACTACAATACACTATAGTGACTGTGTGTTCTACTTCATCTATAAAATAGAAAATTTAGTTTTTCTGATAACATTTGATAACACAAACATTCCTTACATACTAAGTATAGCTTTATCTTTTTTTTTTTTTGGTGAAATTCAAAATCTTTTTTATTTTTTTTTTTATTTTTATTCAATTCAATGGTTTATTGACATCACCATGTTGGCATACAGTCAAAATGAAATCAAATGACAGACCAAAAAATATTATTACATAAGGGCTATAACATGCAAAATAGTTCTATACAGTACTTCATAGTTCCTGAAAGTGTTTTCTCTGCATAGTTCCTGAAAGTGTTTTCTCTGCATTTTTTAAAAAACTGTTAGTGATGGAACTGAGTTTAAATATTCTAAGACAGAATTGATCCATATATTGGTACAAGATGTATGATTTGTTTACAGGGTGAGTGTCTGCCCACGGCGGGCGGTGGCACTGCGGTGGTTTTCAACGATGTGGAGACACTGACCCAGACATCCCCGGGGAGCAGAAAGAGGCGCAGCTCCTGTCCCCAGCCCCAGGACTTTGAGGGAGACTGGACAGACGTGGAGGACCGTTGTAATGTGGGCATCGAGGGGCACGGCAACGCCAGGAAGTAAGTACTCCTTGTCTCTCCTAAGTCAGCAGTCCTAGGTCTGGTAGGTTTTACAGTACAGTAAAACACGGTTACAGCCAACACACTTATAATAAATTGACGCTTACAGCAAAGTGGTTTTCATTCCCTGGGACTTTATGTTGTAAACTTTATGGATATAACGAATTACACTTAGAACGAAGTAAAATTGCACGTTCCTGTGACTTCGTTATAAGCAAATTTTACTGTATATTCTCGTTGAAACTGACTTGTAAATTAAGAAAAAGAATTTTTTCCCATAAAAGTTATTTATTTAAAAAAATCTAGTTGGATTCCATTAATTTTGACTGTTTCTTTGTAGACGAAGCAAGCCTCTTCCTGGGACGAGAGTGTAGTGTCTGTGTGATGTCTACTGTTTACCTCCAACAACACTCTATAAAGACCAAGCAACATTGGCACAGGGTTTTATTTACTGGCACATCATACCTTGTTTTAATATTTTTTTTTTCACACATACAAATACATTTCCCTTTTATATATATACATGTACATCATTGAAAATGCTTCTAATTGTATGTGTCTGCTGTGAAACTTAGGAAATCTCTCTCTGACAATAATTGTTCTACTTAAATAGCCCATATTATTTCCTCACTCTGACAATAATTGTTCTATTTAAATATAGCCCAGTATTGACTCCTTATTTGATGTATTACCCGGTACTACACACAGACTGATCCTTTCCTCTACTTAAAACAAAACAACCCTGGTCATGATTTGTGATACAATTTCAATTTTGTGATGGCATCAGAATTAAATTCATGTCTGACACAAAGCAGATTCAAGTTTGTAAATATCTGATGTATATAACTATTTGATGTGTAGGACGTGTTGATTTCTCCGTCTTTCCTGTGAATGTGTGACCTGTTTAGTGTCTTGTGTTGGTCACAAACTTGTAGTTCTGTAGAATAATGTGATACACACAGACTTTTTACACGTGGGTCAAATACAGTTTCAACTGTCTTTTGTTTTTTTACTTTGTTTTTCTTCTTTCTCATATTATTTCTATCATATGTTTTTAATGTCACAATTCTGTATTTTTCTGAACAAACCTTTTTATAAGTTAAATGAAATATTTATGTATACACGAAATAAAAAATGTAAATAAATGGTTTGATATTTGTTTAAACTTTTAACTGTAAGGATCACAGCACTGGAATATATTTTCCCTGAAGAAAATACATAGTGGCTATCAGATGGACGCAAGTCAGTTTGATTACCCAATTTATCATTGTGGGCTTTACAGGGGTGTAGGGTAGAAGGAGAGATCCAAATTTAATGTTTAATTTATTGCCAGAGATTTATATTATTCGTTAAAGAACAGTTCGAAGAATTTTCAAGTTTATAATGTAATTCATCATTGTCATGCGGGTCAGAGAAAGGCTACTGAATCAAATATTGTAAAGTTAGCTCTTCATCGGCTTCATGTGTACGTTCTGTCATATTCACCTTGATGCTGCTAACGTTTGTGTCAAAATGGACGAAAAAAGTAGTAATTCTACTGCGGCACATCATTGCCACTCGGTGTCCATCCGGCAATAAACCATTTCTCTTGAATCCGCTGTCCAAGTCTAATTTTAGTCAAACATCGATCATGCGCGGATCCAGAAAATTTTTCCGGGGGGGGGGGGTTCCGATGGTTATTTGAGTTGGCTGGAGGGGAGGGGGGGGGGGGGTCCCGAGGTATATTTCTGGTAATATGTAATTTAAAGAAATTTGAATTTTGGAGGAGGGTCTTGACCCCCACTCTAGATCCGCGCATGTCGATCAGTTGATAAATGGGATTTAACCTACATTGTTCAAATTAACATGTTTTAAAAAACAAGCCGTGCGTTTCCTGATCCATATATGTATACGGAAAAGCGATCCTCATTTAACTAAGAGCTACAACTTTTCCATGATTAGATACCAGAGAATTCTGTTAGAAAGAAACTTTTACGATAAAATATTATCTTATTAATTTAAATTATATCTTTAAACAAAAGCGAATACGTATGTTTGAAGTGGTCGCGCCTTTTCCGAAGGAAATACTATGTGAAAAACTGAGGGTTTCCTTAAAATCTTTCCAATGACCATGTAGTATAAATGGCAGTATACAAGAAAGCCTGCAAATTCTGGATTACGAGGGTTGTCCCAATTACCTAGACTGAACACAAAACAAAGTTTGTTCCTGCAATTTCATTAGAAAACCGTTTTGTATTTTGACTCTGTCGAACAAAACCTAATTTGTAATTTACACATGTATTTCTAGAGAGACTAATTACTGGTAGTAACAAGGAGTAGTCCAATCTTGACGTTTATATTGTTAAACCCTTCACATCATTTACTATAACATTTACGTTTGACTTACGAAGACTTCTTTGGGGAAAACAACATTTTTAAAAAATATGTATACAGCTTGCACAATTTACTATGCTTTTCTAGTCTTTCGAAAAATAATTCCCAAGTACAAACGATCTGCCGGGTGTTACAATGTACTGATTGTCTAACATTCGTCTGACTGTCGGCCGTTCAGCATTTGTCGGTCGGGGTTTCTTTTTTCACTTTAATTAATGTCATCATATAACATATAAAAGAAACTTTTTGTGACGTAAATCTACATAACTTTCTTTCTGTTAATACCAAACAACCTAATATAAACATGTGATTTAAATATTTTGCAACCAAGATGTAAAAAATGATTAGGAATACACCAAATGACTATTCAATACCACATTGCAGAAAATAAATTTTATTTTGATAAATTGTGAAAATTCGATACAAAAGATGATAAAATTTGCAACTGGATAAAGGCACATGTTTTCTCTTTGTGTCATTTGGCCAATTGGAAGTTATTTCGTCTCTAATTTGACAGTCTATTTTTTCAGCGTAAATCATCCGTATAAAAAAATCAAACGACTTCTACTTTCAGTTTGAAACCTTTGGTCGGCGCTACATTAGCATTGAAGGCGCTATTAAACTGCAGAAGCAGTTTGCCTTTTGCGTCTGATGACGTCATCACGTAAACGCCACTCCCCGGGCGATGGTATCCGCATTCTCTGAAAACAAGTGGGGAGAATATTAAAGAATACAAGTGTCATGTGCATGCATACGCAAGCTACATTTGTACATTAACAATCTATATAACAGAGAAAACAGTTATGTCACCTGATCCCGGTCTGTCCAATCAGGTTGTATCTGATCTCCACCCAATGGTAGCAGAAGCGCCGCTGCTGGTTGAAGGCCACGTGAAATTCCAGAATCGTCATCTTTAGCTGCTTATCCTCTGGTCCCTACAGGAGTATTTAGTTAAACAAGCACCAAAATTAAAAATTAAGAAAGGGCCATAGGCACCTGTTGACGCTACAGCTCCTTTAACAAAAAGTTGAATCCTGTGGTGTGTGTACATTTTCAATAAAACATTGTTAACAAAGTCACCTTAATTAACCAGGTACATTTAGCACCTCTGTTGTAGTTGTTGGGGTAGTTAGGTGTCGTGATTTCCCGGCTCTCTCCTGTTGCTAGTGTAATTATCCCGCCACAACCTGAAAAACGAATCGGTTACGCTTTTACTATAAACGGATGTTTCTAATTATACACAAATTCAATACCATTTTGATTGAAACAAAAGGTCAAACGAATTCAGTTTTGGTATCAATACTTGGGAAAATGGTGTGCTCCCCGAACGGTTACTCACCAAAACCATCCACATATGCAAGTCAATACGAGATCCTCTTAGAAGACCAGGATTTTACATGAACAACACAAGATTTATTGAAGAAAATTTCAATTTTGTGACATGGTGGCTTTAATGCAGCCCTGGTTTGCCATACCCGAGTCTGTGTCGGTCTCCTCACACCTCTGTCCCTTCAGACCTTTGGGACAGAGACACTCGCAGCCCTTGTGGACGAAGCCGCCATTCTCACACGTCGGAACGGACGGACAGTGGTCTAAGTCACAGGAATAAAATAAAAATCATGAGTTTGAATGATAACATTCCACACAATGAATCCTTACTTCAGAGACATATGCAACTGTAATCTTTACCTGTACACCGGTATGCCTTGGTAATTTCCGCCACGTCGTAGAAGGACAGGTTTCGTGTCATGGCGGGTAGAAACTCCAGCAGCTTGTCTCTCATCTCCATTGTTTTCTGATTACCATTCATAGCAAGGTCCTGACAGAAGCAGACAGAAGATGTAAGAGTCCTTAGTTCTTTGACAATAATACCGTAGGTATATACATTTATTGTTAGATAACTTGGATTATTTTGGTTGACTTACATACAGTCCATACTGAAGCACCGACTCGGCGTCATACGGGTACCTGTCGAAAGTCGGGTAAATGTTCATGTTTTTGTTTCCGGTACCACCCACGATATTGTCGTAAAATATTTTGATGTAGCGGTCTCTGTCGTCCCGTGACTGTTCGTGGTGCATGCCGATAGCGTGCATCAGCTCATGCAAGATCGTCTGCACCTGGAGTGACAGTTAAGTGCTAGTACACTTCATGGAGTGAGAGGTTTGATACATCATAGACTGTAAAACTACCCGACATGATACAGATATTCAAAGATATTTGGACCATCATAGGTCCCTGATATTTACATTATTCACATTGGTCTTTACACTGGTCTAATCATGGACTGCGAGTATACACTAGTATACTGTATCTACATCGTTTATATACTAGTCTTAATGTCATACCTGGTTACATAGGGGGTAGCTGAGTCCGATTGGTTGGGCGTCCGAGTTCAGGTACTCATACCTCCCGATAAACGAGATACAGATTCTGTCAAATACAGCCACATTGTGAGGCTACATACGCCACGTGGACATTAAGCAATAATTCAAATAAACTGAACACATTTCGTCACATAATAGATGTATAAATTTACATACAATTTACATACAGTTATGCAAAGTCTTTAGTGATGTTCCACCAATCATTAGTTCACTAGACTGAATCAAACCGTTGAAAAAGCGAGTCTTGAATAAGTATCATATTCGATGGCGATGCTACACGAATACTCACGAATCTGGCTGGAACAGTAAGTACTGTTTGTGTGGAAGGTTCATATTGGTGGTCTGAGAACGAGGCAGGATACGTAAGCACGTGTACTTGTTCATCTGGTCAATTCCCGTCTTGATGGTGGCTATCAGGTCAGGCTGGGCTGTCAACGAGAGGGAATATCTCTAGTAGCCAGTTTTTACAAAAGGTACCAGTGTAAAAGAGAATGAAAGGAAACGAACCGAAAATGCAATTACTTATTTTGGGATCGATTTCGTAAGGTACGACGCCATATTCCCAAAGTCTTTCATCTTTGGCAAAATTCCTCTTCGTTAAGCTCTTACTCTGTGGCATAAATAGAATAGTGGGTTATTTGTGTGTCAGTTATGTATACATTTCAATGCTTTATAATGGGTTTTATTTTCATATCGGACACCATACACTAACTGCAATTTATTAATTTTTGAAGGGGGTGGGGGTTGAGGGCCGCTTGCAGTTAACTATACACCTATAGTTTCCCAAGTTTCTTCTTTCACCACTCTTTGCTCAATATCGATAATCATATACCTTATGCCTAAACCTCTTTTATCCTCTAGAACGAAAAAAGTCCAGATCTGCCCCCTCTACCGCTTCAGGTTTCAATACCCAACCCAAAATAGAAAGTTTACGGGGATTTTGCATTGCAAACGTCATGAAAAGCACCCGGATGGTAACGTTGAAAAACTGCGAGGTTTCCAGAGTATTTCCGAATGGAATAGAGATGTAAACATTTCCCATTATAAATCTCCGTAAGAAATTTGTTTTCGTTCATTTCAATTTCTCCGGGTTAAAATAGATGACGTGTTAATGAAGAAATCTTGATTTTTTTTTCGCTTATATCGATTTCAATTCTACTTGATTGACAGCTATAGACGGTGACCTGCAACTACTATTACGGATATCACGAAAATATTAGAATTACTACTGCAGAATATTTCATGTCATAAAAGTAGCATGTACTAACCGTTGCGTCACTTCCGCTTTCTCGGCCCTCGACATGAACATCGTTGCTCTCTGCATTCACCACAGATTTGTCCCATGGTCGAAGACCGGCCGGCTAAAAAGTCAAGATATTGTACAGAACTACCAAACTTCAATCAGGAATAAGACATCGATCACCAGTGCCGTTAATCAAAGAATATACGCTGATATATTTACATTTTCCAGTGTCTTTGCCTGTGATAACACTACGTATCGATTTTGTACTATATAACCCATAACTTCAAATGACGCCAAATTGAGGCGCCAGCGGGGTTTGCTTATTTATATTTAAATATTTAATCGTATGATGGCTTAAACTTATATAAATATAAGTAATAAGGAATCATTCTTTGAATATTATAAGATGATAATGATCAAACCTATCATAAAGCCCTTTGGGTTTTATTGGATTTGACCACGCCCCGACCGAAATTATCACCTCATAATACTCAAAGAATGATTCCTTATTACTTAATTAAAGCTCTAAAGGATTTCATTACTGATTTTGTTGAGGGATAAATTTTAAGCAAAAGTTAATCTATATATTTATTGAAGTGTAAAATAAACAGTGATACCTTCAGTTTTTTATCGCCGTCAATGACCACGAAACTCTCCATTAGATCAGCCTCTGGTACATTCTGATCTCCATTCTACAGAATAAGAGTATTAATGTTTACACAGGTGCTTGAGGACAGGACCGATCCCCCCCCCCCCCCTCCATCCCCAACCCCCAAGTATTCAGACCCCGGGACTTTACTCATTTTTTTCTTTAGATTATCTTTTTATGACATATTTACAATCTAATGTATACATTCATTGAACAAAATTACATAAAATAAACATTTTGAAAAAAAATTATATCCCTTCTAGGGATATTTATATATCTAATACATCCTTGAAAAAGAAGCCACTATAAATTTCATAGATTTTATGGTAGTTTTACATTAATAACATACAGTAAAACACGGTTATAGTGAACACACTTATAATGAATTGACGCTTACAGCGAAGTGGTTTTCATACCCCGTGACTTTATTACATGTTGTAAACTTGACGGATATAACGAATTACGCTTATAACGAAGTAAAATCGTACGTCCCTGGCACCTCGTGATAAGCGTGTTTTACTGTATATTGATAATTCTATGACTTGAAAAAAAAGGTTTTATATCAAAGTATAAAAAATACTGAAACAAACTAAAAAAAAAATAAATACAAAATAAACAGTTTTACGTCACGTTTCTTTTTCTAGAGCAGGGCAGTCCTATCAAAGAAATTATATATCCATAAATCATTATATTGCTAGATGATGATTTTACAAATTACCCAGGTATCCAGTTGTTTTGTGGGGTTTTTGATCCGCTCCCAGCTTTCTTTGGTTAAATCACTGATCTTCTCCTCACTGGGTTCGTATCCTCCCTGCGCCCCTGTCCCCGTGCCCCCGGGCTCTGACCGTCGCAGGGGGTAAATAGACCCCTGGTAATTTTTTAACAAGGTGAGCAGGTCTCTCACCAGAGTTCCCTCCTCTTGCTGTGCATGGTCCGCTGTAGTGTCAAAACTTACGTGAGATTTCAGTGATTGAAAATTTTATGCTGAAATATCAGATATAGCAAGTTCTATGTCGAGATTTTATTAATAGTAAGTTCTATGCCAAGACTTCAGCGATCGCAAATTCTATGCCGATAATTTATTGATATCAAGTTCTATGATGAGATTTCGGTGATAGCAAGTTCTATGCCGAGATTATCTATGCCGAGATTATATTTATGGCAAGTTCTATGCCGAGATGTAAGTGACAGCAAGTTCTATGCCGAGATTATATTTATGGCAAGTTCTATATGCCGAGATGTAAGTGACAGCAAGTTCTATGCTGAGATTATTTTTATGGCAAGTTCTATGCCGAGATGTTAGTGACAGCAATTTCTATGCTGAGATTTAGGTGCAAAATAGCAAGTTCATAGATCATCTTTCAGTGATAGTTCATAGATTCTATTGATCTATGTACAAAGTTCTGTTAATAGCAGGTTCTATGCTGAGATTTCAAAGATAACAAGTTCTATGCCGAGATTTTAGATTTTGAAATTGATGATTTGTCCGTCATAAAAATTGATAGTGATGTATACTCAAAACAAAATTCCAAATGTAGGCTTAACGATTGTAAATCATTTATGTTTAAATAATGTTCTCATGCTCGTGCACGTGGATAATAGCAACATATTTTACCTCAATTTAGGAAAGAAGACACACATGAACTCCAACCAATTTCTGTTTAGAATTGTTTTGGAAAAGTAAAGAAACACATTGTTTTTCAGCACATATCATTGTTTTCATGATAAAAATCTGTTTTGCAAATTCTAAATAGAGTTATTACCCGGCCCCGCCGTCATCAACAATCCGCAAGTCAATATTCAGCCTCAAGTCTGAGTATTGTCCTCATATTTAAATTATGCACTTTCCTTTAAAGGATTTGAGTTGAGGAATGAGTTGAGGAATTTAAAGTGTTGGTATCGGTAGAGTCAGGCCATTCAACAGAATGTACCAACCCAAGGACACGGTGTAGTACCTAAACGGCTGCTATCGGTAAAAAACGGCGTTCGATGTTTCTATTCGAAAATTGAACGGCTGCTAGTTGATGTAGATTTCATGGGTCACGCCACAAAATCAACGAAAAGTGTCACAAAATCACGTACATTTTAAAACAATCCACGTGCACGGAACACGTAAGGAATTATTGTAATTGATAATAAATGTAATTTGCTAAATGACCTAATAAGTTACCTAATATAGAGAAATCTCTTACGTGGGTGACGAACCATAAGGCACATCAAACAAAGTTTTATGCCAATATTTTCATTTAGAAAACAGATTGTGTTGGTTCTGATCCGTGAAAATCTATTCTGATTCATGAAGGAAGACAAAATGAACATGAAAGTATATTTTAAAAGAAATAAATGGAATACACATGATTTTTAAAAGTTACGGTTGCTATTTGAAATATTTGATTGCTAGCACCGGCTATAAACTGAAAACAATGCACCGGCTGCTAAATGAAAGTTTTGACTAAATGGGTGGAGAGTCAAGTAAAGATTTTTTAAAATGAAATCCCCCCTTGAATCTCTGGACAAGTCTTATGCATATACTTAGTTTCGATGGCAAACAGTTAGTTAGCACTTACACACTTAATTTACAGCGGGCGGTCAATGCCTATTTGGGCATGAGAAAGTAGAATGTTTATAAAGAAATCAAAGAAGTTAATTACGTGATAAAATCAAAGATTGGCAAAAAGTGGACGGATACAGATTATGTTTTTCAATCTTTTTGTTCCAATTAAAGGATAAGAAAACGTATGTGGCACTAACCATGCTAACATCAGTCTATCTTAGGATATTATATATATCTCTTCGTAAATGAAATGACAATCCTGTCTTTTTTATTTTATTTTTACCTATCGTGGGGATGTTATTATTTAATTATAAATTAACAGGAAAACATGTATATTGACCATTGAATAAGAGAAAAAATCCCAGATTTTAGTGATTTTTTTTTTTACTCAAATGTGTAAATACAGATTGAGTAGATTATGGAAAATCAATTAATAAACATATTAAAAAAACTAAAATCCCTAATTATTAATTCCAATTAGTTTTTTTTATTCCCGCATGATTCTTAATGTGTTTAAAGATAAATTCTCTGTAAATATCAAAATTCAGTGGCCACGCATAGTAGGCGATTTTCTTCATATTTTGTATTTTGATACCCTTTGGTGAATAAAGATGCAAGACCACCTTAAACGGTTGCTATAGAGACGGGTTGCCATTGTAAGAGGTTGCAGCAGTTTCAGCTATACAGAATCAAATAATCGCATACAAAATGCTGTGAAATTTTTCAATTATTGAAATTTTTTCATGGGCAAATGAATAGTTTGATAGTGTTACCATGGTAACTAAACAGCACTACAAAAATACATTTTTTTTCATTGTACATGTATTACAATTTAAATAGCTTTAAATGAAAAAAATTAAACTCTTTAGTTTGGCAACAAAGATAAATTAATATAACTGAAAATTGAAATCCGCTACACTGAATGTAAACATAAACATTTGATAAAGACAATGACAGTAAATACATACATGCAATTAGTATGGTACATGTAAGTTTTAATAGTATAGAACTCTATTGATGCATAATTTATAGATCATATATTCAATAGAATAAAGAAACACTGAACATTATTGCTTAATTTAATCCATAATGGGGATGTAACTTTATTAAAATTTCAACTGCATATTTCCAATAGAAACCGGTGTTGTTGTCTAATAGTAGCCGTAGCACAAGTTCTTTGAAGTAAAAACTTGATAGTTCCTTAATAAACGATTAAAATGGGAAATTCTGACCAGCTAACTATAGAGGGTACTAATATCAAGTAATCTGTCGCTTCAATTTCTTAGAAGTGTCTTTAAATATTCCGCAATCAAGTTCAAAAGACTAGTTTGCTTGGACATGTGCCCAAATCATCGACAGTTATTCGATAAATTTAATGTAAATTCTTTATTTTGTAGAAAAATAGACTGATATTTTAGTGTTAAAATGTGTGTTTTGTTCCGTAAGGTTTGTCAACTACACTACTTAGCTAAAATATTTGAATAAATGACCATTTTGTTCAATGTGCGAAGAAAAACACTTACTATTTCGGCCATTTTTTTCAGCTAGTAGCCGCATAATTTTCGAATAGAAGCATTGACCGCGTTATTTTTACCAATAGCAGCCGTTTAGGTACTACACCGTGAAGGAGGCTTCGTCGTCAACGAATGAACCATCAGATCTATCGTAATTTTTCGGATATGATTTGTTAATTTATAAACAAGTATTAGTAAAGTTAAAAAGAAAAATTCCACAAATTTTAAATTTTATTTTTTTGAGTATTTTCCTATATCTTTTTACACACAGAGCTCTTCTTCCAAAGGAGATCAATACAGTCTAAAAATGGCCACGGCAACGACCACTCAGCCCTCTATGAAGGAAAATTGCTATTTTGTGTTTTTAATTTTTAAGTTGAGTGTTTTTGGCGTTCTATCGACGTGTGTAGATTAGAAATCACCAACAACAGGCTTTTGTGGTCGACACCTCTTATTTTGTTGTCAATGGTGCATACAAAATTAGCCAAAATTTCTTCTGAAATTTTTGTAGAGGATCAAACGGCGACCCGATTATAGCGTATCGGACCGTCCAAACTGCCCCGAAACAATACAGGAGCTTATCCGGAAAATTGGCTTTATCGTCGTAAATCAAAATACCTTCTATGTAATACGAATATTGTATAAAATGAATTATTTAGACCCCTGTATGGTAGACAGAAATTATAAAATTATGACTCAAACGGAAATACTAAAGTGAAATATGAATTTAGCTAGCACCCGCATTAGTTTTATTAGTATCAGACAATGATAATTTAGACGAAAATGTGCGTCATTTTTTAAAATTGCATAATATAACGGCAGTGTTTCAACCCTGTCCCCAAAATGCAGGGTCACCTAAACTTGTACATGTATATATTCTTGGGTCGTCATGATATTTACAAGGTTGCATTGTCCTGTGAATAGACATGCATATTTGATCAAATAAAAACCAGAAAAATCATTCAAAATTAGTACGCAGTGAAATTACATCATACACATGTACAGTATAACTTTTAACATATTTTCAGAAGCCTCCGCGATCACCATGGTTTTAATAATCGCTCATAATCGCTGATA
The DNA here is from genome assembly GCA_020458035.1 of Magallana ariakensis. Taxonomy (NCBI): domain Eukaryota; kingdom Metazoa; phylum Mollusca; class Bivalvia; order Ostreida; family Ostreidae; genus Magallana; species Magallana ariakensis. Next base: position 40,745,494 of record CM035811.1, on the reverse strand, counting down.
TAGCTACCGGATTCCGGTAAACCTCTCCATATTCATTCCACAATTAATGTTTTTGTATTTTCAGATTTTATTTTTGCGGGTGTAAAAAAATAAGATTACTTGCAGGTCTCACACCACTATTTTTGCCGAGGCAAAATAATTCCCGAATTCTTCTTCGTTTTTAGGGTATTTCCGCCAGCGACAGGGACTGTATTTTTTATACGAGATGAAATGTAAAATGCCCGATTTCTCCACTTTTGTAAAAAAAAAAAACAAGGTCACTTGAATTTTTTATTTCAGTTGTTTCGGCAGGGGGATTTTCAAGCACGTGTAACTATGATGTAAACAAACTCTCGTCTCTTTGCAGATGGCTGTGTGTTGTTGCTGGTTTTTTTTTTGTTTTTTTGTTTTTTTGTTTTGTTTGTTTGTTTGTTTGTTTTTTTGCTTAATTGTTTAGAAACTACCGTTTTAAAAGTTTCAAAGAGGGATTTTACAAGAAGTTCGTTTTAAACTCGCTACCCGCATCTTAAGTTGCGTAATGGTGGTAAGAATATATTGTAAAAATTAATAGTGGTGTGCAATCTAAACACTTGAGCTTAATAAGGATAAACACCACGATAGCGACTGTGGCGCCAAGTATTAGTACTGTTTGAACTTCTAACGTACGGAATCCATCATGGCATAGTGGATTTTTAAAAAAAATTGTTTTAAAGCTACTTAGTTAATAATGTAAATACTATGCACGAGTTCCTCAAGGTTCAGTATTATGTACTGTTTTGTTTTTTCTGAGTGATTGTGCATGCTGTGCATACATGTAGCAGATTATATGCTCACATTTTGATAGATTTTTTTTATAATAGTGTTGTGTTGTGCAAGTAACTAAACAGAAGTCACTGTTTGATATAGTCAGTACACGAGCCGTGATCACTTCAGATATGTTTGTTTATAGTAGTTTATCCACACGTGGGGAGGTCAACGACACATGTCGTCTTTTTTTCATTGTACATATGTACCAAGAAAGCCCGCGCCAGAAATGGGTTGTCAGTAATGCATTTACAGCATCAGTAATTTAAATATTATAAACATTACTGGTATGATATGTTTTGCTCTGGGGCGAAAATTCACTTAAAGACAACGTAACTAAGCGCTTGTTTTCTCTGATTCACTTGTACATAAAAATATCCAACATATTTGTTATCCATAAAAACTTGTAGAAATTAACCTATACCGTATATATATATATACATTTATTTTTTTTTTATCTATGATTTGTAGGTAGAAAGTGGCAACAAAGTTATGCTAAAAGTAGGTGGAATTTTTTCCTTTTTCAGCGATGCATTTAAAAAAAAAAATGTTCCAAAATTACGTCTGAGCTAATTTTGAAAAGATATAAATTGATAAATACACCATTTTATGTCTTTTTGCATAATATTAAAAATAATTTTTCCCTTCCCGCATTACTGTGATGTAATGTTAACAATTTTTGGCTTGAATATAGCAAAATATACTATTATGTAGATCATAAAGTATCATAAAGTTTACAAAGGAGTTGTAAGAAACATATATATTTTAATTTGTTTCAAAATAATCAAATCATATCCGCCTTAATCAAAAATACATGTATATTAAAATATGTTTATATAAAGTCAATCAAGGAATTAGTTATACTTGTTATAAAACCGTCTAGATCTATCTTACCTGTAGCTACCTGGGAAAGGTATGCTAAAACAGACAGGTAGACAAAAGTTCCCATGTAGAGAGCCATTTGGTTTCTGTCATGTAAAACGTTGAGATGCTGGGCAAGGATTCGAGATAACCGGTTATATATGACCGTCGAGGGCCCAGGCAAAGCACCGCTAATTTTTGTGTGTCATGTGTAGAGTATATTATTTTTTCTGACACTTTGCTATAACACAGTACTTGCATACTGCTTCAAGATTTATATTACACGTATGCTACCTTAAGAAATACAATATATTTATCTAGTAAACTTAATGAAACAATTTCCGAGAAATTGAACTGATATTCAAACAATGCTTCATTACTGATCTAAAGGAAACTCAAATTGCTTTGGCCTGGTCCCAGGTAATTTTGATCATACCTGTACTGATACCGCCTAAAGCCACAAAAATGACCTGATATTAAATTGGAAATTAAAGCCAGACACTAAAATAACATTTGTCCGTACGTAAATCCAACCAAGCTTCCTACCAAAAATAAGCAGTTTGTAATTCGATCAGACTAATTAACGGGGAAATTTTGAAAATGTGTGGGGGGAATCTACACACGATAAGTAAATTCATTTTTTGATTAAATTTTACTTATTCCTGTGGTCATAAAATTTTAATAGGTTGATTTTAAATTTCTGTATAACTCTGTGCCTTGTAATTTTCTTTGAGGCTTCATGTGTCGACGATTCTTATCCATATTAATGTGTTTACAGTGACGAAAATAGCTGAAGTAAAAACAAGATTTATTCAACAACAAACAAAATGACTGAAAATGACTGAAACAAGTAGTTATTTTAAGAAAAGGTGAAATTTTTAAAAAAGTTCTTGAACTGGGCTGCTATGGGATCCAAATAACTTGGAAAATTGTTTTGTAAATTTTCTGGACAAATAAGGATTTTTACAAATCAGCACACGGTGTCACAGAGCTGACGCTCGGTGAATTATGGGAAGAAAGATCCGCCACTCAACTCTTTGACAAATCCGCCAGAGATCCGCGCTCATTTTCCCCACAATCACCGAAAATGAGAATCTATGTGCAAAGCTCAAAGACTTGAATTCTAACGTCACTTCCTGTGACCAAAAGGCAGTTTGATTTCCCGTTCCGGAGGATCTTCGCCGGGTTTTAGGGTTGCAGCCAGCGGATTTAGTCCCATGCTGGAAGCGTCAATCACTATATGTGTTTGTCCATTTGCTTTTTTGACTTCTGAAAGCTGAATACTTCCGTTTGTTTCTATAACCACTGGGTTGTTGTTGGCATTTTGTGTCGCTGCGTTAGCTGTACCCCCTGTCGCTGTTGATTGCTTTGGGGTTTGTACCTGTGCTGTATTTGTTGCTGTATTTATTTCGTTCCCTAGGAAAGCTGCCAACAACAAGTTGCGCAGCATATCATTGGAAATTGGTATTTGTTGCTGTTGCTGGAGCTGTGGGTGTTGCTGGAGGGGTGTTTGTTGTTGTTGTTGCTGCTGCTGCTGTGTAAGAAGCTGAGATAACAAGCTTTGTTGGGTTCCGGCATTGTTTTGTATCTTTGACATTTGGGCGATTCTTCTTTGTTGCTCTTGTAATTGCTGCTGTCGTCTTATTTCCCGCGCTCTGTAGATAGCGCGCAGTTCCGCCGAGGTAATGATGGGGACTCGGCTGTTGGATGAACCTGCCCGACGTGGAAATGATGTTCCAGTTGACTGGCGAAGAGATCGTCTGTCTGACGGAGCGGCCTAACGGGAAACAATGAAACGAAAGAGGATTAAATGATACTCTCAGTTTTTCTGCACGATTAAATCAAGCAACAAGTAAATAAGAGGATAATATGATCTAGTGTACTCTTTTGTAAAATCCTACAATTTTTCGTGCGTATTGGCCTAATTTTGAAGCATTCAAATTTTAAAGCAATCAAATTCAAAAGCATTCAAAAAATGATTCATTCATGTATCGGGATTTACTTGAATGTCCTTTTGCGAATTTACGAGGCAGCCAATTCGTCGCTGATTGTCCGAGTGATTGGTGATTAATGAGGTCAAGAAAAAAAAGGTTCTAGAGTCGTTGTTAGGAGGCTACACGTGTATATATACGAGGCCTATTTCTTGAATGTATAATGACGGTGTTGTCCCCACCTGTACATATTTTTTCTGGTGAGAAAACGGACACATGGAAGTCTTACCATACGAAATAAAAATGGACCCAGTTTAGAATTTCCCTAAAAAAGATTGTCAGCCGAATCAAACTCAGCAGGAAACCGCCCCAGTATAGACCCCCCCCCATCACTTCTCAAGAACAGGGCATCTATGTTTTTTCTACAGGTTGATTTATTTTGCAAATTGATAAAGTCACTTTAAAAAATTTGTGGCTTCATTTCAGTTTTTTGTAGTACGTTTGCTACAACAATGCTATAACATATAGGCCTTGGTTTCTGTCAGTGGACATGTTAGTACAAAGTTGAATCAATTCTGATTGTTGTCATCCGGAAACGAGGGAGAATTCTTTCGAAAAGCGGATTTGATTTTTTAATGGCTCTGTATAGAAAAGGGAATACATCACTGGACCTTCCCCCCCCCTCACACACAGACACGTTTTATTATGAAAATTAAATGTTAATTAAGGTCAAATCAAGACAAACTTTTTTGATATTAAGAAAGCTTTTATTTCAAATCAAATTGTTAGCATTGTGAAATTACATGTAGCTAATTTTTAGTGCAAAAGGTCACCAAAAACATTATGCGGCTTTCTACAGACTTTTTTCTTATTCGCTACAATCAATCTTATTGCTATGCATTATTTAAAACACTAATTGTTGTAATTATTCCGCTTAGTTGAAAATATTGGAAGAAATGTCAAGACAGCAAAAAAAGCCTTATTAAGTGCAAAAAGGTCAAATTAAATGTGCCTGAACTGAGAGGGGTGAACACCGACCACTCCCACCCCCTTGTTTTTGGTAAATATATATATATATATATATATATATATATATATATATATATATATATATATATATATATATATATTTGTCAAGACATACTTAATATATATATATATAGCATATACATACTTTATTTTATAATAATTTAATTCTGGTTGTAACGCTGCATTTGATTGGATAGGATTATAAAGCGTAAACTGCCCCAACCCAGGTTATACTCGTATAACTTGGGAAGACATTGAGTTCATTTCTTATAAATACAAATATGAGGTCAATACATCTCTTCCCTCGTCCTCGGTCGATATACTCTCATCAGGTCTATAAAACCATGTATTGACCGATATCAAAAGGCTATAATTGTTTTATTATAATACATCAAAAACTAATTATCTCCGTTCTCTTCAAGCATATAATAGTAAAATATTTGCATTTCCATTGTTCTTTCTCACCATAAGCCTATTCGGAGCAGCTGCATTTATTATAGCATTGAATCATAATTTGTTGAAGTATACAGTCCCATAACTGCAGCGATGTGTGCATACAAACGCGCGTTACTCATTTTGTATGCACATATCGCTGCAGACTGTATACTAGCGCGCATCATGGAATATGCCAGCAGAGCAATTCCTATTCATAACGCCATGTTCATTAAATAACGTTGTTTATTTCTTAAATGTATATAATTTAATTTTGGTTGTAACGCGCTTTCTGATTGGCTAAAACAATGTTGCCTACGTCATAGTAAGACTAACGTCAAAAACGTATCAATCCGCCTGACGTTACGTTTGAATTTTGTACAATTTGATGTAATTTTTAGGGCCAAATGACCGTTTTTATCTACATTTAATAGCAGAAAATTAATTTATAAGCAGTGAATTCAAATATTTATTAGTTTTATACGATATAAAATGGTTTGGAACAGTTTACGCTTTCGCGGTTTATAAAGCGTAAACTGCCCCGAACAATTTCATTGAAGAATAAGGAATCATTCTTTGAGTATTATGAGGTGATAATTTCGGTCGGGCGTGATCAAATCCAATAAAGCCCGAAGGGCTTTATGATAGATTTGATCACGCCCGACCGAAATTATCATCTCATAATATTCAAAGAATGATTCCTTATTACTTATATTTATATAATTTTCAGTAGTTGTACGATTAATTATTATAATATTCATTATGCAAACCCGCTTGCGTCCCCAACAATACGTCTTTTGAATTTATTGGGCTGTATAGTGCAAAATCGATTCGTAGTTTTATCACAGAGACACTGGAAAATGTAAATATTATCGTATAAAACTAATAAATATTGAATTCATTCCTTAATGACTTGTGTTGATTTCGCTATTATGACGTCACAATGTCGCACGTGCCAAAACCAGTATTTTGTCATGAAAATCTATTTTTAGTATACTAAGGTCTATAAAGGACTATGTGTGGTATTATGCATTTTTCGCCCCCAAAATTAAAGTTTTTTTTAAAGAGCTTTAAAAATAAGGGGGCAGATAGATAAAATCATATTGAAATAAGTGTGTAAAAGGTTATCACTACAGTGACGTCATGAAGATTCTTATTTGGATAAATTGATGTTTTGTAGCAAAATATGGGTGTTTTCCGATGGTTTTTCGACTGGGAAACATCGAGCGCAGGCCTGCTCAAGTACAATTTTTTGTATGATGTGTATAATTATATGAAGAAAACAAATGTTAAAATCGTACTTGAGCAGACCTGCGTTCAATACTTCCGAATGCAAAATATAAAGTAAAAATAACAATATTTTTATTTGTTTGCAGATTCGCGGGAATTGGGTCATTAAGGTAACGTCATAGATAAACAGCGAATAAGCAATGATGACTAAAACAAGATGAAAGTGAAAGGCATCCTCTGCACAAGATTTGTGAAGATTTGATTTTTATACGATGCTATTTAAAAAATGGTTAAAATTGGGGGCAGATATTTAACCTTAACAAATATAGTCCTTTTCTTTTTTTTAGTATAGTAAGGTCTATAACAGAATTTATAGCATGGCCATGTGACAGCAATCGACCAAGCTTGGTAAAAATATGATATTATAATAATTAGTGTTACTTACATTGCTGTAATAGGATATACTATTATATACATAAATCACAGATAACATTAGAGCTGTAAATCTTATAAATAAATACCAAATACTAGTAAAGTGTTAAAATCTATCGCAAATCTTTAATCTATCGGAGAACAAGTTACATGTATTAGTTTTCAGGTACTAAACGTTTTTAATTCTAACAAACTGAGATATAATTGTAGAAATGGCACTTTCAACGGTTTCTCGCTCAATATCTATACTAGTATCTTAATATCTATTTGTATCATATCCAGCCGCAACGCGTAAATGCCAGAATTTGAAAATTTGATATCCTTAGTCACCCACCCCAGGTCAACAAGCGAATCTATCAAAAACATTTTGAAATGAATGTTAAAAAAATGGATATGTTTATCGGTCTTTGAGATTAAACAGCTCTGCTTTTCTTCATTCAAATTATGTAGACCTTCAAACATGCAACAGTAACTGGACGCTCCATCAAAAGTCGTCATCAAACAGGGCAATGGCGAGAGAAGTGACAGAGGGTGAGGAGAAAAAAGTAAGTGTTCCCTAGACGCAAAAAAAAAAAACCCTTAAGAGTCTTATGCGTATAGTTAAATGGAGAGCAACCAATGCGCCGCGACCTTTAGAGCTTTTCTGGACGAGCCGGATACTCATTTTGTTTTATGTACATTAACATCATCAACATTACTCTTAATGCAGATTGTGTATATACAGCGGTTCATTTATTTATTGAATGTTTTCCCTTTATCACATACCTACATTGAGTGTAAATTTTTTAATACAAAAATATATTTTGATCTTCCAATATTTTAGCCCGTACAATAACAGAACACAGCTTGGCATATTTTCAAAAGGATTAGAATTAATAACAATGCCAGGCATTATAGTTATAGCAACGCAGAAAATCATGTTCAATTCTCGATCATATGAAAAGATTTGCCATCTTCCTTGCATAAGATAATAAATATGAGCTCTAAACTATTTTATCATTGAAAATTTCACATATAAGCCCAGCTTTAAATTTCTTGTTTGTTTGTTTTTTTTTTGGGGGGGGGGAATTTTATCATCACCATTGTTATTTACCATGCAGATTATTGAGAAAAACCACTACCAGATTAGTGTTGTGTACTGATATTGTTTGACACTCATGTGTTTTAACTCTTGCAGACATCAACTTTAAGATTCATTTCGAATGCTCATCTTATATAGAATATGCGAGAAACATAATTTGTCAAAAAAAAAACCAAAAAAAAACCCCGGGAGAGATGTGTTCGGCATAGAATTGCAATAGCGGCAATATAAGCCAGCCTTGTCTCCGAGAGATCGGTGGTGATGTGTTACTCATCCTCCGGTGATCTATGGCGGGCTCTCTGTCCGTCACAGATCAACCGACTGATGACTTAATTGAATTTAATGTGATGCCGATCTGGAGGTACACCAATGAGTCATAATGGCTGAAACCAACGTGCATATCGTTCAGGAAGACCCTAATCAAAAAGTATATCGAAAATAAAATACTGTCAATCTGAGAGAGAGAGAGAGAGAGAGAGAGAGAGAGAGAGAGAGAGAGATGCATGAATTAATCATGCTTGCTGGGAGCAGGCAAGGTGATGTCCCATGTCCGTGAGTTTTCTTACATTTGTTATACAATTAGATAAAGTACACTGGCTCGTAATTCTGTCACAGCCCAGAAGCTGGAGCAGACTTTGATTAACATATCGTGTCATATTAAATAGGAATGAGGGTTGGTCTGTTATATCATGACATGTTAATTAAGCTTTATGAATATTGATACGATGATTTATCTCATACGTTCTTCAGATCAAAAAAATATTAACCTCCTTCTATTTCAATGAAAAGCTGAACAGCTTGATACAAGGTAGCGATTAAGTGTTATATTAACAAAACAATTTAAAAATGTGTACGAATAGTTTTCCATCAATAAGTACTCTGAAATCATGAAATTATTTTTACCGACCATATCACAGATTTTCACTATTGAGAAAATGAATAACATTAAGTTTTAAAAGGTACATAAAAAGGACATGGTGCGATATAATAAAGAATATTCCCAATTTTAGTTTTTTATCTATGTAAAATTCTTATCTTTACTAAATATTTAAACTAGCATCTTTACATGATTAAGAAGGTATGTATGAATCTAAATTCTAAGATACTTATCTAATAAACCAAAGTCTTTTTATGAGTTAGCATTTCATTACAGCTAAAGTTAAAAGCCATCGGAAGTTTGTTTTAAAAAAAGATATACAAAGTATGTTTTTTTATGTTTAGAAACGTTTTCAGAACCTGTTGTTTTGATGGTTTTAATCACTTACATTTCTGGAAAGGTGAGCCGGAAAAGCCCCTGGAAGGATGGTGAAAACACAGACCAGTAACACAAAGTCCATGTCTGTCCACGCGCGAGTCTCTTCGCAGTACTTTTCGTTGGGCGACCACCGGAATGGAGATTCACACTTTGGACTGGCCAATCAGAGGCGGGGATTCCGTGTAACCCGGGACGAATAAGGTCACTGGCTTGTATTAGCACTGTATATCCTTATTGACAAATTACGTAAGACGTGTACATAAATAAAGCATTACGATAAAGCGAACTTGACCCACTACGGGCCGTGCATTTGTCGTGTGTGTGGTGTTAATGAGGGGTTTACGTCTACCGCAACACCTGATGCGTGACCACTTATTAAGATATCCCTCTCTGAGTGTAACTAACATGACACGGCATTGTCTTACATAACGCCATCACTCCGCTCACTGGGAGCGTGGTCAACCAGGTTTTACAATCAGCCTGCATGGCAAATGGACTAATTTATTTGTTTGTGTTTACATTTTCTTAAAATCGTATATATAGTCAAAGATTGATCTCGGAGTACATGTAGTATCTGATTCACATCTAACCAATCTTACATGGTAGAACTGAGTGGAACAAAATCTTATCATACTTTATTACTTTGTATGTCAGTTTTACTCAGGTTGGCTTTGTCGATCAATCGGGGGCTTTTGTCGAGCGATAGTCGAGTACTTAATGATGATTTATTTGAAACTACTAGTAAGCCTTTTTCAAATTAAATAATGCTACTGTCACATACACCTTACCTTAAACTAAAAAATATTTAAAAAGTTAAAATACTTAATCGTGTTATGAAGTAAATGTATTTGATTTAAAATAAATTTAAAAGAAAGAAGATGGGGGAATAAGATAGCGCAAATGGCTATTTTGTCGTAATATAGAATTTCAAATTTAATTTTCTCCAATTAAATATATTTGATAACGTTATTATACAAGTTTACAAAAGGACAATTTCTTATTATATTCAGTTTTGAATATTTGAAGAAACGATAAGAACGAAAAACAAAGCCAAAAATTAGATTTATGGTGGTATCGAACCCACAACCTAAAACCTAGTTCTATAAGTTTACTTTTAAAATGCCTGCTGCTCTAATCACTGAGCCATTTCAGTCACAACAAAGTGCGATGTTTACATGTAAATGTTCTATGGGCCTTTGACCACCAATTTATGGACTTCTAGTATTTTCTTAAACCGTTCAATTGTCGGGATTCAAAATGATATTTTCAAAGTATAATGGGTCACTTCTCCACGTTTTTGTTGATTGAAATCAGTTTGGTTTTCATTAAAGCTTGTTAAGACTATGACAAAAATATGGAGCTCAGACCTACTCTATAAAAGAAAAGACATTGAAGTTCTAAAAATGACACCATTTGGAGGTTTTGATACGCATACGCCAGTTTAAATCAACCTTTTCTATAAGCATTTAACATATTTAAGGACTACAAATCGATGTTATATTAAATATATATATTTTTCAATAATTTATAAAAAAAAAAATGCTCCTATTTGTTGATATCTTAATACAGAATATCATCTGTCCTCTTATAGGCATTTTACTCCGGATGTACACGGATTGTGAAAAACAGAATTATTGATAAATGATATGGATGATAATTTCGTATTTTGTTTGTGAACATTGCTTGCTGAAACAAGTTTGTGCTGGGCTCTGCACCGCCATCGCTTGCTGACGCCAACTTTGAAAATTTTTAACTGATTGCTTTTTGGTTACCTGTGCATTTTTTGGCATAACTGCTGATAGATCCTTTTTTTTCTATGCCCGCTCATGAACATCCTCTCTCTCCCCACTTACTCTCCTCTCTCCCCACTCACTACCCTTTCTCCCCACTCACTCCCCCTCTCACTAACTTTCTTCTCTCTCCCCACTCACTCCCCACTCTCTACCTCTCTCACCACTCACTCCTCAATCGCTCCCTTCTCTCTTCCCACTCTTTCAACCACACTCACTCCCCTCTCTCCCAACTCACTCCAAACTCACTTCCCACTCACTCCCTTCTCTCTCCCCTCTCTCTCACTTCCCACTATCTCCCCCACTCACTAACCTCTCTACACCCCACTCCCTCCCTTTTCTCTCCCCACTCACTCTCTCACCACTCACTCCTCATTCGCTCCCCCTCTCTCTCACTCCCTTCTTTCTCCCCACTCACTCCCCATTAACTCCCAACTCGCTCCCCTATCTCTCCAAACTCACTCACCTCCTCTCTTTCCACAAATCCCCCAATCGATCTCCTCTCTTCCCCTCTCTCTCCCCACTCACTCCCCTCTCTCTGCACTCACTCCCTTATCTCACCTCACTCACTCGCCTCTCTCACCACTCACTCCCTCTCTTTCCAAACTCACTTACTCCCCACTCGCTCTCCTCTCTCCCCACTCTCTCCTTATTCACTCCCCTCTCTCTCCCCAATCATTTTCCACTCTCCCCACCCACCCCACTCGCTCTCCTCTCTCTCACCACTCACTCCTAACTCATTCCCAACTCTCCCCACTCACTCCCCACTCACTCTCCTCTCCATCCCCACTCACTCCCCTCTCTCCCCACTCCCTCTCCTCACTCTACATACTCACTCCCCACTCCCAATACTCTATCTCCCAACACACTACCCTCTTTCACCTCACTCTCTCCCCTCTTTCTTCCAACTCACTCACGCCCCACCTTCTCGCAACTCACTAACTCCCCTCACTCACTCCCCTCTCTCTACCAATTCACTTACTCCCCTCTCTCATTCCCCACTCACTCCCCTCTTACTCCTTACTCACTCTCCTCTCCCTCCCCACTCATTTCCCACTCTCCCCACTCACTCCTTTCTCTCCCAACTCACTCATTCCCCTCTCTCCGCACTCATTCCCCACTAGCTCTCATTTCTCTCCCAACTCACTCTCATTTCTATCCCCACCAACTCCCCTCTCTTTCCACTCACTCCCCCTTCCACTCCCTTCCCTCCCCCCTCTCTCTCCAAACTCACTCATCACTCCCTCTCCTCTATCTCCCAACTCACCCCCTCCTCTCTCCCTACTCACTCCCTCTCTCTTCTAACTCACTCACGCCCCTCCTTATCCTAACTCACTCACTCCCCTCTCTCTCCTCTTTCCATGCTTCCTTCCCCTCTCTCCCCAGTCCTTCCTCTCACTAAATTTTCCCCTCTCTACCCACTCACTCCTTCTCTCTCCCAACTCACTATCCCCTCTCTCTCCCAACTCACTACATTCACTCTCCTTTCTCTCCCAACTCACTCCCTTCTCTCCTTACTCACTCCCGTTTCTCTCCCCACTCAGTTTCCACTCACCCCACTCGCTCTCCTTTCTCTTCCCGCTCTCTCACCACTCACTTCTCACTCACTTCCCACTCAATCCTATCTCTTCCAACTCACTCACTCCCCTCTCTCCCCACTAATTCCAGACTCGCTCTCCTCTCTCTCCCATCTCTCTCCCCACTTACTCCTCACTTAGCTTACTCCCATCTCTCTCCCCCTATCACTCCCTTCTCTCCCGACACAATCCCTTTCACACCACTCACTCCTCTCTCTCTCCAAACTCAATCTTTCCCCTCTCTCTCCCAACTCTCCCCATTCACTCTCCCTCTTTCCCCACTCTCCCCACTCTCCCCACTCTTACTTACTCCCTTGTCCCTCCCCTCTCTCTCCAAACTCACTCATTCCCCACTCACTCCCCTCTCTCCCCACTTGCTCTCCTCCCTTTCCCCACTCACTCCAGATACTCACTCCCCTCTCTCTCCCCACTCACTCCCAACTCACCCCTCTCTCCTAAATCACTCACCCTCTCACTCACTACCCCTCTCTCCCTACTCACTCCCCCTCTCTCCCCACTCACTCTCCTCTCTCTCCCCACTCACTTCCCTCTCTCTTCACTCCCCTCTCTCTTCCCACTCACTCACTCCACACTTCCTCCCCTCTCTCTCTCCCCACTCACTTCCCTCTCTCTTCTCACTCACTCCCCTCTCTCCCGACACATTCCCTCTCACACCACTCACTACCCTCTCTCTCCCCACTCACTCCCTCCCTTCTATCCATTCCCTCCCTTCTCTTTCCCTACTCACCCCATCTCCCCCTCTCTCACTCTCTTCTCTCCCCCACTCTCCCCACTCACTTTCACTCTCCCTCACTCACTCCCAACTAACTTCCCTCTCTCTGCCCACTCACTCCACCATTTCTCCTCACTCAATCCCCCTCTTTCACCCCATTCTCCCCACTCACTATCCCTCTCTCCCCACTCACTAACTCCTCTCTCTCCCAACTCGCACACCTCTCTTCCAACTCACCCACTCCCCTTTCTCCCTAATCGCTCTCCTCTCTCCCAACTCACTCCCCACTTACTCCCATCTCTATCCCCTACTCATTCCCCTCTCTCCCGACACATTCCTTCTCACACCACTCACTCCTCTTTCTCTCTCCCAACTTAATCACTCCCCAACCATTCCCCTCTCTCCCCCCACTTACTCCAATCTCTATACCCTACTCAATCCCCTCTCTCCCGACACATTCCCTCTCACACCACTCACTCCTCTCTCTCCCCACTGACTCGCTCCCCAACCATTCTCCTCTCTCTCCCTCTCTCTCCCCACTGACTCACTCCCCACTCTCTCTCCTCTCTCTCCCCACTGACTCACTCCCCACTCTCTCCCTACTCGCTCTCCTCTCTCTCCCCACTCACTCCCCTCTCTCTCCCCTCTCACTTTCCACTCTCTCTCTACTCACTCCCCACTCCCTCAACTCTCTCTCCTCCACTCACTTCCTCCTCTCTCCCCCTTTCTCCCCACTTACTCACTCCCTTCTCTCTCCCCACTCACTCCCTTCTTTCTCCCTACTCACTCCCCCCTCTCTCCGCACTCACTCCCCCATTTCTCCCAACTCACTCCCTTCTCTCTCCCCACTCACTCACTCCCCTCTCTCTCCCAACTCACTTACTCCCCAATCACTCCCTTCTCTCTTCCCACGCACTCTCCCCTCTCTCCCCACTCGCTCTCCCCTTCTCTACAATCACTCCCCCTCTCTCTCACTCCATTCTCTACTCACTCACTCCCCATTCTCTCTCCTCTCTTTCCCATCTCACTCCCCTCTCTCTCCCCACTCACTCCCTTCTTCTGTCTCCCCACTCACTCCCCCCTTTCTCCCCACTTACTCCCTTCTCTCTCCCCACTCACCGTCCACTCTCTCCCTCCCCACTTGCACCCCTCTCTCTTCACACTCACTTCCCTCTCTCCCCACTCACTCACCCCTTTCTCCCCACTCCCTCCCCCTATTTCCCCACTCACTCCCTTCTCCCCCTCTCTCTGCACTCACTCCCCCTTTCTCCCCAGTCACTCACTCCCCACTCACTCCCCACTCACTCCCTTCTCTCTCCCCACTCACTCACTCCCCTCTCTCTCCCCACTCACACTCCACTCCCTCCCCTCTCACTCTCACCACTCACTCCCTTCTCTCTCCCCACTCACTCCCCCTCTTTCCCCACTCATTCACTCTCCCCACTCACTCCCCCTCTCTCACCACTAACTCTCTTCTCTCTCCCCACTCACTCCCTCCTCTCTCCCCACTCACTCCCCTCTCTCTCCCCACTCACTCTCTTCTCTCTCCCCACTCACTCTCTTCTCTCTCCCCACTCACTCCCCCTCTCTCCCCACTCATTCACTCTCCCCAATCACTCCCTTCTCTCTCCCCCTTACTCCCTTCTCTCTCCCCACTCACCATCCACTCTCTCCCTCCCCACTCGCTCCCCTCCCTCTTCACACTCACTTCCCTCTCTCTCCCCACTCACTCACCCCTTTCTCCCAACTCACTCCACCTATTTCCCTACTCACTCCCTACTCTCTCCCCCTCTCTCCGCACTCACTCCCCCTTTCTCCCCAAGTCACTCACTCCCCACTCACTCCCTTCTCTCTCCCCACTCACTCACTCCCCTCTCTCCCCACTCACACTCCACTCCTTCCCCTCTCACTCTCCCCACTAACTCCCTTCTCTCCCCACTCACTTACCTCTCTCTCCCCACTCACACTCCACTCCCTCCCCTCTCACTCTCCCCACTCACTCCCTTCTCTCTCCCCACTCACTCCCCCTCTCTCCCCACTCATTCACTCTCCCCACTCACTCCCTTCTCTCTTCCCACTCACTCCCCTCTCTCCCCACTCACTCTCTTCTCTCTCCCCACTCACTACCCCTCTCTCCCCACTCATTCACTCTCCCAATCACTCCCTTCTCTCTCCTAACTCACTCCCCCTCTCTCCCCACTCACTCTCTTCTCTCTCCCTACTCACTCCCTCCTCTCCCCACTCACTCTCCTCTCTCCCTACTCACTCTCTTCTCTCTCCCCACTCACTCCCCCTCTCTCCCCACTCATTCACTCTCCCCAATCACTCCCTCCTCTCTCCCCACTCACTCCCCTCTCTCACCACCCACTCTCTTCTCTCTCCCCACTCACTCCCTCCTTTCTCCCCACTCACTCCCCTCTCTCCCCACTCTCTCACCACTCACTCTCTTCTCTCTCCCCACTCACTCCCTCCTCTCTCCTCACTCACTCCCCTCTCTCCCCACTCACTCCCTACTCTCTTCCCACTCACTCACTCCCCACTCACTTCCCTCTCTCCCCATACACTCTACCCTCTTCCCTTTTCTCTCACCACTCACTCTCTTCTCTCTCCTCACTCACTCCCTTCTCTCTCCCTACTCAATCCCCCCTCTCTCCGCACTCACTTCCCCTTTCTCCGCAGTCACTCACTCCCCACTCACTCCCTTCTACCTCCCCACAAACTCACTCCCCTCTCTCTCCCCACTCACTCTCCACTCCCTCCCCTCTTATTCTCCCCACTCACTCTCTTCTCTCTCCCCACTCACTCCCCTCTCTCCCCACTCTCTCCCCCTCTTCTTTCTCCCCACTCACTCCCTTCTCTCTCCCTACTCACTAGCCCTCTCTTCCCACTCACTTCCCTCTCTCCCCACTCACTCCCCCTCTCTCCCTACTCACTCCCCCCTCTCTCACCACTCACTCTTCCCTCTCTCCCCATTCACTCACTCTCCCCACTCCCCCCTCTCTCCCCACTCACTCACTCCCCATTCACTTTCCTCTCTCCCCCCTCACTCACACTCTCTCACTCCCCCCTCTCACTCCCTTCTCTCTCCCCACTCACTCCCCCTCTTTCCCCACTCACTCTCTTCTCTCTCGCCACTCACTCACTCTCCCCACTCACTCCCTTCTCTCTCCCCACTCACTCACTCTCCACTCACTCCCCACTCCCCCCTCTCTCCCCACTCATTTCCCTCTCTCCCCACTCACTCACACTCTCTCACTACCTCCTCTCTCCCTTCTCTCTCTTCTCTCCCCACTCACTCTCTTCTCTCTCGCCACTCACTCACTCTCCCCACTCACTCCCTTCTCTCTCCCCACTCACTCACTCTCCACTCACTCCCCTCTCTCTCCCCATTCCCCCTCTCTCCCCACTTACTCACTCCCCACTCACTTCCCTCTCTCCCCACTCACTCCCTTCTCTCTCCCCACTCACTCTCTCTCCTCTCTCGCCACCCACTCACTCTCCCCACTCACTCCCTTCTCTCTCCCCACTTACTCACTCCCCCCTCTCTCCCCCTTTCTCCCCACTCACTTCCCTCTCTCTCCCCACTCACTCACCCCATTTCTCCCCACACACTCACTCTCCCTACTCACTCCCCTCTCTCCCCACTCACTCTCTTCTCTCTCCCCACTCACTCCCCTTCTATCCCCACTCATTCACTCTCCCCAATCACTCCCTTCTCTCTCCCCACTCACTCCCCCTCTCATACCACTCACTCTCTTCTCTCTCCCCACTCACTCACCTCTCTCCCCACTCACTCTCTTCTCTCTCCCTACTCACTCCCCCTCTCTCCCGACTCATTCACTCTCCCCAGTCACTCCCTCCTGTCTCCCCACTCACTCCCCTCTCTCACCACTCACTCTCTTCTCTCTCCCCACTCACTCTCTCTCCTCTCTCGCCACTCACTCACTCTCCCCACTCACTCCCTTCTCTCTTCCCACTTACTCACTCCCCCCTCTCTTCCCACTCACTTCCCTCTCTCTCCCCACTCACTCACCCCTCTCTCCCCCTCTCTCACCACCTATCTCCCCACTTACTCCCTTCTCTCTCCCTACTCACTTTCTTCTCTCTCCCCACTCACTCCCTCCTCTCTCCCAACTCACTACCCTCTCTCCCCACTCACTCCCTACTCTCTCCCCACTCACTCACTTCCCTCTCTCCCCATACACTCTCCCCTCTTCTCTCACCACTCACTCTCTTCTCTCTCCCCACTCACTCCCTTCTCTCTCCCTACTCAATCCCCCCTCTCTCCGCACTCACTTCCCCTTTCTCCCCAGTCACACACTCCCCACTCCCTTCTACCTCCCCACAAACTCACTCCCCTCTCTCTCCCCACTCACTCTCCACTCCCTCCCCTCTTACTCTCCCCACTCACTCCCTTCTCTCTCCCCACTCACTCCCCCCTCTCTCTTCTCTCTCCTCACTCACTCCCCTCTCTCCCCACTCTCTCGCCCTCTTCTCTCTCCCCACTCACTCCCTTCTCTCTCCCTACTCACTCCCCCTCTCTTCCCACTCATTTCCCTCTCTCCCCACTCACTCCCCCCTCTCTCCCCATTCACTACCTTCTCTCTCCCCACTCACTCACTCTCCACACACTCTCCTCTCTCCCCACTCCCCCCTCTCTCCCCACTCACTCACACTCCCCCCTCTCTCCCCACTCACTCCCTTCTCTCTCCCCACCTCTCCCCACTCACTCTCTTCTCTCTCGCCACTCATTCACTCTCCCCACTCACTCCCTTCTCTCTCCCCACTCACTCACTCCCCACTCACTTCCCTCTCTCCCCACTCACTCACACTCTCTCACTCCCCCCTCTCTCCCTTCTTTCTCCCCACTCACTCCCCCTCCTCTCTCCCCACTCACTCACTCTCCACTCACTCCCCACTCCCCCCTCTCTCCCCACTCACTCACTCCCCACTCACTTCCCTCTCTCCCCACTCACTCACACTCTCTCACTCCCCCCTCTCTCCCTTCTCTCCCCACTCACTCCCTTCTCTCTCGCCACTCACTCACTCTCCCCACTCACTCCCTTCTCTTTCCCCACTCACTCTCCACTCACTCCCCTGTGTAATACAGGAATTTGAACAACTATAAATTATATTATATTAGCAATATATGTATTGATAGAGAACAGTGAATGAGAATTGAACCAAATTCACATAAAAAGTCGGCATGCTTATGGATATACAGTAAAACTCGTTAAGTACAAACACAGATATAGCAAATTCCCAGATATTTAAAATAGCAAAATTTACTTCTTTTACAAAAGTTTTTTTTATAGTTTTTAAAATTGAGCTTTACCAAAAAGAACAATTCTTTGAATTAGTTTATTTTTAGATAAATCCTTCAATTTATCATCATTTTAATTGTTTAAGGTTTCTAGAGAAGGGTACTTTAAATTATTTCATACCACAATAAGCACAAATGGTAGTCATATGATAAAAAAACATGTATATATTGAATTCGCTTTAATAATAATTATTACAAATTTGTCATATAGCAAAGTATATCCACTGGTCTCTATGACTTCACTATAACCGAGTTTTACTGTATTCAAAAAGGGGTTTTCATGAGGTTCAAATTATTTTTTACATTTTTATTATAAAATGTGTACTGTCCATGGTGCAACCAATATGACAATAACAAACACTTTGATAATATTTTGGTAGAATAATTTTTTATTACACCTTGGAAATGAATGAGGTTTACTTGTTATACATTGAATACCTTAACTGTATAAAACAACAAAGATAAAAATAGAGTGTGCTTTTCGCCATTTTATTATACAATTTCCAAGTTATTTGACGATTACTCAATCCACTATTGATAAATAGCAAAAAGGCAAAATGTTTCTCATTTTACGGTACATAATTGTATAGTACAAATGAGTAACAACCATTTTGACACATAGTCTTTTTTTTCTTGAATGATTAAGGTATGTGATCCATATTAGGACCTAACTTTTTAACCTTGAATATCCATCATGTATTAAATACTCAGATATTAATTCGAAACATTTTAGATAAGAAAAGGATTTACTATGAGAAATTTTATAAATGTTATTACTAAGCAGTAATTAATTAATGAAGATTGCATTAAGCTCATGAACATTTAATGCAACTGTGATCATGTGTACCGGTAGGTGCTGTAGCTTAATCATTAGTAAACATTCACGAAAAAAATTGTAAATTCAATAAACGTATTTTTCTCAAATAAATAATTACATCTGCAAAGTAATTGTAATTTAATTAACTGCTGCTGTGCACGTCTTCCTAACTGATTTATTTGAAGTCGTTAAGTTTTATTCTTGTCAATGTCTACAAACCTCCGAATTGGAAGATTTATTGGCACATGTATGTGGAAGTAAAAACATGACATCTCGATAATATTACAAGCTGGTCAATCTCTTTTAATATAGAATATCTTTCTAACAAGTAAAAATTACAATAATTGCATATTTGTCTTTATAAAGCTATATACACAGTAGAGAAAATATACTTAGTCTAATGAATATAACAAAATCTTATACTTACCGGTATTATATATAATATCATAGATTCGTTTGCTTATAGAAAATATATTGTTTTCAGCTCTATAAAATATAAACAGTTTATTTTGCCTACCCATATGTCATATAAATTTTAGGGGTGTAATATTTAAAACTCATATTACATCCCTTTCTGCCAATCTTCGGCTATAATGATGTACATTTGTACATTAGACACTAGAAATTAGTATGTGTCGTTTGGTTCCGATGCCCGAGAATGACGTCAAATGATTATGTCAATGTGATCTTTGTATACAAACAGCTGGCACAAGTTGACAGGAACATTTATGACAAGTAATAGGCACCAATCGAGTGATTTGTTGACAATAATCATTCATCACAAGTTGTTTTATTTTGATTCTTTGAATTGATTTAGAATTTTCAAATGACTACATTTAATATGGTCAAATATCTTCCCCCGTTTTAACCAATGTTTAAATAGTATTGAATCAAAAATAAATCTTCTTAAGGTAGTATGGGACATCTGTCAATATTAATGTGGATTAAAGTACATTATAATTAAAATACATGTACTTTCAATTTTCAAATATAACAATATTTCAACAAAAAATGTTTTAAAATTTTTTGGAAAGGTAAAAATTATAAAATCCCCAGTGGGATTGGAACTCATCTTATGGTTTTGTAGTGGACCCTCTTACCCACTGTGCTCTGCAGTGTAGGGGATAGAAACTATTTATAGAATTACACTTGATTTTAGTGTTTATTTCCATAAATAGTATGTCACAACATGGAGGTGTCCCATGCCACCTTAGATCATTATAAAAAGGATGTCTATCACATTAATAGTGTTATTAGTCATCATTGTCCAATAGCTATTCTGATCTACGACATCATTTAAATAGGCACATTTCTGCAATTTTGTAAACAAATGAAAATATTGTTACTTTTCCTTCAAATTCTGCTTTTGGAAGTATAGAGCACAGTTCTGCATAGTTCAATTTTTAAAATTTTCGCCTCCCCCCATTGTGGCCCCACCCTACCCCCAGAGGTCATGAGTTTTACAACTTTGAATCTTCACTACTTGAGGATGCTTCTTCACAAGTTTCAGCTATCTTGGCTGATTAGTTTCTGGGAAGAAGATTTTTAAAAATTATTTTAAAAAAATCCTATGTAAAAATTCTACCCCCAAATGTGACCACATCCTACCCCTGGGGGTCATGATTTTCACAACTTTGAATCTACACTACTGGAGGATGCTTCCACACAAGTTTCAGCTTTCCTGGCTAAATGGTTCTTGAGAAGATTTTTGAAAAATTCTCAATAATACATGTCATCAATAATAAATTATTCCTAATTATCGCCCCTTGGAAAAAGACGTGGTCCTTAATTTTCACAACTTTGAATCCCCTTTGCCTAAGGGTGCTTTGTGCCAAGTTTGGTTGAAATTGGCCCGGTAGTTTTTGGGAAGATGTTGAAAATGTGAAAAGTTTACAGACAGACAGACAAATGGACAAAATGTGATCAGAAAAGCTCAAAAGAGCTTAAAAACTGATTGATTATCAAGAAGATCCAGATGCATCATCCATGCAAGTTTGGTGAAGATAGGACGAGTAATAACTTACAGGACCTGCACTGAAAACTTTAACCAGGTCCGGACGCTGACGCTGACACTAGTTGTATAGCATAAGCTCCCCCTGACTTTATCTCGGTAAGCTAAAAATGGTACTTGGGCAAGCATGCGCTTAATATTTGCAATTCCAAGTCAAAAAATCATCGTAAAACACCATTATTTTGCTCCAAAACATAAATTTATCAAATTAAGACAGTCTTCATTTCTAAATTAATTTATGATGTTTCTGGGATGATAACCTTATTCATACTTATTTTCAATATAATTTCAACAATCTTCAACCTTATTTTTAAACCTTTCTATAGAGCTTTATTTTTTGGGCCGAGAAATGCATCATGCCACATGTAGTCCTTTTTTTAATACTTGACAAAATTCTTTTAAAAATTTTTGTAAGGGTTAAAATTATACAAGAGGCCAATAGGCCTGAACGATCACCTGAGTACCAATTAGCCCATACAAAAAGTTGTCGAGGAGTCTCTTGTATGCATTTAATTAACTTTCATTCTGGAGTAGAAAATTTACAATATTGTAATGACGACCACCTATCTGCCTGAAATCTTTCAAAAAGGACCATGAAACCTATAATTTCAACAAAAAACATAACGATCATTCTAGAGTCCATGATCTGATATTGAAAAGCTGCAGGACTCTGACAGAAAATCATTTACCCATATTTATTAACTTTCAAGATAGGTTTTATGTGTATATGTTTTCATAGATTAACTAAAACAAGGTGGCTAGTATGCTAGTTATTACTTTACTTAATCAACAAGTCTACTTGTTTATTTAAAAAGTTTAAACATAGTCAATCACAGATTACAAAGCTCATCGAGACGAGGCATCACCTTTATGAGGCATCACCTGTATGAGACCACCTTTATCATATTATATGAAAAGCTTAGTTTAAATAATCTTGGATATTCATGGATGCTGTTTTGACACAATATTGTATATCATATGTTAAAATATTGTATGATAATCATATGTTCATTTCATATGGTATTATAAGATACAATGTTTATCAATACAATACAATATGAATTACGATATTGCATGCTATGATACTTACAATATCTATACTACTACATTAAAATAATAGACTCGAATTTTTGGCCTTTAATATTGGTACTTGAAGATTACCAATTTGTTTTTATTTTTTCTCAATTAAGCTTCGCTTATTAATAATCAACGAAAATTCCTCAAAAAATTCCGGAAATCATCTGGATTTTTTGGATTTTACAATCTTGCACGTGCGCATTACATTCACTCTAAGTCATGCTGGTGTTCAAGTCAGAAAAAAAGTACAAATGTACTTAGTTGATATATATTTGTTATTTTACAATTTTTCTCATAAGAAATGAACGGAAAATTTACACGTATTTGTATTTATTGTTTCTGAGCTTATTCCATGCATAGGCCATAGACATATGTCTCTGGCATAGGCCTATATGTGATATTGTGGAAACATAAACTAAAGGCAAAGAAATATTTGATTCCATGCAAAAAATTCACATTATATGTCTTAGGAGAGAGTAGATAGAATGTTCTATCGTTAAAATGATAAATGTCCTACGGACCAGATTTAACTCCGTGTATTGTCTCTGTAGCAAAAAATACTGGAGATACCGGTAACTCGGTGCATTTACTATGAAAAATCCCAAGAGTTCTGAATGTTAACATGGTGTATAAATGAACAAATTGAAGCGAGTAAAAAACGTTGGTGAAAAAATGTTGAATTCTTCCATTATATGGATTAAATTTTTAGATGAAAGGTATTTACGTTATTTAATGTTATGATTAATTTAACTGGTTTTTTTTTCAATGCAACTTCATTATTTTTCACAAAAATCGTTTTTTGAAAAAAGAATGTACAAGTAAAAAATTCAATGAGATTTTGTCTGCTAAACAACTCGAGTTTTCTCGGTAAGGTCTCATTTCTTGAAAAGAACATAAACGTTTGTTGATTTTTTTTATTGTACAGCAACTTGTTGATTAAATAATCAATCAAATTGATTGATTTGAAAGAACAAACGCCTCCGGCTCGTGCACTATGTTTCAAACCCTAACTACTATTTAGGCATAGTACATGCACAACACAACACTATTATATAAATATAGTATTATATGATACAATTATATATCACATAATACATCACAATATTGTAACATATAATATCATATTTTATTATCTGTATGATATTGTATTGTATGATATTATATAATACAATACCATATTATACAATATGGTATCATATGATACAATATTATATATTACAATATCATATTATAACTTATTAGGTTTGTTAATTACTGATTGACCACAGATATATATAAGGTCCCTTACCAAAATATTGAACTTCTGGCAACACATTCTGGCATTATTGCAGCAATATTGCAGCAACATTCTGGCAATACATTGCGGCAATGTTGCTGCTGTATCGTTTTTCGTATGCAAATGAGATTGCGGCAATATTGCCAGAAAGATGTTGCCGCAAAAGATTTGCTGCAACATATTGTTGCGACAACGCCTTTCTGGCAATACATTGCGGCAATATTGCTGCTGTATCGTTTTTCGTATGCAAATGAGATTGCGGCAATATTGCCAGAAAGACGTTGCCACAAAAGTTTTGCCGCAACACATTGTTGCGACAACACCTTTCTGGCAATACTTGAGATTGCATCAATATTGCCAGAAAAGTGTTACAGCAAAAATTTTGCTGCAACACCTTTCTGGAGATACATTTGCATAAAAAAAATGACATTGCAGAAATATTGGTTCAATGCATTTTCTGTGCTCTGGCATCAATGGTAAAATATATGCAATATTTATAAATAATAAATGTATACAGTAAAGCAATCATGTATATTAATCTACAACCAAAATAAAAAAAAAATTCTTTAATTGCCATTAATACAGTTTTATTTTTTTAACAGATGCAAAAATGTTACGTACAACAAGACACACATTTTGCATTAAATTTGGACTTTTTTAAAATGAAAAAGACAGTTTGTGATTACACAATATTAAAGAAGTAAAAAAATTATTATATTCAACACAATATGCACAAAATAAGTATTGAATTAAAAATATAATGTATAATATTAGAGATCTGAAACTGGAATTTCAATATGCTTATAAAGGACACCAGTTAAAATTAATAATCTTTAAATTTAACACATTTTATAAATACAATAAATACAAATATGATGAACAAATCATGATGAAACTTAACTATAAGTACTCAGCTGATCAGTGACAATTTGTTGCGGCAGATAAACATGTATTGCAGTTTGATCGACACAACGCGCACAGACGGATATGGACAAAAGTTCACTGTTCACCGTAAGAAAAGCTCAATCCATATAGTTCACAAGTCCTGCACGACCACTTGCTGTATTACGATTGATTGAGGCAGCATTCATCCTAGGCATTTCAAATGTCCATTTTTTTGACAGTCTCGTGAACATTCTGATTTCACACATAAACAAGCACAAAAACAGCTATCAGAATATCACAACAATATCCACATTGAAATTCAGCACTGTTGCATATATGTTCCTCTCCATAATCTTAAACAAATTACGTCATCACTCTTTTTTGGTTGCCAGTTGCACCATTCATTTAATCAGTGAGGTGACAGCTTTTTTCATGGTTTTCTTCAGGTCTGTGTAACCCAGGGCAGACCTATTGGGAAGATAAATGGATTTTATTTAAGCACATTGGCAATTGTTTCCATATTTTAAGCAGTTTCTAAGAAAAACAACTTAATTATTAAAGCTACAATTTCCTCCTTCCACCATGTCCACCCTGCAAAATTCAAATTTCTTTAAATTACATTATAAAATTACCAAAAAATATGCCTCGGACCCCCTTCCCCTGGCAAACTCAAATAACCGCCGGACCCCCCCCCCCCCCCCTTGAAAATTTTTCTGGATCTGCGCATTGGTCTTAAACAGTGTTAAACCCTTTAGTATAAAGGTAGATCACAGTCTTTCGGTTTATATTCTTATAACAAACATGTTTAAACTGCCATTCAATGAATATATTTTTATTGCTAAACTTACTTTTTCAAAAACGTGCTCATGCAGATGGTGCAGGGGGTGTTGACACTCGATTCATTCACTCAGATTCGTCCTCAGTTCAGCCGTTGATTTTTTCACAGTTAAACACTCCATTGACAGTGTATTCTTTAACCTTGTTTACAGATAATTTCCGTATTTCATCCATTTCACCATCTCCAGTGATGGCTCGATGGCAGACAACATGGCAGCATCGAATGTGAAAATTGGCGGCTAGCGATTTGATCGACCAATCAGCGCGCGCGTAACTTAACATTGAAATGAAAGTAAAAGTGGAAACAAACAGCATACGAAAATTCTTAATTCAACATGCATCGAACAGTTTAGATACTCAAATCTAAGTAGACTGATATTTGAACTTAATTAAAAAAGAAAATACCGTTACAAATTAAAATAACAGAAAGGTTGGTATTCACGTAAAACAATGAGTTGGGGGGGGGGGGGGTGATTCAAACAGTCATGGAAACCATGCATAACAGTTATATGCGATTGAAGGGAAATCTGAACACATATCATTGGAACTTTTAATTGAGACTTTCTAAGAATAAGACTTTAATCATAAAATATTTATTAAATTTAACTTTTTTGACTTACTATTATTTTTTTTTTTTTTGGGGGGGGGGGGATATACAAAAGCAATTCAATTATAATTGACAGTTTTAGATTTGTGCTGAATATGTAAAAAATTTTAAGTCTAAATTCTGCATATTAAAGCTTTGGCAAGCTCAGTAAGTATAATCAATCACAGAAAAAAGAAAAGTTTGTGGTAAACTTCTGGCAAATTTTGAGGTGTGAATAATTTAAATCATATCTAAATAATTGACAATTTGTTAACCCTCTCCAGTCTCCTTGAATTAAAATGGTTATTATTGTTAGAGTAAATAAAATGAACTTTTCTATTGTATTATTGATGCATTTTTTTTTTAATTAAGTACATGCATGCATGGTTTAATTAATGCATGTTTGCATTTTGATCAGAGAAGATTTGACACAAATTATTTCAAGCTGGAATGCAGCTTGTTATAATTAATACAGAAATTAAATATGATGCCTAGCAGTACAAATGTATTTATTTATGTATATTAATTAGTTCATGATTTAAATGATCAAACACATGTAGATGTTACCAGAAAAGTATTTCTGGCAGTATGATACTGAGTATAGCCAGAATATTACCAGAAGTTGTTGCAGCTAGTGGCAATATTCTAGGTGCATGTTAATATATTTTTTTACAGAAATAACTCTAATAGTATTGCCAGAATGTTGCCAGAAGTTATTGCCGCTAGCGGCAACACTCCAGCAGTATTGCCACAATGTTACCAGAAGTTGTTGCAGCTAGCGGCAACATTTCACTAGTCTCAAAATCTGGTTTCTGGTAACAAAAATGTGTTGCTGCAATATTGCCGCAATATTGCCGCATTATTGCAGCAATAATTTTACTTTGGTAAGGGGTTGATCAATCTCAGAGATGGCGAGGCGAAGCTGAGCCATCTATGAGATTGATCAACCCAATATATTTCTGTAGTCAGTCAGTAACAAACCTAATAAGTGTTTTGTTTTCCTGAGGACTATCAAGTGACATATTCATTCACAAATGATCAACGCAAAACCATGTACAAGATTCCTTACATCTCGTCCAGTTTCAAAATTATCAATCCCACCTTTCAAATACTCTTTAAAAATCTTTGCTTCACCCATGTTACTTACAATGTTTTGTTGCTATTAAATTTTTAATTAAACGTTTTCTCCCTTTTCTCTGCAGAGATTTGAGCAAATTTTGATGCTGCCATTTTGTTCTGCTCCAGACACAACAATGTGACATCAATATTCAAAGGGCAACTACTCTAATTTAAAAATAATTTCAAAGGGCAAATACTCTGAATATTTTAAGAACTTACTAATTAAACATGGTTTTTGTGTTAGATAATATGAAATGTCGAAATGAGTAGGCGAGGTGGCGGCCAAATTGCCTAATATTAATCATCACCGAACCCACATAGAGATACGGTATATGAGGCAATCACGTGCTATATGTTTAAGCCAATGAAAGTGTGACATTTCTGTCCAAGGGAAAACAAAATACAATATTGTATCATAATATACTATACTATACATAACTAGGGAAGCCCATTGGTGCCAGGTGAAAAAAAAAATTTTATCTAGCGCCCGCCAGATAGTTTTCTGGCGGCCGCTATATAATATCTGGCAGACGCCACATAATTTATCTGGCGGCCACCACATAATTATCTGACGGCTGCCATAAAATTTATTTTGCAGAAATGTGTGTGTTGTTGTATTTATATTTGGTTGAGAAGATGTTGACAGAGCCGCTGATTAACAGTTTAACAACACAGATTTAATACAGTCAGTTAAATAGTTTCATTTATATGGCCACAAAAGCTAGTACACATTCAATAGTATCTTAGTTTATCTTTATGAAGTCACAGCTGGATCCGCACTCGTGAAATTATCTGTGCAAGCTGTCGTGGTAAAAGAAAACCAAAATTAAAACATATAGAAGGCAGTGCGTTCCTTTTACTTATACATCTTTACATAACAGTCCTCTAGCTAAAGTTAAGGTTTTTTATTATTAAGGAGCTCCATGGTCAACAAATTAACCATCAGATTTACCTAAATTTTAAGAGATGATTTGTTTTGCTATTATAGTTAAAAGCAAAACAAATCATATCTTAAAATTTTTTTTAGTAAAGAAAATTCCATATATTTTACTTTTTAAATTTCATGTGTATTTCCTATTTTTTTTATTTGGAGCTCTTTTTTCTATAGGAGATCAATACAGTCTCTTAAAATGGCCACGACAATCGAGCCCTCTTAAGACTTCCTGAACGGGTGTTTAGTTCAGTTTTTAAAGTTTATAATTAACTCTGAAATACAGTGATTTACAACAAATAATACAAGGCACAAAGTAACATCTAAATCGTTCTAGATTTGAATAAAGTCTAATGTACATTCCACTCCACCAGTTTCAAAACTTAAGCTCTGCAATTGAAATCTGGTGTCAATTAAAATTCAGAAATTATTAATATAACTAATAGATTACATGTGCGCACATCAGGAAGCCAGGTTTTATCTGGCGGTCGCCAGATAATTATGTGGCGGCCCCCAGAAAATATTTTATCTGGCGGCCGCCAAATAATTATCTGGCAGCTGCCAGATAAAATATCATGATACAATATCATATCATAATGTACAAAAAAATTTACACAGTATCATATAACTTTTTACAATATGATATATGATATAATATTGTATCATTTAAAACAATAGTGTTTCAGATCATATAATACTATATCATAGGAATATGTTATATCATTTAACAACAAACACATCTATCAAGCAGGTTTGAGTGAGGTAGGAGATTTTATTAGCATCCTAAGATCAGGCTCTGCATCTGAAGCTACCTCTGAGATTCATTTATATTATAGTTAAATCAACTATGCAAGCTATTATCCATTATAACAGAGTTTCCGAAAACCAGAAAATTCTATCAGTCATTCGGACTGATGACTTAGCATGTTCTGCCAGTCCGGAGAAAACTTTATCAGTCCGAATAAAACAGATATTAGTGTTACAGTAGTTGTTCAGTGTTATGTAATTACTAAACAAAATATAAAGAGCTTTCAATTATTACACAAAAACTCCAAAATATATAATCTAGAATTTATTTCTGTTCTGTTTCTAAATAAATGACTCAAAAATATGCAGTCTTTAATTTATTTCTGTTCTGTTTCTATTGATGACTCTTTTACAATTTATTTTATTATCTCCTCGTTTTTATTCTGCGCCATGTCAGATATACATGTGAGTAGTGTGTGTGCCACAAACTCACGAGTTTTAGCCGCTGTACTGGACTGTCATTTAATCTAAACAAACATATGATCTTTCATGATCATAAATAATCGAAAATTCATGGTATCAAAAGTGAGAGATGATTAATGAAACGGCCATGATTGACCCTTCTCTATTATACAGAACAAGTCATGCCATTAACCTCGCTACATTTCAGCAATTTCCTGCTGTTCTGGTATAAACTATCTTCATACTTTTCTTTATTCTCAATCCTCGCATAGCTTTTAGCCTCGTACAAACAGAAAAGTGATGCACCGCGATCACGACATGATGCTATATCAGTGTAAGATAAGCGCTTAGAAGAAACATAAATCAAACACTCTCTAAAGCGTTTAAGAGATTACGACTAAAAGACAAAAACGGTGTGTAGAAACAGAAAATTTCCGGATTGTGAATTTGGAACTTACCGGTCACACAGACCGGTAATATATGAAATGTTATCGGACATTTCGATTTTCTACCGGTTTTGCCGGTAGGACCGGTAGTTTTCGGAAACTCTGTTATAATAAAACATGTGACTGTTCCAAAAAACTAAACCTCATCCAGCATCCAATTAACCTAGGGGTCAGTAATTCAGCATTCAAGCCTGTCAGGAGCATCATTATTATAAGACGCACCATCCATGCAAGTTTGGTGAAGTTAGGACCAGTAGTAACTAAGATATAATCATCAAAGGGCACCTGCTCCAAAAACTTTAACCAGCTCTAAAAACCTTAACCTCCTCCAGCATCCGAAACCTATGGCTCAGATTCAGCATTAAGGCCTGTCAGGTGCATCAGTATCATAAGACGCACCATCCATGCAAGTTTGGTGAAGTTAGGACCAGTAATAACAAAGATGTAATCATCAGAGGGCACCTGCTCCAAAAACTTTAACCAGCTCTTAAAACCTTAACCTCCTCCAGCATCCGAAGCCTATGGCTTAGATTGGTGAAGTTAGGACCAGTAGTAACTTATCAAAGGGCACCTGCACCAAAAACTTTAACCTGCTCCAGTATCTGAAGTCGGTCCAGATGCATAATCCATGCAAGTTTAATGAAGATAGGACAAGTAATAACTTAGATACAGGACCTGCAACAAAAACTTTAACCAGGTCCGGACGCCGACGCCGGGGGTATAGCATAAGCTCCCCCCGACTTAGTCTCGGTGAGCTAAAAATACTAACTCTTCTATTATACAACTTCTTAATTAAATTATATTCTATGATTAATTACTAAATATGAAGAAGCAAAGGAAAATAACTCCATTATGAAGAAGCAAGGGAAGATAACTCCATTAACTTGTTACAACCTCCCTCCCCCCCCCCCCCCAAAAAAAAAACCTCTTTCCATATGCTTTCACAATATCTTAACTTTGATAGACGGCTTCATTCTTTCTCTTTTCTAAATAAGTGAATTAATTAAATTTTTTCATTGAAATAACTGAGCAGAATAAAATAATAAGACAAATACTGTATATAGAAAAATATTCGTTTTATTTTCGCCCCTTTCGCCCTTTTTGTCAGCTGCCAAATTTAAGACTGAGCGAATATCAATGTTTCAAATTATCTCTCATTAAACACAACATTGTCGGGGCGAATTCAAGACGGGGCATTACTGTTTGTAAGTGAATAAGGGTGAAAATAACATGGGACAAAAAAAACCCTGTATATACATGTAGTATATAACCCCCTCCCAGCCACATATCCCTAGCCTTAAGCTTTAATATTATTAAAGATAACAGTCAGTATATACAGTCCGTTTTTATTCCGTGTCAGTAGAATTATGGCGCATGAATTAGCGAAATGTATTCATAGGAAATTGAACATCGCAGATATAAGAGGAAATATACATTGAATGTAAATATACTATTTATATCAAGTAAATCACTATTAGAAAAGGGACATAACTCGGCAAATACATTCAAAGTTTTTCTGAGAGAATTGTAAAATTATGAAACAATTGTGAAAATACCTACCAGTAATTATCAAAAATGAAGATTTAAAATTTTGATATTTAATAAAATAGAGTTATGCCCCTTTCTACAGAAATTTACACACTGATATACCTAAAGTAATGTTTTCATCTATCCAATTTTAGTCGATTTTTTACAAACATTTTTACTTAAATATATTTTTTCGCCAAAGTCATATATGATGTGATAAGGTTGACTTTTAACAAAAGTTACTAGACTACATGTCATAATGGTAGAATTTTATTTGGACCCTCCCAAATGATTCGATCCCCAGAGACTATTCTACATGTACATGTAAATGCCCATTCATTTTTTATCCGTCAATTTAATTTTAAAATTTATAGCCAGCTGTATTATTACATGTAATACATGTACTATTTCTTTGTAAAATCTCCTGCCTAAGTGGTTAATATTTCTTTCAAGCAAAATTCACAAAACTTCTGATTGGCTTCAAATTATTTTAATTATTTCATACATTCAATATGTAAAATTGTAATTGCCACCCCCCCCCCAAACAACAAGAAAGGATGGTTATATGAAATGAACATTTTGTAAACAACATTACGATCTCTGCAAAACTGCCCTAAAATGTGAACACAATCAGACATTAAAGTGTGAATAATATATTCCTCATACCAGCCTTTTTGGAGTAATTTAACATAACTAAGAGTCAGTTTGCTAAAAATAATTTGCCTCTATATCAAGTAAATTCCTAGAATCACCCCCTCCCCCAAATCCTACCTTTGTTTAACACTGTCAGATGAATTTATAAGGGCAGGATCAGTACATCAATGTGGGATGAAAAACTCAATTAAAACAATTTACACTAGTTTATCTCAACATAGATACATTATATAAAAATGTGTATAATTCACATTGGACTTCACATTTTTTTTTATCAGCAATTAAAATGTTTCAATGGAAAAAATAAATATTTTGAAATCAAAATATCTTAATGTGTAACATACACTAAGTACTTTTATTTGAATTTCAATGTCATTCATTAAAATTCTAGTAAAAGAAACAGCTACTGGCTTTTAAAAAAAGAGGGGAGGGGTTGTCAGACAATGCCCTCTTAGATAAAATGCAAATAAAAATAGCTGAGAACAGTGTGACAAAATGATTCAAAATAAAAATTGAAATGAAGCAATTATAGTGGGACACCTCCCCCTGCAAATATTGTTGTATATACTTTGTTTTTTCTAATTAAATATTTTTTTTAATCTTACTTAGCTTGAGCTGCACACACTTTTAATTATCTAACAACTTATTACAAATTAATTTGCTCATTTTTCCACATGAAAACTTCATTTTTAAGTTATTGAAAATGGGCCTGGAAAACAAAAATTTTCTTCAGCCCCCCCCCCCCCAACCGGTGAAAGTATTTCTAGATCTGCGCATATGCGCATGACATATATTTGAATGGATTCAATTTCAGCAAAAGTCATGAATTATGATATAATACCAACACTACATTACCATTGTACTATAGAGTATCCAAGCTGCATAATGTGCATGTCTTCCCGCGAAGTATTCTTTGACATGTCCTAATTTCCCAGCTAAGTTTTGCATTGTCAGCCGTGGTGGGGTGGGGAGGGGGTGGGGGTAGTTGAGAGGTATAATGAGTGGATAAGGTTTAATACGATATAAAATATGAAAAGTGCATTCATCCATTGTTACATTACCGTTTCGGAATGTTCAGAGTAATTCAAAAGCGTTTTACTGTTTTCATTCCAGGCGTTATAGTCGGAAAGGACATAAAAGAGAATATTATAATATACTAAAATACACATGTATTTATCTTTCTACGTACCTATCGAGTTCTGCAAGGCTTCAAACAAGGGAGGTTCCTCTTGGAGGGAAATTCTTCTGACCATACCGAGTTTACGTCCGCTGCCCGCGAAATCTGCTCAGATCAATGCGCTGCTCCTGATCTTTGTCACGTGGGCAGTGAGGCCGACCGTATCGTGAGCGATCAATCATGGGTACAATTTTTGAGCAGTTAACTTTAGACTATAGAAACATAATTGGTTAAAGATCAAGATATGTAGTTATGCCGTTCCTGTACATCAAAGTCATAACTCAGTATGATAAAACAAATGAAATCTTACACGACAAAGAGATAAATGCCAACTAAAGTAATATATACATGTATGCATGCGCAGATCCAGAATTTTGTTTTAAAGGGGGGGGGGGGTGGGGGTCCATGGGATATTTGTGTTTGCCAGGGGGATCCGAGACCAATTTTCGGTAATTTTACTATGGGTATTTTAATAAAATTGAATTTTTACAGGGAGTCCTGCCCCCACCCCTCCCATGATCCGCGCATTGTATATATATAGTATAATACATATATACATGTAGATATATTCTTTATTTGAGGTTGAGCCATTCTCTATTACCAAATATATTGATAAGACCATTTTGAATATGAAGTGAACGTGGTCTAGTGGTTATGGTTTGATTGCTTTAAACTTGGAATATAATTACAGTTTTTTACTACACTTAATGCCTTCACTATGGGCGGTAATATGTTTTAGCACTGGTTGTACTTATCATATGTACATGTGTATTTTTGTACATGTACTGTGTATCGCTACGATTCTCCCAGATGGCCGTTTAAGTGTATAAATTTGATTTTGCAGACCTTGGTCGCTAGTTCGAATCCCTATATAGTTAAAAATACATTTTTTTTCCAAATAGCCAGTATCATGGTACTGTATAGGTTTGCCTTAAACAGAGACGATTCAATACAGTAAGTAAACGACTTGTACCATCCAAAATTGTTTTTTCCTCCACATTTAATCAATCTCTTAGTTTGTTATGCTTAATTTTAGATGTTTAAACATTTTATTTGAAATCCAAATGGAGTCAGCAATTATTTTGGATAAAACTCAAGACATGTATATTTGGGGGAGGGAGAGGAGGGGCCTGCACCCCCCTCCTTATTTTGTTTCAAACAGGCATAGTTATTAAACTTACATATATGTTTCTATACAAAAGGAGTTTTGAACTACCACCCCCCTCGAAAAAAATACTTTTAGGGTCCGTGTTAAAAATTATAGTTAAACCAAAGATATTGTAAAAATAAGATACCATGCACAAAGATTAAAGATTTACCCGTATAGCCCTCCCCCTTTTTTTAACGGGGCTACTTGCCTAAGCTATTGCTCTCTCTGTTTCAAAAACATCTCATTTATTTTTATGCGTTTAATGAAGCGCGTTGATTGAAGCTAGCTAGAAACATTTTATTTTGACATTTGTCTTTTTTAATCTTTTCATAATCATCTTTAAAAAAGAATTTTAAAAAAAAACATCCCGTAAAGCCATTATTGTTTACCAGCACGTTACATAGAAGGAAGACTCGATTGTTCCATAGATATGAAGATAGCCATGGTTACTACAACTTCTTGGAAGCTGTGTAAGTCCATGGAGTTCTCAGGATATAAATGACGATAGGATCACTTCATCTTCATTCTCGAAAATTTAGACATTCAGTATAATAAAATAAATAGTGCCTGTTTGGGAGGATAACAGTTGAAATTGACACCCCGAGAAAACCATTGTCAACCGACGCGAAGGGTGTCAGCGTCGGTTGACAATGGTTTTCTCGGGGTGTCAATTTCAACTGTTACCCTCCCAAACAGGCACTATTTATATACTGTTACCACCAATGACCAATATATTATGTTACAGAACAGTGTATTGAATATGAAAATCATTTTCTTTTACATTGTACTTTGTATAAAAATCTGAGAAAGAAATATTTCCACATGTTTTATCCTAACAATTTGATAATAGCCAATATTGATTTGTTTCATTAATTAATTAATGGTTCCCTGTTATACAAACTGCTAGATTTATAAACTCTGCATACCACTCAGAACAGTTAATGGAGTTATTTTCCCTTGCTTCTTCCTAATGGAGTTATCTTCCTTTGCTTGTTCATATTTAGTAATTAATCATTAAATATAATGTAATTATATAGAAGTTGTATGATCAAAAGTTATGCAAGGCTTTTTATCATTTGAAACAAAAACAGTTTTTGAACTTTCAAAATAAACAAATAGACTTGTTAATAGTAAAGTAATAATTGGCTAACTAAAATCACTGATATAAAGGTAAAATGATTTTGGTATATATGCCAGATGGTGATTATCCACGAATGTTGAATATTCAAAAACTGGAACAGGAGAAGTGAGTAACTCATGATGGCTTTTATAGATAAAGCTGGGTATTTTTTCGTTTGTTTAAATGCCCACATGGAGAGTTTCTGTCTGCCCCGGGGGGATGGGGGATGGGAGGTTGTTTTAGATAAAACATGAATAATAGCCACCTTGTTATTATTATTAAATTATTTTCTATCAGAGTCTTGAACCTTTTCAATATCAGGTCATGCACTCTTTTATGATCTTTTAAGTTTTTCGCTAAAATTATAGGTTTAATAGTCCTTTTTGAAAGATTTCAGGCAGGGAGGTGGTCGTTATTACAAATTAAACAAATTTCTATTCCAGAATAAAACTTAATTAAATGCATATATGAGACTCCTTGACAAGTTTGTGTATGGGTTATGCTACTCAGGTGACCGTTAAGGCCTATTGGCCTCTTGTTTTAAAGAGTTTTCTATATATATATATATATATATATATATATATATATATATATATATATATATATATATATATATATATATATATATATATATATATATATATATATATATAATACCTATGTGAAAATATGACCCCCCCCCTCCCCCACTGTGGCCCCACCCTATCCCCTGGAATAATGATTTAAACAAAATTGAATCAACATTACCCGAGGATTCTTCCACACAAAATCCAACGTTTCTGGCTAATATGTTTTTGAGAAGATTTTTAAAGATTGTTTTCTATATACTCCGTTGTAAAAATTTGACCCCAATTGTGGCCCATGCACCCTACCCCTGGGAATCAGGATTGAAATAACTTGAATCTACACTACCTGAGGATGCTTCCACTCAAGTAACAAATTTTCTGGTAAAATGGTTATTGAGAAGATTTAACAAAAAATATGCATCATTCCTGTGTAAAAATTGACTCCCATTGTGGCCCCACCCTATCCCCGGGGATCATAATTAAAACAAACTTGAATCTTTACTACCTGTGGATGTGTCTACGCAAGTTACAGCTTTTATGGCTAAACGGTTTTAAGAAAGAAGATTTTTATAGATTTTACTCGATAGATGCCTGTATCCCATGGGATTATGAGTCAGGCAGGTAGCATCGGGGGGGGGGGGGGGAGCCCCCCCCCCCCCCACTTTTTAAAAATTAACATATTAAAAAGTGAATAAGGATTGAGTTGCCCCCCCCCCTCCTTTCTGGAGAAGTTGCAATTTTCATTTTTATTTTTATTGTCAAGATTTGTTGGATCAGTCTGCTCCCCCCCCCTTCAAAAACGATGCTACGTGCCTGTGATTTGAACAAATTTGAATCAACAGTACCTGAGAATGCTTTCACACAAGTTTCAGCTCTTCTAGCCAAAAGATTTTTGAGAAAATGATTTAAAAAAAAATACTAACACATTTTCATTAACTCTAAACTAACTCTCCTTTAAATGGGAACCTGGCCCTTAATTTAAATAAATTCGAATTTGTGCCAAGTTCGCTTATAATTGGTCCTGTGGTTCTGGAGAAGAAGATGAAGCCGTGTCATTAAATAAAATGTGTGTGTGTGTGTGTGTGTGTAATTCACTTAATATTGGGTTATTACGTGTTTAATCGACAGTGAAAAAATATATCAAGAGATCGTTCGCATTTCATAGCTTTTTAAAGGAAACAGCCATTGCTATAACGGTTGACACCCCCCCCCCCCCAACACCACCCAATCCTCTTCCTCATTCGTTATGAACGTTACTTTACATAATGGATCATCTTATATTCAATAAAAGGAATTTTTCAAATTTCATTATTCCAGCTTAATTTTCTTTTCATTGCATATACAGTGTAAATAGTCAATTAACAATATTTATAAATAAATGCATATGCAACAGCTCAGTGATCATGGGGGCTGGCCCTTAAAAATATGGTAGCTTTAAACCTCTATTCTTTGATTTATTTTTCCGGTATATAATCCGTAATTATATTGTTACCTATACAAAGTATTTGATTTTGCAATCATATAAACAAGGAAAGTAAAAAAAAAATTATTGAAAAGGTTCATTACAAAACACACACAGTGGTTTTCTTTCAAAGACTTATAATAAATAGAAATTTCGTCTGCTGCATAAAAAAATAGATTTTTTTATTTCAATTCTTAAAATAATATTCAGTTTTGCAATTCGTTTTATAAGATAATATTTATAAGTTTTATAAGATAATATTTATTTTCAAAATGCATTTATCTGATAGAAAACTTATGTAGATTTCCTAACTGATATAAATATATTCATCACATATATTTATAGAAATTCAATGGGTTGTGATAAAAGATTACACATACGTCGAATATATAGATCTAAGATGATTGCATTATTTTTTTTGAAATATACTTGCATATAATTATTACTGTGTAATATTGTGTCATTCAATGTACAAAACGCGTAAAATTCGAAACTTTAAAAAAATGACGAGGTTGTTTATCAAAATTACATCAGACAATATTCATTTATTTCATTGGCTAGATTCCACCATCGATATGAATATTCATTAGCAGTTCACATGTTTGGGGTCCGCGCAATGCACCAATACCGCTATACCCTCTAGTGGACAATTGCTCAGCCCGCGCAGTGTACGACGTTCAACATTGTATTCAATCTCGATACAGATAATATAGTAAGGTAGTGCTAACACATTTAATACTTTCACCATGTCTATGGAAATGGCTAAGCGGATCGAGTTGGAGAAGAGGGGAAGAAAACCTTCAGAGGTAAGTTTTTAATGTATCCATGTTGTCATTTAGCTCGAAAAAGCCGTGTGGTCTCTGTTTACATACATGGTAAGGGGAACATGTGCTTTACTTGGTCAAGAGGGGAAGTGGTTTTTTTTCTAATAACGACTTGCATTTATGAAACTATTGTTATAAATGTACAGTAATGTGTGCATTAGGCATTATTTTACGATTCTGTACCCGATTTTATCATTGTCGATACTTTCTTTCAATATTCAAATCAATTTAAGGTTCAAGACAACAAGGGGATTTGAAGTCAAATATGGCGCCCCTGTCATGTCCAGCAAATTTGAAGCCTTCAAATTGTGTGTTTTATGTAAAATAACAGGTGTTAAACTGTAGCCGTACTATAACAATTTGACAACAGATTAAGTGCAACCTGTTATAATTCTATGACATTTTTGCACATTTGTATAGACTGATAATTAAAGATAGCATCATGTTCTTACTGCATAACATTTTTTTAAATGATACTACTCAAAAATTTGAAAAAGGCTTATTAATGCTGTACGAAATGACAGTTGTTAACAAAATTATTATCACATTCCCATGCTTGATGCGAGGCAAGAGGGGTTCTTCTTGTGGTCATATGCATTGTCGAATAACACAACACCAAACCAAACACAATCATTCGCCATGTTGGATGCACTGATGTACTTTATTATAAGAAATCCAAATGTTTACTCCGTAACACATTATTTTCACTTTGAAAATAAATCTTCCATCGTTTTGACACACAATAAAGCATCTCCAACATGAGCGCCTCTACGATAAACGGAATCCCGACTTGATCAACTTCACTCGGCGTCAGGCCAGGTTGGTTGTACCCGATAAAGGCAGCCATTACGACGCTCAAGTGAATTTTTTTACTTTCATATATGGAGCAGCGAAAACCAAATTTAAATGTCATTTCCATAGGAATTTGATAGATCGAAATGTTTTGTTCAAATGATATAGATTTTTAAAAAGTTTTCTTGCAGTGCTTTTATGCGATGTGTTTGACCTAGATTTGCAGACATGCACCATCAGAATTAAACGCGTCACCGTAAACAAAATGGAATATTATTCATTATTTAATTATACTAGTGAAACTATATTGTTCACATAACAACTTCACTTATGTATATATTTTCATTCAAAGACAAAATGCATTTAAATGTAATTTTACTGAATTTAATTCCGGAACTATTTTTAGAACGATTTTGCTGTCAGCTTACAGACGCCATTTTGAATATTTGGAAAGCAAGATTTTTGTTCATAAAATTCCACAAGTTATACATTCATTTACCGCTTGGTGTATGTCTTAGTCACGGATTTGTAATATTCTATCATTTTAGAAACTTACCAAGCTTTTGAACGCGATTTTTAGGTGATCAAATCGGAGTTCAGTCACGAGTTTTTACGTGGCGTTGTGAACAGTATGGCGGACATTGGCATTCTAGCCTTTGTTCAGCATTAACTTTGATGTATACATACGCTACCAAGAAAGTAGATCCTGAATAAAAAGTTCATGCCGTTTTACAGATAAAGGATGCAATTGCGTAATGAATATCGGTAAAATACTTTCTAATAAACTTTCTTTGTGACATTGTTACCAAAAGCTCTTTTATTTTCATTTAAGTTGCATTAATTTTAAGACGAATGTTCACAACCACCTTGAGACGTGATCAATTATGCAAATAACTTGTATTCGTACGCTTGGTGAAAAGTAGTGCATAAAAATAATAACAAATCCACGTGAACGTATATTTTCAGATACTGGAACTGAACTTGGACAGTTGTCGTGCGCCTTCAATAGATGGGTTAACAGAAGAGTTTTCAGAACTAGAATCACTTAGCCTTATTAATGTTGGATTAACTTCATTAAAGGGATTTCCTAGCTTACCAAAGTTACAAAAGGTGAGAGCAATTTGCTTTATTTAGAAAAAGAAAGTACTCGCATCAGATTTCATGAAATATCATTTACTTTTTAAATATACAAACTGTAAATTAAGTTTAAATGGGGATAAAGAGACTAAAACTATTGTTTTCATCATATTTTCTAATGATTGATTATTATTTTTACAGTTAGAACTTAGTGATAATCGAATTCACTCTGGACTACAAAACCTACAAGGATGTCCCAACCTCACTCACCTTAGCCTTAGTGGAAACAAAATCAAAGAAATTGACACCCTTGAACCATTGGTATGTGTTTGAATGTTAATTTGGTATTATACATTTAAAAAATCCAAAGATTTCTCATTTCAAAAGCCCCCTTTAGCTTGTCAGGTTTCAATACACTGCTAAAAGTAAAAAGTCTTCTGGGATTTTGCTTTCAAAACGACACAAATGTACCATAGATGATAACATTAAAAATTGTGTAAGGTGTCCCAAGTTCTTCCAAATGGAGAAAAGATGTGAACATTTCTGATTATAAATCACAAGAAATTGTTATCGTTCCTGTGAGTTTCTCCAGGTAAGATCAGATGATGTGTCAATGAAGAAATTTTGATTTTTTCTTATTTTTTTTCATATCATCAATTTCAATTGAACTTAATTGACATGTATGTTTATTTTCATTAAAATAGTAGAAAATTGACAAATTGAAGTCAAACAATAACTTGAGGCAGACTATTGTTTGATTTTATAGAACTTTCTTATTAATTGATCTGTTGAAATCTTTTTGGGTTTTTTTTTTTCCAGAAAAACTTCAGTGAATTGAAACACCTTGACCTCTTTAACTGTGAAGTGACCCAGTTGGATGATTACAGAGAACAGGTGTTTGAACTCCTACCAAACCTGAAATATCTGGACGGCTTTGACAAGAATGACAAGGAGGCTGACGAGGACGAGGAAGATGGTGAGTGAGACGGGGGGGACAGAATTATTGTTATTATAATCATCAGATGCCAAAAGATGTTGATCTTTCTTATAATGTAAATGCCTGACTAAATACTAGTAACCGTATGTCTATTAAACTTTTGTATGATTTTAAAATGTTTTGCTTTAAGGAGAGGATGGGTCTGAGAATGAAGATGATGATGACGATGAAGAGGACCCAGACAATGATGGTAGGGGAATCTTAGAGTTGTTGAAGATCTTTTTATCATCTTGAGTGTTATGAAGCAGTTTTGGCAAATCTGAAGAACAAATGACTTAGTTTGGAATTTAACTAAAAGGAAAAATAATTGGGCTAATGGAATACTGTAGATTCCTAATTAAACGCGAAGAATTAATTTCTGCGTAAAATCGTGAGAGGCAACCCTCGCAGATTTTAAAATCTCGCTTTTATTTTTAAGACATTTTTAAAACTATAGGAAATTATAACCAAAAAAATGGTGATCGCGATTTTATATTCTCGCGATTTGTTACAAAACAGCAGAATTGAGTACTCGCGTAAAATAAGGAATTTACAGTAGGACGTAATTTGAATTTGAATGTTCTAAAGAATCTCATCTTTTATATGGTCTTCCTTTTGTTAAATAGGAAATATTAACACAATGTGTTTAGTCTGAAGATTTACTGTTTTAGATTGGAGTTCCTAGGCCTAAAATCAATCTTCAAACTTTATATTTATATTGCTTTGCTATGTAGAATGTAAAGAAAACTGAAGCACTGGAAATTCAAATATTACATGTATATCCCTTTTGATTTTATTTGCAATTTTAACATCTATAAACATAACTTTTCTCAAAAATTAATATATGCATTGTAAAAGATTAGCCTTAAGCCTGGAGTACTAAAGTTTAGAGGTATGGTTTTGTAGAAGTGTCATCTGGAGTGTTATGAAGCAGTTTTGGCAAATCTGAAGAACAAATGACTTAGTTTGGAATTTAATTGAAAGGAATAATAATTGGGCCAATGGAATAGGACATACTTTAAAAGTTCTAAAGAATATCATCTTTTATAAATGTAGTCTTCCTTCTGTTTAATAGGAAATATTAATACAATGTGTTTAGCATGAAGATTTATTGTGTGGTTTTGTAGATGATGACGATGATGATGATGATGACGAAGAAGGAGATGAAGATGAAGAAGAGTATGATGATGAGGAAGATGAAGATGGTGTAGATGATGAAGAGGTTGGTCTAGACTATCTCCAGAAGGATGACATTGAAGTTAGTTATCACACAAAAAGGCCACCAATTCAATTTGTCTCTACTTGTATTTCTGTCCCTATTGCACCTTGAGCAGAGCGTACAGTACAAACAGGGTAGAAACT
The DNA here is from genome assembly GCA_020458035.1 of Magallana ariakensis. Taxonomy (NCBI): domain Eukaryota; kingdom Metazoa; phylum Mollusca; class Bivalvia; order Ostreida; family Ostreidae; genus Magallana; species Magallana ariakensis. The sequence continues at coordinate 40,703,156 of CM035811.1, read as the reverse complement.
CAATCTCTTTACAAACCAATGCCTCCATCAATTCGGATTTACGTGGAATAATTCTGACTTTTATAATACTAATCTTTGCTCCAGATTCTGAAGATTTTAAAATTTTCTTATGAAGTTTCTATTTTTGAGGGTTAGGCAGGGATTAAAATCTTTATTGACACAGATCTGCCATGAAGCAAATCATCTGCCATTGCATCCGGTTAACTTTTTTTTAATTGTCGAAATACTTGCAATTCTTGGAAGTTTCATACATGGGTGATCATTTGGACTTACTTAACAGGTGATTCTCTCATGTAACTAGCTCAACTTACTGTCCCCCTCTCCCTATTCCTCCTTTTGTCCACCTTTAGGGTGTGCACATTAAAAACAATGTCAAAATGATTATTACCTGTACTCCCTGTATGCTCTGTTCATATCATATTTTATAAACTCTCATGATAGTCATTTACAGCAATTCTGATCAATTTTAAGCAACTAATCAGTGTGCGAAATTAACAAAATGCATGAAAATTTGTTGTTTTATTGAAATATTCTAATTTGAGCAACCAAAAAAAAACCTGGTATGTTAAGTTAAAGGAAAAGAGTTTTTTTTTTTCATAAAATATTTAAAGCAATATGAGCTGTATTTTTTAGAATTTTATTTTGCTGCAAAAACCTGCTAGTGTGATTAGACTGCATGTAACTTAGACTTTTATGATTAATAAGATTGAAGAAATCATTAATTTTTGTCAGAAGAAAGATTTCTTTTCGAAGGGTTATGTTGCGGATCAATTTTTGAACAGGACGACAATAATTCAATTTTGCTCCAATTGAGGCTTCTTAACAGCTTTTCTTAAAAAATATGGCAAACAGAAATTTAAAACCATAATATTTTTTGTCATTTTAGTAGAAAATAACATTTTTGTAAAAAAAAAAAAAATTTCACCATGAAAATTGCAGCTCATATTGCTTTAAAAGATTGAGAGTGTGATGTCTTACATGTACAGCTGAAGTAGTGAAGTTATGGACACAATGATATATCTGTGTATATGAGTAGTCTAACCACCTGTGTCTATTACAGGAGGACTCTGAGGGGGAAGACTTTGATCCTGTTGATGGAGAGAATGAAGATGAGGAGGAAGGTATGTATTTATCTATTATCTTTGGAAATCTCTTATATTGTATCGTTGCATCAAACAAAACGAGCAACGATATATAATTGTATAACTTAATGTACGAGAAGGATTAATGAGTGAGTGTGTTGTGTTTTTCAGAAGAAGAGGAGGAGGATGGTGATACTATTCCACGTGGGACCAAGAGAAAACATGAGGACGAGGAGGAAGGGGATGACTGATCCCATGGCCCCACCCCAACCCTCTGTGTAAATCCATGTAAATTTGTACAGTTACCGATGAAACCATGTTGTTTGTTGACTGATGATGATAGCTCAGGTTGCAGCACTTCCACCATTACACTGACGATTCCATTCTGCCGCGAGTACACTCGTTTTCATCTCTCTGATGCGAGTACACTCATTCTCATATCTCTGCCGCGAGTACACTAGTTCTCATCTCTCTCATCACTCGCGCACTGGCTGGCTCCTGGACATTAAGCCAAACAACCAGGAGCAGCTCTGACCCATCACATAAAGAAGTACTGCCGGGACATCTCAACCAGAGTCCTCAATTCTAATGGAAATTCTAAATGGAACCTCTTGACATTGCTGGAATACAAGTGAATCTATCTATGTCTCATGTTCATATTTGACACCTCAAAGGTTAACAGGTCATTGAGTGGAAGAGTTTTAAGTGCTGATTTTTTTAAACCCTGTTTGCATTATTAAAATGATTACAATTAAGTGGATGTAAAATTTAATTGACAGACTATTTAAAAGACAAGATGTTATAACAGTTATTACATGTATTGGTGTTTTTCTTTTATGTAATATGAACCATATTTGGAAAACAATTATTGGTTCAAGAATTTTGCATGTTGGTATTAAGAAAACACAACTGTCTTATTTGGAAGGATATTCAGGTATTGGAAAACTTATTTTTGTATGTTTGATTTAATTTTTTCTCCATGTCTTCATATCTATGGAATACACTGCCTACAATTGTTCATCAAATCAGCACTGATAGCGAGAGTAGCATTGATTGAAGAGAATGTATTTTTATGTAAATTTTGTATATCATTTCATTAAAACTGGTAGTTCATTGTAAATGACATCATTATATGTATAGCACAACAAGAGGAGTAACTCTTGCTCCTTTGAGAAAAAATTAAAGGTTTTTATATTGACATGACTCGTCTCCCTTAATTATTTTACCTTTACAATTACAGTCTCTGCGTCAGTATCCGTGGTTTAAAGTTTTGGAGTAGGGTTCATTTCGAGTAACTACATGCCTGAACGATGTAATGAAAGATGCACTGATAATGCATCTATGGAGTGTAGCCAGTCATGTTTCAGATGTTGCATTTTTAACCAAAACTTGAAGATGAATCAATAGGCTTAACTTGGGAGCAGGTAAAATAATGCATTAGGTTATGCACATGATCATCGTCGGAAACCCACGGTCAATGGCACAGGAACTATATTAGCATTTACTTAAACAATAGAATGCTTTCTTTTGTGCTTCATGCGAGACTGCGAGTAAGGAGGTAGCTTGCATGGCGGAAAAAAAATCCATAACCCGATAATGTGGCTTGTGTTATTAATAATAATTTCTGCAACTTGTGTTTTATTTCCTGCACAGAAAGCATTTTTATACGCAAACAAAGTTTTCTCCGTCTGTTTGTGCAATCGTGTCCAGTTCTTATCTTTCTAATGGGCGAACATTACAAATACAAACACATCCTTTGTAGCTGAAGGTGTGTCATGATTTTGACCCAAGGTCAGTTGTGCAAAGTCAATGTCATTGAAACAAAAATTGTCTAGGCCATATCTTGTAATGGGATATGAATAGAAGCTAGATTGCCTGGGACCTGAAATATGTCGTGGTCATTTGTGCAAGTTCAATGTCACTGGAAATAGAGAAATACTTGTATAATTGTTTGCTACAATTTTTCACTTTATATCATTATATTTGTGACTCGTTTTAATGTTTGAGTGAAATTAAGATTTTAAACTGATTAAGAATAAAAATTACAAAATCTTGGGGATCAATTCAGTTTGTGTATTCATTGAAATTCATAAGGTTGTCAGCTTAATTTTTAGCTCACCTGAGCTGAAAGCTCAAATGAGCTATTCTGATCACATTTTGTCTGTTGTCCGTCTACATGTTAACTTTTCACATTTTCAACATCTTCTTCAGAACCATTGAGCCAATTTCAACCAAACTAGGCACAAAGCATTCTTAGGCAAAGGGAATTCAAAGTTGTAAAAATGAAGGACCACGCCCTTTTACAAGGGGAGATAATTAGGAATTAGTCAAATTTTTGAGAAATATTTAAAAATCTTCTTCTCAGAAAGCCAGAAAAGCTGAAACTTTTGTGGAAGTATCCATAGGAAGTAAAAATTCAAAGTTGTGAAAATCATGACCCCCGGGGGTAGGGTGTGGCCACAATAGGGGGGGGGGTGGTCGGATTTTTACATAAGAATATTTCGAGTAAATCTTTAAAAATCTTCTCAGAAATCAATCTGCCAGGAAAGCTGACACTTGTGTGGAAGCATCCTTAGGTAGTGCAGATTCAAAGTTGTGAAAATCATGACCCCTGAGGGTAGGGTGGGGCCACAATGGGGATCGAAATTTTTTACATAGGAATATAAAGAGTAAATCTTTAAAAATCTTCTTCTCAGAAACCAATCATCCAGGAAAACTGAAACTTGTTTGATAGTATTTTTAGGTATTGCAGATTCAAAAGTTGTGAAAATCATGACCCCCGGGGGTAGGGTGGGGTCACAAAGGGAAGGGGTGATATATAGAAAAAAATCTTAAAATCTTCTTTTAAAAACCATTTCCTAGAAAAGCTTTAGTGAAAGCAACTTCAGATAGTGTAGATTCAAAATCTTGAGGAGTAGGGTGGGGACACTTTGGGCATCCAGTGGTACAAAGGAACATTAACATTTAATTATTCACAACAACTGAAATGTTATCATATATGGTTTTACTTATATGCAAGCATTTTGACATATTGCTGATTCTGTAAGTTTGTTTAGCCCTTGGGTGATTCTTTGGCCTCACAAGGGGTTCAGAGTTTGATGTAGGTTTATATCCTGTATATAAACTATTGTTTAGGATCTTTTTGAGAATTGCAATGCTCAACATGTGATATGACTATAAAATCACCCTGTTAGAAAAAGGCCTCGATTATAAACATAAGAATATCCAGGGAGGGGGATGGATTTTTACTTAAACAGGTATTATACCACATTTTCCAAATATTTTGTATTATGTAGCTGATTTTTTCATGCCTATTATTGCTCATGTGAGCAATGTGGCCCATGGGCCTCTTGTTTATTTATTCTGAAACTGTGTAATAAACGTTTCAGATTATTAAAATTCTAAATTAACATTGAAACTGTCATTACCGTTGCATGATATTATATGCTTGCCGAAAATTTTGTTTCCAATATATTTCTGTGCAGTACAGCCAAAAAAATACTGTATATACAGGAAAATATTCGCCCCCGTTTTATTTTCGCCCCTTTCGCCCTTGTTGACAGCGGGCGAATTCCTATGTTTCAAACTATATTCTTTATTTACAACTTTGTCTGGGCGAATTTAAGACGGGGCGAAACCGTTTGCAAGTTAAAAAAGGGCGAAAATAACACGTACGGGGCGAAAATAACCCTGTATACAGTATTTTCTTAGCGGGAGAGGGGTATCATTTGTGAGCTTGCTCACAGTACCTCTAGTTAGTTTGACTTCAGTTTTGATGTATCTTCTTTATTATTGAAATTTATTACACAATAAAAATGCTTTCTTGGTGATTCATGGAGGTATGATATGAAGGAAGCGACATCGTCAAAAAATAAAAAAGATAAAAAAAACGGCGACTCTAGATCCTGACGTGAATTTAAAATATTTTACTTTACGAGGTCGGTTAGCTGTAGGAATTCGTTTGTATGGGCAGCGAAAGGGCAAAAAATACATTTTCACAAAATCAATGGTAATTTAAATTCAACAATGCAAAATAATATCATCAATGACCATAAATGCAAAACCAACAGTCTTCTTTGCAATATAAATATACATAAAATCAACCAAAGGTGTCTTTATACCAATCAAACAAACAAAAAGTAAAACCAACATTCATAAATGCAAAACGAACAGACATCAACATAAAACAAGCGACCGCCAAAAACAAACCCCACGTGGCGTGTTGGAGAAACAATATGCGCGGTGTCCAGCTGGTCGTCCACAGACCATCTCGTATATAGTTCATGTATACAAAAAATCAACTCGTATACAAAACCAAGATTCAAGTCATCTACAAAAATTTTACTCGTACACAAGGCTTAAAAATGTTTTATGTATTGTGGGAAGTTCGTATGCAAAACGGAAAGTACATGTATACTTTAAGATAAATTAATTACTTTATAGTGATTTACAGTTGTATTGAATAATTGATATTTTAAAAGAGAAAAAAAAATGTGAATTTTAATTAAGATTTCAAAGATATAGGAATTCGTGTAATTATCGCTTTGAGATACCAAAAACGCTTTGTAATTAGCAAAACTGTTAAGATTTTCGTTCAATTGAGGTAGTAAGAACACCAGTTACTGAATGTTTAATGTCCCAACGCATGTATTTTCTAAATACACGTAGATATTGGATCATTTTTGTACATGTAAATATAAAGATATTACCAATATAATCCATCAAATACAGTGCAGTGGCGTCGGAGGCAAATTGAAAGGGGGGGGGGGAGGGGCTAGACTAATCATCAGAAATCTTGACAAGCCTAAAAAAAAGGCTAATTCCCAAAATCATGAAATTCCTAATCCGTGGTGGGGGGGGGGGGGGCAAAATCATGAAATTCTTAATCCGTTTTTTTTTTTGGGGGGGGGGGGGGGTGGTTAGGGTAGTATTCCTAATCCGTAGGGAGGGGGGGGGGGGGCTGGTATACCTATAACTGCAATTTCCAATATCACTCTTAACATTTCCTTATTTTCATTTCCTTACATTCTACCAAAAATGGGGGGGGGGGGGCGGCAGCTTCCTGATACTTCATTTTTTTATATGTAAATTTAAGAAAAATTTGGTTTGCTGCGAGGTTTGGTCTGATTGCAAAAAAAAGTGTCTGTGGGGGAGAGGGGGGCGGTTCCGACGCCTATGCATTGTCATGTATATTGTGATCAATTAATTAGAACACTTTCCATAGGGTGGACTACGCCACTATAAATACTATTTTAGAAAAAGAATGCGGTGTGCAGAGATTGATTTCATGTTTTAAATGTATACTTCACTATTTGTTTTAAAAATAGAAACCACACATTTTAGTTCCAAGTTCCAAAGCTTATAAATGTGTGCACTTAAAGACACCACTTTTCCACTGTCTTAGCTATAATAGTGATCGGTTCAAAAACTTGAAACTTGTCGAAGAAAATTTACCCAATTTACCCAATAAATGTATTTGCATGGGCATGACATGAAGATATTTAGTGAAGGGAATTATCGGGCTACGACATGAGGTCACCATTTTTACCGGTAGATGTAGCTTGATAGTGCATTTCAACAAATATTCATCGGCAGTACCTCTCGGCTGGCAGAAGAAGTTAGCAACCTTGATGTATTATGTATAAAGGATGGTATGACTTTTTTTTTCAAAATGTTTGTTTTAAGTAATTTTATGCAATAAATGTATACATTAGATTGTAAATATGTCATAAAAGGATAATTTAATGGGAAAAATGAGTAAAGTCCCGGGGGTCTAGATACTTGGGGTGGGGGATGGAAGGGGGGTGGTTGGTCCTGTCCTCAAGCACCGTTGTAAAACATTATTTAATATACAAAAAATGTTGTCAAAGATAAACACTTTCTTCTCTGTCTTGTTTACGAGTTGATTTTTTGTATACGAGATGGTCTGTATAAGACTTCACTGGACACCGCGCGTGTTGCTTCCCCAACACGCCACCTGGCGTTTATTTTTGTGCGTCCGCTTGTTCTATGTTGATGGCTGTTCGTTTTGCATTTATGTATGTTGGGTTTTACTTTTTGTTTGTTTGATTTGTATAAAGACACCTTTGGTTATATATATATATTTATATTGCAAAGAAGACTGTTGGTTTTGCATTTTTGGTACATTTGAAGTCAATTGTAGTGCTGAATCAGATTGATTAAAAACCCATAGTCTATCGAATGACAGAATTAAAGAGCGACGAACCTTTTAATTTTTTGTATTGTATTGTTTATTTGCTAAAATTCATATGAATTATAAGCTGTTGTAACATATGTACATAATTATAAATATTACACTACACTCTATCGAAGCAGAAGCAAACAGTTCACTATTGACGTTATACAATATTCTAAAAAATTATTATTCATACATGTACATTCATAGGAGGAGAGACCCTATAAATCAATAAATCAAATGATTATGTAAATAATAATAATAATAATAATAATACATCAGTTGGATGTACTAGTTTAGTTATCCGACATTCCCGTTTTTTACCTACCTCACGGAGATACATTGCGAGATGGCACACTTGTTTGCGATTATGAATGGCAAGGAGTTGAACTAACTTAAACATTGAAGGACGAGACCAGTTTTTTGTAAAATACAATACCCGTAGACATTTATAAAATGGACAGATAAGTATAAAATGGAATTCATCCTCGACTTCACCTAAATTACAATATTTACAGATACGCATCGATCTGACAGTTACATTATAACGGCCTAAATAAAGAGACGGACATTAGTTTTATCCCTCTTTTGATCGTCGGCTTGTTGAGTTGACCATAGAAAGAAGAACATTGATTTTACTCCTACAAAAAATAGAAAAGTCTGCCCCAGGTTCACGTTTCCATCACTTTTTGTAACAATAACGATAAAAAATGATTTATGCGGACGTATTCGAAAACATGTAACATACATATGTTACATATATCCGTCATGACGGATTACACAAATATATTTGAAATATGTTATTGACACTGCTAAATTTGAATAATTTCATATTTTTACTGAAACAGTTACCGTTCTTAACCTTTTACTTCACTACTTGAATGCTTGAAAAAAAATTTCAAGCAGTCCAACAATATATTAATTCAACAAAACTATTCTAATTAATACCTATGTTATTAATAATTTTGCATAATGTCATTCTAAACAATTACCTCAGTATACCTATACGTGAACTCAATATTTCATATCCTACCTCTAAGTATTACATTTCATATATAATATTTACTATCATTATAATTTTTCTAATTTTCATTTGTTTATATGACCTTTATTTTTGTTTTTTATTTTTCTTTCCATCTTTTTTGTTTTACGGTTTCCTATTTTTCTTTCTCTGTTCTCAATCCTATATGAATTCCAACTCATTTAATGCTGCAATAATATGCTTCATATTATATTATGAACTTATTATATTATATATATATATATATATATATATATATATATATATATATATATATATATATATATATATATATATATATAAATATATATATATATATATATATATATATATGATTCAGATGTAATTGAAATATCATTTGTAACTTTGATCCTTGGGGAGAGGACTAACATAGGTACAGCCTGATGTCCATTCCTATTATGTACCTATTTGCATAATAAAATATTTGTTAAATCAAACTACTTGAATGCGGTGACCTGCTATTATACCATGTTTTGCTGTTCTTATAATGCCGTGTGCTTTCAATCTACAAATAACGACCTTTTTAGATGTACATTTTTCCGTTTTTATTCAGAGTGGCCCTGATGCATGTTGCTTGGCGAATGAAATACAAACCAAGAATTACAAGAATTCACGACGTTTGTAATGGTTTTACAATATTTTATTTGATATGCATCACAATCGTATTAGATTTGCCAGGAGGGGCAATATATTTCTGTTCGTGAAAATCTGCACTTTTAACAGACCTATCAGACCTATTTTTTATATTAATTAAGGCTGAATGGTCAACGTATTACCCATCAGATCAGCCTCCATTTTTGGATATGAATTTTAAGCTACAAACTATTATTAAGTAAAGAAAAATTCCATATATTTCAAAATTATCTTTATTTGAATGTTTTCCGACATCATTTTACAGAGCTTTTACATTTTATAGAAATCAATATGGTCTAAAAAAAAAAAAAAAAAGAATACCACGATCATTCAACCCTCAAGTTTTCTTTATCGTAGTAATCTAAAGAGTCGCTGTAACTCATAAGCTGAAACGAAACCCTTACGTTATTTTCAACTCTCAAGAAAATACTAGTTAAAAAAATACACATAATTTCGTGTAAATTAATACGATGAATCCTTTATTTACTGGGTAAGCAATCACACCCAGGGCACCCGCCCTCGTCCTTGTCCGTCAGTTTGTATCCAGAGTGACACGTAAGCACACAGTGAATTATTCGAGCACACCTATTGGGCGGAGTCTGTTTCACTGATGACGTTACCACGTGATCTACAAAGTATAGAAATGCATATATAATGATTTAGTAAACAAGCGCTTTTAATATTTATTATATTTATTAATATTTATTTTAATAAATTTCGTCGATAAAACTTGAAGTAAATAACATATGTATCTTATGTATGTAAAACACTCAAATCAAATGCAAACCAAAAGTATGTATACACTCTAACGGATGAACAGTATGGCAAAAGGGGACTAAATTATACATTCACCATCATGATGCTGTAATTTTACCCCTAGTCTATTAGCAGTGATTCAAACGATTCCCGCCATGCTTCCCATAGAGACTTACTTTTATGGAATCCATTTTTCGCTGAGCATGCTGGCCCGACACAGTTATTGGAATGTAACAACAGAGCATGACCAGCAGCCATCTGATTGAGACCGCCTAGATTTTCCCCACCCAGTCCTTGCAATATATTGAAGTGAACCGCGGAACCGGAAGGAACGCCTTGACTTCCGGAACCGATGACACCAGATGATGGAGGTGCGGCTATGCTTACACTGGAGACAGTTCCGGGCACTGTCAAGGAAGGACTAGGTGCTTTTAGAGGGAGCGAAACAGACCCACCACCGGCAATCCCCATTGGAATGTTCCCAGCATTAACCCCCGTATCAACCACCACGTGACTTCCTGTCTTGATAGGATGGATTGTCTGAGGAGATGCAGTAACTTCTGTCAAAAATAAAATTGTAAGAGCATGGAAAAAACTTGTAAGTTTGAAATGGAAAATTAAGGCAAATGTTATAGATGATACCGTCAATTACATACATTTTTGTTATAATATAGTAAGGCCATTTTTGGGTTGTAGTCGATACTTGAAAAACATTTATGCATATAAACATAATTTTAAAAAAGGTTTTCCAAAAATGTTTGAAATTTTTTATTCATGTTTTAACCTATAATAAACTTCATGTAGAAGCTATATGTTTCAGTTTCTTAGAAAATGTTGAAATATTTTAAGATATAAGATACCGAAATAAACATTTGTTTTCATCGTAATAAAAAAATATATTTACAAAAATAGCAGTCTATAATTTATAAATTCATATTTAACAAATCAGGAAATAACCAAAGAAGTTTTACTTATTTGTCCCGTGATACAGTAACACGTTGGGCAGGGATTCCCGGGCTCGTTTTTCAATGTGAATCCATTGTCACACATTTCTCCACATCGGAACGTCTCGGGACACATCCTATGTATATCCTGGTGACTGTTATGTTGGACTGTTGGAATTCAATACAAGCATGTGACAAAACACTAATCGTCCATCTTTATCTTACAAATGAAAAAAAAAACCCAAACCAAATACATTTGAAAATAGCTCAAAAGACACATAGGGAAATTTGTAGGTTAATTATTATACCCCCCGAAACAAAAGTTGGGGGGGGGGATATAGGAATCTCCTTGTCCGTCAGTCCATCCTTCCGTCCGTCAGTGCAAAATTCGTGTCCGGTCCATATCTTTCTTATGAAGAAACATTGGAAGTTTTTACTTCACAAAAGGATTGCTTATGACCTGAGGGTATGTCATGACCTTGACCAAGGTCATTCAGGCAAGGTCAAGGTCACTGGCAGAAAAAGTGCAAAATTCGTGTACGGTCCATATCTTGGAGAAACATTGGAAGTTCTTATTTCAAATAAAAAAGAAAGTACAGTTTCCTTCAATATTTGCCCTAAAATTCAAAAGTTGTTTATATCTCATAAAAATACACATTTGCCATGTTGAACATGTGTGTATATAAAGTACTAAGTTATACACTTTTATCTTGTTTCAAAAAATAATTATGACTTACATTTTGGTATATTTTTAAGATTTGGTCAAAAATGATGAAAAATGGCACATTTTCTCATAGTTTTTTAAAAAGGAAAATGTGTCCGCAGCCGTCGCCCACAACGAAATTAATAATTTTTATGTGTTATCATATGATAAAGTTATTATGTGAGTTTCGTCGTGGGCGACAGCTGCGGACATATTTTTCTATTTAAAAAACTATGAAGAAACTGGTGTCTTCTGCTCATTTTAATGAAAATAACGGGAAAATGCACAGTTTGTGACGTCACAATTAACCTTGTGAAAGTCTAATCAGGTAACTATTTATAGATTCTCAATTTATGGGTATTCTTGTGTAAATAAACATTACATTTCAATTTCCTGTGATATTTTTAAAAATCACTCTAAAACATTGCCAAATATGACTGAAACTGTACCTTGTTCTTTGCTTATAAACTGAGGGTGTGTCATGACCTTGACCCTAAGTCGTACGGGCAAGGTCAAGGTCACTTGCAGGAAAAGTGCAAAATTCGTGTCCGGTCCATATCTTTCTTATGGAGAAAAATTTGAAATTCTTACTTCACGCTAAGATTGCTTATGACCCATAGGGGTGTCATAACCTTGATCCAAAGTCGTTTGTGACAGTTCAAGGTCATTGTTTAAAAATGCTTAATTCCTGTTTGTGTCATCTCTTGTATTAAAGGAAATGATTAGAGGGTAAAATTTGACACAAAGATTGCATGTCTCAGGCCACATAAAATTAATTGTTTAATTATCATCCCTGCCCGCCCCTCTAAATGGCCCATCCCGATGTATCTTTTTTTTTTTTTAAATTGTGTGGAAAAAATTGTTCGTAAAAAAAATCGGGCTCGGTATACCTAAAATTCAAAACATTTAATGGCTGCTTGACACGTGGATTATCGTTTGATTCCAGTCATGTTTGTTATCATAAGGATGCAAATGTCACCATGCGTTAACAGTTAAGTTGATATAAAATGGAATTTAAAAAATAGAAATTGGTTTGTGTACTCATATTAGCATTAACAATTTAAAAAAATTACAGCAGTTGTTATTGATAGAACATGGACGGATAAAGAAATAGCATCCATCATTTTCTATAATAGAAAAATACTTGAGTTATGATTTTTTTTTAGCAGAGGTGTATCATTTGTGAGCTTGCTCACAGTACCTCCAGTTTACATTTGTGCAAAACGTTAGTTAATAAAACATTTCCCCGCGTCGACTTTGGTTATATTGGTGATTCTAAAAGGAAGTATCTGGACTTACAGAAAAATGCATATTAGTGCCTGATTATAGTATAAGAAATAACAACAGAGCAAGTAAAATATACATGCAGGATATGGTTTTAGCATTACCTGGCGTCCCAGTAACCGACAATATGTGTGGTACTTTGACTCCCATTAGTTGCGATGTTCCTGAAATGAATAAATTAGGGATGGCAATCGATTGCAGAATTGCTAATCGGTTAATCGTCATTCGTTCCGACCGATTAACCGGTTACTCGTATCAAAATTCGCATATTTTTGTCATGTTATTATCATTTAAATTATTGTTCTAAATAACACAGAAAATATGTTTACGTGTAAATCAAAATAAAATGTCAAAATCATATTATTATTATTCGAAAAGAAATCTCAAACAACGAGCAAACAGTCGTGAAATATGTCGCAATTTCGCAGTCAGTTCGATTACTGAAATTTCATGCATTAACTAAGTCTGCCATTGACAAGCTATAGATCTCCGTGTGAAATGATTCTCCTTTCGGATATATAGTTTCTGTAGTAACATGTCATGCGCGGATCCAGAAAATTTTTCTAGGGGTCCGAAGGATAATTGTGTTTGCCGGGGGGGGGGGGGGGGGGGTCCGACGCATAGTTGCGTTAATTTTACTGTGTAAATTTAATAAATTTTCATTTTCCAGGGGGGGGGGGGGGTGTTCGGGACCCCTCCGACCCCCCCCCCCCCTCCTCTTGATCCGCGCATGCATGCATGTATGAACCCACTTCAAACAAATTGCATTTTCTTTGTAATAACTGATTTGTTAAAGGAAAAAAGTAAAATAAACTTTGATTGAACGTAGGTACAATAATGTAAAGATATTCAACAGTAATATTAGTATCATTCATCAATATAAGATGACATTGTACATTATTTTTATTTAATACGACTAACCGATTACTGATTTTGTAACCGGTTATCAACGTTCCGACCGAGTAATCGGTTAACCGGTTAGAGATTGCCATCCCTAGAATAAATATGATAAATATACTACATGTAGTATACTATAGGTTTGTAAGTTTTATTTTGCACATTAACGGATACTTTATCAACAAGAGTGGATACCATTAGCCACAAGTTATTGAAATAGTACTTGGAACATGATGGAAAACCCAATGACTAAAAAAAATCCCCTCAACACACCTGTACAGGTGCAGGCTGGACATCTGCCGGCCTCGGAACCCGTCAGGGAGAAGCCGCCGTGACAGCTGTTGACGCAGTGAGCTACATTTGTACAGTACTTCTTCAACATAGAGATAGTGTTGTATGAACTGACCTCTCCTGTTAAACAGTTAGTGTAGGATGAAGAGGACTTTATGGAGATTTCAATTAAACCTATGGCGGATAATGGATCTCCATCATGATATCGTACCGTGTGACCCACTGACATGGGTGATCTGGACCGGTGATACTGGGCGATGAAGAATTTTCAAAGGGACAGCCTGAGAACCTGATTGGTGCGTTGATATCACGTGTCCTACTGCACCAGAAGTACTAATAGTTTGGTGGCATCCTACACCTGTACACCCATGCTGGGAAGTTGAGGCTAAATAAGATTGAATCACGAACTGTTTAATTAATATAAACACCAATATCTAGAAAGTTTTTGCGCTCATATCTTTCAAGAAATAAGACTTCTGTGATTCATGCAAGAGTAAAGAAATCTACATGTAGCTGTAGAACTGTAGCTCCGCGGGAAATTCAGGTTGAAGATCCGTCAAGCCGAATTTCCCGTGGAACTGTATATCGATCTGCAGTTAAAAACAATATTGATGAACACTTTAAAACTATTTCTGAATATGCTATCGTACCTTTAATCGGAATCAAACACTGGCAGGTCGGACAGAAATTATCTCCGCTTCTGTAACCAAAATCACAGTGCTTGGAGCAGGAAAAATGGGCATTACAGCGAACTGATGATGTGATAAAAATGGCGGTGTGTGACATCACTCCTATCTCTGATACATAAGAAATGTGTAAATTGTGTGTTTAAAATATTGAGTATTTAGACCCATACATACATTACAAACGCTTTAGCAGGTAAAAATATTTTACACAATCTTCTGCTTATAGTACCTGAAGGACTGATACAGGAGCATGAAGGGCAACCATGGTCACCATGTTTGTAACCTAGAACACAACCTCGATGACAGGACAGAGCAGCGGTACATCTCAGAGGCGGCACAGCAACTACAAAACACACGTAATACAACATAGTATGTGGAGTAACTACAAAACACACGTAATACACTATAGTATGTGGAGTAACTACAAAACACACGTAATACACTATAGTATGTGGGGCAACTACAAAACACACGTAATACACTATAGTA
Organism: Magallana ariakensis; assembly: GCA_020458035.1. NCBI lineage: Eukaryota > Metazoa > Mollusca > Bivalvia > Ostreida > Ostreidae > Magallana > Magallana ariakensis. The sequence continues at coordinate 40,688,153 of CM035811.1, read as the reverse complement.
TGTGGGGCAACTACAAAACACACGTAATACACTATGGTATGTGGAGACACTACAAAACACACGTAATACCCTATAGCATGTGGAGCAACTACAAAACACACGTAATACACTATAGTATGTGAAGCAACTACAAAACACACGTAATACCCTATAGCATGTGGAGCAACTACAAAACTCACGTAATACACTATAGCATGTGGAGCAACTACAAAACACACGTAATACACAATAGTATGTGGGGCAACTACAAAACACACGTAATACACTATAGTATGTGGAGCAACTACAAAACACACGTAATACACTATAGTATGTGGAGCAACTACAAAACACACGTAATACACTATAGTATGTGGGGCAACTACAAAACACACGTAATACAAAATAGTATGTGGAGCAACTACAAAACACACGTAATACACAATAGTATGTGGGGCAACTACAAAACTCACGTAATACACTATAGCATGTGGAGCAACTACAAAACACACGTAATACACTATAGTATGTGGAGCAACTACAAAACACACGTAATACACTATAGTATGTGGAGCAACTACAAAACACACGTAATACACTATAGAATGTGGAGCAACTACAAAACACACGTAATACACTATAGTATGTGGAGCAACTACAAAACAGACGTAATACACTATAGTATGTGGGGCAACTACAAAACACACGTAATACACTATAGTATGTGGGGCAACTACAAAACACACGTAATACACTTTAGTATGTGGAGCAACTACAAAACACACGTAATAAACTATAGTATGAGGAGCAACTACAAAACACACGTAATACCCTATAGCATGTGGAGCAACTACAAAACACACATAATACAAATAGTATGTGGGGTAACTACAAAACACACGTAATACACTATAGTATGTGGGGCAACTACAAAACACACGTAATACACTATAGTATGTGGAGCAACTACAAAACACACGTAATACACTATAGTATGTGGGGCAACTACAAAACACACGTAATACACTATAGTATGTGGAGCAACTACAAAACACACGTAATACACTATAGTATATGGGGCAACTACAAAACACACGTAATACACTATAGTATGTGGAGCAACTACAAAACACACGTAATACAAAATAGAATGTGGAGCAACTACAAAACACACATAATACAAATAGTATGTGGGGTAACTACAAAACACACGTAATACACTATAGTATGTGGGCAACTACAAAACACACGTAATACACTATAGTATGTGGGGCAACTACAAAACACACGTAATACACTATAGTATGTGGGGAACTACAAAACACACGTAATACACTATATAGTATGTGGAGCAACTACAAAACACACGTAATACACTATAGTATGTGGGGCAACTACAAAACACACCTAATACACTATAGTATGTGGGGCAACTACAAAACACACGTAATACACTTAAGTATGTGGAGCAACTACAAAACACACGTAATACACTTTAGTATGTGGAGCAACTACAAAACACACGTAATACAAAATAGTATGTGGGGCAACTACAAAACACACGTAATACACTATAGTATGTGGGGCAACTACAAAACACACGTAATACACTATAGCATGTGGAGCAACTACAAAACACACGTAATACACTATAGTATGTGGGGCAACTACAAAACACACGTAATAAACTATAGCATGTGGAGACACTACAAAACACACGTAATACACTATAGCATGTGGGGCAACTACATAACACACGTAATACACTATAGCATGTGGAGCAACTACAAAACACACGTAATACACTATAGCATGTGGAGCAACTACAAAACACACGTAATACACTATAGCATGTGGAGCAACTACAAAACACACGTAATACACTATAGCATGTGGGGCAACTACAAAACACACGTAATACACTATAGTATGTGGGGCAACTACAAAACACACGTAATACACTATAGTATGTGGGGCAACTACAAAACACACGTAACTACAAAACACACGTAATACAAAATAGAATGTGGAGCAACTACAAAACACACATAATACAAATAGTATGTGGGGCAACTACAAAACACACGTAATACACAATAGTATGTGAGGCAACTACAAAACACACGTAATACACTATAGCATGTGGAGCAACTACAAAACACACGTAATACAAAATAGAATGTGGAGCAACTACAAAACACACGTAATAAACTATAGTATGTGGGGCAACTACAAAACACACGTAATACACTATAGTATATGGGGCAACTACAAAACACACGTAATACACTATAGTATGTGGAGCAACTACAAAACACACGTAATACAAAATAGAATGTGGAGCAACTACAAAACACACATAATACAAATAGTATGTGGGTAACTACAAAACACACGTAATACACTATAGTATGTGGGGCAACTACAAAACACACGTAATACACTATAGTATGTGGAGCAACTACAAAACACACGTAATACACTATAGTATGTGGGGCAACTACAAAACAAACGTAATACACTATAGTATGTGGGGCAACTACAAAACAGACGTAATACACTATAGTATGTGGAGCAACTACAAAACACACGTAATACACTATAGTATGTGGAGCAACTACAAAACACACGTAATACACTATAGTATGTGGGGCAACTACAAAACACACGTAATACAAAATAGTATGTGGGGCAACTACAAAACACACGTAATACACTATAGTATGTAGGGCAACTACAAAACACATGTAATACACTATAGCATGTGGAGCAACTATAAAACACACGTAATAAACTATAGCATGTGGGGCAACTACAAAACACACGTAATAAACTATAGTATGTGGGGCAACTACAAAACACACGTAATACACTATAGTATGTATAGCAACTTCAAAACACGCATATTATACAAAAAATATGTAGCTGCACAGCAAAAACATATGTGTTGTAGTGCAGGGCATAAAAAACATTACAGGTGTTTTAGTTAAGAACACGACCAAAGCAGATACAAACCTGTTTGACACAAACACTGAGGGCATTCACTTCCGGGACCAGTTCGAAGAGCGTATCCGGTTTTACAATTTACCATACAATGTATAGCTTCCGGGCAATTCTTGAGGATTGTGTATACGTTAGGCTTATTTGTTACAATTGCCGAGCTTTCGATCGTCCGCCGGGCTTCAGAAATATAAAGATTGTAAACAAATATGCACTCAAATATAATTAAATGTTAAACATACATAAATATAAATACAAATAAACTCATATGATTGAACATATTTATCAATTAAACATTGAATCCTACGTGGGAGACACTGGCAGCGGGGACAGCCGCCATTTCCTGAAGCCTTAAGGAAGTAACCATAGCGACAGCTCGTCATACATCTGACGACACCATCCTGACAAGATGTATAGTGGACAGTCACTTCTGATGTTGTTAGCATAGGATTTGTGGGAGCTGAAATATTTTTCGAGTGTGCAAATATTTATTATTATATAAATGACACCGACATTGAAATTCAAAGATGAAAAAAATATCAATTTTTGTTTTGTTGATTCTGGTTTGACCATGATAAGGTTCTAAATGGTTTATCACTAAAAATAATCAATTTAAAATAACTATCATATCTTTTTTTATCTATAATTGTCATCTGATCATGTATATGATACAATCACTGCGATCAATACCTGGTTGACACAAGCAGCTGGTGCACTCTCCCACCTTAGAGGCGGGAATAAGCTGGTAACCATAGCGACAATTTTGGACACAAAGTTCCATTATCGCCTGGCAAGAGGACTTAGAAGCAGGTGTTGCGATAGGAGCGGGGCCTACAGAAACACAGACATGTTAATGCATTTTAACTGTTCTTGTAATAGTCAGCATCATTTCAAAATGTTTTTTCTTTGCATAGCAATATTTTAATATAATAGTAAAATCACTTGTGTTTAAAATCGTAACTGACGTTTGATTTTAAGCTTTTATAGTATGCTTCAACTTTGAAATTCATCTAAATTTAAGTAAAAGAGACAAAATAAATTGTTATTTTGCAGAATAGACCCACATAGAACGCACCTGATTTGCAGGAACAAATTGGACAACCGGAAGTATCCGCGGAGCCTATTTTGTATCCGTTTTGACATCCCATCATACATTTCAGCAGTTCATCACATGTTGTCTGGTTTGGTACTGCTGTTGTGCTCGATTCTAAAAAAATAACCAGACACGTAGCATCGTCGGGGGGGGGGGGGGCAGAGGGAGGGTCTGCCCCTCCTTACTTTTTCTCGCAGAAGACATTTTTCCTTTATTTTACATATGAAAAATAAAATTATCTTGATTCAAGTTTAAGGAATGCCGCCCCCCCACTTGGATTAGGATTTTTTATGATTTCCTTCTTTATTTTCACCCCCCTTTCAAATGCGTCTGAAAACTGGGCGGCTAGCACAAGTCGGTACACTAAGACACAGAGGGACAAAATGCACTGACAAGTGAATAGAACACTCAGGTTTTGTAAGTCAAGTTATCTTTTAATAGAATCTAATGGATATAAACCACTCTTGTTTTATTCGGCGTCAAAATCAAAGATATGATAATAATAGATGTATGCGTGTAACCAGTACTATAAGGATCATGTACAAATCTGCTTCTTGTGAATTTGTTCTCACTGTGATCTCACTGCTGGTTTCTGTGTGAGTGGTGGGTTTTTTTTTGGTTTCATTTTTTTTCTGATTTTTCGAGAATACCAATTGAAATATTTGTCTTCTTTTTTGTCATTACCTGATTTTACGCAAGCACATGAGGGACAACCATCGGAACCTTTGGGTCCTAGTTTCAGGTCGTGGTTACAGGTTTTGATACACAGGGAAGTAGACGGACAGGTGTCTATAGACGGCCTCGTCTCGCCCAGTAATTTCATACCTTAGAGATCAGAAAATGTAATGTCCAATTATCTGATAAAAAAAAAAGAACCACCATTTCTATAACTAGAAACAGAAATTAAAGAAATTAAAAAAAAATTGATACCATTTTTAGCTGAGCATTCTGGTCCGAAGCAGTCTTTTCCTGTATAAATAGAAAGATAAATGTACATAGAAACTGTGGTAGTATCGACATTGTCACGTGTTTCTAAATCTCACCGGATCCAATATCTTACCCGGCGTCCTGTCGCCTCCTGCCGCCAGCCCAAACGGACTCATCGCCATCCCACCGGATGCACCGCCGCCAAACGGGCTCGGCATTCCAGCACCTTCACCAACAGAAAGAAACAGTGAAAGCCGAGTGTTCGTCTTAAAGTACGAGAGTTTGATGAAATTTATATAAAGAAAATAAATGAAACTGCCAAAAATTTGTTATGTTGTGTTCCGTAGATTGATAGCTTATTACGTGAAAATGAATTTTCAGCGTTCAGAAATTCGTCAATCTTTTTAATATGACTTAAATTTTTCATAATGAGATTATTAAGAGTTAGGGAAGCTAGCGGATTCTTCAATATAATGGTTTCTGTCGGAGCAAGCGATCAGTCAAAGCAAAGCTCCATGTCAGAGAGCCGGGGAAGACGAATTGGATTTCACCGAAATTTCGTAACGGTGACAAGATTGTCTGTCAAGTCTCAAACTTATTTGTATAATCTTTTTAATGGTATTTAAAGGAACAAAACTTTTACGTCCTGTGTAATGAAAGATTTGTTATTCAACCGACAACAATAAGTAGCAATGAGACATTCTGTCACTTCGAGCAAGTTTGTGTGCATGGCAAGTACACTTTTGTATCATCGCCTATTGTTATTCGGGTTTGCTTTCATTAACCACCCATAGGACCCATATACATGTACACTTACCGCTTGTCGATCCAGACCCCGATCCTATTCCGGCCCCGGGAAACATAGGATTGAATCCGGATCCTGGAACATAATAGATATGTACAATCTGCAGAGTGTTTTATAGTGTAACTTTGACTTTTCCTTACGTTAAATCTTAGGAACATCTATTAATACTAGTACCCGATTCGCTCCCTGCAGCGCCGCCAAACGGACCCTGGGCACCGGATCCACCCCCGGGTGTTCCACTCCCTGTGTTCTGAGTTGTGTTTTCATTGTTCATTTTCTCCTGTCCTGTCTGACTTGTGTTATTTTTGTTCTTGTCATCTGTAAATATTTTAAATAATTTCATTGTTAACGAGAAAATATATAAAAAAGATTTATTTGGATCACCAGTAAAAATAAATATATATATGGGATAACGTTATGACATGGAATATATCTTTGATACATGAACATTTACGGTCTGTTTCACCTTTCTTGACACATTTACAGGTCTGGCAGCCGTCCCCACCCTTCTTGCCCAGCTGATACCCGTCCCGACACGACAGCATACAGATCAGGGTCTGCAGACACTGGCTGTCCTTCTTCACGTCTTCCTCTGGCTTCTTCTTCTGATGCTGCTCCGTGTAGCCCGGAGGTAACATTCCATTAGCTGCTCAGATGTATTATATATCGAGTTCCAAGTCTTTTCAATACAGGTGATTTAAGTAAAAATTAAAAGTTGAATGAGGTAATCTTCTGAAGGTTATGTTACACAAAAAACCCAATGACGTCATATTCACCTGGTCCGCACGGACACGTCTCGCAGCCATCTTTGTCCGTTTCGTGGCAATATGTTGGACAGACTATGTTTTTCAGACACTGCTGTTGGTGACCCATGTGAAGCGTGCCGTCCTTCATGAACATTGAGGGTAGCCCGTTCCTTCCTCCCCCGCCATTCATAGACATAGCCCCCTGCAGGAACCCCCCTCCCCCGCTCCCCATGGCGTTGATGGAGCCCGAGTATGGAGTCTCAAACAGCGAATTTCCCTGATTAAAGGGGTTCACAAATGGCGGCGGATCTTGTCCAGAATCTTGACCCGAGTCTTACAAAAACAAACAGTTCATACAAAATAATAAATCTTCATGTTATTAAACTGGACTCCTCTATATATATATAGCACGGTGCTTTGCGTCTTTTATAGAAAATGTTTCATTAATTGAATGTTGATGGTTATTAAACACAAAGGCAAATCGATGAACACACGCACTACAAAGAAACCCTTACGACTGTGATTAAAAGATTAGCGTTTTAACATAGCCTGTCATTGGTTGTCTCTAAGGTATACATCACATCAACGCCCAACATCAATAAGAATTAATATGTATCGTTTTTGACATTCAGATCAGGCAAGCTACCAATCTAATCCACAACGGACGCCGATCGAAAATTCAATTTTTGATCAATACGGATTTTGAAAAAATAATTGATAAAAAAAATTTAATTTATACAGGCATTTTCTTTTAATTTCCAACCAATAATATGTTTATCCTACCTGTAGCAAAAGAGAATTCGTTGAAAAATCCAACACAGATGTAAAACATATAAATTAAACACCAAAACATTATGAGATTTGTTCAATTTCGCTCATAAACAAGGAGTTCAAATGGAATAAATATTTTAGAAAATGATGACACCACACAAGAAACAAAACTATGATGATAGACATTTACTGGAAGTGGTGCTAATCAAAAATGATAAAAGACGGAGATAACCGATGATAAGCGAGTTGAGCCGAATGGCGTGCACCTGTTTAAGATAGGGATATCTATGATGTAATCAAATGATTAATTCTATTAAAAAAATCGTTTTAAATCCTTTTTATATCAGAAAACTGACATAAAAAGAAACCGGCAAACATTAACTAAGTTATTGCTTTACTAGAATTAAAAAACGATTAGAAATCAATGTATTCTAAAGTATCACCTGTCGTTCGGTATAATAAGCAATTTATTGCATGATTGTGAGGAAAAATATGAAGATTTATTCCCCCAGAAAAATCATATTTCCCTCGGGCGTTGTCCTCGGGAAATATGATTTTCCATGGGGGAATAAATCTTCATATTTTTCCTCACAATCATGCAATAAATGTATGATATTATATACAGCATTTTTTAAATTGCAATTACAGGTCGTTGTATTTTGAATTAACATAATAATTTTATGTGTCACCATGTCTGGAGATATTCAATATTGTTATATTCAGGAATATATTCTCACTATATAACTATATAAAGAAAAATAGTTAATAATTGTAATATTATCTCGTCCTAAAATTATTGACCGGTCATTAATTTTTAGTATTAAACTGCACTAGTTTGGAGCTAATGACACAGGTAGAAAAGTTGTCACCTATAATGCATTTATTTTTTCTGAAATGTGTGCAACTGTTACATCCATTTTCTAATGAAAGGACACACATTCTCGTATATAGATCTTCTCTCTCTCTCTCTCTCTCTCTCTCTCTCTCTCTTTTTCTCTCTCTCATACTAGGGTTGTCACAGACGCACATTGCAATATACATTGTACTACAACAAATCTCAGTGTTAATCTTTTTTTCAATTGTTGTCTATTTTACATGTATCGTAAAGACTCGTGCTGATACTCTAAAGGAAGCAGAGGGAGGTCTTTATGTTTACCAGGCTGATGGTACCAAATCCCCGCTCGATATGGACAGTTCCTTTTGCTCATTAAGACCCCAATATCTTTAATTGTCTTAATTAGAAGACGTTTCACTTCTGCTTGGTTTCCGGCCTCCCTTCACGTCCCGGATGTGCTCTCACTAATTGCCAACATACTGAGATTGAAGGCTTCTTTTTGAGTTTCTGAAAATCATATCTTGCTTGTCACGAAAGTTAAAAGGAATCTGACAATTTTACGTCTGAAAATGGACACTATTCATGCGATGCTGCGTCCATCTTACACGATCATTACTGCACTTTAACGAAGGAGAATCACAATTACTGTACCATTCGCTACAGACCATGCAAGAAGATTACTGGCAAGATATATAACTTATGTTTTATGATCTCAGTCCTGAACCACCGTACAATTACTGTAACTGGATCTCGGATATCCAAGACGCGCTCCGTCTCTCACGCCAAACGGTCACGTGACTAATAACATATAACATCCGATTTTGAATGAATGACTTATAAGGACTGTTCTGGTCCCTAACAGCGATGCTCGACTGAAGGTATGATTGTTTTATCATAAATTAAACCTCGATAACAATTGAAATCAAATTAACAGTTCAAATCAATCTAACTGTTGAAATCATAACATTAATTTTTTAAAACAGTTAAAATCGTTGATGATCGAGTGTTTTAAAGACCATACATGTTTTCAAAATTGCTAATAAATTGCTGATAATTGTAGTTGTACTTGATATTAGCATGTCAATGGAACCATCTATAATGGTAGATACGTTATTAAAGTAATGAAACCAGAGGTTAGTGTTAGCTAAACTGATATCGTTATGGTTAATTTTAAAACGGTGGCAAAATTTACATGTTTTTTGGAGAATGTGTTTGATATTGAAATTTTGCCACATAATGTATCAACATAAATGTGGCACTATCAATTTCAAGCAATCGTTAATGTTATTGTAGGAAATCAAACACAGACAAAAAATAATGTTTTATTTTTCTTTTGGAAAAAGTAAATATGACTTATTGTTTGTTGGTATAATACTGTCCTAGACTAATTTTTAATTAAAAGTCAAAAGTAATTTTAGATTGAAAATTAGAAACTAGTAAAGGACAGACAACCCCAAACATTCCACCTCAGCATGGCCATCAGTCTTGGAGGTAAACAATACGAGTTGTTATTGAATTGTTATTGTGTTCATTAGACAAGAAACACTAGATGTTAGTTTATTAGGCAGATGGGAATATACCTATGAATTCTCCAATCTCCTGATCTTATAACAGGGATTGTCTTGATTTTGCAACGCGAATATCTATTCAATAATAAATATGGGTACAATGACCATACGAAGAATCTCTCTCTCTCTTCTCTCTCTCTCTCTCTCTCTCTCTCTCTCTCTCTCTCTCTCTCTGATATATGAGAGTTCGGATCAGAGTGGGTATTAAATCTTTCATTCATAGAAAAAAGTAATTAGAATCTAATTGGACGGATCAGTTTAAGGGTGACGTCTTGTCGCTCAAGCAGACGACAGCGTAGGGAAGACGAGCACGTGCAAATTTGTCAAAGCAACCAAGCTTGCAAACAATTTAACGGGAAGATCCGTGAATGGCAACCGGTCGGAAAATTTGTTTTCTCATCGGCAGAGTTTTTAACAAGCCCGTGTTCTAATCTTCTTTTTATAGTCAATGTTCGGGAAATCATCAGTTCGCGTTAACGATGAGTGACAGGTGCCATCCTTAAAGGTTCAGAATAAAGTAAGTCTGAAATATTAATCTAATTATCTCCTGTTTAGGTTTTTATCTAACAGCAACTATTTCATTTATGGCACAGGTTTTACATGTAATTGAACCTCCTTCAAACTATTATACATAAATAAACTCCATAACTAACAAAGAAAAGAAAACCAAACTAAACGTTGTTTATATCAAAGATTTTAGAGTTGCGGAATGAAGGCAAAACCATTTTATTGTCTTCAGCAGAATGATAGCATTATAAGATTATTGTATAAGCGATATGTCTTTTAACGGCAATTCAACCCAATTTTTAATACATTATTTTACCATACATAAAAATATACATAAAAAACTATATCTGGAAGGACAATTTGATTTTGAAAAATTATTTTTTTTTTAAAGAAATAACCCTGAATAATGCAGAATTTTCTTTATTAAAGGAGGAAGGTCTTTATTGTTTTGGAAAAAAAAACAAGAAAAAAAGGACCTCAGCGGGCTCCACTAATCTATCTTTAAAAGTCATACGTCTGCTGACAATGCAGACAAAACATATGATGCTTTCAAATATCTCAGTTCAGTTCAAGTACTTGTCTACATTACGTTAAATTAAAGGCTTTGCAATAAGTATTGCTCCGTTAGCTAAACCTAATGATACTATAAACTTACTGCAATATGTCACGTGAATAACCATTGTCAGGATCATTTGAAATGTGTTTGTTTCATTCCCAAAGTTTTGTTTTCTGTGTGAGTTATGGATTATATATATATATATATATATATATATATATATATATATATATATATATATATATATATATATATATATATAGTTATACAAGAGCCGTGTTGTGGGATATTTCATATATCTTAGACTCACGTTGTGGGATCCCTAGGTGGTTTATGGGTCATCTATATTTTGACCCATAAACCATGTAGTCCAAAATTCACAGGGAGGTTGAAAATGGTATTATTAACATAAAAAACAGAAAAAAAAATTTTTTTGACCCACACGGATATATTGAAAAATGTCCCACAACTCAAAATCTATTTTTAGAACATCGCGTCAAAGCTCCTCGCTTTAAACATTTTGTCTATCTATAAACATCCAGCGGGGTGTCCCACAAAACGGTTTTGTGATGCACGCAATGCATTGTTGGATAACAATGGCGGAGTACAGCAGTAACTTGGGTAAGTACTGAGTATATTTTCTTATTAGCAGTAAGTAGTATGGCATATTTAAAAAAAATGACGAGGAAGCAAAGACTATCGAACTAAAAGTGCAATTAAGAAAAAATGGCGGACGCTCTTAGGCTGAAACTTCAAACGGCTGCCTTTTGACAATGCACCGATTCGGAATGCTGAAACGTCAAACGGCTGCCTTTTGACCATGCACCGATTCGGAATGCAAGTGTCATTCTTCAGCTGTACAGTACATGAAGTACAAGTCTGCGAGTTCAGAAAACTTGTCTTGAGCGGTTAGATTACTTTTTTGTTCGTTTGCATACATACAAATGTATTGTTTACAGGTGCAAGTAGAGAGTCCCCCCAATTGTCACAATACTCAACCCCGGGACTTGTTGAACATTTCTTCCTTAAATTATATTTATTATACACTAGTTTGTACGACCGGATTAATTAAAGATCGTTTGCTTATCACTTCCCTGCCATGTATACAAACTGGTGTTCACTGGGGGATAGTAACCTATAGCCTGGAGGCATGAATATGGTAGCACATGCAACCCTCAGTCCCTGTGTCTTTGTTGTTGATCGAGTCTAAAGTAGTATATAATACTGTATATGAAATAGTTCACCGGAGATTTCATTTCACCCGCTAATGTTACGGTCCATCTATCGTCAGTGTAATTACATTTATTCCTTAAGATTTGGATATATCCTACCGTATTGCTTAAACAATATGTGCTTAATCATGATAATCGTTCACACCTCTGTGTGACTTTTTTATTGTGTATATAACGGGTCAACCTCTCAAAGACTGCGGGCATGAGTAGCACGTGCCGAGAGTTCAACTGTGTATAAACAAAGTAGGCCTTACCCAGACTGATTTCAGAGACACCTGGTTTAGATTTCATCGAGAGTTTTATTTTGAATCTACAGAAAAAAACTTGTAGATGTGTTCTATTATAAAAAGAAATCAGCTTTTTATTTCTACTCAACGATATTTTTTCCTTAATTACCCTTTGTACGGTTCTCAATTTACTTTAACCTGAACCATGCGAAATCGATTTCTTGTTTATCGTAAGCACACGATCAAAATGCATGACAGCATGTAATAATGATAGAAAGATGATTCAGTCTTAGTGATCGAAGTAAGAAATGTTAGAAGAAATAAATCTATTCACATTTAATTTGTTTATGATAAATTACTACAGTATATTGATAAAAATCCATATGATTTTTACACAGAAATTCAAGAAGTATTATAGTCAACACTCATGATTTTATTGGAGATTTGCATAAATTTGTGCAAAATTTCATATCAAATTTAAAAAAAACATAAATAGGGCGAAGCGATGAATAGGGCGAGGTCCACGTGCCAGAAAAAAAAGTATCGACCTGATTTCCGAAAAATACGGTACTTTTAATGGGCGATTTTTTGTCTATAAAAGGCCATTGTTTTAAACATTCCATATTTTAAATTTTAAATGATGATTTTTTTTTCTATCTAAACTTGTAATAATCTTAACTAATGAAATTCATGTTAATATGTAGATGTTTTAAAAAAAGAAAATAAACATTAATTGTGAGAAATCAAATTCATAATTATTGGAAATGAACTATACATGTATGATCAATATGTTACTAGCACTGTATGATCATTTTTTTTTTACATGATATGATTTGCTTCCTGTATGATACATGTTAGCTGCAATAATGTAGCCCTCTCCCGATTTTTTTTTTTTGGGGGGGGGGGGGGGAGGGCTACAACTCCATAGGATCTCCGTAATGGTGCAAGTGCGGGAGTGATTCACTCCTGCAACAATTTCGACTCAAATAGTACATAAATGGAAATAACATTTGCATTTCTTACCGGAACTCAAACATTGTAGATGTCTATGGCATAAATTAATCCAAAAATATCAAGTATAGTCCATGTATCGGTTATTTTTCGTGTATGTCAACAACACAATTTGAATTTGTCCGCCATGTTTACTGGCCTTGATCGGTTTTATTTTGGGACAGCCTATGAGAATTCAGGAGCGGATCTTGACCTGAATATAGGAATTCCCCTATTTTAAACATAATTAACGCGGTAAATATGAATTTTCCATTATATACCATTTCCTGAAACGATGTTTTAGTGATAGAACGAGGTAAGATCGATTATTTACTCTGTCATTCACGTTATCAAGCCCATCAAAACTCCAAGCGTAAATCCCATACAATCACGCTAGAACTGTCATGGCTGCTGAAAAAGACGACTGGTAAACATGCTTATGTGTTTTATCTGGTTTTGATTTATATACAGTTAGTTTGTTCAACCTGAATTAAAAAATCATTTTATCTAAAGGAAGTCAAATATAAAATCGAAATTTTTAGACCGAAGTCAGTTGCATAAAAAAATTAATTTAGCACCATTACAGAGATCCTGTGGAATTGTAGCCCTCTCCAGTAAACATCAGATATAAAAAATTGGAGAGGGCTTCATTATTGCAGCTAGATACATGTATAACACTTTTTTCTTTACACTTTTTCATACAGGAAGCATTATGATATCATATCATGTGAAAAAAGACCATACAGCGCGAGTAACATTTATCATATCGTACAAAAAGCAAACCGTGCTATGCTAGGAATGTATTGTAAAAACTGTATAGCGTGTGAGAAGCAATTGAGAAACATACAGCTGGTATAGTAGTGTGTTTCAGGTTTTTATTTGTATGAAGAAAAAAAATTATTACCTCCTCCCCCCCCCCCCTAAGAGCATGCATGGGGATAGGAATATTTTGATCTAAAGAGGTTTTATGAAGATAAATATTTGTTTGTATATTCTAAATAATGCATCCCCCCCCCATATTTCATTTTGCGAGGGGATGCTCTGCTTTGCGGTGCCCTTGTTTTTTTGAAAAATACATTGTGATTCATATATCGTTACCACTATATTGTGATATGTATTGTTGTTGCATAACGCATGCATTGTTCATATAACCATAATATTTCATCATATGAATGCTTATGTTTATATGTAACATTAGACATTTTATCTAAGTATTGTTTTCATTATTATTTTACAGCATTGATGAGTATGAATCTTCCAAAAGCTTGGAATGCACATTAATGATGCAACCTCAGACAAGCCCAAAAATAATGCTGTTATGAAATTAATGTTGAACAACTACCCCAAGCTTTGACTCTTTGCAAGGAGGGATATTGATAGACAGTAGGAGATTAGATATGACTTTGGACTCTGTTGCAGCACTGTGATGCACGTTCCATAGATTCTTCTGACCACTGCACTGATTCATCAGATGTCAGACATGAACAGGTATTTTTCATTAACACTGTTTTCAACACATGATTTACAAGCTTAACTCTAATTACAATGAAATCTTTTTCAAATTTATAACAGAGCATTCTAGAGAGGGACACAATGGTAACTCATGTAGATGTTCCACTAACTAGTTAAGATGGGCTCTTAACTGATACTACAGTCTACTCAGGGCCATGCAACTTCACATGTTCAACAGCTTAGGCATTTTACTACAGGTATTACCTTTTGTTACTCTTTCTGAAATATAGGGGAACATTTCAGTAACTACAGTAGACCTGTAGTAACTAAGTAACTAAAATTTCATTGACAATTATTCTTTGCCTGTACTCTAGGGAGGAATTTGAAGGCAAATCCTGTTGAAGCACACCCAGATGTTCCACAGATTCTGCAGAACAGTGAAAATCTGTTGCAGCACATAATTACCGTATATACTTGTTCTACAGATTCAACATGTCATAAAGGACCATGTTGCAGAATATGTTCAACAGCCTTGCATAGGTATTTTTATTACACAAATACATGTATTCTGAATGATAGGGAATTTTTGTCAAGGCAGGACTTCACTAGAATATCATTGTTCTTTGTATACTATAGAGAGCATTTTGGAAGCGGCAGTTTTGCATATACCACATAGTTTAGTGCTAGGATCTTTTTAAGAGCACTCAATTGGCGCAACAATTTTTGGACTAGTTTTATCACCTTAATAAGAAGACCTATGTATAAAGATAGAGAAAAGTAATAAGATTTTAAAGATAAAATATTTAGATTTTTTCTTTTGTAAATGATTTTATAGCTAGACAAATCATATCAAAAAATTTAAAGAAGATCTGATGGTTAATTTATTAACAACCCAGCCTCCTTAAAGGATACCATCTGAGTACTAATTGATCACCAAATCATTTTATTTCTTTTCAGAATATTAGATAGAAGCTTGTAATGGTAGTAGCATCAGCATTGTCTGGAAGGAACTATCAGTGAAGGTAATACATGCAGATACGTTATTTGAGGGTCCTCAACACCTGTTAAAAGTTCTGCATACAAGCCCATTCTCTTAATTAAGGATATTGATTTTTAACATGTGTTATGACTTAAAAATTACCCCTCCCCCCCCCCCCCCTTATAATCAGTTTTTTAAGGGGGGACTTTAAATTTCATCTCTCTTCATTAAAATAAATGCCCCTCCAGTATTCACACTCAGAACCTGTGGGTTGGTAGACTGAGGGTAAACCCATAGCTGCACAGAGATATTTAAAACACCAATTATTGGCGATGTAAAGTGTTTCACATTGCGTTGAAATTGCCATGATGTGACATATTGTCTTAAAAGTAGAAGTCACAGGGTGTCGAGGATTCTTAATTTCGTTGTTTCAGTTATATTTTGTCACCACTTTTTAATCAGCCTTTATCCTTAACTTTGACAATGACAGCTTTTTCTCTGAAATGGAATTGTTTGTTCTGACATTTTCCCTGTAGATTGTTCATGATTTTTTTGTGTCTTTGTGACATTGTGTATATGCAAACATATAACTGTGTGATTGCTCATGGTTTTTGGGTCACTGTCAAATATATGTATTTGTGTCTGTTCATAGATTAAACGTGGGTCATTGTCATATATACATGTACATGTTTGTGTCTGTTCATGGATTGTGGGTCATTGTCATATATATATATAAATATATATATACCGGTATATGTTTGTGTCTGTTCATGGATTAAATGTGGGTCATTGTCATATATACATGTTTGTGTCTGTTCATGGATTGTGGGTCATTTTCATATATGTGTCTGTTCATGGATTAAATGCAGGTCATTGTCACACATACATGTTTGTATCTGTTCATGGATTGTAGGTCATTGTCATATATATATACTATATATACCAGGGTTGTCCAAATAAGTTCATGGACAATCGCGTTTTTGTCATTTTAAATGGGTTAATTTATTCATATTTATTTATATATCTAAATCTTTGTCATAAAATTTCAGATCAAACCAAAGTGGTTTTTATTGTTTTCTATAGAAATAAAGTAAAATTTTAATGTATCAAAGGTTCGCAGAAAGTATGCACGTCCCAGCGCAAAAATTGTCCAAACTTTGTAATTGAGTTTTTAGATATGAATATTTACTGTTTTCATAATCTTCTATTGTGATGTAGTCTGTATTGTGTACATTATTTTCATACATCATTTAAACATATTTTCAAACCAGCAGAGGACTATTAAAAGATATTACGGCAAGAATATGTCTTTAAAAACACATGAAAAAGCGACTTCATCTGACCGCTGGCAATAAAAAAATTGTGTCAACTGAAGTAAAAAACTGAAATGAATGAAACGATTAAGGAAACTTATCCACAAGTGGCACAAGTGATATGTTGATGGAATATGCGATTGTACCTTCTGACCAAACGGTGAATGCGGCATATTACTCTCAAATAAACCCAGGACTACGTCATTACAATTTAACGTCATACTGGGCTGTGCGGCCTGTATAGGCAATGTATATACATTCATATCTCCATTACAAAAATATACATTGCTCTGATTTTTATACATATACATTATTATGCTCTTTATTACAATATTATAATACTTTCCTGATAATGGGGCTTCTATTTTGAATAAAATTACATGTGTCCACGAACTTTTTGGACAACCCTCGTATATATATACGTTTGTGTCTGTTCATGGATTGTGGGTCACCGTCATAGAGTTTTTGTTCTGCAATTTTTTCTGTGGATTGTTCATGGGTTTTTGTGTCTTTGAGTTTAGACATTTGTGCATATTCATGCATACATATTTAGTTTAGACATGTACATTCAAAGATATATATGTGAATGCTCATGGTTTTTGGGTTGCTCTCATATCTACATGTTTGTGTCTGTTCATGGGATGTGGGTCACTGTCATGGATTGGTTGTTCTAACATTTTTCCTGTAGTTTGTTCACGCCTATTTTGTGTCTTTGAGTTAAGAAATTTGTTTAGGTGCAAATATATATGTGAATGCTAATGATTTTTGGATTGCTGTCATATATACATGCTTTTGTCTGTTCATGGGATGTGGGTCATTGTAACAGATTGTTTGTTTAAGTTGATTGTTCATGAGGTTTTATTGTCTTTGTACATAACGCCTCAACTACCTTATGTGGATGATGATGATACTTCAACATAACATGCTGAAACTTTAACATTACATGCTGATACTTTGTCTTTATATGATCAGTCAGGATAGTTCTTTGTTACATGCTGATACTTCTTCATTATATGATGGTACTTCACTCTGCGGTGATTCTAAAAATAGGGAAGGGTCATCTTGAGATTGAAATACACTAAAATTCAGAACTCATTGATGCCTAACAAGTTTTTAACACTGGGCTTTTTCTCTGTTTCGGAGATTGATCAGATATTACTAAGGTCCACTGAGACTAGTTTAGATCAAGATACTCAACAAATAATACCACTTGATTATGTGTTGTCTTTTAACAGAGTCATTTTATATTTAAAGAAAGCCTGCTTGGGAAAACCATTGGCGCTCCCCATCAGTGCATACAAATCAGGGGGTTCGAGGTACCCCAGGGGATTTTTTGTCCAAAAATGTGCATTCTGAAGTGAACCCAAGTTTATGGCGCTTGGTCAAAGTGGACCGCTAAAAGTATTCATAGCACCTAAACAAAGACTTCTGTCATTTAGGTTACATCAGATTTATGGGTGGGCTTTCCCTGGAGATCCACGTAAAGGAATGGGCAATGTAAGCACTAATTTTTTTCAACAGTACAGTTACAGCTAGAATCAGTTTCAACAGCGCACGTAGTCCCTAGCATCTGACTTCATGTAAGATATTGCAATCTGGAGGACGCAATGCTCTATCCTTTGCATGTAGTTTTACAATAATTTTATGAAAATGGAAATTCGATCATATGTAGATCAATAGATGAAATATTGTAAAATACGGGATCCCCCCCCCCATTTCCTATTTTATATTTACTTGTTGACTTGTTGTGATTGAGGGCCACCACCACCACCACCACCCCCACCCCCCTAAATAAAAGATAGTTTGTGCGAAGCGCTGGGATCTAATGGATGATTGCTCATGCTCTGATTTCCTTAAGAAAGAAAGTAAAATCGCTATTTAATGGCGTAGAATGCCCAATCCAAAGGGGGTGAAATAAATTTGAAGGCGCCTGCCTGCAGAATTAAAACAATCAACCTACAACATAAAATGTACTCATAAAATTGGCATCCAATTTGAAGGCGCCTAAACAAAGACGAGTTACAATAAGGGGACTATGGAGTTGTTTGACACAGAGAGATTTCGGCGCAAGTTCCAACAAATATAATGAAAGTGATGGTGTCCCCATTCCCTCCAGCATCCAGTTCAGCTGAATGGCACAAGCCCTAGTATTGGGAATATAGGTTTTGATAATAACCAATGGGGTGTCCATATTTATATAAGGCAATAAGCATAAAAGAAGCTTGTTTAAATTGTTGGGTACAATGTAGCTTGAATTTAGTCTATTCTCTCCTTAGTAATATCCCTGAGTTTTACCGAATCACGATCCTGCTGCTTATAGCGAATTTAGAATCACCGCATACTGTAATACCATCATTTTATGAAATATCAGCATGTATTAGTGAAAGCATATAGTGAATAAGTATCATCATATAATAAAAAATTATCAGCATGTAATGTTATACTATCAGCATGTAATGATAATTGATAAATTATCATATAATGAAGAAGTATCAGCATGTAATGTTGATGTATCAGCATGTAATGTTGATCAATGATCAACATGAAATGTTGAACTATCAGCATATTATGGGCATTATCTACATAAGGCAGTTGAGGTGTTCCATATCTTTGAGTTTCATTTGTGTTTACATGTATATGTATATATATGTGAATGCTTATAGTTCTAAGGTTGCTATAGTAATACATGTTTGTGTCTGTTCATGGATTGTGGGTCACTGTCATATATACATGTTTGTGTCTGTTCATGGATTGTGGGTCACTGTCATATATATACATGTTTGTGTCTGTTCATGGATTGTGGGTCACTGTCATATATATACATGTTTGTGTCTGTTCATGGATTGTAGGTCACTGTCATATATATACATGTTTGTGTCTGTTCATGGATTGTGTATCACTGTCATATATATACATGTTTGTGTCTGTTCATGGATTGTGGGTCACTATCGTAGGTTAATTGTTGTATTATTTCTCCTGTACCAGGTAGTTTGTTCATGACTTTTTTGTGTCTTTGAGTTTAGACATTTGTTTATATGCAAATATTTTAAAGGGACACTGTCATGATTTTGGTCAAATTTTGTTTTTCTGTTCTCATTATTTACAATGCTTTAGGATATATTTCTAATGATCAAATGAAATTTGAGAGTCAGTCATTGAGTTACAAGCAAGATACAGAGCTCACAATTCTTTGTCATGTAAACCAGGCTTGTGCCCTATTTTTATTTACATAGGTTCAATATACAAGTCTTTTTCAAGCTGATTTGTCTATCTTTTTATTCATTTTAAGAATAAATAAACAGTTCCTAACATTTAACACATTCATTTTAGGTCTATAACTGGAATTTTTGCTTCAACATTCAAAATTTAAACAAAAGATTTGTTTACATAGCAAAGTGATTTCTTATTTAATTTTGGTCTCAAGCATTTTGATATTAGTATGATAGAATGCTGGAGAAAATTGTATCTAATTTGTTTGATGAATTATTGAACTGTATATACATGTTTGTGTCTGTTCATGGATTGTGGGTCATTGTCATGTATATACATTTATTGTTTGTATCTGTTCATGGATTGTGGGTCATTGTCGTATATTTACATCTACAAACTTTAAGTATACTTTCCTCGATTTCTTACGGAAGGTTATAGTTAATTCATAGCTCTATAGAAACAGCCAGACTGAAATCTACACGCCCCATTTATCTATTGGTCGAAATCTACAGCGGCTGAAAGTGACAGGACTCAAATTAACACGCCCTGTTTATCGATTGGTCTGAACCTACAGCGACCTAAGTAAAATCACGGACTGCATGAAATAATCATGATGATACCAGACTCCAAGTCTCACAGGAGACGATTTGGCTGTTTCTTTTAGCTAACGTACATGTGTACGTTAAGAGTAATTTAGTAAATTTTACTAACTTTTCATATTCAATTTATTAATTAGTTAAAGAAAGATGTTAATATAAACAATAAAATGCTTTCTTTGATGATTCATGCAGGTTATGAAGGTAGCGATCAATTTTGCAGGAAAAATTTACATAACCTGCTAACGCGGGTTATGTATTTTTCCTGCAATGTCGCTACCTTCATATCCCGAATGAATCACCATAGAAAGCATTTTATTGTTTAAATATACATGTTGGCGTCGATCTGTTCATGGATTTTTGGTCATTGTTGTAGATTTTTTATTTTAACATTTTTCAGTTGATTGTTCATGAGTTTTTATGTTTTTGAGTTTACTCAATAAATATTTGCTTTAACGGCGTATTGAACAACATGTAACTTCCAAATAAAATGACTTGCTTATGGAAAGGAACGATATGATTAACATAATAGGATAAACAGAAAAACCGTGAAGTTAAATGATAAACTTTCTAGGATTAACACTCGGTACTACTGGATTTGTGCATGATGATAGATCTGTATGCTTGATCGATGGGTCTGATAAATGATATGATAGTATAAGATTGTAAAAAATATTGATGCGGGTACCATACCGTATATCAGGTTTTTTCCGCGTCATGTTTTTTCCGCGAATCAGAACCTAGAACAGTATATAAAATTTACGCGAATCAAATTTTCACTATTTCAAAGTCATAGTGAAAATATAATTCATGATTGTTTAAACAAGAGGAAAAAAGTAACTAAATTGTCACTCTTAATAATGAAAATTCGGACAATAAAACCATTTACCTCTTTTTTTTAATGTGCAATAATTACCGATAATTATTTTCAGAGACGCAAACAGTCATAGATCAATATCATGTACCGTTACATATACCAGTAGCTCAGGTATAATTAGACATCGGTTTACGCAAGGAAAGTGACCGTTTTAATTAGTTTGCCAATGGATTATTAAATAAAAAACAATGAGGCTTACATACCAGTTATCTGGCACTGTTCTTCCGATCCCGTAATATCTACCACTAACTAACTGAACACAGTTCACCGTACTGTAACTTACCTGTTTACTTTATAAGGAAAGAGAAAACTCTATTACAAGAACAAAACTTTGTATCAAATTTACGCTGATTTATTTTCCGCGATTCAGTAATCGTCGCGAACAAAGCGGAAATTGGATACACGCGGAAAAAACCTGATATACGGTATATATATATGTTTATATCTGTTCATGGATTGTGGGTCACTATCATATATTGTTTGTTTAAACATTTTATGACTTTTGACTTATCTATCATTATGTCCAATGAAAATTTTTTTTTTTCTCATCACTGCTATCCCTCTATAAACCTAATATAAGGCCTAAACATCTAAACAATTGAAAGTTTTTCGCTGTAGAGGTCTCACCTGTGAGGACATACACCTTGCCTTGCCGTGCTACTCAGTCGCAATGAAATAATCAAATTTATGCACTTTTTCAAGCAAGAAGAATACTAACATCAATTAAACAGGTTAATGCATTATTTACCAACAGTATATGCACATAAAATAAGAAATAAATGCATACAAACCAAAGACTAAAGAAAGAATACTATACGGCAACAAGTAACAGTTGTGCAATCGGTTGTAACGAAATCAAATGGTATATATACATATGTAACTTGTGACGGTGCTTATGTGCGAGCAGTTTTTAGTTTTGATTAATAATGTAAACACCCTAATTTTATCTTTACTCATGGTGTACTCGTATTTTTGTTGTAAATAGGAATATATTCCACTGATATCCCAATTGCTAAATGTTTAGGGCTAATTGCCAAATGGTTGTAACTGTCAATAAAATTCTACATTGTAATTAAGTTCCATTTGCGCAGTAAGAATTGTTGAGCAGATGTGCTTTTGATGTATTGAAAAAGTGATAGTTTGTTCATTAATTGATATATTTGTATTCAATTCTTCATCAGCGAAAGAAAGATATATGTATTGTTTCATGTATTTATGAAAGGAATATCTTCTTTGAATTTTTTCTTTTTTTTTTTTAAGAAACCAATGTATAAACAGGAAAAGAAAAGTTGCTTTCAATGCAGAAATAGATCAAGGTGTGAATAAAAGTACATGTATTTCTAATTAAGTTGGAAAGTGATTTATTCAAGGGGATAAATTGTATGTTAGGGGATTTCTGTGACAATTAGTCCTTAAAACATATCCCATTTCACAGACTTTTAAAAAAAACCTGTTATTTAAGGATATGAACAATTCTTCTCATGCAACACAAAGTGATTGTGCACATTTTTTTAAGTTATTGTAAAACATTATTTTAACTTGCATGTACAATTG
Source organism: Magallana ariakensis (assembly GCA_020458035.1). Classification (NCBI taxonomy): domain Eukaryota; kingdom Metazoa; phylum Mollusca; class Bivalvia; order Ostreida; family Ostreidae; genus Magallana; species Magallana ariakensis. Next base: position 40,664,936 of record CM035811.1, on the reverse strand, counting down.
TAGAATTTAATTCACTGAAACTTACTTATATTTGATTCACAGATTCTATTGAAGAACACAAGGATTATGTCCCAAGTGGTATAGAATCAGTGGATAAACCATCATGCACCACATTACCATCAAAGAAAAAATGGACAATGGAATAGGACATTTGAATTTTATATGGACTTTAAAGATTAAAGTGTACCAAGAGAGGCAGAAGCACTGAAAGTAAAAAACAAATGCAAATTTCTTGCTGATAGAAGTATTCATCAGAAAAAGAGTAAAATGCAACATATGCTGAGACTTAAATGAGTTAACAAATTTAGGACGTTTGGTCTTGCAGTAAAAAATGATTCTGTGATAAACCCTTTAAATTTGAACTGTAATTGGAAGATTATCTCCTCATGAAATACCCTGGACTTATTTATAAACAAGAGTCGTCTGTATGCTTCATGTTTTAGATTGAAGATTGAATGTGTATGTGTTATATCTGTATTACTCTCACTGCTTCCATCTGCAACATGTGTACCTGTGGTGTAACCTCATGGTTTAGTTTTTATTCGTTTTAAAATCTTAATATCAGCAATAAGATGTTGTAATTTCTTATATGTTACTTTTATGTTTAAGGTTAAGTGAACATGATTGAAATATGTATTGGATATATTTTAAAAGTATATTACAATGTAATTTAGAATACTTATAGTTTAAAAGGACAATCATATTAATATCTAATATTTACATGTAGTGTATATTTCCCCTTATGTTTGCAGAGGACATCTGTGACGTTCAATTTCTCATGACACCTCTGGGTTGTAGCTCTGCTGGCCATAGACCAGAAGAGTGTATGCGATGATCTGTTTGTGTAGCTTTCTGTTTGTCTCTCTGTGAACAATTTTCAAATGCTACTACTATTACAGCTATCAAGAATGTTCACATATATATACATGTCTTGTGTTTGAAATAATGCATGACACATTTTTCTAACTTTGAGAAATAAAATATAATCTTTAACTGACAAAAGTGTTCCCTTATTAATGTTGTTTTACCTCTGCAAATAAAGGTATTATGGTATAAAGGATTTACTTTGTCTGTCTGTTAATCTGTGTGTCTACATTACAAGTGTTGAGGATGGATTGCTATGCCATAGCAATATTTTTGGTGGGGGTTATGCATTTGCCGCTGCCTTTATTTGACACAGAGATGGTCATGGTCATGTAGGGATTCGTCATGACCTAGATGTGGTAGTACATGGACAAGGTGACAAGGAAAATAATGATTTAGGGTATTACCTTAATACAAAGTCACAAGGAAAAGCGTATAGGACATTTTGATGTGGCCTAAGCTATAACCGAGATAAGTTTTTCACACCTTAATTTTTACAAGTAGTTTCAAACCAATGGCATTTGCCACTTTAGGCGTCAATGATTTTAGTGAAGAGGTTTTCTGGTCTGTTACCATATTCTCTTTGAAGATAATTATATAAACCAAACTTAGAAAAACAATGTATTTGAAGACATTTTTTTTTTATCTTTGACACCGGTTAAGGACAATGTTTTGATTTACATGTATGTTCATGTTATCAAAAGGGGTACACAAACCAAACTTCTTCCTGAGGTGCATTAACATATACTAGTATATGATCATTTCAAAGCATGCTTTGTATGCTGCTTCTGACTTAAATTACATAAGTCTGTGATTCATAAGCACAGTATCTATATCTTTTTATTTCAAGGGGTTTACAAAGCAAATTTCTTCAGTGCATCACTGGCTGCTCTGTTCAATGCATTACATGTAGTAAAAAAATCTGCCACCTTTTCAGGAATGCCCCATACTATGCACTGTTGCCATTAGGAAACGTTAGTAATTCTTCGGTTACTTTTATAAAACAAATTCCCTTAAAAAAGCCTATATATATAAGTCTGATAAAATGATATTTTGTATTTTGTGCTCCTATACAAATCATATTCAGCTGTATGCTATTTTTCATTGTTTTTGCACCCATACATGGTTTGTGGGATATATCCCATAAAGAATCTATATATATATTGCCATGACATGGTTTGTGGGTTCCTACCCACAAGTATGTTATATATATTATCTACTATATATCACTGTGGGTATGTATACCCACAATGTGGTGACCCACAACGTTATCTATAACTTTGAAACCAAATATGAGTAATCTTTATATTTATCTTATATTTGGCTTCTTCATCAAAAACTATTCCTAAAAATGCGTTTCCTTTTGTAATAAGCCTACCACAAATGCAGGGTCCCATAACCCATGTTTATGGATCATGACCCGCAAACCATGTCAAGTACCTATATATATATATATATATATATATATATATATATATATATATATATATATATATGTTCACTTTTTTACTATTCAACGAAATAGAGAGCTGTCAGATCAGTTGTCTTGTAATAATAGCGATGTCCACAGCGATATTTCATGATCGTTCCAAGAAAAAGAAGCTATTAATTTGATTGACAAATATTAATCTGTGATAAATGAAACACATGAATGATGAGAGACGCGTATTACGTCAGAAGTACTGATTTTTTTTATAATCCAGAGATGAAAGATTGAATTCTGTTATACAAATCAAGTTTCAATATATGTACATAAAAAATAAAAGAGTGGGCTTATCTGATCAAATCGATGGCTTCATATGTTATTTATCTGTACATGTAAAACTGTGCGGTCTAAAACAAAATATATTAATTTATTACTAAATGTGATGGTAAATTTTGTAGAAAGAAAAAATGGTTTAGAAAAATATAATGTAAGTTTGTAAAAAATGCAACACATATAAACCTAATATGAAGGCCTAGAATTACATGTAACATGTTCTCTCTCTCTTGTTCTCTCTCTCTCTCTCTCTCTCTCTCTCTCTCTCTCTCTCTCTCTCTCTCTCTCTCTCTCTCTCTCTCTCGTGCACATTTATTTGGGAGAAACCCCTGTGTGGACATTAACGCAGGAGAAACTCCCGTGGCAATCAAATTCCAGAATTTAAAGTATAAATCGTTCTTTCTCAGTATCTGATAATACATGTAACTTAAATCGCATTAGTGATGAAATACAATCGTCGTTTCATAATACATATGCTTACTTAGGGTTACGTCCGAACGTACGCCTACCTATGAGTGGACGTAAAGGAAATTTTGGCTTAACTTTAGTCGGACGTAAAGATGCACTCTTTAATGAAACGCAAATATTCGAACTTGTGCCGTTTTTACACCGCCGTAGCGCTAAGTCTGGGCGTACGACCTCTTTATGAAACGAGCCACAGAAGTTCTTGGCAAATATCACACGAACTTGCAGAGAGGTTGATTATTGAAAAAAAAAATCAAATTAAATTATATCTATTTAAACTCTCCCTATTCGAAGAGGTAATCAAATGTTAAATAATTACAAAATAGTCTAAGCTACAGTGCAGTCACGTATCCTTATGTATCCTTATGTACATTTACAGAGATAAGGAGGGTCAATTAGTGCAATTCTATGCTTTGTTTATATATATGGTTCTCTTTGGGGGACTTAGGCCATTGCAAGTTTTTTCTTCGTTTAGCGTCCACCCAAAACTAAAAAACCTATCTTTCTATCAGGAAAAAACCACAAACCTTAGAAAAAACACACAACTTTAAGGGTTCAACAAAATAAAATTTATTATATATTTTGAAATATTTTCTTCATTTTGTAACAAAAATACAAAAAACAACAAATAACCACAATGGTTTCAATTTTGAATGTTGTTCAAATTAATATTTGATTTCCGATCCCGATTTAAAAATGCGACCTAGAGGCCGACATATATGAAAAAGCGATCTAATTTAATGAACAACCATTGTGGGTTTTTTTTTTTTATATTTTTACATCTCAAAACCAATCCGTCCGCGGACGCTAAACATAGAAAAAACTTGGAATGGCCTTATCTCTCTTTTTCTGAAATCCTTACTGCATAATCAAATGCTGTAACTCCCTGAGACAATATGTCTGATACACCCCTTGATCATGAGTCGAGTAACAACCTGGCATGCCAGTCCTCTCGTGACAATCAGAACACGTGATCTACCAATGGTCTCCAGAGACGTCGAAGTGACTGATATCTGCTCCCTGTTTCACTATAGAGCCAATGGAAACCGTTGATCACGGGATAGCTGTGATTGTCCCCACACATCAATGCTCTTATGGCGTTTAGTGATACAAAATAACGTTCCTATCGTCAAACTAAATGAGATTAATTTGGTACAAAGTATTTATGTTTCATAAATGTCAAACATGATTATTATTAATGATTGTATAATTCTATTATCAAAATATCTGTGCATTTAGCTGTATTAAGATAACTGTGCGATATCGAATGTGAATTAATGTTTTGAATTCACTGATCAAATAAAAACATATACATATTGAAATGAAAATATAATTTTTTTGCATATGTTAATTATATTTCTTACAAATCGGTAGCTGCAGAACTGTAGCTCCACGGAAAATTCGGGTTGACGGACCGTGGAGCTACAGGTCCACCCATATAAAAAACTGTATATTTATTGCGCACAAAAAGTTGCGCGCGGCTTTGGACTTATTAACCTAATTAAGATATATATTCTGTGAAAATCTCAATACCAAAACATTCCTGAGACATTTTACTTAAGATGTCTTTACTTAACTTGCCTCTGAATATCTTTTAAACACTCTCACCGGCCCCGTAAAGTGAAATGTTGTGGTTTGTTTACAGGTAAAAATGGCGACTCTTGATCCCGACGTGAATTTAGCATACTTCAATTTCCGAGGTCGGTTAGGGTGCTAAGGAAAACGTTTGGGACAAGTAAAGAGGCGAATCAGTAGTAAATTTTCTCAGGATTTTTTTTGTATGAAAATATTTACAGAATATGTCCTAAAATAAGCTTAATAAGTCCAAAACTGCGCGCAACTTTTTGTGCGCAATAAATATACAGTTTTGTATATGGGTGGACCTGTAGCTCCACGGTCCGTCAACCCGAATTTTCCGTGGAGCTACAGTACTGCAGCTAACAAATCGGTCGAGTTAAAGACATATTGTGATCTTATTTGGGATACATTAACTATCATATTACTTACAATGTACAATGTTTATGCAAATTCATAACTTGCTTGTATGTACAATAAGAGCGCAAAGTGATACAGGAGGTAAGAAGTTGAATATCTTTGAAATGCGACGTTGCGCTTGTGCGTCGTTTGACGTTATGAGCGTAACGTTAAGTAACACCAGTATTGTGCGCGACGTCATTGCCAAACAGTTGTTCGACTTATCTAACTAAACTATTATATCAAGTGAGATCTCACAAACTTAATGCATCAAACAATAGAAACATTGCAAGTAGAAATAACGCTTTCATTAGATGCCATACGACGAAATATTTTCGTGTGTTTTTGTTTGACATTTTTGTAGAAACCCAAAATAATGTTCTCGTAATGTCATAATAGCTGCACTCTTAAGACCGTTGCTCCATTATCCTGTAGTGTCCAGTCTCTCGCTATTTTTCTACATCATTTCTTTCTGGAGCATCGTTTAGGAGTTTTCTATTACGCGGCCGGAAATGAGAGTCGTTAATGCCGGAACCCTCCAGCACCGAGGGCTTCAGAAGCCATGTATTGGAATTGTACTCAGTTCTATGTCCTACAACTATGGCGGCGGTCTGTTCATGTAAGGCTGGCAAACGCCGGGATCTGAAGCCGTGTTCTGAAGTCTCCTCATTAATCTCAAAGATCTGTTTTCTGCTCTAAGATGATTTATATTTATACACAAACAATTCAAGCCAGCTTCATTAGTCCTTATTGTAAAAATAACCGCAAAATGACAGAATCATCACCGTAGACATAGGTCAAAAACTTGTATGTAACTAGAATACACTTAAGGATTATAGTTTTATTCTTCTGTGTTTAAAAAATTCAATTTACTTCATGCTACTAAGTATATGTGACAGAATTTCTTCAGATTCGTCTTTCTAAGATCTCGTAAATTAATATTTGAGGTCTGATTACTTCTCTACACAAAACTGTGATCGCCATACAAGGTTTTCTTCATTTCGGGTATTCCTGTCATGTTTGACTCTAGAGTAAGTTACTCAGAATATTCAATATGGGGTGAAATACTCTAGATAATTCAGAGATTTCCTTTCGCATATTCATTGCCATTGTTCTTAAGGGAATAAGTTACAAATACAGTGCCATATTCTCAGTCTCATGCCATCAAATCTAGTTTGACTAGAAGAGTATCACCCGTCGTCTGAGAGAAAAAAAAAGCCACAGAAATAAGACATGGTCTTTAACGATGTTGAAATTGGCTTGATGTCTATCATCTCAACCGCGGTTGATATTAAGGAAAATGACTTAATAACTAGCCAATAAAACAGGCACAATAACAAGCAAAATCAATTTGATCCGATAAGTGGATTTTCGACCGGACAGGTCCGCTGCCTATTTTGTTGTACATGAAACAGACGTGAAATAATTGCAGTGGACACCAGTGAACAAAATCGTGTAAAATGATTATAGATTAATGCTCAGGGAAGTTCGGCTCGCTCCGTCCTCTCAATGTCTTATGGCGATATTATGACGAGAGAAGGGAGTAAAAAGTGCGTCTCCGAATTCTTCAATATAATAGATATTCTAATTTTCATGTATTTTCGTCCATTGTCATATCGTTACTCATGTTTCCTCGGGATGAAAATACAATAATTCAATTTGGAAAAAAGATGTCCGTTTCCTCTCGCCTACAATCAGCGTTTGGGGCGTCGAAGAGAGACGAACTCTGATTTCTTTCGGATACCACGGTGAGCGGTGACTTCCGCTGGGACGTTCGGATCCCATCGGGCGGTAAGCAAGGACTCGGTAAACCAATAAACTCTGCCTCATTTGATTTGAATGTTTGATGGTACGCAATGCAATAGTAAACAAGAATAGAAATGTACACGCTATAGAAATTGATTCCGAGGCGCTTGTGGTTGATTTACAGTGATGTTACTGGGGCTTTAAGTGAAACCGTTTCGTAGTTCTATCATTGTATGGCGATGTATCAGCGAAAACTAGCTTTTTGTGTTAAGCAGCTAATAATTCATAACTAATAAACCATTAGCTGGTAGACCATCATGATTTACGGATTACTTCACAAAAAAGTTTAAAAGCGACACTGAATTGCTTGAAATTGATACAATTACTTACTTGGAAATGTTTCATTTTTTTTATCGTTTATAGGATGCAGACAGGAAAGTGGTCACATGTGCGTTTGAAGGAATCAATTACTGACGAGAGTATTTATAAAGTTGCAGGTGACACGGGTTGAGAGCTGCGAGGCCTTTGGACAGTCACGGCTAGCACTGGATCGGGAGTCAATAGTTTATCGCCTTCTACATCACCAGAGTGTGTCAATATGGAAATTAAAACATAAATAATACATGTTAACTGTGTTCCTTGTATCCTGTACTTAGGACAGACAAGTCCTAGGATTTTCTTTTAATTCGTGAACAAATGATCGGAGCTAATTACAATGGATCGAGATACGAACCAACACGTGCTCGTCTATTCAATGGAATCGGAATTCGCTGACGAGAGTCTGTGTGAAAATTATTCCCAGTCCGATGTAGAAGACACTTTAACAGATCAAGGTCATCTTGGTAGTGGGTCAAGTGCATCTCTTTCTGATATTTTCGATAACAACGACTTCAGAGCTAAATCAGGTACCGACGACTCTGAGGCAACAATCCGTGATGAGTCCCCCGTCAGTCGCGCCCCGGGGGAGGGGGACAGAACCGACACACCCTCTGAATCTATTGCCACGGAGTCGGCGCTGTACGAAACGCCATTTACATCCGCCAGTGGTTTTGACGTTTATTTAACAGCGTTTGAGGAGAGTAGCCATTCCCTAGACAAGGTTCTGAAACTAGATAGTCTCATAGAAATACCGGCAACCACATCAAGTTCTGTAAGACCCATCAAAGAGGTCATGGCAAAACGAGACTCCGAATTGCCTATCCAGAAGCCGCAGTCCAAAGGCGGGAAAGGGGGCGAGAGGCTTGGTTCCACCGGTAAATGCACCCCTAAGAAAACAATGCCTTCTCCGAAAAAAGAACCCGATGCTCGAAATGAGGAACCGACGACAAAATCTCCACCTCAAAACCCCAAAACCCCGAATGGATCTGTGAAATCGGAACGGTCAGGGAATTTAAAGGCCATTTCCAAGGGCATCAAAGGTGGAACCAAAGCCTTGCTTATACAAAAGGTGAGTCAAGTAGGGTTGTAGATTTGATGTTTTCTCTATACAATTCATAGGTGACAATAGGTATATATGTACAACATAGAATTATTAATATCGTGTCAAATAATGACAAATCTTGATATTTAATAAGGTCCTTTCTAACAGATCTAAGGTCATTTCAAAACTCAATGGTCACAATCTGTTGCAATAAATAATGTATATTTATAATGTATATAAGATTTGTCTGTTATATTGGATTGGTGAGTGTACATGTAGTTAGCATATACATCGAATAATGTCCATTTCATGGCAGATATTGACATCGATTCATAAGAAAATCACGCTATCTGTTTGGTAAAAGAGTTATATATATATACTATTTTAACGTCTGAAATGTTAAGGGAGTTCATGCGTTACGTCATCTTACCGGTTCGGATTTATGATGAATATTAATAAACAGCTGATATTCCGATACAAACCTCATACCATCCATAATGCAGCGTGTTTGTCGTCAAATGATACTGAGATCTGTGGAATCAGTTCATTTCTTGTTTTTACAATAAGCAGCTCAATAATGTACACCGGTGTGTTGAATCATATTGCATGCCAAGAAATAGATGGAATTAATTCACTTGGAAATTTCGTGAATTAAATTAAGCCTTCATTATGATGGACAGAAACGATGGAGTCAATGTACTTTTTTCTGATGAAAAATCAGCATTTCGGATTATCTGGCAATTTGTTGATTTCGAAATTTGAATTAACAAAACTAATGAAAGTCTATTGATTTACTCGTGTTTGTTGATTCGGATGTTGAAAACAGCCGTCTCGATTTACTGGCTACCCGTCATACGATACCACTACCTGTGAAACAGAAGTTTTATACACAGTACACATTTCACTCATCAAACCAAAATATCCATGGAAATTATTTTAAAAAGATTTATGAATTTTGTAAGTACATCTAAATTTTCGCATCATGAAATGAAAGTCAATATGGCAGCTCTGTGAGTTGTAAATTGTACTCAATATAAACGGAGCTTATAACGAAAGGATCAGGATTCCACAAAGGGAAATTTTAGACAAATAATTATAGAAAACTTCTGATATAATTTATTAATAACGATTACACCTTGCTCCATTAATTCTTGTATCCAAACACTACATATTTGATCAAAGGACTATATATGATATGGGCCTAAAATGGCCCCCTAAAATGAACATCATCATTTTACTGTAATTCTTTTTTTTCTTTGTACAGATATATATGTAATGTTTTTACATAATGATCATTTTGATTCAAGTCCCCACAATTTAGAAATATGACATCGTAAAGACAACCTTTTCCCGCCATTTTTGCATTTTTAGCTTAAAACAGCTTGTTATCAAGCAGTTTTTCTTTCAGAAAACATAGAGCGCATACTTGAACAAACAAAATATTTTAATCAGAGATATATCTAGCCAAGACTAATAAGTGACAAAAAAATTTTCCTTGTTCAAGCATGCGCTGTAGATTTCCCATTCGTTAAAAGATAAGACATATGTCAATTTTTGACTGATTTTGATTGAATTATAGAAATAGCGTCACTTCTGACGTCATATACTGCAAGTTAGTACAAATAAATCAAATAAATAGGTGAAAAATATATTTAATATCAACTCTTCTAAAAATAACATAACATTTTAATGTACCCGAAACACTTTTAAAAATGGCGAATTATAGGGGCCAAATTTAACACATATCATATATAGTTATTTAATGTTTTTTTTTTTGTTTTGAAGATTTTAAGTGTTCGGAATTATTATCTGCATTAAATCTTGTTTACATAACAAGAAGTATTTCCATCACTCGATCATTTCCTCCGAGAACGCAGACCGGGACATGGTATTCATGTTCCTCAATGTACCGCGATTTATGGTAAATTCTAACAAAAGAAGCCCGTGTCAGTATAAATATTTAATACGAGACAACGACCGAGAGCCGAGCAGACCATTCACTGGATACACAATCTCTCTCTCTCTCTCTCTCTCTCTCTCTCTCTCTCTCTCATCTATTAATTGTTGTTGTTTTATATTTCATCATAAATATCAAATTATATTCATGTGCTGATAATTTTTCAAGTAGTAAATATTTGCAGTTTGCATTTTAATGACTTTATCAGGATTTTGCGGAACTAGTGCACGTTGCTTTTCTCTGTGGACAGATAAAGCCTTCGCAAATCTTGATACGTTGAAAAGTGAAAACGTCAGAACCGATGACATTCCACGCTTCAACCGACGTAATGATAAAAATATACCATTTTACAGTGTTTTTGTCTGTAATAACAATACGAATCAAATTTACATGCATAACGTATAGTCCAGTACATTTCATCAATGACGAAAAGACGAACAGAGTTTGCATCATTAACATGAAATTAGCGTAAAATCCCAATAAATTGTTAAGTCATTGAACAATTGGTGAAAATTATTTAAGTAGAAGTAATAGGGAATCATTTCTTTAATATTTAAAGGTGATCAAATACGGTCGGACTTGATCAAATCTATCATATAGCCCTATCGGCTACATGTACAATACCTATAAATAGGAAAGAAACAAAAAAAAAAAGGGCATAAGGATGATTTTTAACCAATTGAAAATTACTGGTAAAATTATAATGAGTTCACTTATTTTTTCTCCTAAAACAATTATAATTTTGAATTGAATGGCAATATTTGAAAGAACTCGGATAAGGTGGCATCAAAGATGGATACCATTCTACCAGACACAGAATCTTCGTTCTTCGCTGGAGTGTGGTTTCCGTCCTTGATGCAACTTGTCACTCTGTTTATTTAAACATTGTTGAGAACTAATTGACGAGTAATAAAGTATAAGAGCCGTACAAAACGCAACAGTAAAGGAAGCTCTGCGGTGACATTATAAAAGTATTGAGTAAACATTGATCTCGCAAGCTCATTATGACATGAGAGCAATGAATTTCAATTTATGTAATAAAAGGGTATTCAAACGGATGAAAACGGCTTAACCGAGCGGAAGTTTGGCTATACGCACCCCAGTCACAAACTGTAATTAAATACCAAAACAAAAACAGTGCCGGAATCAGTCCCATGGGCAGGCGCTGACACAATGTAAAATCTATATTTAATTAAGGACCGGTGATATTTTGGCTAGAAACAGTCATTAATACATGTAATGTTTCGTGGCAAATACACTGAACGGTGAAAATGATTTTTATTTAATTTTCTGTGATGTGTTTGTTAAAGTTCGGACAATGTCCCTCACACGATGAAACGAAGAATTATTTTTTTGGCGTTACAAAAGTTTGTTAGACCAGTGGTAGATCGTTAATCTATTATATAGGTAGTTAACAGTCCACTGATAGCGGCCCACTGAAGGGACGGCTGATTGTAATATACATGTATGTATTTCTGACTGTTATTGTGTCGGGTGACCCGCCGATCTCAGAGGAAGCACCGGAGTTGACATTGCCGGGGTTGATACATAGGGACAAGCGAGCCGTACATCTCTATCAAGTCGCCATGGCACCTGGCATTTGACCGCATTAAAACCGCATGTAGATCCCAAACCGAGGCTCACCTCCGTGTACAGCCTGTATAATTTACAACAGCGTCTGTGTTCTTGTCCCGAATCACGCAACGCACAGCGGGAAAATCACAGAAGATCAAGGTATTGATCAGAGCCCGCTGTACCCATAAAGCAATTCAATTTCAATGTCGTTAAATTTCGGGACAGTTATGGCGACTCGCAATGATTTGTGGGAACCAAGACGAGAAAACAGGACGTTAATAGCAATCATTGTCATCGTTATGCAGTTAGCAATTTAACAAAATGGGATACGTCTATTGTTGATTGTCGGAAGGTTCTGATCTACGGAGTCTCGTTGGAACTTTCTGGTCTTTATGTGCCATTACTATGTAGCGTGCTATGACACTTTACTGAGCAAACCCAATGAAATATATCCTAACAAAGCATGCAATTGCTCTTGAAGCAAACATGTACTATAATCTGCCCAAAGTTATTGCTTCCATCACTTTTTGATGATTTTTAATAAAGATACACATACCTGTGAAAGAAATGCTGGTGAAATCGATAAAAGGGAAAATATCCAAGATGTCTTCATTGACAAATGATCATTTTTCACTCATAAAAGTTCACAGGATTTCTTAAACAAATTTCTTACGGAGATTTAAAATGGGAAATGTTTACATCTTTTCTCCATTCGGAAGTTCTCGGGACACCTCGCACAATTGTTCAACGTTATCATCCGCTTAGTAATGGCTGATGCAATGCAAAATCTCCGTAGACTTTTTATTTTGGGATGTGTATTGAAACCTGAAGCGGTAGAGGAGGCGTTTCAAAACAGATAATCTGGACATTTTTCATTTTAGTTGATGAACATAGTTTGAGCACAAAGGTATTTATAATTATCGAAAAATCAAGCAAAAAGTGGTGGAAGCAAAACCTCGGGACGGAGTATAGTTTAACGCGTTTTGGAAAATCTATGTATCATTTTGCATTGTTAGCAAAAACACGTGCGCAACATATTGTAAGGAATAAATATACAGGATTTTTTTTGTATGGATGGAACTACAGGTCTACGGACCGTCAACCCAAGTTTCTCATAGAACTACAGTTCTGCAGCAAATTCAAATTTTCTGCGTTATTTTATTAGCTTTGGAGAGGTTTGTTTATCTGCCTTTCAACAGATACATGTATCTTGACCAAAGTTACATTTTAAACAATGCTTACGAATACTATTGATATATTTTGGCATGCTTTGCAAATATGTTTGAAACTTAGGAAAAATACAATACAATTATAGCCTGAAATTAACTTTAGTTACTGCTCGCATATATATTACAAACTACAATCGCTGACCCATGAATTTGATTTATTTCTTTAGATACGACATCCTTGATCCGTCTGTTCCAATCTTAGTAAAATTTCAATAATTAATGTAATAGCTTATTAAAGAGCATTACTCGCGCGAAGAAGATCACCTTAATAATCATAATGTATAAAATTTAAGACTTTTTCGTTTGTCATAATTTTTAGTGTTATCTATTTTTTAAGCAGTAATTTTGTATTTGTTGTCATGACTTTATTGCATCTTTTAAATTTATTTATGGTAATCGAGTTAAAGTACTGTAAATGTTTTGAAGTTTCATGGACGAAAGAGCAAACAAGTCTTAATTCGTCAAACTTTGCAGTTTAAATTAATTAAATAGACCAACAAAAAAAAAACAAAAAAAAAAAAAATAATAAAAAAGTCAAAAGAATTAAATAATGTATAATTTGATATTTTTAACATTACTTCTAAATTGTTGAATAAACAGTGAATAAGAAACAAAAAACATATTTCTAAAATAAAATAATGGAGGTTTGTTTGTTATTTGCACTTGACTTTAATCAATGATTACACTGGTAAAATCCGGGTTACTTACTCCATTTCTTTATATTTGTTGATATGAGCCGGAGGTCTTTTAGTATGAAGTTAGATATCTGTTGGTATGAAGTGGAATATCTGAATAAGGAAACCAAATATATGAAGGAGGAAGCTAAAAATCTGAAGGAGGAAGCAACATATCTGAAGGAAGAAGCCAGAAGATATCTGATATATGAAGCAAGAGATCTTTGGTATAAAATCAGGTATTTTATACAGCATTAGAAAGCTCGATATCTGTTGATATGTAGCCAGATACATGTATCTGTTGGTATCAAGCCAGATATCTGAATAAAAGAAGTCATGCAGAGATCTCTTGGTACATTATAAAGCTGAAGATCTGTTGGTTTGATGCCAATGGTCTGTTGGTATGATGCCAATGGTCTGTTGGTATGACACCAATGGTCTGTCGGTATGATGCCAATGGTCTGTTGGTATGATGCCAATGGTCTGTCGGTATGATGCCAATGGTCTGTTGGTATGATGCCAATGGTCTGTTGATGCCAATGGTCTGTTGGTATGACGCCAATGGTCTGTTGATGCCAATGGTCTGTTGGTATGATGCCAATGGTCTATCGGTATGATGCCAATGGTCTGTTGGTATGACGCCAATGGTCTGTTGGTATGATGCCAATGGTCTATTGGTATGATGCCAATGGTCTGTCGGTATGATGCCAATGGTCTGTCGGTATGATGCCAATGGTCTGTTGGTATGATGCCAATGGTCTTTTGGTATGATGCCAATGGTCTGTCGGTAAGATGCCAATGGTCTGTCGGTATGATGCCAGTGGTCTGTTGGTATGACGCTAATGGTCTGTTGATGCCAATGGTCTGTTGGTATGATGCCAATGGTCTGTTGATATGATGCCAATGGTCTGTTGGTATGATGCCAATGGTCTGTTGGTATGATGCCAATGGTCTATTGGTATGATGCCAATGGTTTGTCGGTAAGATGCCAATGGTCTGTCGGTATGATGCCAGTGGTCTGTTGGTATGACGCTAATGGTCTGTTGATGCCAATGGTCTGTTGATATGATGCCAATGGTCTGTTGGTATGATGCCAATGGTCTGTTGATATGATGCCAATGGTCTGTTGATATGATGCCAATGGTCTGTTGATGCCAATGGTCTGTTGGTATGATGCCAATGATCTGTTGATGCCAATGGTCTGTTGATATGATGCCAATGGTCTGTTGATGCCAATGGTCTGTTGGTATGATGCCAATGGTCTGTCGATATGATGCCAATGGTCTGTCGGTATGATGCCAATGGTCTGTTGGTATGATGCCAATGGTCTGTTGATCTGATGCCAATGGTCTGTTGATATGATGCCAATGGTCTGTTGATGCCAATGGTCTGTTGATATGATGCCAATGGTCTGTTGATGCCAATGGTCTGTTGATATGATGCCAATGGTCTGTCGATATGATGCCAATGGTCTGTTGGTATGATGCCAATGGTCTGTCGGTATGATGCCAATGGTCTGTTGGTATGATGCCAATGGTCTATTGGTATGATGCCAATGGTCTGTTGGTATGATTCCAATGGTCTGTTGGTATGATGCCAATGGTCTGTTGATGCCAATGGTCTGTTGGTTTGACACCAATGGTCTGTCGGTATGATGCTAACGATCTGTTGGTATGATGCCAATGGTCTGTTGATGCCAATGGTCTGTTAATATGAGGCCAATGGTCTGTTAATATGATGCCAATGGTCTGTTGGTATGATGCCAATGGTCTGTTGGTATGATGCCAATGGTCTGTTGATATGAGGCCAATGGTCTGTTGATCTGATGCCAGTGGTCTGTTGGTATGATGCCAATGGTCTGTTGATATGATGCCAATGGTCTATTGATATGAGGCCAATGGTCTGTTGATCTGATGCCAATGGTCTGTTGGTATGATGCCAATGGTCTGTTGGTATGATTCCAATGGTCAGTCAGTTTGATGCCAATGGTCTGTTGGTATGACGCCAATGGTCTGTTGATATGAGGCCAATGGTCTGTTGGTATGATGCCAATGGTCTGTTGATATGATGCCAATTGTCTGTTGGTATGACGCCAATGGTCTGTTGGTATGATGCCAATGGTCTATTGGTATGATGCCAATGGTTTGTCGGTAAGATGCCAATGGTCTGTCGGTATGATGCCAGTGGTCTGTTGGTATGACGCTAATGGTCTGTTGATGCCAATGGTCTGTTGGTATGATGCCAATGGTCTGTTGATATGATGCCAATGGTCTGTTGGTATGATGCCAGTGGTCTGTTGATATGATGCCAATGGTCTGTTGATATGATGCCAATGGTCTGTTGATGCCAATGGTCTGTTGGTATGATGCCAATGATCTGTTGATGCCAATGGTCTGTTGATATGATGCCAATGGTCTGTTGATGCCAATGGTCTGTTGGTATGATGCCAATGGTCTGTCGATATGATGCCAATGGTCTGTCGGTATGATGCCAATGGTCTGTTGGTATGATGCCAATGGTCTGTTGATCTGATGCCAATGGTCTGTTGATATGATGCCAATGGTCTGTTGATGCCAATGGTCTGTTGATATGATGCCAATGGTCTGTTGATGCCAATGGTCTGTTGATATGATGCCAATGGTCTGTCGATATGATGCCAATGGTCTGTTGGTATGATGCCAATGGTCTGTCGGTATGATGCCAATGGTCTGTTGGTATGATGCCAATGGTCTATTGGTATGATGCCAATGGTCTGTTGGTATGATTCCAATGGTCTGTTGGTATGATGCCAATGGTCTGTTGATGCCAATGGTCTGTTGGTATGATGCCAATGGTCTGTTGGTATGACACCAATGGTCTGTCGGTATGATGCTAACGATCTGTTGGTATGATGCCAATGGTCTGTTGATGCCAATGGTCTGTTAACATGATGCCAATGGTCTGTTAATATGATGCCAATGGTCTGTTGGTATGATGCCAATGGTCTGTTGGTATGATGCCAATGGTCTGTTGATATGAGGCCAATGGTCTGTTGATCTGATGCCAATGGTCTGTTGGTATGATGCCAATGGTCTGTTGATATGATGCCAATGGTCTATTGATATGAGGCCAATGGTCTGTTGATCTGATGCCAATGGTCTGTTGGTATGATTCCAATGGTCTGTCAGTTTGATGCCAATGGTCTGTTGGTATGATGCCAATGGTCTGTTGATGCCAATGGTCTGTTAATATGATGCCAATGGTCTGTTGATCTGATGCCAATGGTCTGTTGGTATGATGCCAATGGTCTGTTGATATGAGGCCAATGGTCTGTTGATCTGATGCCAATGGTCTGTTGATATGATGCCAATGGTCTGTTGATATGAGGCCTATGGTCTGTTGATATGATGCCAATGGTCTGTTGATATGATGCCAACGGTATGTTGATGCCAATGGTCTGTCGGTATGATGACAATGGTCTGTCGGTATCTGTAGTTATCGACCTGTTGTTATGTAAATAGAGATCATCATCATCAGTTTGTAAACAGTCTGGTTATGGTTAGCATTTCTATGTTAGCTCGGTAGCTTTTGTCAATCATTTCTCTTGTTGGTATTAGAACCATATTAACAAGAGCTTGGACTTTGGTAAGTTGTGTCAAACAGCAATGTGACATAGGCCTGACTATTTCGCTGTTGGCCATTCAGCCATGGCTCTTTGAAATCAACAAGATTTGTCTGGCTTTTGAGCTAAGACTATGCAATCGGTGTATATGTTGCTTGAAACCAACGTCATTTATAACTTGTTTTGACGCAAGAAATAGACAGTTACGTTCTACTGAAAGTCCAAGGCCTTGTTAAAATGGTTCTAAGTCCAGTATTTTTATCTAATTTTCTGTAATCTGATAACTTTTGTTGTTGTTTCTGAAATAGCCAGAAGCTGTTGTCATAGGTTGTTCTTGTTTTATCTCTCTGTTGCTGGATATCTACTGACATTTCCTCGGTAGCCAGGCCTCTGATATTATTTATTAAAATTCTTTTCGTATATTGAGACCTGTAGGTCTATGTCAGCTGTCTGTTTTGCTTGTATGCTCTCAGTTTGACTTGCACTATTTGAAACACACGGAGGGATAGACCGAAAGTAATCTTTTGAACGTCATAACAGAAAGTTGTCAGACATCATTTTTAATGTAATATAATACGAGAAAAATAAAAATTCATTATATAGTCATTTGGGATAGTTAAATTCCACCTCGGGGCCAAGTTTCACGGTCTAAGACTCGGCAGAGCCACGTCCTAGACCGCGAATCTTGTCCCCTCGGTAGAATTTCACTATCCCACAATCCTATAATGATTCTTTTAATCTCTATATTTTCTGTCTCAAGTCATTGATCTATAGGTATCGAGTAGAAAATATGTTTGAGATATGTATACCTGATATGTTGGAATGTGGTCAGGGATTTATTAGAGGTAAAAACATATTTGTTTGAGTGTAGTCATGCAGAGATATGTTAAAGTGTAGTCAGAGGTTTGATGGAGTGAAGTCAGATATGTAGTCAGAGATATGTTGGAGTGTAGTCAGGGATATGTTAAAGTGTAGTCAGGGATATGATGGAGTGTAGTCAGGGATATGATGGAGTGTAGTCAGGGATATATTAGAGTGTAGTCAGGGATATGTTGGAGTGTAGTCAGGGATATGTTGGAGTGTAGTCAGGGATATGTTAGAGTGTAGTCAGGGATATGTTGGAGTGTAGTCAGGGATATGTTAGAGTGTAGTCAGGGATATGTTAGAGTATAGTCAGGGATATGTTGGAGTGTAGTCAGGGATATGTTGGAGTGTAGTCAGGGATATGTTAGAGTGTAGTCAGGGATATGAAGGAGTGTAGTCAGGGATATGTTGGAGTGTAGTCAGGGATATGATGGAGTGTAGTCAGGGATATGTTGGAGTGTAGTCAGGGATATGATGGAGTGTAGTCAGGAATATTAAGAAGTGTAGTCAGGGATATGTTGGAGTGTAGTCAGGGATATGATGGAGTGTAGTCAGGAATATTAAGAAGTGTAGTCAGGGATATGTTGGAGTGTAATCAGGGATATGTTGGAGTGTAGTCAGGGATATGTTGGAGTGTAGTCAGGGATTTGTTAGAGTGTAGTCAGTGATATGTTGGAGTGTAGTCAGGGATATGTTGGAGTGTAGTCAGTGATATGTTGGAGTGTAGTCAGGGATATGTTGGAGTGTAGTCAGGGATATGTTGGAGTGTAGTCAGGGATATGTTGGAGTGTAGTCAGGGATATGTTAGAGTGTAGTCAGTGATATGTTGGAGTGTAGTCAGGGATATGTTGGAGTGTAGTCAGTGATATGTTGGAGTGTAGTCAGGGATATGTTGGAGTGTAGTCAGGGATATGTTGGAGTGTAGTCAGGGATATGTTGGAGTGTAGTCAGGGATATGTTGGAGTGTAGTCAGGGATATGTTGGAGTGTAGTCAGGGATATGATGGAGTGTAGTCAGGGATATGATGGAGTGTAGTCAGGGATATATTAGAGTGTAGTCAGGGATATGTTGGAGTGTAGTCAGGGATATGTTGGAGTGTAGTCAGGGATATGTTGGAGTGTAGTCAGGGATATGTTAGAGTGTAGTCATGGATATGTTAGAGTGTAGTCAGGGATATGTTAGAGTGTAGTCAGGGATATGTTAGAGTGTAGTCATGGATATGTTAGAGTGTAGTCAGGGATATGTTAGAGTGTAGTCAGTGATATGTTGGAGTGTAGTCAGGGATATGTTGGAGTGTAGTCAGGGATATGTTAGAGTGTAGTCAGGGATATGTTGGAGTGTAGTCAGGGATATGTTAGAGTGTAGTCAGGGATATGTTAGAGTATAGTCAGGGATATGTTGGAGTGTAGTCAGGGATATGTTGGAGTGTAGTCAGGGATATGTTAGAGTGTAGTCAGGGATATGAAGGAGTGTAGTCAGGGATATGTTGGAGTGTAGTCAGGGATATGATGGAGTGTAGTCAGGGATATGTTGGAGTGTAGTCAGGGATATGATGGAGTGTAGTCAGGAATATTAAGAAGTGTAGTCAGGGATATGTTGGAGTGTAGTCAGGGATATGATGGAGTGTAGTCAGGAATATTAAGAAGTGTAGTCAGGGATATGTTGGAGTGTAATCAGGGATATGTTGGAGTGTAGTCTGGGATATGTTAGAGTGTAGTCAGTGATATGTTGGAGTGTAGTCAGGGATATGTTGGAGTGTAGTCAGTGATATGTTGGAGTGTAGTCAGGGATATGTTGGAGTGTAGTCAGTGATATGTTAGAGTGTAGTCAGGGATATGTTGGAGTGTAGTCAGGGATATGTTAGAGTGTAGTCAGTGATATGTTGGAGTGTAGTCAGGGATATGTTGGAGTGTAGTCAGTGATATGTTGGAGTGTAGTCAGGGATATGTTGGAGTGTAGTCAGGGATATGTTGGAGTGTAGTCAGGGATATGTTGGAGTGTAGTCAGGGATATGTTGGAGTGTAGTCAGTGATATGTTGGAGTGTAGTCAGTGATATGTTGGAGTGTAGTCAGTGATATGTTGGAGTGTAGTCAGGGATATGTTGGAGTGTAGTCAGGGATATGTTGGAGTGTAGTCAGGGATATGTTGGAGTGTAGTCAGGGATATGTTAGAGTGTAGTCAGTGATATGTTGGAGTGTAGTCAGGGATATGTTGGAGTGTAGTCAGTGATATGTTAGAGTGTAGTCAGGGATATGTTGGAGTGTAGTCAGGGATATGTTGGAGTGTAGTCAGTGATATGTTGGAGTGTAGTCAGGGATATGTTGGAGTGTAGTCAGGGATATGTTGGAGTGTAGTCAGGGATATGTTGGAGTGTAGTCAGGGATATGTTGGAGTGTAGTCAGTGATATGTTGGAGTGTAGTCAGGGATATGTTGGAGTGTAGTCAGTGATATGTTGGAGT
Source organism: Magallana ariakensis (assembly GCA_020458035.1). NCBI lineage: Eukaryota > Metazoa > Mollusca > Bivalvia > Ostreida > Ostreidae > Magallana > Magallana ariakensis. The sequence goes on along the minus strand of CM035811.1, from coordinate 40,644,347 downwards.
GTAGTCAGGGATATGTTGGAGTGTAGTCAGGGATATGTTGGAGTGTAGTCAGGGATATGTTGGAGTGTAGTCAGGGATATGTTGGAGTGTAGTCAGTGATATGTTGGAGTGTAGTCAGGGATATGTTGGAGTGTAGTCAGTGATATGTTGGAGTGTAGTCAGGGATATGTTGGAGTGTAGTCAGGGATATGTTGGAGTGTAGTCAGGGATATGTTGGAGTGTAGTCAGGGATATGTTAGAGTGTAGTCAGTGATATGTTGGAGTGTAGTCAGGGATATGTTGGAGTGTAGTCAGTGATATGTTGGAGTGTAGTCAGGGATATGTTGGAGTGTAGTCAGGGATATGTTGGAGTGTAGTCAGGGATATGATGGAGTGTAGTCAGGGATATGTTGGAGTGTAGTCAGGGATATGATGGAGTGTAGTCAGGAATATTAAGAAGTGTAGTCAGGGATATGTTGGAGTGTAGTCAGGGATATGATGGAGTGTAGTCAGGAATATTAAGAAGTGTAGTCAGGGATATGTTGGAGTGTAATCAGGGATATGTTGGAGTGTAGTCAGGGATATGTTGGAGTGTAGTCAGGGATATGTTAGAGTGTAGTCAGTGATATGTTGGAGTGTAGTCAGGGATATGTTGGAGTGTAGTCAGTGATATGTTGGAGTGTAGTCAGGGATATGTTGGAGTGTAGTCAGGGATATGTTGGAGTGTAGTCAGGGATATGTTGGAGTGTAGTCAGGGATATGTTGGAGTGTAGTCAGTGATATGTTGGAGTGTAGTCAGGGATATGTTGGAGTGTAGTCAGTGATATGTTGGAGTGTAGTCAGGGATATGTTGGAGTGTAGTCAGGGATATGTTGGAGTGTAGTCAGGGATATGTTGGAGTGTAGTCAGGGATATGTTAGAGTGTAGTCAGTGATATGTTGGAGTGTAGTCAGGGATATGTTGGAGTGTAGTCAGTGATATGTTGGAGTGTAGTCAGGGATATGTTGGAGTGTAGTCAGGGATATGTTGGAGTGTAGTCAGGGATATGTTAGAGTGTAGTCAGTGATATGTTGGAGTGTAGTCAGTGATATGTTGGAGTGTAGTCAGGGATATGTTGGAGTGTAGTCAGGGATATGTTGGAGTGTGGTCAGGGATATGTTAGAGTGTAGTCAGGGATATGTTGGAGTGTAGTCTGGGATATGTTAGAGTGTAGTCAGGAATATGAAGGAGTGTAGTCAGGGATATGTTGGAGTGTAGTCAGGGATATGTTGGAGTGTAGTCTGGGTTATGTTAGAGTGTAGTCAGGGATATGTTGGAGTGTAGTCAGGGATATGTTAGAGTGTAGTCAGGGATATGTTGGAGTGTAGTCAGGGATATGTTGGAGTGTAGTCAGGGATATGTTGGAGTGTGGTCAGGGATATGTTAGAGTGTAGTCAGGGATATGTTGGAGTGTAGTCTGGGATATGTTAGAGTGTAGTCAGGAATATGAAGGAGTGTAGTCAGGGATATGTTGGAGTGTAGTCAGGGATATGTTGGAGTGTAGTCAGGGATATGTTAGAGTGTAGTCAGGGATATGATGGAGTGTAGTCAGGGATATATTAGAGTGTAGTCAGGGATATGTTAAAGTGTAGTCAGGGATATGTTGGAGTGTAGTCAGGGATATGTTGGAGTGTAGTCAGGGATATGTTGGAGTGTAGTCAGGGATATGTTGGAGTGTAGTCAGGGATATGTTGGAGTGTAGTCAGGGATATATTAGAGTGTAGTCAGGGATATGTTAAAGTGTAGTCAGGGATATGTTGGAGTGTAGTCAGGGATATGTTGGAGTGTAGTCAGGGATATATTAGAGTGTAGTCAGGGATATGATGGAGTGTAGTCAGGGATATGTTGGAGTGTAGTCAGTGATATGTTGGAGTGTAGTCAGGGATATGTTGGAGTGTAGTCAGGGATATGTTAGAGTGTAGTCAGGAATATGAAGGAGTGTAGTCAGGGATATGTTGGAGTGTAGTCAGGGATATGTTGGAGTGTAGTCTGGGATATGTTAGAGTGTAGTCAGGAATATGAAGGAGTGTAGTCAGGGATATGTTGGAGTGTAGTCAGGGATATGTTGGAGTGTAGTCTGGGTTATGTTAGAGTGTAGTCAGGGATATGTTGGAGTGTAGTCAGGGATATGTTAGAGTGTAGTCAGGGATATGTTAGAGTGTAGTCAGGGATATGTTGGAGTGTAGTCAGGGATATGTTGGAGTGTAGTCAGGGATATGTTGGAGTGTAGTCTGGGATATGTTAGAGTGTAGTCAGGAATATGAAGGAGTGTAGTCAGGGATATGTTGGAGTGTAGTCAGGGATATGTTGGAGTGTAGTCAGGGATATGTTAGAGTGTAGTCAGGGATATGATGGAGTGTAGTCAGGGATATATTAGAGTGTAGTCAGGGATATGTTAAAGTGTAGTCAGGGATATGTTGGAGTGTAGTCAGTGATATGTTGGAGTGTAGTCAGGGATATGTTGGAGTGTAGTCAGTGATATGTTGGAGTGTAGTCAGGGATATGTTGGAGTGTAGTCAGGGATATGTTGGAGTGTAGTCAGGGATATGTTATACTTGTACGTACTTTTTCGACTGCAGCCATGATAAGGTATGTGGCCAGAAAATATGTTTTTTTTTCTTTTTCCAGAATTATATATACATGTATGTCGGTACATGTATATATATAAATGGTTCATGTATATAGAGAGATATTGCCACAAAGCTTTTGTTATTTCTTCTGTTTTAAATACATCGGTTTTCGCATATAGGCAGGAATGTTTTGCCTAAGAATATCGCTACCAACAAATGAAAGACAAACATGCGAAAACAGAAACTACCGTGAACCTTTATACAATCTACGATTCGATTAATATGATAGATAATCAGGGAACACAGCTTGTAATTAGAAATCAAAGAGTAAGATAATCGCCGTGTGACCATGGCCAGGACTCGCACTATTGACATCAATGCTGGCTCAATTCTTGAAAGCTTTTACAAGTCAAGTGATAATGAGTTTCTTGGTATTGTACGTTTGGATGGAGATTACTTCGCTTAGAATTGACCTTGATGTTTCCTAAGAATCCTTATAGATAAGTACCCTATCCCATAGACATTGATCTGACCGTCACAGCAAAACACAATCAAAAGCACACGACTCAGGAATAAAATAATTAATATTTTACCTGAAAAGAATGATAAAGTGTTTCCAGGGCGGGTTTTATTGCTCACTTGAGACCGCCATTAGAAGAGTATTTTACGACAACCAGGACGTTTTGTTACGGAAAAGATTTCCATGATAAAGAGACAAAGCTATATGGGTAATCGAAGTGGCTTATGGGTATTGTGCCTGATTCTTAATCCTTCGGTTTTAAGTTGTGATTGCAAAGAGTTTAGAGTGGTGTTTATGATACATATCGTAAAAAAGAAAGTAAAATCACGCTATCTCTAAGTATTGGCCGGCTCCTGTCAGTGTGCTACTCCCTGGTCAGACCGCCTATAATTACATCGACAACAGAACCATCGCCTGTCGACTATCGCCCCTATATATAGAACGAGGGAGCTCGGCCTCATTTAGCACACACAGGAATATTAGGACCGTTGTCTTATAATGATGAAACACACAGTATATACATGGAAGTATCATCCCGTTTCTATAGTAGCAATGAACAGATTTGGATAAAAATCTAAATAAATTTGTATTTAGACTCGAGATACATATACATGTTGAAACACATGGACATGTTTTAATGGGAGTTATCAGTAAGAAGAATGTCTAAAATTAAATTGGTTTAAAACTTTTCGAGTGAATTCAATTCAGAAATTAGATGACAAATAGACGGATGGCATGTAGTGAGGTCATTGTGTAATTTATTCTCCGAAAGGTCGTCATATTTCATTGAATTATCAAAGTTTATCTTTGAATTTCCAATTGTAATGTTGCATATTACACTGTTATCTTGGAATAGGCAACACAATTCTAGGAAATTCCATCTGTAAACTTCAAAACATTTACGATGGAATTTTAAACAGTTCAGCCTTTAAATTAAAAAAGTGCTGAAATTTTAAAGAAGTGAATAAAAATACATTAAAGTGAGTTGACAGAACAAGAAATTCTATTTGGTAACAAAATTCCAAATTAACGCATTCCTTAACTACAGTTCAAGTAACTTGTCCTGACTAGTCACTTTTTTCCTGACTATTCACTTGTCCTTACTAGTAACTTGTCCTGACTAGTAATTTGTTCTGACTAGTCACTTTTGTCCTGACAATTCTCTTGTCCTTACTAGAAACTTGTCCTGACTAGTCACTTTTGTCCTGACTATTCATTGTCCTTACTAATAACTTGTCCTGACCAGTCACTTGTAAAACTGACTAGTAACTTCTTCTGGTTAGTACATTGTAATTTGTCCTGACTACGTACTTGTCCTAGTCAGACTTATAACAGAATTATTATTTTAATTTAGTGGTTTTGTCGGAAAAATATAAAGCAAAGATACCGGTAATAGAACATATTTTGGATATCATATGATTTGTTCAATAGTTGTAAAATCGTACATCCGTCAGATATTAATGTAAGGGGAAGGGGGGGGATACAAATAAAATGGTTAGACAATTTCACACACGACATGGAGCAATGTTTCTGTAGCAGGTTGATGTACACTAGGATGGAGCTTAATGACGGCCGACCTCGAGACCAAACAATTTTTTCAGTCGGAATTGGTGCTATATAGAGGCCGGTGGCGGGGGATCGGTCAATAGTGGCTCTGTGATTGGAATCAGTTGTATTGCTAATCAACTTTTAGTCTTAGTAATGTTGCTGTTTGATCTCAATCCACAACTACGAGTCCCTGTAGATAGTTCGGGAGTCGGCCGGTGATAATGATGGATGGCGGTGTGTTTCCGCGGGATTTCTCCTGTTTTCAGTTGATTGTTTGGATACGTAAGAACCAGTGCCCTGCTATCATGTGTGATCTCAGGGTCAGCACTGCTTATAGCATTGAACTACGAACTGGCCGGAAAAAAAATCAGATTATTGACTTCTGAATTTCAACCGATTTTATGAAAGTTTAGAATTTTGAGGGATAAAAAAGAAAATTAAGAGCTCTCTCTATGTTAAAAAAATGCGAAACAAGAAACGCGATTAAGACTAACTTACTTAGAACATAACCCACTTTTTCATTCGCTGATCAAAAGTTCTGCGCCAATCAAATATTATCTATCTTTTGTTTTCGGCGGTCTAAGCTGTCAATTGAAATGTGACGTCGCTGTGAACTAAGAGAAATTCTTAACAAGCTTATCTTTTAAAAAGATTGGTGAGCTAGCGCTGTAGCCATCATAAAACAAAGAAGCATCGGCAATGGCATAGCTCATTGACTGTGCCTTAATCATTATGTATCTACTGTAATTTCAACTTTGAGGTGAAAATTTTCAAGAACCATTGGTACCGTTTTGTAGCAATCGTATCTTCTCGGGCCTTTCCGTCAAGCTCTGAAAACATATCAGAGGTTGTTTTCCGAGCTTGAAGGTATAGTTAAAATAAAGCTAGCTATTTATTATAATATTTAAAATAACTTTGCATAATAAGACCTAAGCGACTGTTACTATTTTGACATTTACAATATATATATAACACAAAACTTCGTGTGAAGATGATAAAACGAAATTCACATTGTACAGTTTACCTACAGTAGTACAGTATTCCCAGAATCCCCTACTATGGAGTCGAGCATGCGTATTTAAGTGAAAAAGACTAATGTAGTTGCTAGCGCTCGAGAGCGCTAGCAATGATTAAAAACATCACTTTATAGAATATTTAGAGACTGCTGATTGGATGAAAAGAGGGTTATGTTCTACAAAGAAGTAAGAAAATAAGGACACTTTGGTGGATTAGTGTCGTCATGTAGTCTTAAAGTTCTCAATTCTTATAGTCAGTGTTGTGCCCCAGGATCATGAAGCAGTCTTAGACTGAAGTCAAAACTTGTACACTGTCTTGTACACTGTTTTGTGAATGAATACATCGAAAAAAGTTATGATTTTAAAACGTGTCTCTATATTACGTTGATAGTTAAAAATTTAAGCGTAATTTTATAATATATAATTTTTTATGAATGATTGAAATTTGGACTTAAGTCGAAAATGCTTCATGATCCTGAGGCTGTATACTACGGAAGCGTATCGGGGCCTACACTTGTTGTGTTATAACTTATACATTGTAATACTTTTTATCGTCTTATCAACATATGAACTATTATGTCGTTTTATTTATGCAAACATTTTGCATTGTATTGAGGTGAGTTAACATAATTTAAATCACCTTATTGTAATTGACCAGTTTTCTTGCTATATGCTATATCGACTTATCAAAATACGGAGTTAAAAATAATAATGTAAAAATGGGTTTTAGTCATATCGAGAAAGAAATGGTAACATATAACAATGAAAATGTATACATTATAGGTATATTGACATAAATATGATTACATTTCTTGGGAACATATTGCGAAAATATTGTTATCGAATGAATTTCGCGGGGGCGGGAGTTCTGATGGTTCGTCACCTTACTCTGAATCTAGCTGTAGGATACACATGTAGAATGACATTTGTGGAATCATTGGAATTCGTGTATGCTAATTTTAATGGATTTCGTTAATGCTATTTTTCGCCATCCATGAATTTAAATCCACGACGAATTATGAATAATATAAATATATTTATTATACAAGTAATTCCACGAAATGTTACCATTAACCTATTTAAAAAAATACCAATCTACGAATATTGGCTCCATGAAATTCAATCCACAATAAAGGAATTTAAACTCTAAAATTAAGATATTTCTTTTAATGTCAAACATCCAAATATCTGCATTTGTAATCATAGTTAGGGGTGGTAGACATGAGCAGTCCTACCCCCAAATTATGATCATGATTCAATAATCACGTTGTTACAACGGTCTCCCATCGATGGGGCTAAACAATGTTTCACCCATCTGTCTTCGTCTTCAAATTGATATTACACGATCTCAAAGCAATTTAATTGGATGAATCACCCACCGTCTCAACTACAATGTAATCTACATGTAACTACGATACAAATACTATCATGCACGAACTAACTGCATGAGCGTTGCAATTTCTCATTACCATGATTTGATGTGAGTGTTGCTTTATTCGCGTGGTAAAAAGACTCGCATCAAATCCTGATGATGAGAAAACGCAACGCTCATGCCATCAGTTCATGCATAATATTATTTAAAAGCAAATGCAATTATTGTATATTTTGTTTCGACGCTTTGGTAAATAAAACATTTATTTTTTTTTTGGTGGAGGTGGTAATGGTGGTGGTGGTGGTGGTGGTGGTGTGTGTGTGGGGGGGGGGGGGTGTGTAATATAATACGTGTAAGTAAAGGGGTTCATGTAGCTTAAAGGTTCAATTACATGTATTTGTCTCAAAACTCATCATATGGAGAAATAAGTCCGATTTGTCTAATTTGCATACGGCCGCCATCTTGAAATTGAGGCTGTAACTATTTCAAAGTAATGTATAATGAACATTTAAAATTTCTCAAATAACTCGGAAACGCTTACACCGGAACTTTTTGCCATGGTATGAATTTCACCTACACACCAGTAGAAAAAAAATAACGCTATTCGATTAAAAATTGATTTATTTTTTATTGTGCCGTTTGAATATGAAAATTTGAAGCGAGAAAGGAACCATTTACATAGTAAAATAGTGAATTAGTTGATAATTGCCAATTTCGACACAGAAGCTCGAATGTTTTAAATTGATATAAGCGAGTTGCCATGGTGCTCCCTGGTATTTGATATTTCATACTTTAAATTATTGTACATTTTTATTTCTTTCTAATTAAAATGAATGTGCCAATTAGTTTTAAAAATTGTCTTTTTGGGGGTTGTTGCTTGTAGGTAAAGGGGCACAAACCTGCAAACCTCTATAATATATATTTGATTTAAGCGACATTTCAGGGGCAAACAAAGAGTGTTTTAACTAGCTTTTGTTTTTATAGACAGAACACATGGATGTTTTGCTTTTATTATCCTCTTCTGTTTAGAAATTTCTCTTCGACAACTTTCTAAAGTCAATACTACGACTTTGGCGCACTTTGAACTATATGCATTGTGACGTCAGGATTTACGTAGTGTGGTTAATGAATATTAATGAGAACAAATCGGATTTATTTCTCCATATGTATCACATGTTTACTGGAGAGTACCCCCAACATAGAAGATCATAACAGACTTCTTAAATATAGATCATACAGCAGTCCTCTAACTACGATAACATATACTTTTACTAATTGCAATTATTATAAAGTAATTTCTGTTCCTTGTTTCTGATTTATATAAAAATGTCAATGTCAGTCTACATGTGCCGTCTACAGCTATATTCAGAATTCAGTGACGTCACCTTCAGAACTCCCGCGTCCGCAAAGTTCATTCGATAATTTTTTTTTCGCAATGTTATCCCTAAAAATGAAAGCTGATGATATCAACATGGCCCTAAAGCATTTATTTTATTGTTCTTTGTCTAATTTTCTATCTCAATATAATTAGTTCACATTCATAAATCAGCAATTCAGACTTCATATTTTTTAAAGTCGATAACACAGATAGCAATAAAACTGGTAAAATTCAATAAGGTGAGATAAAGTATATAGAAATCACAAGATACAATTCAATTTATTTACATAAATAACAGGTCATAATACTTTATATGCTGACAATACAATAAAAAGAATGACAATTTATTAGTTGAAACACAACAAGTGTAGGCCCCGATACGCTTCCGTAGTATACCAGGAAATATTTGCCCCCGTTTTATTTTAGTCCCCTTTCGCCCTCGTTGTTAACGGGCGAATTAAAGACTGGGCGAATTCCCATGTTTTAAACTTATCTTTCTCGAAACACAACTTTGGGCGAATTCAAGACGGGGCGAAACCGTTTGCAAATCAAGAAGAGCGAAAATAACCCTGTATACAGTTATTTGGCATCGATTCTAAATTCCGAGTAAAATATTATGAGCATGCATGGTTATATAACATTAGTGCTTTTGAGAAGCGAGAACAACCTTATCACGCAGAAGAATTAAATAAACCCAGAAATATTTTGAAACATGACAATCTAGCTGACATTTTAATTAAATTAAGTTCTCCTCTGATATATCATACCCTTACTTAAATGGGGTTTACTGTAGTGCCGCGTTATCATTGATCGTGTAGCTAAATATAGTCACACTTGTACGTACGTGTACTATAAATCATCATAATATGAAATGTTGTAGTCTCAAAAGACAATGAATTGAAATAAATAAACAATATCAGATAGCTATTTAACGGAGAATATCACCCTGTTTGTTTTATATGTAGGTTTGGTATTTTCCACTGAGTGTTATATTTGGAGACCCCCCCCCCCCCTTCCCTAACTTCTTTCATCAAGATCGATCTGTTTATTTTTAGCAATGCCTGAAGGAAAAAATAAATCGGAAGGAAACGAGGTAGATTTTGAGACGTTATAATAAACAGGACATTTCTATACAATTACTTTGCCGTAATAGTACGAAAATCAATGAATACAGATTTTAGTTTTTAAATCATAAACCTTATATAGATCTATAGAAAATGACAACCATGAAGAAAGAAAGACGACTGTATACTGGAACTCTACTGGGGTTGTCGCTCTTGATATGATACATCGATCGCCACACTTCAAATGAAGTTGTTGAATTTCTATACTTATAAATTAATTCATTTTGCTAATCAACTACGAAATGCCTGCCCCAGAGCAACAGTTTACACCTTTGGTATTTCAGCAGGTGTGAGTTGATGTCCATACTATGGTGGCATATTTTTGCCCCCTACATGCAAGATGAATTGCAAGATCAACATGCAAGAAAATTATGTCAACATGCAAGATAATTATGTTTACATGCAAGATAATTATGTTGACATGCAAGTTACAAATCTTTTAAGAGAATCTTATTTTTATATGGGTAAAATGACTTACTCATGCCGGACTCTGACATCATAGATGCAAGATGCAACATAATTATAATAACATGCGACTTATTTATGTTGACATGTTAATTAACATAATTAACTCGTATGTTGACATAAATAAGTCGCATGTCAACATAATTATTTCGCATGTTGTCATAAATTTCTTGCATGTTCACATAATTATCTCGCATGTTGACATAGTTAACATATTTAGCTTGCATGTACACATAGATAAGTCGCGTGTCAACATAAATAAGTCGCATGTTGTCATATGAAATTAAAAGATGTCAGATACAGGCGTCAGTAAGTGATTTAAATTACCCATTTAAAAATCAGGTTCTCTTAAAAGATTTGTAACTTGCATGTAGACATACGTATCTTGCATGTAGACATAATTATCTTGCATGTAGACATAATTATCTTGCATGTTGACATAATTTATCTTGCATGTAGGGGGCAGGAATATGCCACCATAGATGTCCTTAAGCTATAATTGAATTTTACCTGATAAGAAATTATAGAAAAATAAATTAAAAACCTACTTTCGTTTTCAATAAAGCAAAAACGAGAGTAAGGTGGTGGACTGTACGCTTTGGCGGATCCAAGTCAGTGGGAATTTCATTTTGCATCAAAGTATACTGTATGCTTGCAATTTATGAAATAGTTTTGAATGATTACGTAAAGAGTAAATATATTTACTGAGAGCTTATTTAAGGTATACATAGAAATTAAGATATGACAAATGTTGAATAAATAAAATGAGCCAATTTGTTGAATGCACGATTTTAGTTTTCATAGATAGAACTTTCCAGAACAAGGTAACCAAGTACACGGGTTGACTAATCAACGTTATGGTGGAAAGAGTAGGGCGAGTTAATCATCGGGCAGTTAGATCTGACAACTTTGGTTTAAGATATGCCAAAAAATGTATAAACTAGCGTTTTTAAAATACATATAAACAACTTTAAACAACTACAGATTGGTAGTAAACCTTATATACATTAATTTGTGAACCATAGACAGACTCTACGTATGAACAAACAGATGATGTATGCATAAAACGGATTGAATTGGTGGAAAGAGGGATTGAGGATGACACTCTTTTTTTCTGAAATTCTAATTTGGGACAGTGATAAAAATTATATTGAGATTTGACCTAAAGAGATACGACGCACTATACAACCACTACCTAATTTGAAATAAAATAAAAATTAAAAAAAGTTTGTTATATTATCCAGTCAGCTGCAACAAAAAGAATAAAGGCCATTTACATGAAGCAATGTTTCATATTAATGCATCAAGTAGCAATTTTGCCCGCGCTTGCGCGGGATATTATCTAGTATAATTAAAAATTATATGTTACTTCACATATAAGCATAAATTCTGCAGTTTTCAAGCTACCAATCTATCGCACCATACCTCTAATTAGATAGCGAGATTTTGACAAAAAATAATTTAAAAAAAACATGATCTGCCTTAGTTGTTTATATTGCTATATATAGTTTCAGCGTTTTAAACTAAGTATGTTTAAAGTCGGTTTACATATAGCGAGTAAGGGGTCTGACCTTACCTGAAGAATAATTTTTCCTCACAATTTTCAATAGTTTTCGCTTAGTTTGTTCTTTTTAAATGTTGAAAGGGTATAATAGTCCGTGCAGCTAGTAACGATATCCTTATTAATCTAAACAATCTAGTTCATTTATTTTACCAGAAAAAATTTTCGCGATTGGTTGTATTATTGTGTTTTTCTTTGATCATTTTGGTGCCTATGATTTTGTCTTATGGCACGCGGATTGAAAAGATAATTAAAAACTCAACAACAAGAAACAGAAGATAAATAAATGACAGTAGCTTTTCATTGTGCAGTTCCCCGTGACATGTTTACTTGTTTTACAAAATGATTCCCATCATAAAACATTAAATGGTCAAAATTCTGCGATATGTTTCCATAAGCCTTACATGTCCGCTATGAAAACAGAAATAAAACACTTGTATGACAATCTAACTAGCTATTAGAAACATCATAATCGATATAATTACTTTGTTTTCAAGTTTTCTATTTATTATCCAGATTCTTCCAAAACCAAGCAGACAGTTTCCGTGTGCAGTGTAAATAAAATACAAGCGATCTGATCTTGGTGACATGCCAATACTGGCTAACATTGCCCCACTTATATTGAGTCTAAATTCTGGCCTAAAAGGGCCACACAGAAACGTGAGCAGAAACCGTCCGCCATCGAGTAAAACTAACTAACTAACTAATGAACTAAAAACACAGAACTGTGACGTAATAACTGTAAACCAACTTGTTATGTGCACATGAGAAAATTTCGCGAGGTTCGCGAGAACCACGTGTGTAATTATTTCTGTTTGCAAACCAATTCCTTAATTGCATGAATCTATCTAGAGATAAATCATTACCACTGTCACTAGATACTGGCAGATAGGCAGGCTAATTAGTTCAACTAATTATATAAATTAATCGACTAAGTCTATAAAATACACACAGTATACACGGGTTGCTGTCAGGCCTCTACAATTTTTTGTTGTATTGTTTTTGTTATTTGTATTTCATTAATCTCTTGTAGATGACCATTCAAAACTGAGTGTTAACGGTACCGGGTAATTCAAACCTCCAGATATGTTCCTAATAGTACCTTATAGTATATCTAAAAGCTTGTCGTCATATTAAGATAAATCTTAAAGATACTTCTTTTGAACACTCGAGATAATAATTCAGGGTGTTAATCGAAACTATTATTATAAAAATATTATACGCTTCTTCTAACAAATAATCTTTAAATATTGAGAAATGACAAAATATTTTGATCTGAATAAATTTTTTTTAAGAATCCGTTTAAAAAATTCTATAGTACACACTTTTTAACATATTTCTGCGTACTACCGGTATGTTGGCTTAACGAGTATTCGATCTTTTTAAGTATCGATTAATAGTTTGATATTTGCTGATTTCGAATCATCTATTTGTTTAATACCATCCAACAGGTTCGTTGACTAAAATTCCTTAATAATTCATTTGTCCAAAGTTTCAAATTTTGGAAAAATTATGCGACTACCTATAACAAACGTAGTGGTTTGATTCACAGGTGCTTGTGGACAGGACCATGCACTACCACTAACCACTAACCACCATTTTTTCTATATTTTTAAAAAATTTTTTTTTTCATTTATTATCGTTAATAACCCCTTATATATGTCTGAAGTCGAAAAATAACAGAAATATCGCGACTCTGTGGCATTTTATATTCACACTCGTTTCCCCTATATATATAAAGAGAGAAGGTAAGCAACTCCCGTTTGTTTACATTGAGGTACCACCTGGGAAATTCAAACGATTACTATATCAAAAATCGCTATACCTTTGGTGTCATCTATTTTTCTCACTTCCACACATACCCTTCTATCTGAAAACTGATATAAATAAGGACGCTGTATTGTAATCTATCCAATAACTAAACATTTATCACTCGCGACCGCGATATTTTGAAACGTTCCAAGTAAACGCTACGGAAATAAGTTGCACAGCGACATCTATGCTAAGAACGATAACTTTCCCCGGGTTCCGAATGTCATTGACCTAACGGTAACACACGAGAGGCTCGGAAAAAAGTTCGGGAAAAAGTTTTGGCGCAGAATACAAATCGGTGAAAATTCTCCAACTTAAAAAGAAGTTTTAGGCGATAATACATCCAAGGTGAACGATAAGCAACACCCACCAAAAATGGTATGGCTAATGAACAGTTTAGACCATGGAACAGTCAATGAATTCGTGTAATTACAAGAAATTAAAGAGAAATATACAGGTGACGCCTCTAGTATTACTCATTCTGTTGGAAATTTTGTCAACAAATATTTAAAAAATGTTAACATAAAAAATAGACGTTGCAAGGACAACTTGGCGAAAATGACAAAATGTTATTATGGCATTAAATAGAAAATGGTGACAAAAGCTTTTAATGACTTTAAAACATTTCCATTGCAAATCCCTGAAGATTTTTTTGTGTTTTCAAAGTTCTCAAATGCTCTAACATTAGGACATTTCAGTGGTGTGGTGATAAATAACAAAAAGTTATTGTATTTTGGGCCAGAACTTTTTCCCGAACTTTTTTTCGGGTCTCTCGTGTGTTACCGTTAGGTCAATGACATTCGGAACCCGGGAAAAGTTATCGTTCTTAGCATAGATGTCGCTGTGCAACTTACTTCCGTAGCGTTTACTAGGAACGTTTCAAAATATCGCGGTCGCGAGCGATAAATGTTTAGTTATTGGATAAATTACAATACAGCGTCCTTATTTATATCAGTTTTCAGATAGAAGGGTATGTGTGGAAGTGAGAAAAATAGATGACACCAAAGGTATAGCGATTTTTGATATAGTAATCGTTTGAATTTCCCAGGTGGTACCTCAATGTAAACAAACGGGAGTTGCTTACCTTCTCTCTTTATATATATATAGGGGAAACGAGTGTGAATATAAAATGCTACAGAGTCGCGATATTTCTGTTATTTTTCGACTAGGGGGTTGTTAATGATAATAAATAAAAAAAAAAAAAAAAAAAAATATAGAAAAAAATTGGAAAGGGGGAGGGGTAGTGCACCGTGGCGGTCCTGTCCACAAGCACCTGTGGTTTGATTTAATATTTTAATATTTTAGTATTTAATTTAATAAAATTAAATATAATTAAATTAAAATTAAATAATAAAATTTAATATTTTAAGTCCCTTAGAGTATCCACCAATACATAAAGAAAAGAAACACAAAAGACCAGAAGGTGGACCATGTTTATTACGACATCCGTGATATCGACTCTTGCTCTATACATCAGAATTCATCGGTCATTTTGATGTGCTGCGCAATAGTGACTATTGTATCACCACCTATTCTGTTGTACAACGTTGTATTTCTCTCCTTTGGATAATTCTTTTTAGTACAGAGAAACTACCAAAAAAACACGCAAACAAAAAGATGTAGGAATCAATCAAAGTACTGATAGTACTGAAAAGCGGTTAGCAAGCTTGTTTGGAATACATGCATTTGCATTAAAATTTCATAAACTAAAAAAATTAACATTTTACGGTACGACTAGCAAATATTAACATTTTACGGCATGACTAGCCAATATTAACATTTTACGGTACGACTAGCCAATATTAACATTTTACGGTACGACTAGCCAATATTAACATTTTACGGTACGACTAGCCAATATTAACATTTTACGGCACGATTAGCTAATATTAACATTATACGGCACAACTAGCCAACATTTACATTTTACGGCACGACTAGCCAACATTGACATTTTACGGTACGACAAGCCAACATTAACATTTTACGGTACGACTAGCCAACATTAACATTTTACGGCACCACTAGCCAATATTAACATTTTACGGCACCACTAGCCAATATTAACATTTTACAGCACGACTAGCCAATATGAACATTTTACGGCACGACTAGCCAATATTAACATTTTACGGTACGACTAGCCAATATTAACATTTTACGGCACGACTAGCCAATATTAACATTTTACGGTACGTCTATCCAATATTAACATTTTACGGCACGACTTGCCAATATTAACATTTTACGGCACGTCTAGCCAATATTAACATTTTACGGCACGACTAGCCAATATTAATATTTTACGGCACGTCTAGCCAATATTAACATTTTACGGCACGTCTAGCCAATATTAACATTTTACAGCCAATATTAACATTTTACGGCACGACTAGCCAATATTAACATTTTACGGCACGTGTAGCCAATATTAACATTTTACGGCACGACTAGCCAATATTAACATTTTACGGTACGACTAGCCAATATTAACATTTTACGGTACGACTAGCCAATATAATTCCCTTCCTGTAAAATCAGTGTACGTGTTTTCTAAAAACAATCCCGAATATGTGGATACATTGCCCAGACGTACATTTAAAAACGGTTTCAAGTTCGAACTCACATAGTCCTGAGTAAAGGACCACATGATCTATTGTAAAAGTCGGTTTACACAAACGATAAAGGGGTCTATCCCTCCAACTATAAATGATTAAAAAAAATAGAAGGTAGTGATTACTCAATGTTCAATTAAAAAAGAGGTAAAATATACACCAAATGATAGACATAAAATATAATATAATAAAATAACACAATTCCTCCTTTAATTGATAGCACAAAAATAATGCGCTTGTTACCAAACTATGTTTTCCAAAAACATTTTATTTCAATAAATAAATGGCTAGCCCAGTATAAGTGCACTGTATATCCAATGCTGAATAGTGCATGAAAAAATCCAAAAATTGTTGATCTCATAAACTGAGGGATAAAACCGCTACGGTGCATGTCTTTGTCTACTGAGTACCAAATATGGTTTGTAGAAGGTTTATATATATCGTGTTATGAATCACGACTTTGGTTTCACATCAAGACTAAAGGGTGTAAAATGTCTGTATCAAAGCATCCGGCGTGCATGAAATATTTATATATAACACTCTGGGCTTTACGAAATGTCGTCTGATTGGCTTTTACGAGTCTTTTTTGCATCCACTTTTTCTGTTTACGAGATTTCATCTGACCACGGTTGAACTTAATCAAGATGGACCAGCGCTTTAGATAATTTGTACGAAGTCCAATTTCTTTACCAAAAAAAAAAAAAAGGCAGAAAGAAAGAAAATGTATTAGGCATCCTTCAATCTCATGGTTTCAGAAGCGTTTTCATGCATACGAAATCACAGTGTTGTGCAGAAGACAATTACTGATAGAAGCATAGGACATGATGGATTGCGTCAAATCTAAATGAAGACTTTAAATGATCTTTCTGAATGCGGCGGGGCTTAGTCGAGGATTCCTGGGCACAGTACTGAGTACACGGACCGTTAATCAGATTGTTGCAGGAATTGCCTTAATTGTGAATCTTCTTATTACAGAACTATTCTCCGTGTACATGGGAGTCCGGAAAATCTTAATTATACCCACAGAAGGTTCACACTTGGGCTGCGGATTGAGTTGCATCTCTGGAGCATCCTCGGTACTCACAGAGTTAGAAAATGGGTACAAAAACTGAGGAGAACATATGCAAGCATTTGACATCGTTTGGTGAACGAAAGTCGATCCTCTCTTTGAAAAAAGAATGCGATTTGTCATTTTGTCACAAACTTTCTCATATTACAGTTAGCTATTCAAAGCTTAATCATATTTAGACACTATATAAAGTTACATCATTACTGGCAAGTAAAATTGTGTTAGTGCAGACTTTGAATTAATTCTAATCTGAGAAATTGTTTGGTTGACAATACTTCAAACCGAAAAATGGTCGCAGGCTTTAAGTGTCCAGCGGGACAAAAATTGGATCACGAAATAAAATTTATATAGATGATTGTCGTGAGATCTGAAGAGGAAATGGAATAAATGAATATTACATGAGAAGAACTACAATTTCTCAGTACTGTATTGAAGAAGGCCAAATACAATAAAGTTATAGCGTTAGACGGTCATCCTTAACTAGAGATAGAAGGGGACGGGTCTAGTCGTTATATTTAGCAGGAAGTGGCACCCAATTTGCGATCGTAAGTTGGCTTTTAGGAAAGGATGTCCTACAGAATATTAACAGCAATTGACAGGCTCTCCGGAAATCAAGGAAATCACGTGACTAAGTACCGTCTGATTGGAGGAAAGTTTTTTTATTATGTCTTGGACAACTTGCAGGCTCTCAGTCATTTATCAGTATATATTACAGTTGAAAACCAACAGAAACGCAGAGAGTAAATGAATGTGGTCAAAACAAGATCATCCACGAGAGTACTGAGGATATATAATTACTGAAGGATTTGAGCAACGGGGGTTGTTAGTTGTTACACCTAACAAAATAATTGTTCATGAAAATTGAAGTCAACATAATGTCGAATAGAATGAACGTCTCGTCTGGCAGTGGATGAGGTTACGATGGCGTGACGTCACAACGCGGCTGACCGGCGGCCGACTAAGTGGGGTTTGTTCCCAGCGGATATAGCGTTGACCCCCTTTATTTTTCTCATTCCATTAACAGCCTCGTTATGTAATTATTGGAGATAGAGCGATATGAACCTGTTTACCAATACAGCATCGAGCAAACCGGACCAGTACCGCCTGGTCTGTCACTCCTGATCGGATACAGAGAGCTGTAAACAATGGACGCTACTATCAAACATGGATCGACGTGGCTTTCCGCGGTGACTTGTATGACAGATTTTACCGTTGTTTGCATGTATTAATTATAAACCTCGGCAAAAACCCATTGATTTGATGAATGGATCAGAGATTTAAATCCGTGGGCTCTGCATCAAAATAAACAGTCTAGAAAGGTAAAATGGGGCCAAATCGGAAGCGAGTTACACATTTTAGCGAGTTGGAGCCTGTACAGATACGCATGGACGAACAAATAGAAGCTGAAAAAATGGAACCGGAAGTGACAACGACTGTAAAGGTAGGTATACCGCGGGAAAGTTGGAATAACAGGGCGAGAAATGTTACCTTTCCTATCTATATCACAACCATTAACTTGATATAAGGTCAAGAACTAGTAAATTAAATGTGCCTACAGGTTTATGAAAATCAAGATATATTTTTTTTCACTGATGCTTCATAACATTATCTTTGTTTAAATGGATGTACCTTAATTTTTTTGATAAACACAATAAAAATTCATGTTTTAAACTGTCATTTTCTATGAATTATGAAGAAAATACGTAACAAATCTCGAAGGTTTGTCCATTTTTGAATAATGAAATATATCTAGAATGTCTACAGTCTTTCCAAAAAAACAAGCTGTGGACTTCCTCTTTAAAATGATGTCAAATTGAATATAGGTATCAGGATTACTTTCCCCACTTATTTAAAGTACGGGGAAAATATTCATCAAATTAATTATGACGTCACAATGGTTCTAGCACCAAAAAAACCCACTCTGGAATCATTTAGTAGATCTTAACCATCAGCACTAGCGACTGTAATCTATTAATAGACAGTCTATAGATCTGTACCTTTGATTAATATTATTAAAACGCATTAAAAAGTATAATGAATAAATACTATACATGGCGTAAAAACGTACTGTTTCCTATCGATTGAATTAATAATTCATAAGAAATTCAAAGTTTAGCAGTGTGAGTGTTGGTGATCAAGTTGATCATATTTGATGCTTGGCCTATCAATAAATATCTTCATTCATGAGTTTTATCAATATTTCTCATATCCTTGAGATTTGTTTAATTCTGTACAAAGTTATAGATGATTAAAAGGACCCAAATATATGCCAGCTCGTCAATATTTGAATTTGACAAGCGTTAGGATCAAACTGACTTTATCGTTGATAAAGTTGCAGAGATAAAATAAGGTTAATTTCAATTATTTACAGATGGTGTATCAAGTTTGAAAAATCTTTCTTTTCCTTTGAAAATGATATGAAAATAAATTTAAGATTTGAAAATTTGACTGATCGCGCCCCTTATAATCCGCTACTGATCATAGCCTACCGGCTTCTGTGAAATAATCATTGTTTTGAATGATCACACTTAACATTATTCATTAAATGTTCATTAACGTGAAATATGCGTGATGCACGGAAATCATTAGGGCAAGTTGCTTTTAGGGTCGGTCAGCGAGGAACCAAACATTATGGTTAACAGGTCGTTAACAGGGCGGGTCAGTGCCCGAATCAAACCTGGTTATGATCAAATTTGGTAGATACGATCTTTTGGCCAAAAAAGAGAGTCTTTCAGTAGCCTTTTTAATATAAACAGCTCAAAAGGGAAACTTAACTCAATATATATTAAATAGTTTTTATTATTATATTACAAAAACATTTGGAAAGAAATCGCAAGTTTGTTTTACCATGTAATTACTACGTGATGGGGATTATAGGATGCGTTCAACAAGTTCCTGAAGCAATCAATTCCTCCATGTCAGCCTCGACAGACGGGACTAAGGCCTCTATGATTGGGGGTTTCCCTGATGGGGCTTAGGAACAACAAGAACTGGCGGGGTAATCTTGTTTTCCTGCATGCATGAAATCTGCATTCTGCCTGTCAACGGTAAACAAATTAGGGGAATAAATAAATCAGTTCGGCGACCAGTCATCCCAATGATCTAGCTTGGTAATCTTCTTTCTACGATAGAATACAATAGGATTGTATCCGGATAACTGGTCACGTGGTTTATGATTAATTAAAGTGGTTTTCTACTAGAATTGTTGTATATGTAGCTAGGGTTATATGATGTTAGCATTTAAACCCACGTCATGAACATTTCCCACCTCCCCGGTTTCGTGGGAATTACATTTTGGTCAAAGTAAAAAATGTTAAATCAAAGACCTCAATCCGAAGCGAGGCTATATACTGCTGTTATTTAATGTCATCCCATTAAATATTCTTTTGTTATATAATATTGAGTATATCATTTAACCAACAGTAGTTTTCATTTGATACGATACTGTTAGATTCTATTCCGAGCCGATTTTGTTTGTAGAAAAATGTTGGAGACATGCACATTGGAAATAATCGGTGTAATTACATTTTCTTTAAGAAGATAACACAACAAGCCTCTTGATTTCATTCATTACTTCAAATTGCTCACTAGAATATCGTGGACGACTGTCGACAACCATGTTCTCTGCTCACTTGGCCAATTATTGGGACTCTCTAGTGATTGAAATTGTAACCATAAAGCATTCTTTCGAGTGTCGTAAACTGCCACAAGGAACCCTTTACCCACAGATTGATGTTTCCATTTTATTTGGAGGAAATAAAACAGGGTTAAATGAGAGACGGTATCTTTACATCTGATACAAAGCTGTAGAAATATATTTTATCTATAACGTTTCTTACATAAAATTCACATGCATAAAACCATACACCATATAGTAATTTCTTTGTTCAAGCCAAAAGGTTAGATACAGACCAAATTCGAGTAAAGTTTGTCATTGACGCCCTTTTAATGACCACCTTAAGAAAACATGTAGACAACCCGAGTTGGAGGTCAAAGTCCCGACCGCTTAAAAACAGTCATCGTTAGAAGTCGTAGTTCAAGTCACTAGAGAATAGTCATAACTAGTCGTATTCCGAACATCAAGTGAATAGTCACCGCTTATAGTCGGATCCGAACATCTAATAAATAGGCGCCGCCAGTAGTCCTAGTCTTAACAGCTAGTCACTGTTAATAGTCGGAGCCCAACATGTAGTGAATAGTCATCGCCAGTAGTCATGGTCCCATCATCAACATCATGCCGATAATAGTCGTAGTCCCAACAACGAGTGAATAGCCCATAGTCAGGAGTCGTGATGAAAATTCCTTTCAAAAGACGCAGCGTCATTGGATAAAAACGTGTCACGTGATTTTCTTCTAGATCTCATTAGACGGAAATTGGTAACATGGCGGATTAAACGTCATTTACATTACATTTCTTTCTTAAATAAACCAATTTTCAAATTATTTAAGTCCTCGACAAAATACTTAATAGAGTTTGTTACTGACTGTCTATACAGAAAAAACGTCTATAGAATGCATGGCGAATTAATTAACTATACGTTTTAAGGCAATATTTGACATTCGATTTGTGCCTACTACACTTCTGTATGTAAAAAAATTAAGTTTTAAACTGTCTAATATTTTCTTTTGATGCACAACAATGCAGAACTATATTCATCATATATCTTAAACATAGTGAACCTACAGTAATTACTCGACGATAAGTCTGATTTTTCGAGGGGGGGATGTAAAAAAAATTAAGTGAAACTTGGGGATTTGACTAATTTGTGTTTTAAAGGCAGCGCTAGAAGTTCTGTTCACTCTAATATTCAGTTATGAACGCCAGCCATTACTAGAGTTCACATCACTAATTGATAGTCACCGAGAGTCTTTGTCTATACTACAGAAATGAACAATCACTGCTACTGATAGTTGAAAACGACTTTGTGCTTTGCCAAAATATGGTTGTTTATCAAATGAACTAATGTTCAAAGTACCAAAAGTAATGTTCGTTAGTCGATTGAAAATGCGAACATTTTAATTAATTTTTACTTCAATACAACTGTATAGTAATTGATTGAAAATTTAAAGAGCCTCTTTGAAAAAGTTTGCCAATATTAAAGTTCAAAAGCTATGGAAAATGCACGGTTGACGTTATAATTTGGCCGATCTATATATCGTTCCAACTTAAGCGCTGTTTATTTTTGTAGACACCAAAAAAATCTAAAGACAGATCAACGTGTTGTCCTCTAACTGCTGATTTACTGCAGTCCAGGAAAGTTTTCATTGAAATAGCATGAAGTTTAAGCTAAGATATATATTTTTGTGATTTTTAATTTTAAGTTACTATCGGGATCAATGTGACATAAATAGTAACGTTACTCCGGAACGGTCTTGTATATATTCCAAATATCTCCATCGATTCCTCATTTTATTAAAGTAAGATCAATTGGTCTTTGAAAGTTTTCTTTAGAGACCATATGTTAAATCGATTTGACAAACTTGTAAGTGTTGTTTCACTTAATATGGTTAAGTATACATGTGGAGAGGGCGCCGACTCCATACTCGGGGGAGACTAGCGCTAGTGACAGGCGTGAATAGTTGGACTTAATTCTGTGACGGGTGGGATTAACTGTGGGCGGCGACCCTGATATCTCGGTAAGAGCTCCCTGGTCATCACTTCATCGTTACTCTGAAAACTAAACTAATGTAAAATATGGATATAGTAAATGCATGTTTATGCAAATAATACTAGTATAGTATTTTTAATAATTTTGCATGGTATCGGCGTAGTTTTTATTTATAATTTTCTTTACGTAAACCCCATTGACCAAAACACCTGATGTATAGAATTTTTCCCATCCCATGTCACCATCGTTTTATAGTTTAATGAACATTTTGCATTAGCAAAATGTATTTAAAATCAAAAAGTTAAATAAATATTTTGAAAAGAAAATCAGATGGAGTGCAGAATGAAAATCTTGAAATTCACATCTTTCATTAATTCATTATTCTAAGCTTTGTATACCCATGAACGGATCACCATGCCTGTATGTACGTTTATCGTTCATTAAATTTTACATTCACCAATATTTGTTTCTATTTTACCCCGTTGTATAATACATGTTCATGAAACAACATCTAACTGAACCAAGTGCTTGTTTTAACATTACATGTATGTGTCATTAAATTCCATCTCCGTAGCCAGTAATTAAAACGTACTAATATATTTCAATTTTTCAACAATATTTTCTGTTTCTTAATTGATTACCCTGTCGGCAAGCTATACACCCCGTCAGTCAATTAGAATTCTAAAGAGAACTCGAGAACGAGGAAATAATCAACACGCATTTAAAAACCAGAATTAATTTCTATTTAACGTCCGTTTATTTTTCCAGAAAAGTAAACATTTTAAACATATGTTTCTAATTGACATTGATAATATTGTATTGATATTTCTGCGATGAGAAGAAATACTTTATCTTGGTAGTTACAAGAGTTGGTGCCGATTTGGTGGGTGAGGTTTAAAAGTTGTAATCAAGTCATTATTACCTTCATATAAACAGCAATTTTCAAAAAAGATGATGAAGCTACTGATCGAAACATGATCAGATGATGATATTGGTAATTTTTTTTTTAAATTGACATCATGTCAGCGTTGGAAAAGTTCATGTTGTTGAGATTTTGATACCTTGTGCACCTGAAGCTTGTCAAAACAATACTACACATGTTGCTATGGAATTCTTTCTTTCGTCAGACTAGACAAATCATGCTCGATTAAAATCTACAGCGGTCCATGGGCCACATCGCTCACCTGGTTTAAAAAAAAAATCTTTTATTCTTATACACTTATTTTATCAGCTCTTCAACACGAGGAAAATATGAAGTAAAATCATCACATGGTAAAGATGATCATGGAAAACATAGTTTTCCTTTTACTACTATATTATAAAATTATAGTGTACTATATTGTACATCAGCAGGGTTTACTTCCTAAATTACATGTATTTTTATCGAAGAAAAAACATTAGAATAGGTGATGGGTGGTGCTTATAAATGGATTGTATTTTCTCGTGCTTTCAAGATTATATTGAACAAGTGGCCTTTAAAGAAAAAAAAAGACATTAAGGAAGAAACTCGCAATTTTGGTCTTAGATTTTAATTTTATTTAAAGAAATTGGACATTAGAAAATAATGAGATCATTAAAAGAACTTGCTCGACTATAGAAAACACATTAAATATCTTCTGTGTTTGTGCGTCCGTTAATGAAGTCTGTAAACATCCATAAAGAGGAACATACCGTGAACAGAGGAGATACTTGACATTAAGACCAATAAAACGACAAATAAAACAACATTTTAAGCGGAAGCTTAGAGAAATTTGGACTCATGCTGCCGCATATAAAATCGATCGCACCCTTGATGATTTCCGGTTCCGATTATGTTATATTCCATCTGTTCATTAGGCTCCTCTACATTTTACAGTGATTTGCACTTTAGATAGTACAAGAGTGTATGTATATTTGATGTTACGTTAGTGGTCGGGACGAGGGGACAGTGACTCACTCCTCTCGGATATATCGCACATATTAAGTGGTGTCTGATGTACTCGGATAGTTCTGACCGAAATTCCATACATTGTACAAAACAATTACAATGGAAGAACACCCCATCACATGAACTTCTTCAGATCAAACTTCTAATGATGAATAGTGTTTGGGGTTTTTTTTCGGGAGAGGACGGGGGGGGGGGGCGAAGTCAATTGTTATTCATTGACCTAGCATTGATGTTTAATGTTTGTGAAATTTTACTGCGATGCGCAAAATCTAACCATTTTCAGTTTTAACATGATTCAATGACAAAATGACATCCCTGTGAAAAGAGTACTTACGTATATAGTTATTGGAGAGGTCTTATTAATAGATGATTACCGTGTGTTTGTGTGTGTGGTTGGTGCGTGGCTGTGATGTAGTCATTGTGTTGGGTTCTAGGAAATCCTTTGAGTGACGTTAGAACGGTTCATATATTGATAATAATTGACAAACTGCTAATTGATTTTTTTTTCGCGTGTAATAATGATGTCAACATATACTGTAATACACAGTAATAAAGTAAAGGGAGTTTTTGATTTGGAATTGTTAAGAGTGATCGACGTGAAACTTGCTGGTTCTCGGGGCTCAGTATTTTCGTGGTATTTTGGTTGCTTATGACTACAAAGTGATTACAAAACGATAACAATGTGGTTTCATTATGACCATAAAGTGATTACAATAGGGTTACATTTGGACTACACAGTGATTACAATATGATTACAACACGATTACAATATGGTTACATTATGGAGACGCCAGCAAGGAAAAGTACCAAGTCTTCTGTTGAAGATGTCGCGTGAGCTCTTCAATTAGTCTTATAAAAAAAGTAATGCTTAAGCGACAAAGCTTTATTTAATTTATTTTTAAAATTTCAAGCGTTATCTTGTATGATTGTTTTAATCATTTGTATGATTGTATTAATCATTTGTATGATTGTATTAATCATTTGAATTACCATTTCTGTTATGTAATTCAACCAACTCGAATTTCTTTTGTTATCGTCATGACTGTAAAAGTCACCTATATATAAAATATATATTTTCCTGGGGGTCTGGCAGCCTGATCTATCTCGTCAATAACAGGCGCGGATCCAGGAGTTTTCCCTGGGAGTCCAGAGAAGAAGGTCATTGTTTTCTAAACCGTGGGGAGGGGGTGTCTTGGTTTTTTTGGTAAGTCTCCATTCCGAATTATGTTACTCTGAAGAATATATTACCACCACATTACTGACTTGGTATAGTATTATAGATACTAGTAACTGACCAGCCTCTTCTGTATTTTTACAACCAAGTCGACTTGCATTCTGAAGCATCTTTTAAAACAAGGGGATATGTGAGGACAATGAGTTCGTTAGTTAATAGTTAATTCTCAATCTTCATAAAAATGGTTGTCTCAAATGAAAAAGGAATAAAGAAAGCTAGTCTGTGAAACAAAGACATTTTTTACTTTCAATAAATTCCCTTTCAGTTGTTAATAACGCCGACTAAAGCAGGATATTTTGATTAGGGACAGACTGCCTGTAGTACCGCGATAGACTGTCCCCGGCGTTATCCCATAGACCCGGCACTCTGCAACTCCGAACCTCTCTTGATTTATTGATATTGAAAACATCGCCAGATTCCATCAGTGGTTGACACGGAGCTTTTTACGACCAAGTTTTTACAACGTTATTACAACACCAGCAGCGTTATTAACCTAAAGAGCTCATAAGCTTTTGATCAAAGTCATTGAAAGTTCCCGGATTACAAGAAAACTAATAACTTCTACTGCATTAAAACCATAGAGCAAGTGAATTAAGTGATGCATAAAGCAAAGAAAAAATGATGGAGAATTTGTGAACCTTATTTGTTTCTTGGTTATCTGTTTGTTCGCCTATCAAACTTTTTCATTTATTTCTAATAATTCTGATATTTTATTATTAAATGTATCTAAATATATCTAAAGGAAACTATTTCTCTATCTAATTAAATGAACGGACTGGTCGATAGCTCTTATCAGCGCATCATAATAAAGGCGCATTGACTGTTCATTATTGACCAGTGTCAACATATTTCTCATTGAATCATTCACTGAAATCATTCTAGTTTTTATCCGCTAACTGTAATGGCGGTGACATCGAGGGATGGTAAAGACCTAATCATCTAACTAACTAAAACTTGCCCTATACAATGTATAATTCTCTTCGAATAGAAAGGAAAAACATTCTGAATGGGAAAGGAGTACCCTAATACGAACAGGAAGGACTACTCTTATCTGAGGAGAGAAGGATAACGTGACTAGGAGGCTTATCTCAGTAGAACTAGGAAACATCAGAAAGGGGGGCTCATATCTGACCAAAAAAGTAGTCCTATCTGACTAGAACAGAATAAGTCAAGTTAGAATCATAAGAAAAAGCATTATCTGATTAGGAAAGAGTAACAGTATTGAATCTATCTAACTAGGAATAAGCGTATCTTCAGACCAGGAACAGGAAGATCGAAAAGTAAAGGAGTAGATCTAGTAGATCTATGTGACTAGACAGGAATAGATCTATGTGACTAGACAGGAGTAGATCTATCTGACTAGACGGGAATAGATCTTTGTGACGAGATGGGAGTAGATCTATGTGACTAGACAGAATAGATCTATGTGACGAGATGGGAGTAGATCTATCTGAATAGACAGGAATAGATCTATGTGACTAGACAGAATAGATCTATGTGACGAGATGAGAGTAGATCTATGTGACTAGACAGAATAGATCTATGTGACTAAACAGAATAGATCTATGTGACGAGATGGGAGTAGATCTATGTGACTAGACAGAATAGATCTATGTGACGAGATGGGAGTAGATCTATGTGACTAGACAGAATAGATCTATGTGACTAGACAGGAGTAGATCTATCTGACTAGACAGGAATAGATCTATCTGACTAGACAGGAATAGATCTATGTGACGAGATGAGAGTAGATCTATGTGACTAGACAGGAATAGATCTATGTGACTAGACAGGAATAGATCTATGTGACGAGATGGGAGTAGATCTATGTGACTAGACAGAATAGATCTATGTGACGAGATGGGAGTAGATCTATGTGACTAGACAGAATAGATCTATGTGACTAGACAGGAGTAGATCTATCTGACTAGACAGGAATAGATCTATGTGACGAGATGGGAGTAGATCTATGTGACTAGACAGGAATAGATCTATGTGACTAGACAGGAATAGATCTATGTGACGAGATGGGAGTAGATCGATCTGACTAGACAGGAGTAGAGACTAGACAGGAGTAGATCTATCTGACTAGACAGGATTAGATCTATCTGACTAGACAGGAATAGATCTATGTGACTAGACAGGATTAGATCAATCTGACTAGACGGGAGTAGTTCTATCTGACTAGATAGGAATAGATCTATGTGACTAGACAGGAATAGATCTATGTGACTAGACAGGAATAGATCGATCTGACTAGACTGGAGTAGATCTATCTGACTAGACATGATTAGATCTATCTGACTAGACAGAATAGATCTATATGACTAGACAGGATTAGATCTATCTGACTAGACAGTAGTTAATCTATCTGACTAGACAGGAGTAAATCTATCTGACTAGACATGATTATATCTATCTGACTAGACAGGAATAGATCTATCTGACTAGACAGGATTAGATCTGTTTGACTAGACAGGAGTAGATTTATTCGATGTCTAAGTAGCGCAGTGGACCCGAGTTCGATCCCCGTGATCGACAGTGGTTGTATGTGACAGGGTATGGTGGTGGCCCGCTTGGACAAGTGGGTTTTCTCCGGGTACTCCGGCTTCCTACCACATCAATGACCCCCTCGCGCTAAAATCCGTGCCAACGAGAGATATTAATTTAAGTTGTAGAACTTGTTTATCAATCGTTGTAAAAAAATTTTTTTTAGATCTATCTGGGTAGACAAGAGTAAATCTATCTGACTAGGAATGAGTAGTGCATGTAACTACAAATAATTGGATCTATTGGCCTAGGAAGGAACATCTATATTTGACTCGTAAAGTAGCCCGTAGACTAGAAAAGGGTAACTGTCTGATCGGGAAGGAGTAATACTATTTGATTGTTAGCCCTTTCTGAACATGATAGTTTGGGTTATCTTTTATCAAACTTGTAAACCATTTCTAAGGCATGTGAGAACATGTACAGTTTCCATTGCAGGAGATTTCATTAACTCTTTACTCAAAACTATATTTCAAACACTTTGATTACATTTAAATTACCACTTGTACCTAGTACTGTGTCAAAATACTTGATAGTTTTTGAAAAGAACATCTTTAAATTTGGTCGTAAGTTCTTTATCTTATATTGTTCTGGTTTCTAGGTCATGGGTAGCAAATAGATCATACTAGCTTAAAAAATCAAGGTCAATTAAGGAACATGAATGTAACAGTCGTCTGAACTTAGAACCATTTTAACAAGAGCTTGGACTTTGGGTAGTTGTGTCAAACAGCTATGTGACGTAGGTCTGTCTATTTCATTGCTGGCCACTCAGATATGGCACTTTGAAATCAACAAGATTTGTCTGGCTTTTGAGCTAAGACTACGCGATCGGTGTATATTTCGCTTGAAACCAGCGTCATTTAAACTTGTTTTGACGCAAGAAATAGATAGTTACGTCCCACTGAAAGTCCAAGCTCTTGTTAAAATGGTTCTAAATGTTTTACATCTCTACAGTTACATGACGACTTAGATAAGAACAAATCATGTCATATCACGGCCAAGTGTACCTCACATGAACGAGCATACCGTTGAATTTCATGTGAACGTTACAATGTATTGTGTTCACATAAATGGTATCAATGTTTGCGTTAATCACAAGAGTACAGTTAAACTTTTGTAGCAAAAATCATTAGCAACTGCACAGTCTCTAGTAACGTACATGTATTAATATCGATGAGAATACTTACTGACTCACTTGATGAATAAGATCCAAGTCAAGAGTCAAACTTAAAGAACATCGCAGAGTCAGAATTCATTACCGGGGGTCGTGGATGTCCGATATTTTATGAAATGTCGGAGTTATTAAATAGCGGTATCTAACACGGTGTATAAGCCCGGGGACGGAACTTACGGATTCCTAATGGAATCTAAGAACTATCGGCCAACATCAACGTTAGAAGTTATTAAGAGATGAAGAATTGATCTTTGATTAAAAAAAAACAACGCATCCTAGGCCCTTCATCTTAGAAAGTTTCCGGCTTTCAAAAACCCGTCCCGATTTACCGTGTTCAAATGCTCGAGTAAAAGGGGTGGGTGGAGGGGGGGGGAGCAGAAACCCCTAACCCAGAAATGTTATACCGTTTTGAATGGTGGACATTACTTTTATTCGAAAGGCTGAGTTTATTTACAAACTGTAATACGTATTTATTTGTTGATTTATTTAGGCGAAGAATAAGATCATCATGCTGAGGGTTCTAAAGGAACTGAAAGGGAAGGCGTCATTCCGTCCGATAGCCGAGGAGAGCGACAGAGCAGACAACGCCCCAGAGAAGAAGGTAAGGGTCGATGCTGCATGCATGCGCAATTACAAGGAACCTCCATATGGTCACCTGATAGAGCCTCGATGGTCAATTGTGTATGTAGATTTTTGCCAAGGCTTTTAAGATTTATGTTTTTTACTTAAAAAGTTCACATTGAATTTATTCTTTTATGGTACATGTTGATTTCTTTTACGAAATTAGAACTTATTTTCGTAATTTGTGTGAACGGTCCTAGTAAAAGTGAACTAATCAAATTATGCAATGATTTCTATTCCTATCATGTTACATGTGTAAATCACAGGCCCTTAGAATAACGGAAAAATTATACTGCTTGTCAAGAAGGGGGTCACAAATTCGTAAAAAAAATTAATGTTATTTAGTTCGCTTCCCCGACTAAAAATATAGTGCCAGACACTCTGCAGAGAAAATCTGTTTTATTAAGGAGGAGATATAATTTGATGATTATTTTTCAAAAGTACATATTAAATTGGTTATGTAAGGTTGAACGTTTCATTTAATCTAACAAAAATATATATACTCAAAACACGTGGTGACGTTTATATGTGTGCTCATGGCGCATGAATTAGCAAAGTGTATTCATAGGAAATTGAACGTCGCAGATTTCCAATGCAGACATTAGAGGAATATACATGTAGATATAAAATAATTAAGAAATATATGAATAGACCTGTCATGACAAATTATCATTGGTGACTCTGTTACTGACCATGTACCTATTTTGATAATATTGTAGAGAACCAACATGTACATATATCTGACGTTGTGTCTGAACTTAATAATCCACCTTGTATGACGTAGCTGCAGACTGTAGGGCTGATTACACACCGTAGTCCCTGTCAACCCAAATCTCCTCGTAAAGCGGAAATTCTGTAGCGGTCTTAAACGCAAAAGATAAAAAAAAAAAGAAAAGAAAAAAAAGTTAGCGGACGATCATACGATACAGTCGTTGTCTCTCGCTCTAATATCTAGTTATACAGAGGAAACGATTGTCTGATGAATGTGATCATTCATTGCTTTGGTGGATAATTGAAAATCGAGACGGGATACAAATCACAAGATGTCAAACCTAACGAAGCAAACCTGTCCTTGTATCTACCACGGAATAGTATTAAAGTTGTCTAAAGGAGGGATGATAGCAGCCTTTATCTGACGAGGAATGCCCCGTCCTAATACGTACCTGTCAGGATTATGATGAACCGTCCTACTACAATGTACATGTCCATGGATATTATATAACTCTCAGGGAGATAAGAGGGTGTGGATACCTCGTCCTGTTGTATCTACCAGCGAGATAATTAAATGCCCCGTCCTTTATCTAACAGTCAGGGGTATAGATAAGATGCCCCGTCCTTTATCTACCGGTCAGAGATTTTTTAAAATGATAGTCCTTTATCTAATAGTCAGGGGTATAATTGTCCCTACTGGTCAGGGATATACATGTATATAAATGATAAATGCTCCTTCTTTTATTTACCGGTCAAGGGAATCGATTAAAATGTGATCAAATCTAGAAAATAAAATCCTGTATTCAAAAATGCCCTTAAAGTGGAATAAATTTTTTGATAAATAAAAGAATAAGGCCCGATTGTTTAATGACTGGGGTTTACCCAACTACTGTATTTGCTGACCGACGCTATTGTTATTTGTTGTGTACTATGTCCTGTAATATCTTATTATCTTTATGTGTTCAATGTGTTTCATCCTCTGTTCTTTATGAGCCGATTGAATGTCTGATCAAGTGAATATATTACTACAACACGAAAATGGGGATATTTTACATATTGTCTGTCTGTTGTCGGCACGATCTCTGTTCCAGGAACAGTAACATAAATCATTATTTTAAAACAATGTCCAATTAATATATAACTAGTGAAAACCATTGAAAATTTTAGGTTGAGAACAAAGTGTGAAATCAATTGAAATTATTTCTGAACATTGAGAATATGTTTAATTAAATTCTATTGTGTTGCAAAGCGAGCAAACAATAGATGCTGAACGTATTAGACACGCAATTAATTTTATTTATTCTGTGTTTTTTAGACTCTGGTTAAATTAAGCTACAAGAATTCTAACAGCGTGTAACGTGTGTACTTTCAGTCCATTGGTGACAGAGACAACGAAAGTGAAGAGCATGAAGCCTTCCAACAGCTGCAAAGTCAGGCCAAGGTCACTCGCCCGGAGCCCGCCAAGTTCCTGATCCTGCACTACTCACCCTTCAAGGCTGTGTGGGACTGGATCGTCCTGTTTCTTGTTCTCTACACGGCAGTGTTCACGCCATACTTTGTGGCATTCATTCTCAATGAAGACGAGGCTAAGATGAGACTTCACCGAGATTCTGCCACGAGACTTCAGCACGCCGAGACGATAAAAACAGACCCATTAGTTATCATAGACTTGATTGTAGATCTGATGTTCATAGCAGATATTTTAATTAATTTCCGGACCACGTATCTACACAGTGGGGAGGTTGTCATGGATCCGCAGAAAATTGCTATAAACTACATCAAGGGCTGGTTCATTATCGACTGTGTAGCAGCCTTGCCCTTTGACCTTTTACTGTTTGGTTCTGGAAATAGTGATGTAAGTATATGTAATTTGGTAATTTACATGAAGTGGAATCTAATTTAGAATTACTTTCAAAAATGCATTAACTGAATTATTAGCACACAAGCCATTCAACAAACTAATTATTTAATTTTTTTGTTTACACCTCTTATAGTTAATGACCATTACCGGTATCCTGAAATTAGCCAGACTTTTACGTCTTCTGCGAGTTCTGAGGCGAATCGAACAGTTCGCAGCATATGGGGCGGCAGTGCTGATGCTTCTGATGGTTTCCTTCACTCTGATAGGTCATTGGCTGGCTTGTATTTTCTACGCCATTGCCTACATGGAACGTCCTCATCTCCCTCAACCAATCGGATGGCTTGATTCTTTGGCGGATAAATATGAAATGCCCTACCTTGCAAACGACACGATGAGCGGTCCTCCAATCAGAACCCGCTATATAACGGCCCTGTACTTCACGTTCACAAGCCTCACGAGTATAGGCTTTGGAAATGTAGCGCCAAACACGAATGCCGAGAAAATCTTCAGTATTTTTGCCATGTTACTTGGATGTAAGTCACAGACTGCATTAAATTAATATAAAAGAAGAATCATGCACATATCTACACAGTTTATCCGATTATAGTGTAGTCTAGTCTAGACAATATGTGTGTGTGTGTGTGTGTGTGTGTGTGTGTGTGTGGTGTGTGTGTACATCACATCGTGTTGCCAGGCGCAGATCATCAAATCACACGAGACGCGAAGCGTCTGGCAACGAGACGTGATCTGGCTCTTTGGATCAAGTTACTGTTAAAATGATAAATTTATATACCATTGATCATTTAAGAGTTTATATTACTAAACTGTCTTTAATCTTAAACTGTCTTAAAATCAATTGTATGACGTTTACTTATTCAACAATGTTATTTTTAAACGAACTCTTTTAAAAGTCGCTAAAATACAGACGGCATTTTATGTGTATTCGGAAACCCAAACTGTGGAAATCCAAAAAATTGATGGGCATATAATAAATAGTTTAAGAGTTTATTTAAGGAACAAGGAATCATTCTTTGAGTATTATGAATCGATAATTTTGGTCGGGGCGTGGTCAAATCCAATAAAGCTCGAAGGGCTTAATGATAGATTTGACTCCTCCGTTTACAGCACAGGCCAAAGGATTATAGCGAATCTTTTTTTTAACTGTGTTTTTAACTTTAACTGATTGGTTTAGACGCAGTTGATAATCCGTTCTATTACCATCAGTGTTAGTAACACACTTGGCAACGGGTAACACAGCGACTTTTTACATGCGCGTAAATTATGCGCGTACGGTTCGCAGTAGAATTCATTTTTATATAAAAGCAATAAAAATTTCTGAAAAATTAAGACATTCAGTAGTAAATTAAATTTGACACCCCTCGAAAACTATTGTCAACCTCCGCTTCGCGTCGGTTGACAATGGTTTTCTTGGGGTGTCAATTTCAACCGTTACCCTCCTAAACAGGCACTATTTATATAATGGTACATTTGTACGTCTTATAGATAAACAGGAAAACCATCTATTTTTATCAATTTGTCTTTCGCTGCGAAGGAAACAAAATCCCCCAATCTCCGCTCTGCTTTGTTAAAAACCGTTAAACCCAAAAGAGCAATCAAAATCTTTGACATAAACTATAGAAGCATACATCCGAGTAGTTCGGAGTCCCTCGTCAATCATCGGTGACGTTTACAGCGTGTAGAGAAGTATATTACTGGTATTGGTGCGTCAAAATGTTAAGGGAATTGACTCGTCTGTGCCATACCAGCAGAAGAACAGGCTAAATAGTAGACGTGTCACTGTTAATGATCTGAGTGCGGAGTGTAGCAGACAAATTTAAATCAAGCTTAATTATATGCATTATGCTTATTTTTCTACTTTGATTTATTATTCATACAAGTATATACCCACAATAGAAAATATTAAGAATACTCCCCTGCATCTTTCTTAATATTCTATGAAACACTCAGGAAATTCTAAAATCGTTGATAATACAAACTTTAGATACTTATCCGTGTGATATGTATCCATCAGATATCATAACTTGTTACTAAAATTCAAAATATTTTTTTTCATTCCCGTCGAATTATCTTTATTATTGTGATATAAGAAAAATACATTGAATATCTTATGAAAACAATTAATGAATTGTCTATTACCTGCAATTTTATCGTCAGAGTTAATAGTGGAAGTCAGGATGTTGAGTCTCGACAATTTGCCAGTGAGATACAGTTGTAGTGATGGTTATGAAATCTGGAATGAAATATTAACTAGAACTATTTTAACAAGACCTTGGACTTTCGATAAGACGTAACTATCTATTTCTTGCGTTAAAACAAGTTTAGATGACGCTGGTTTAAAGTGAAATATACACAGATTGTGTAGACTTAGCTCAAAAGCCAGACAAATCTTGTTGATTTCACAGAGCCTTGGCTGAGTGGCCAGCAATGAAATAGACAGGCCTACGTCACATTGCTGCTTGACACAACTACCCAAAGTCCAAGCTCGTGTTAAAATGGTTCTAACTCCCAATGCGTCCTTTTAAAAAATCACTTCGAATTACATTTATGATTTGTGTTGTAAATAAAATAATTTTTGTTTCATTTTACTTTTTAAAAATCTAGAATTCTTAACTTCCTTAGCATTTCAAGAA
Organism: Magallana ariakensis; assembly: GCA_020458035.1. NCBI lineage: Eukaryota > Metazoa > Mollusca > Bivalvia > Ostreida > Ostreidae > Magallana > Magallana ariakensis. The sequence continues at coordinate 40,608,944 of CM035811.1, read as the reverse complement.
AAGTTTATAATCCTTTTATTCTGAACTTTTACTGTAATAATTCCTTCATTCTCAATTTCACTGCATGGCCACATCAAAAGTGTTAAAAATCCTCGGATATTAAAATGTTTGTAAATATGGAGTCGCTCTACATCAGTTTGAAGTATTGGCTAGACAGACTTGAGGGTCTCTTTTGTGCTATATTTTAAGATTTTATCACTGGCTTTAAATGAATGAAGTTCCAAACTATTGTTTATATTGTTTATAAGAATAGGAGTTGTCATGGACGCCTATGTAATATATTTGAGACTGTCTTTCTAATTGTCAAGAAGGCCCAAGAAAATGTGTCCCAAAGATATATTAGGTATGTACTTTCTTAAATAAGTATAGCTACAACACCGTGCACGATATATCATCTGCCTTCCTTTACAGCCTTGCTGAGTGCCGCCATTTTCGGTAACGTGTCCTCCATCATGCTGAGGATGTACCAGGGCTCGGACGACTATCAGGAGCGCGTAGCCAGCATAAAAGAGTTCATCAACTTTCATCATCTACCCAAAAACCTGGCAACCCGCCTCCAGGAGTCCTTCCAGCACGCGTGGGCGTACACTAATGGCGTGGACATGGGCAATGTATGTCATAGCGAGACAGCAAGAACAGTGTGGCTGTCTGACAGACTAACTGTTTTTGTTACACTGAATATGAACCTGTAAAGAAACACTCGTTTAGTATCAATGAAATATTGCATTTTTTTTTTCGTGCTTGGTAAAATAAAATTAAATATGCACAATTTAGAGCTGATTTGTTGTCAGTCGGGTTTTTTATTCTTATTATTAATTAATGGTGAAATTACGTTGCTATCAAACCACGCACTTATTCGGATACCAATCCAAATTTACATAAAAATTGTATTGCGTCGTAAAAATAATTATTCTTGTAGCCTAAGAAACATACCATTGTGAACAAATCTGACTCGGTGATTGGTTGTTTCAGGTTTTGAAGGGGTTTCCTGACTGTCTACAGTCTGACATTTGTCTTCATCTGAACAAGAACCTCCTAACCAACTGTCAGGCCTTCAAAGGGGCAAGCCCAGGTACTTCCGTGCTACGGGGACTCATCAGAATCAACAGCTGAAACACCTATATATATATATATATATATATATATATATATATATATATATATATATATATATATATATATATATATAGGCGTTTACATAGAGAATATAAATTTCAGATGGAAATTAAAAATACAAAATATTAAACGTAATTCAGATGTACTTGTTAAAAAATTATTGATAACAAATATATTATTTATCAATTATAATTTTGACGTTTTCACTATTCTCTTCAGGATGTTTACGTTCACTGTCCTTGAAATTCAAAACTACACATGCGCCCCCTGGCGACACATTAATCCACCCGGGGGACATTCTGACTGCCATCTACTTCATGGCGAGAGGATCCGTGGAAATCATGAAGGACGACTCCGTCATGGCTATATTAGGTACACGGAACTCTTTATCACGTACTTCCCGAGTAAAATCAGTTTGCATGTCCTAGCTAGTCCATAATGAATATAACTGTTAGAACTTCTGATTTTCCAATCAAATTATGGATTGTTTTATTTTTTTTTTTTTACAGATTTGTAAGCACGTAGTTTGTAGATATACTAAGAGAAGCCTTGATTACAGAATAAGTTTCACAATACATACGTCCAATCCGTTGATACCCACAAAATCCCCATTATTGAGTCCCCACTTATATCAATGGTTTGAAACAGGACTGAAAAGCAAATAAATCAGATTTTTCTTTTTATTATATTGATCAATACTTGCTGTATAATAACTGTATTTAGAATATAAATGTTGCAATATTAAAGGTATATGTGGCGTATTTTTAGTGAATAACAATAATAAGATCTGATTATTTGCATCATTTCTTTACTTAAAGATAGGACTTTCACACAAATTACGCTTTATAAGTCAATCGCATAACAAAGATACAAGAAATCAAAATAATATTTTTTATTTTTTACCGGCACGGTAAAAAATACAAAAGATTTGAATAACCCCGCCTTAAATGGGTCACGTGACATCCAGCTCGGTCTATCAACAACAATGGCGACGACGAGAAGATAGGTATACCGTAAAGTTTGACAAAGTTGGCAATGAAAGAAAAAAGAGACAAACTGACAAGGATAGGATCAAAGGGAAGATTGTCATCGAAGACCATGTAGATTGATGGAATAGGAATTAAAGCCGAATTAAACTTAAGTTTCCATCATGAAGTTGTAGGGGTTTTGCTATAGTCAGGTTCGTGCTCCATGTGTTCCGTTGTTTACTTTATAAGTTTTAAACCACAAGTTGATTTTCGTTTAGAGGATTTTTTAAAATAAAGAATAAACACTCTCACTACATGCATCCCTCAGGAAGAGGGGTATTTACTCCGTTTACCGTTTCGATGATGCTAAAATCGTGTTGCATCTTTATTACACATAATTAACAATTTATATCGTTTTACATTAATGGATATCGGAATAAAACTGCTTCGAGTATCATCTGATATAAGAATCATCTAATTTAAGACATGAAAAACGTGATTCTAATTTGTAAACAAACTGTTTTTCCATCGTGTTTTCAATGCTAGGTTTTCCCGCACTCATGCGCAGTGGCGTTATAAATGGCTGATTACATTAATATTCATCAGACGTGTAGCAAAGTTTAGAGACAAATAACTAAAGACAGAACATTTTTTATGGGCCTGGAGTTTGTGAAACGTCTAATTATAAGAAGCATGATGTATATTTTTACTCCAACTCATATCAAAAATTTTACTCCAAATACGCCACATATACCTTTAATTAAGGACATGCTGCAATAAGTTACCCTTTTATTATACTATAATATTTTTTCCTTTACCATCACTCAAGGTAAACACGACATATTCGGCGCCGATATGAAGGACTCGGACACTGCAGGACAGTCCCTATATTTTGTGCGAGCTCTGTCCTACTGTGATATCAACAAGATAGAACTGGACGACTTAAAGGAAGTGCTTCAAACTTATCCGGAGTTTGCGGAACAGTTTATTAGGAAGTTTCATGTGACCTTTGACCTAAAAAAGGTATTTGAATTATGGGTTTATCTTAATTTCTACACATAATAGGCACTAAGACAGAATTTGACATACCGGTACTTAAATTTAAATGACGCGGTCTCCCACACTCTTGTAGGGAACACTACTGGAGAGGAAATACAAATCTAAGATCGAGGACGAGACACTGAAGTTTATCCGTCAAAAACGTCCCAGAATGCAATGCAAAGGGCGCTCGATGGATGGTAATGTTTGTACTCTGTACTTATGTCTTAATTCACACATGTCTTTTTAAGCATAATAATAAGGGCTTTGTATATTAAGTTTATTAAGACCGGGTGTCGTATGATAGCCTTTTCCCTAACCATCTTTTCCGTTGCTCATCAAAATCAGACTATATACTAGTATTTGCTTACTAGTATTCCGTGTAACATACCCACTTCTCCCACGGGAAATTCGCCCGGTAGATTATCTTCCCTCTCGGAGAATTATAAAAACATGACGTAAAACGTGACGTATACACGTACACGTTGCTTTATTTTAAACCTGAATTTTTTGCTGGACAGTTTTGTGTAAGTCCTATCTCCATCCTTCGTGCATGTAAGTTTTGTATTTCAAAAATGACATTTACATAGAATAAATTTTTGACGGCTTATAATAAAAAGGGTGGGATGGTGGTATTTGGTTAGGGTAAGAGTGAACCATACCCTCTTTTCCTTGGAAAAATCCTAGGCCATGTTCATGAAAGTATCTTAAGATCCATCTTAAGACATGTCCTTGGATATATCTAAAGACATATCGAATGGCAACTCTAAAACATATCTTAAGATTTAAACCGAAGCTACATGTATCGCAGACGTATTTTAGTTAAGATATCTGATATTGCTTATTAAATGTAGATTCAAATAGCATAGTAAAGTTACTGAAAAAGGGCCTCGGACCCCTCCCCGGCGAGCAAATTTAAATATCAAATACTATTCCTCGTAACCTCCACCCCGATAAAATTTCCGGATCAGCACGTAAATAATTCATCCATACTGTGTATTATTTTGAAGAGTCGAATAAAACTAAATCAGAAATATATAGGTACATGTAGATTCACATAGCATAGTAAAGTTACTGAAAAAGGGCCTCGGACCCCTCCCTGGCGAGCAAATTTAAATATCAAATACTATTCCTCGTAACCTCCACCCCGGTAAAATTTAATCATAATTCATCCATACTGTATATTGTTTTTAAGAGTCAAATAAAACTAAATCAGAAATATATAGGTACATGTAGGTACATGTAGGTACATGTAGGTATATATAGGTATATATAGGTACATGTAGGTATATATAGGTACATGTAGGTATATATAGGTACATGTAGGTATATGTAGGTACATGTAGGTACATGTAGGTATATATAGGTACATATAGGTATATGTAGGTATATATAGGTACATGTAGGTACATGTAGGTATATATAGGTACATGTAGGTACATGTAGGTACATGTAGATATATAGGTACATATAGGTACATGTAGATATATAGGTACATATAGGTATATGTAGGTATATATAGGTACATGTAGGTATATGTAGGTACATGTAGGTATATGTAGGTACATGTAGGTATATGTAGGTATATGTAGGTACATATAGGTATATGTAGGTACATGTAGGTATATATAGGTACATGTAGGTATATGTAGGTACATGTAGGTATATGTAGGTATATGTAGGTACATATAGGTATATGTAGGTATATATAGGTACATATAGGTATATGTAGGTACATGTAGGTATATATAGGTACATGTAGGTATATGTAGGTACATGTAGGTATATGTAGGTACATGTAGGTATATGTAGGTACATGTAGGTACATGTAGGTACATATAGTACATATAGGTACATATAGGTACATGTAGGTACATGTAGGTATATGTAGGTACATGTAGGTATATGTAGGTACATGTAGGTATATGTAGGTACATGTAGGTGCATGTAGGTATATGTAGGTACATGTAGGTGCATGTAGGTATATGTAGGTACATGTAGGTATATGTAGGTATATATAGGTACATGTAGGTATATGTAGGTATATATAGGTACATGTAGGTACATGTAGGTATATGTAGGTACATGTAGGTATCTCAAGTCAATCCACCAGTTATGTATCTTCTCATAACATCCGAAAACAAGTACATGTAAAGTATATAAGTATGTGTGCTTTTATAGTCCGAAGTACTTTGGCATGGTGTATATATCGGTTTCCTCGTATTTTAAGAAGTGGTGGTTCACAACCAACATGTTTATTGTTGAGTTTGTTAAGGATAAGACAGCTGTTGGGATGTATTAAAGTATCGACAATTTTAAGAGGTGTTGTAGGTTAGGACGGTTTCAAGAAACTTATCTTATGACTAAGATAGCTTCCAAGATAACTCTGAGACATATCTTAGTCTTAAGATAGCTTCATGAACGTGCCGACTGGATCCGAGCGACGCCCAATTTAAAAAAAAAGAAAGAAATATTTCATTAAAAAAAAAAACAACCCCAAAAACCGGTGTATTTGAGTGAAAGAAAACGCGGACAGATCAGATCTGATCAGACACCCCAAAAAAAATATGGTAACTTTCAGTTATTGTTAAGGTAATTGAATAAATTTGGCTTGGATTTTACTTTTTGACCCCCCCCCCTCCCCTCCCTTTTATAGCTTTATGGATTTTTTCGGCACTTGGGGTAAAAATGTTCTTTGGGTTAATTTTTTGTTTTGATATGTAGTACTAATTTTTCATTGTATGTATACATATGTACCTATAACCAATTGACGTAAGAACAACAATTCGAGGACATAAGCTTGTTTGGTCCCCACCTCACCACCGCTTTTCTCTTAGTCAGACTAGTCGGAGTTATCTACTGCGCACGCGCATTTTTAATGTTTTAAATAAGTTTCTCCTTTGAACCTCCTTAGTAACTATCAAAAACTGCTGCAAATTTGCAACGCCGTTGTTTTGATTGTTTCAAAATCTATTTACTTTTCGCAATAGTATTGAGGATGTTTTTATATTTGCCATTCATTGTGTTAAAATCCACATGCACTTTTTATGGGCGCACTAAAATATCGACATCTTTGCAGTGGTCAATTATTTCATAGAAGTCAGAGCGGAATATTTCACTTGTAATACATTGTTGACTACGCTAACAACTATTCTGTACAGTCTACGTTTGCGTTGATTCACTCTACCCTTTTCCACCACCTACTTTTATAAGTGTTAATGGGGGTGGGGCTATTATTTTGCAACAGGATAATATTAAATTCTTTTTTTTATGTTAGTCTATATTATCTGCTGCTAAAATATTTAGATAATTATAAAATCAAATTACTGATGTACAAATTAAAAACGCCATCCTACAGTTATCGCTTTAAATAGATCGCGTTTTACTTTCATTAAAGTTTCATTACAGCTGGGCATCGAAAGAATTACATGAGACAAAGAAACAGCAAGGATCCGACCGGAAGTGACGAGGAACACGTTGGGATTCTAGAGTTTTCTACCGAGCAGGCCACGGAGAACGTCAACATCGAGGAGCGAGAAGAACTACCCCCCACCAGGAAAAACTCCTCCGCCTCCGTGTCAGGTACCCAGAGCTTTTGCTATTTTATACTTAGTACATGATTATATGCACGTACAAATGCATAAAATTAATTATATTAATTAGAAAATGATGCCAACAAAACTAATATTTTAAAAGTAAGGTGTATCAATGAGTTCACACATCCGGATTTTTTTCTATACATTAAGTTGACGATTAAGAACTTTATTATTATTATTTAAAGTTAAAACAATAACATGCTTTGTTCGGTGATTCATGCGAGATATAAATGTGGCGACATTGCAGAAAAAATACATAATCCGCCTTTTTAATTTATTTTTCTGCACTGATCGCTACCTTCATAACCCGCATGAATCATTAAAAAAAGCATTTTATTGTTTATATTTACATCTTTCTTTTAACAAATTAATAAATTGATTGTATAAAAAGTAAATAAGATTAACAAAATAACTGTTAATGTACATCAGTACGTTAGCCAAAAAAACACCTATGAGAATTTGAGTGACATCATCATGACCAATCGATATACGGGGCGTGTAGATTTCAGTCCTGTCAGCTTCTAAGAGCTAAGAATTACAATCAATTTCCGTAAGAAATAGAGGGAATCATACTCGGTAGATGTAAATATACTACTTTTAAATTACTTTTAACAGGTGCTATGACGAATTTTTTCTCTGCTGTAACGGCGGTGTCCAGAATCAATAAGATTACAAAACCGAAACGCCCAGCTATCGCATCGAAATCCAAATGGGGCGCAATAAGGTCGGAGTTCATATCAGAGAAGCGTACAACAGACGATGATGCAAATGATTCACGTGACTATAATTCACCAATGGATTCCACAACTACGTCCTATACACCGAAGTCGCTCTCCAGTTCCGGTCCTCAGTTAATCACTGTGGACTACGACGTTTCAAAGCAACGAGAAATGCGTGACAGTGGTCACGTGATAAGTGATATCGACAGCAAAATAACCTCCCTTCATCAGTGAGTTTATTTTTTATTTAATCAAACTTAGAGGATTTTTTTTTCAATCGATAAGTTTTGATGAAGACCAACAGTTATGTTAGATGCCTTGTATTTATTGAAATGATGTTGAATTTTTTAATCAAGTTACTTTTAGAATGGGAATTAAAAATAAAAAAGTGATAAAATGAATATCTTTTATATGATCTGTGATGATACTGTATCTGACTTTTATCCGACCCATTGTGTCGGCTGCAGGTATGGGCGGATTTTGAAAAGGGAAGTAAACTAAAGGAGTTTCAGATTCCAACTTGCCCCTGGAAAACGCAAACTTATACAATTTACATTAAAAAGGCACTGAAAATAGGTCATTGATCGCCCCCCACAACCTTCGCAAATTTAATCAATCTGGGACAACACCCAACTCCAACCCCCAATCCAAAATAATATGGATTCGTGTATGTTAGGGATAATAAAACACTTTTCGGTTGATAAAAATATCGTTTTTAAAATCATCACAAATCATAAGAAAGTGTTCTGAAAGAAAGAGAAAATCTGATTAGAAATAAGATAGTTTATTAACTATAATAATGTATATACTATATTATTAATGTACATGCCCCCTGAGGACCCTTAAAACATATACAATATAATTGACAAAATGAAAATACACTGTATGTGTATTCAGACGGTTGAGTGTATTTGCTTATTGGAGTGGAACAGGGCAGGGCTATTTTATGACCGAGTGATTTATTTTTATTTCAGACGAATGAATACATTTGAGAATGATCTATTCACAACCGTGGACGCTATTTTAGAGCTCCTTGGACAAAAGCCAAAATACCCGCATGTAACCCAGACAGACGACATTTCTATGCATCCGTCCGCCAAATCTAGTGACGTCAGTAAGGTGCCGAAACCAAGAGGGGCAAGACTGATCAAAACCGTGAACGACTTAGACCGTGTGTTTGCTAAGATATGAAATAAAATGCCAAAATTTAAGTAGTTTGATTTTTAGCTGTCACATATAAAGACTTAATTTCAACAAAACATATACGTATCATTAGTTGCATGATCCAACCATGGTTTAAACTCTGCAGGATCTCAAAAATAAAATACGCTAGATAGTATCCCGCGCAAGCGCGGGCATTATTGCTGCTTTATACATTAATATGAAACAATGAATCATGTACATGTACATGGTCTTTATTCTTTTTGGGGCAGCTTACTGGAAACTATTACAAACTTTTTTTATTTCAAATTAGGGAGTGGGTGTATATTGCGTCGTATATCTATCTAAATTTTGTTCTTTAGGTCAAATTTCAATAAAGCTTTTATCACTGTCCCAGATAACTTAAAATTTCAGAAAAAAAATGAATGTCATCCTCAATCCCCACCAATTCAACTTCCCCGTTTTATGCATACATCATCTATTCATACAGATGTAGAGCTGTTCTTGGTTTACAAATAAATGTTCATAAGATTTACTGCCAATCTGTAGTGGTATAAAATTGTATATATATATGTATTTTGATAACGCTAATATAATTATATATATACATTTTTTTTTACATATCTTAAAATCAGAGTTGTCAGATCCAAGGTAACTGTCCAATGATTAACTCGCCCTACACTTTCCGCCATGACGGTAATTAGTCAACCCGCGTTCTTGGTTACCCCGTTCTGGAAAGTTCTATCCATCAAAACTAAAATCGTGCATTCAAGAAACGAATTGGCTCATTTTATGTATTCAATACTTGTCATATCTTAATTTCTATCTATATCCTAAATAAGTTCCCAGTAAATACATGTATATTCACTCTTTGCGTAATCATTCAATATAATTTCATTGCAAGCATAAACTTTGATGCAAATTCCCACTGACTTGGATCCGCCAAAGCGTGTCCACCACCTTACTCTCATTTTTGCTATTTCGGGCTGGTTTATCAAAAGTGAAAGTAGGTTTTTAATTTATTTCTCAATAATTACTTATCGGGTAAAATTAAATTATAAATTACGGACATCAACTCACACGTGATGAAATACCGAAGGTATTAGCAGTTACCCTGGTGCAGGCATTTCGTAGTTTATTGGCAAAATGTCTTAATTTATAAGTATATATATATATATATATATGTATGACTTAATAAAAATGAGGTTAATTTATGACAAGAATAGGCAAAACTTTTACCCAAAACACTAGTCAATTTTTAGAATTAACTTCTGGACTCTTTGGTTTATCGAGATTGTGTCTGGAATTGTCGTCCGTGTCAATATCGGGAAAATCATAAAAATTCCAACTAAATTAGTTCGATGCCATACAAAACTAAAAGTGAAAGCATGCTACAACACATCGGAAAATACCCGTATATCAAAGCTGTGTTGTTTTAATTTTTAATAAAGGCTTCTTTTATACCATAAAATATTACAAATTGACAAAAGGTAAAGGCCTGTCATCATCAGCATAACGAAGTTTAAAATTCACAATTTGAAATAACTAAGTTTGAGCCTGATATTATACACGTACATGTAATTGAGGTAGCTGGAAGTCTGAAGTCGAAATCTGGTGAAATTCTTCGCGTTTGGGTAGTAAACGGTTTAGGAATCTGCTGAAATCATCCCTTTCTTTATGTTTGAGGATGAATACCATGATATGAGTGGAAAGAACAAAACATAAGAAAACAGACATAATATTGACTTTTTCTTGAATTGAGCATATTTCATTGACACAAATAAAGTCAAAAGAATCAGACACAAGTTCTATAACTTAGATAGTCTTCTCGTTTCTTTATTCCACCAAGCCATGCGTACATGTATATCAAGGGTCGGGACCCCTTCTCCCGTGATCAGCCCCCCCCCCCACCTCCCAGCCAAGTAACATGTATTACAATTGCATAGTAAAGCACTGTCATCCTCCCTTCCTCTCTGGAAGCACTCAGACTGGGAGAATAAGAGTGGTTATAAGGAAAGTAATATGTAAGATATAAACTTGGAACCGCCCCATCATATTTTACGCTTAAGAGATTGAGTCAAAGTTGTTATTATTAGTTGTTTTTTGGCGTTTTATAATCATTTTGAGTATTTTTTAATCGTTGTGGGGTTGAACCCCATATAATCACCCATACATTACACCCCCTCGTTAAAATTCAATCATAGATTCTCCTTTTGGATGTCAGTGATTGAATTTTTTTTTACAATTTTAGAAATTGTAGTAAACGAACTGTGTTGTCTTTACATTGTCCAAAACTGATTTTTTAAAAACCGTATTTTAGTGTTTCTGACAAAGATTGCGGACCAAATCAACACATTTTAAGAATTTTTTCAAAGTGCGTTAATTTTGGGACCAAGTTATGGTACTTTGAAAAAATAAATTTAAGGTGCGTTATGAAGGTTCATCAACATTTTTTATTATCGAGACAATTAACGCACTTTGTTGTAAATTAAGTACGGTGATATTGAAAAAACAGAGCCGACCAAACAATAACTTCTACAATGGTATGTTGAACAATCTGTAAGTGTTTCAACATAAACCCTCTTTTCAAATTCTGATAAAAAAAAATCACTTCATTATTTAAAAAAAGTTACATTGACAACCATTAAATTATTATAAACTAAAAAAAGCATTAAGGTGTAGGTTTTTTTTTCTCTCGCTCTGATGTTCTAAAACATTATATTGTTTTTGATAAACATAACTAACGTATCATTTTTCACACCATGTTAGATTATAAGCACATGCAATTGAAGCCAGTTGAAATGCATTGATCTCAGAAATCAATATATACATGTATAAATCATTTTCGTTTCTGGCATAGCACAATGTTCCAGATAAGAAGTAAAGTTGCTGCATACACAAAAAGGAACAGTCAGTTGCTTAGCGATGCACTTTATGTCATATTTGGATAATTCAAATCTACCGATTTATGTGTAAATTGTCAAACTACGTATTAAGCTTATGAGAAAAGGAAAAAAATTCTAATCGAGAAACTGTTTATAAAGTTAGCTGGAAATGCATCGGGTTCTTTTTTAAATATATATATCCCATTAATTAAGCTAAACAAGGTTAAAACAATCACTTATTGTATATAAAAGTATAACAAATATTTCGACCAAACCCTAAGCAATTTTTTTCAAGGTGCGTTAATATCGCCGATATTCAAAGCGCGTTAAACTGCATGGTCCCAAAATTAATTTTTTTGAAGTGCGTTGTAACAAACCCTTCAGTACCAATTAATCACAACATATCAGTGTAGAAAAATAACTATTATACATGAGTATATATAAATGTACAAACAAACAGATCACGTAAAAGACTAACTCTCCTAACAAACTAAACTAGTATGCTATTCTGTTTGTTACGAAAGACGACTGGAGTATGTCTCTAAAGATTAAAACGACAGCCTCTCCTATCTTTTGTTTAACTTGATTTTATTCAGATCTGCACTCAGTCACAAACTTATCTTGGAGAAAATCCCAGACAGATTGATCAGATATGAGCCGTGTGAATGGCGCTATATCTAGCAATTAATGTATTTAAAGCCTTGTAACGCATTTCGTTTTGATTGCGTTTTAATATCGCAAATCACAGTGAGTGATCCGTGAAGAAATTTAATAACCTATAAAGTTACGGCGGGTCAAGATCTGAGGCTTATAACGAGAGCTATACACTAATCCGCAGGGGGTTCGAGCTTCTTTATATTATAGTTGATATTAGAAGTAAAAAAGGTATGATCGTTTTAGTATTAAGAATTACTGGGATTATCCCTTAAGAAGAAATCATGGTGGAGAGCTGGCCTGTATTTGAGAAGGGTCAGGGCTGTGTACGACCAGCGAGGACTGTTCTAGTCTACAGTGGAACCAACGCTGATGCTTGTAACCGGGAACTAATAGAAACAGATACACACCTGGGGAGGATTTTCTTTTCAAAAAAGTTTTTATGTCGCTTAATTTGGAGTTGTTGACTTAACGAAAACAAGACTTCTGAAGTTTTTGTATGAAAGTTCTACGGCGAAAGAACAGCACTTCCGGATATTTAATAGCATTGTATTTAAGTGAGACAGGCATTTTGTTGCGAATAATTACTTTCGACAGAAATGTTAATAGTCAATGAAGACTGCGGGCTGCTTATAATGGACCTTTATGTGTATTGAATTCCAGCGATCGCTATTTACCTGACATCGGCTGTGGACCATTGTGTGCACAGGTAGCAAAACCGTTTGCAAATTAAACAGACCTGGTGCTTCCATGGTGTTGATCCAGCGAGTTAGTATACTAAAGCTAGAGTAGTGTTGAACTTCGACCATACTAAGAAGATAGAGCCACCAGTGGGGCTATACGGGGAACATCTTATCACTGACACAAGATAACCAGCGCCCTGAGGATGTCCCGCAGGCTGTCTAACTTCCCGAGGAGTGACGCCTCCACGCCGGGCCGAAAGGCGAGGGGATCCATCGCGGCAGCAAAGTTCTACCACACCAAGACAGGGTCCGGACAAATCAACGATCCCGGGGGAGCACTTGAGATCACTTCTCTCGGTGAGCGCTCTAACGACATGCCGAAAAAGTCATACCGGATAGAAAATACCTACAAACTAGAACCAGATGAAGACAAGGTGTTCCGAGTTTGTGATGTCGAGAAACTTGCTGAAGGTGTGTTAGCGGAGCATTTGTCTAAGGTTGAGTACGATCCAGTCACGTGTCGTGACGTCAGCCAGACAGTCGCCATTGACATCCTAGAGAGAGTGAAGCAGATGGGATTCAAGCGGTACAAGATCATCACCAACGTCAGCATCGGGTCTCTCCGGGAAAAACCCGGCATGCAGTTCGGGAGCCGGTGTTTGTGGAACAAGAACACGGACAACTTCGTCAGTGTGAAGTACTCTAACACCTCAATATTCGCCGTGGCCATGATTTATGGTCTGTATTTTGAGTAATCTATTCAGACGGTGCATCTTGTCAGTGTAAGCTTTGATTTAACAATCACACTGCCTGGTCTATCTTGCCAAATTGACTCCAATCACGTGCTCTTGCTATTATTCCAAAGTGACTTGTGTAGTGTCTGCATGTACATGTATATGATGTTTTTTTTGTTTGCTAGTGTTTTGTTCAACACCAAAAAATGTGCTAGTTGAATCATTAGACAATGATTCAATAATAAACATCTATAAATTCTTTCGCTAGTTTAATTACTATGCCTTTTTCTTCAGATTGTTTTCCCCATAATCCTACTTTAAGTAAATTGCTTTCTTGATTTTAATCCATGGTTTCATAAATACAAAAGCTTATCAAAATTATTGATGGTATGAAATTGAAATTTTAATCCGTTTATATTAAGTCCATGTTAACTGAAAACAAAATCTTTTAAAGATACTAAGCATTTGCTGATTTTGATTACTATGAAATATATGAACTCCGATTCGAACAATCTTTTGACTCACTTTGCTTTTTATAACGTTAACTAGCGTGTATTTTAGTCCCCTAAAGTTATGATTTATGATTACCCATTGTCCGATAACCGTTAAAAAACTTTTTGTGTTCAGATGTTTGAACCAATTCCTACAAAACAATACACATGATAATTTTATTGGCTGTACAATTTCAATAGATGATGGACAACGCCCCTTCCAAATGAAGATAAAAGTTAATCGAAATCAGAACAGGAGTTTAAAGAACCATTTTTTTTTTAAATCTAAGAATCAATCAGCCTGTAAGGTTTTACCTTCTTCCATATACATGTGTATGAGTTCTTCCTTATACATGTGTATGAGTTAATCCTTATACATGTGTATGAGTTCTTCCTTATACATGTGTATGAGTTAATCCTTATACATGTGTATGAGTTAATCCTTATACATGTGTATGAGTTAATCCTTATACATGTGTATGAGTTCTTCCTTATACACGTGTATGAGTTCTTCCTTATACACGTGTATGAGTTCTTCCTTATACACGTGTATGAGTTCTTCCTTATACACGTGTATGAGTTCTTCCTTATACACGTGTATGAGTTCTTCCTTATACACGTGTATGAGTTCTTCCTTATACACGTGTATGAGTTCTTCCTTATACACGTGTATGAGTTCTTCTTTATTCACGTGTATGAGTTCTTCCTTATACATGTGTATGAGTTCTTCCTTATACACGTGTATGAGTTCTTCCTTATACATGTGTATGAGTTCTACCTTATACATGTGTATGAGTTCTTCCTTATACACGTGTATGAGTTCTTCCTTATACACGTGTTTGAGTTCTTCGTTATACACGTGTATGAGTTCTTCCTTATACATGTGTTTGAGTTCTTCCTTAAACATGTGTATGAGTTCTTTCTTATACATGTGTATGAGTTCTTCCTTATACACGTGTATGAGTTCTTCCTTATACACGTGTATGAGTTCTTCCTTATACACGTGTATGAGTTCTTCCTTATACACGTGTATGAGTTCTTCTTTATTCACGTGTTTGAGTTCTTCCTTATACACGTGTATGAGTTCTACCTTATACATGTGTATGAGTTCTTCCTTATACATGTGTATGAGTTTGATTAGTTTTATTAAAATGTGTTCCCCAACTCCGACAATCATAAAGCACGTTGGAATGAAGAGTTTATACTAAGTCTTTACCCTTGCAAGCCAGAGAGGGTCACAATTATGAAAAAAATAACGATCTTTGGACAAACGTTATACAGTATTTTCATAAAAATGCAGATGTAGTATGCGATCAATATGCTGTGATCATTTATTTCAATATAGGGCTTAAATCAATATCTTAATAAATCGAAATCGTCGAGATAATTAAAGTATTTAACAGAAATGTTTAATGTTTGGGTTTTTTATTTTTTTTAAAGTTTTGAATTTTTCTTCTCATTAAACTTGTCCATGGTCAATTTATTTACCCATATTTTAAAACACACGCGTGTTTAGTTCGACATACATTTTACTGGCTTACCTCTTCTGATTTTCGTTAAATGATAATTTTATTTGTCTTATGGCGGTTATCACATTGTTCATTTTAAAGAAAAAAATCCAAAATAAAGGAGTAATTTCTTCAAATAATTCATTTCCTTCATGGTTATTTTTTTCTTGAGGTTGGAGAGTTTGTGTAATCATACATGTTTAACTCTGTGTATTTTAAAGATGTTTCCTCTTCATTTTAATCTTCGTTTCCACTGAGATAAAGCGTCTTATATCTAAAGTGTAGGATATTTCTAATCTGTACACAATGAGGGGACTTAGATTCTCCGGGTCACGTGCCTATGTGTGCATGTCAGAGATTTATCACGTGCACAACATGATACTGTCCTTTACAAAAATTTAGATTATCGGGAATTAAAATTTGTACATGACAAATTTTGATTCCCGATAATCTTAATTTTTGTAAAGGACACTACCTTGAAAATGGGCTATCAACACAAAGATACACTCACGTGTATTATTGATTGAGTAAAGATGCTCAAATCCTATAAAATCACATGGTTGTCAAGGAGAAACGTATGTAGATGGTTGCAATTGGCTGTGTCATATTGTAAAAAAAACCTGGGTTGACTTACGTACTAAATACAAAATCTATTATATGACAAACAGGTGTCATGTATTTATACCCATCCAGTCATTTCAAATTTTACAATATAACAGCTGACTACATGTGTTTGTATAGTCACTAGTACTGTAACTTAGCTATTTGTACGTGTATGGTTATCTAGTTAGTATATAGTTATTGTAGACTAGTAATAAACGAGTGCATTGTTAGGCTATTTGTATATGCTATTGCTTGAATGTTATTAGTATTCTAGCTAATTCTTGTATGCACTAGCTGTTTGCAAGTGCGCGATTGGTTAGCTGAATGTTTATGCATGGTTTGCAAGCTGAATACATGTGCATAATTGGCTAGCTGTCAAAAAGTACATTTCAGTAGATGTTTACAAGTCCTTTGTTATGTAGCTGTTTGCTAGAGTATGGTCGACCAGCTGTATGTTATACATTGTGGGTTATGTCAGTACATGCGCAGATCTAGATGGGGTTCGAGGATCCTGACCCCCTCCCCCTTTGAATTTGCAACTTAATCAAACACACAGTAAACTCTTAAGAATTAGACTTAGGTCTCTTGGAAAACCTAAACTCCAATAATAAGTTCGACAGGATACAGATTCGCAGAAAAAATATGAGGAAAATGTGCAGAAAGCCCCAAAGAGTCCTTGTCGTTACCCGCCCCTCCAACGCGGATTAGATTTGGGGGTGTTTTTATTTTTTTATTTTAATTTTTTTTTTGCCTTTTGCACGAAAAATTTATTCATTTAGATATGTACTTGTAAGGTTATAGAGTTTTTGCATGTGCTTGTTTGGATTTACCAAGAATCCCAACTAGAGGCTTCCTGTACGTGAGGAACATGATGTTTTAAGTACGTCAATGGTGATACTGACCCAAGAAAATCCATGTCGCCAAAAAAAAACACATAATCTAGTATACACAACGACTTAATGTTTATTCATAAATACGTACAGAACAAGAACACAATACATATATACATACATACATGTATACGCACTCACGGATGTAAAAGTTTATAATTTGCTGGAATAAGAGAATCAAGTGTATTGTCATGTATATGTACATGTAGGCATAACCCTGTGTCTCCATGCATATATAAGCAATGATTGAATTCATTTTGCTTGGTCCAGAAAGTGGTATATAATTTGGAGATACACAAAACTTTCACAGATCCAAAATATGTGACGTAGTCTTTACTTTGTGTGACGTAATGATGTTCCTATTCCTTGCTGTAAGTAGGATTTTCCACGGAACTTTGCAGTGTGCCAATAGCACGGAATTTCTTAAAGTAAACAGTCAGAGCGACGAAGACCAGGCCGAAGGCTAGCACCAGCATGCCGATCCCGAGGCCGGCCATCTGACCTGTTGACGGAGATAGGACATTTCTCAAAACACAGTTTATTAAAACATGTACCACAATCAAGACATACATTTACTGTAGTAAAAATGAAGATAGAAATTTACATGGAACAAATTTGGTATTTGAATTCACAGGCATTTATTGAACACTGAAAATTATAATAGAAAAAACACAGACTGTTCACAAGAAGTGATTTCACATAAAACTAAAATAAGAATGACCCCCTCCCCCCAAAAAACTATAACAAAAGAAAAATAGAAGAAAAAGATGGTCTTCTTATGGTAACGGAAGACCAAAAAAGAACTAAGATTTAATTAATGGTAAATTTTAAATATATTTTATTATTTATCTTATCATACACTACTCAACCCTTCATATTCAATATGATTTAAACTATATTATCATATACAAAAATTGTATTATCCTTCTTTGCTGGGAAATTAATAGTTTCCCCCAATCCATTAAAACAGTCAATTGTACCATATGTATAGCATATCAAACGTTCCAATATTTCAAATAATTCTTTTCAATTCATATCGTAGGATTTTCTATTTGAAATAAGTAATTTCTAATTTGTGTTGTTATATATTTCATTAAATTTTCCCTCTGTACTATATAATTCTAATTTACTGTTTCATGACTGTTTAATCATGATTTGTTACGGAGGATTTTATTAGTTTGATATTTCCTTAATGGAATCGAGTATGTGTGTAAGGTGTTGAAGATTGATCACATGAGATCTAGCTCATTTTTTTGCAAGACATTGTAAGCGTTGAGTTTCATAAAAAATGGAATAGCAATCAGCATATGATTTACGTATGCATGAATCTAGATGAATTTTTTATTATAAACCCTCTCAGTCTGGTTACACTGACAAATGACGTCACGTAATCTTGCACATTGAAACGAATTAGGTCCTTCGAATTCAAGACGGGGCTAAACTGTTTGCAAGTGTAAAAGGGCAAAAATTACACGGGGCGAAAATTGCCCTGTATACAGTATTGCGACCGAAGACATGCCCTAGTACCACTCACCCGATGAGTACGTGGTCTTGGCGGGAGGTGGTGCCACGTAATACTCCGGTACATCCTGGTACTGACTGCTACTGAGGCTGTATGGGACGGCGGTCAGAAAGATGGGCTGTAACAGCACATAATATCCGTACACAACATGTCCGATAAGAATTTAAAGGTGACATAATACTCGAGGAAAGGCGCTATATATGAAATTACATACGTTTTGAATATTGGTGACATCAACAGGTATTTGGAATGATCCTTTGTTGATTGCGTCATTCAACATCGTAGTTGCTTGACCGAGGTCAACCTGCGCCTTCGGATTTGGGACATCACCTTGTATCGGAGAGCCCCCAAGCGCTGTCACTCTCACAATCACACTAGTTGTGTCGTAATCAACCTACAATATTACGTCATATGTTGGTAAGAATCTATCCCCTCTCAGAATCTATCTGATTAGATTTGTTGCGTCATTGTGCATCTTCAACTACGACATCACCGATAACTTTTCTTTTATGTAAAGGAAATCTTAGTTGGACTAAATTTTATTATGAACTGTAGCGAATCTTCTCAAATTCAGGATAAGTGTGATAAAGAGATTGACTCACTTAAATTAGGAGATTATAGTTGAAGGCTGTTTTGATGTAACTTACCTCTATTTTCTTACAATAATAAAGCATGATTAATTCATAATCAAGAAAAATTTAGCGAGATGGCCTACAATCAGTCAGCTTATGCGATACTTGCTGTAGATTTCCGACGGTGCCTTTAAAGAGATAAGTTGACAACTGGTTACAAACGGAAATGTTACAATTACCTGTATGTTCTGGATTCTGAGAGGGGATAGATTCGTCCACTTGTGCACAGTAAGGAGAACTTCATACTTGAAAAGCTGCAAGTTTTTGGCGACAGTTGTATGATAATCAGCTGAAATGAAACGTTACATATAAATAATTGAATATACTTGTACATATCACTGATAAAGCTGATCGGAATTTATACTTATCAGAATTTAAACTAGCCAGTACAGCACTGGTGACAATATAAGACTAATAGAATCATTCATTATTACGAGTGTGGAATAGTGAAATTCCACCGAGGGGACAAGATTCACGGTTTAGGACGAGGCTCTGCCGAGTCCTAGACCGTTTATCTTGGCTCCGAGGTGGAATTTCACTATCCCACACGAGTATATAATGAATGATTATTTTTCTCGCAAAACCGATGTCTGACAACTTTCTGGTATGAAGTTCAAAAGATTACTCTCGGTTTCTCCCTCTGCGTGCTTCAAATAGTCAAATTTATAGCATATGACAGTTTTTTCAATAAAAATATGGTAAATTGTAATTAATTAAGCAAAACAGTTACTATTTAATCGAAATCCATCATTTTGCATTTACCTACAGCAGGCAACGTTTGTTTACGTTCTGAAGCGTCGTAGTAATACACAGTGTAAGACAGAAAAATCTCACACTGCTGTATCACACTGGACAAACCGATCTCGCACCGGTGATAACACCCCTGCGAATGTGTTCGGAATGTTTTCTTTATCGTTGCAAAGTATGTAATAAATCCAGAGGTGCTCGAATGAAAGTTCACGAGACTTCGCCGAGATTTGTTCAGTTCCTGTGAAAATTCGAGCGGAAGTATAAGTGTTCGGATAATATTCTCAAAATACGTAAGTACTTGCCGTTTTTCATATACTATCTTACTTTGATTTATGTTAAAACATGAAAATCTATTAAGATACATGTCTTATTTCATCATCTAGCGGTTATTTTAACTAAACGATGATATTCAGAAAAGAGTTATCGTTCGTGTTCAACCACTCTACACGTGGTTGAAAATGTAAACACTGGGTTGCTTGATAAAATCATAGCCATGTTTTATGCTTTTAGTGTGCAATACCAAGCTTTTCAAAAAAAGAATTGGTGTCTGTTTTGTATAAAAACTTAGTATATCGAGTCATTTTCAAGTAACATTCTGCATAAAATAGTATAGTCTGTTTTACTATTGATGCTATTACTATAGGTCAGGTGCGGATCGAAAATTAATCCTTAGAGCAGATCGCTACTAAGCATGTTAATTGTTGCAACATCAGAAAAAACCTAAATTATCTATTGTCACATTTATTTCTAGAACTCATTTTATCCACCAATTAATGAAGATAAAGTTTAAAATCAATAAACGTCTAAAGTTTGTATTTGATTACAAGTACATGTACCTAGATTCTAGGAAAAAGACTATAAACACGAGGCTCGATTTTTACTGCGAAACTGAAAGGGTCAACTAAAACCACGTGGTCTAATTTTAAATGACAATAACATTCGCAGGGGTGGATAATGCGAGAAAAGTATAGTTCGAGTTACCGTTTAACTTGAAGGTGAAGTCCTGCTTCTGCGTGTAGTTGAAGCAAGATGAAATGTCAAAGTCAAATATACTGGGCTGTTCCTCGTCGTAGTCGTATATGTTGTAAATATAAGAAACCTAGACAAAGAGAAAGTTGTCACTCAGATTAAAGTATAGGAAATGTCTGTCAGGTACAGACATTGACTACATCATTCAGACAGAGACTCGCTATTCAGTCAGGTGCAAACCTTGACTTCAACATTCAGACAGAGACTCAGAGACTGGCTACTCACGGTCAGGTGCAGACATTGACTACAACATCCAGACATAGACTCGCTACTCACAGTCAGGTGCAGACATTGACAACATTCAGACAGAGACTCAGAGACTCGCTACTCACAGTCAGGTACAAAAATTGACTACAACATCCAGAAAGAGACTTGCTACTCACAGCCAGGTACAGACATTCACTACAACATTCAGACAGGGACTCGCTACTCACAGTCAGGTGCAGACATTCACTACAGCATTCAGGCAGTCACGAACAGACACTCGCTACTCACAGTCAGGTGTAGACATTGACTACAACATTCAGACAGAGACTCAGAGACTGGCTACTCACAGTCAGGTGCATATATTGACTACAACATTCAGACAGAGACTCAGATACTCGCTACTCACAGTCAGGTGCAGACATTGACTACCACATTCAGACAGAGACTCAGAGACTCGCTACTCACAGCCAGTCAGGTTCAGACATTGACTACAACATTCAGACAGAGACTCAGAGATTCGCTACTCACGATCACGTACAAACATTGACTACAACATTCAGACAGAGAATCAGAGACTGGCTACTCACGGTCAGATACAGACATTGACTTCAACATTCAGACAGAGACTCAGAGATTCGCTACTCACGGTCAGGTACAGACATTGACTACAACATTCAGACAGAGAATCAGAGACTGGCTACTCACGGTCAGGTACAGACATTGACTTCAACATTCAGACAGAGAATTAGAGACTGGCTACTCACGGTCAGGTACAGACATTGACTTCAACATTCAGACACTCCGACACTCAGAAACTAAGCCACTCGTACTCACGTCACTGGTCGTTAGTCTCATCTGGATCGGCATCCCAAAGTCGTAAGTATGACCCGTACTCTGTATCCAGTCGTTCTGTGGTAGAAAAAAAATCTCCGTAAAATTTTTAATCCTTACATGAACGCGTGACCCAACTTTCTACATCATCAAGTATTTTTAAAACTAAAACAAGTCAACTTTACATGCTGTCGTTCTAATCGTTAAAAATGTTTCAATAGATCTATATTATTCTTTATTTTTACTTTTGTTTGACAACTGTATACTTGAGGTATCAATTACATGTCCTAATCATATGGAATGAATTACAAATGTGATGTTTCAAGACCAGCATGTTTCCAGTGAACAAATCATGTGAAATCTGAATAGCGAGTTTGAACCCTTTGTTTTATGCCGTATTTTTATGCCTCCTGTCAGTTTGTCTGTAAATATTCAATACTTATCTATACTATGCCGAAAATATTACTCCGTGATTGAACGATGAGCGTTTGGCCAAGGAGAGATAAAATATGCCCCCCTAAGTGATTTAAGACGGACAGACGGATAGACAGAAAACTCTTTAATGGGGTACTATGTAATATATGAATGTCAAAAGAATGTCTAAACCAATATTATAATGCAATTCTAATTATGTTTTTGACCCATTTATTTAAAATGTTATAATGCAAAATATCAATTAAATGTCTGAAATCAATCCAATTTGATAAAGTGAGATATGAAGCAAAAGCAAATTCAATGTAAAAGTTTGAAATGTAAAAATACAAACATGGTCCTCAAAAAGAGATTTTAATTCCTGGCATTATTTCTAAACACTATGAAATTAAGTAAGAAAACAAAGTACACTGTATCCTACAGCTTCTGCCTTTTACATAAAGTTTTGTTCAGTAATGAACCAAACTGATTTAGAATGCATCATTAATTTGAGTGACCGCTTGTCTTATTACTTGTTATTTACTACAGCAAGGTACCACTCCACTTGTTACTTACCACAGCAAAGAACCACTACCACTTGTTACTTACTAAAGCAAAGTACCACTCCTACTTTTTACTTATCACAGCAAAGTACCACACCCACTTGTTACTAACAACATCAAAGTACCACTCCCACTTGTTACTTACTACAGCAAAGTACCACTCCCACCTGTTACTTACTACAGCTAAGTACCACTCCCATTTTGTTACTTACCACAGTAAAGTACCACTCAAACCTGTTACTTACCACAGCAAAGTACCACTCCCACTTGTTACTAACAACATCAAAGTACCACTCCCACTGTTACTTACTACAGCTAAGTACCACTCCCATTTTGTTACTTACCACAGTAAAGTACCACTCAAACCTGTTACTTACCACAGCAAAGTACCACTCCCACTTGTTACTAACAACAGCAAAGTACCACTCCTACTTGTTACTTACTACAACAAAGTACCACTCCCACTTGTTACTTACTACAGCTAAGTACCACTCCCATTTTGTTACTTACCACAGTAAAGTACCACTCAAACCTGTTACTTACCACAGCAAAGAACCACTCCCACTTGTTACTAACAACAGCAAAGTACCACTCCCACTTGTTACTAACAACGGCAAAGTACCACTCCCATTTTGTTACTTACTACAGTAAAGTACCACTCAAACCTGTTACTTACCACAGCAAAGTACCACTCCCACTTGTTACTAACAACAGCAAAGTACCACTCCCACTTGTTACTTACTACATCTAAGTACCACTCCCATTTTGTTACTTACCACAGTAAAGTACCACTCAAACCTGTTACTTACCACAGCAAAGTACCACTCCCACTTGTTACTAACAACAGCAAAGTACCACTCCCACTTGTTACTAACAACAGCAAAGTACCACTCCCATTTTGTTACTTACTACAGTAAAGTACCACTCAAACCTGTTACTTACCACAGCAAAGTACCACTCCCACTTGTTACTAACAACAGCAAAGTACCACTCCCACTTGTTACTAACAACAGCAAAGTACCACTCCTACTTGTTACTTACTATAACAAAGTACCACTCCCACTTGTTACTTACTACAGCAAAGTACCACTCCCACTTGTTACTTACTACAGCAAAGTACAGCTCCTACTTGGTACTTACCACAGCAAAGTACCACTCCCACGTGCTATTGACGGGTCCATTGGACGGCCAGTCATTTCTTGTGGCGATCCATACGTCACAATCTATACCACGTGCCTTTTTCTGCAAAGATGTTTAAATATATTCATTTTACTTTTAAAATTAAGGAGGTATAGTGCCTTTTCCCACGCCTACACCCACGTTTGAACAGAAAGTACCTTCTACTTAAATAGAATACAGGTACCTGTCGCAAAATGAATTTTAAAACCTAAATAAAGCAGATTTAAACATGTAATTCAAACTCTCTTTTCTTATCATACTTGAAGTGAAAGGAAAAAATATTTACTACTTGCTGGAATCGATCCAGTGACCGCAAAATCAAAAATAGCTTCGCATTACCACTAGCTATAGACCACGCATACAACACTTCATCTGATGTCTTTTTAATATACGGTATGTGGCTATATAAATGGTTGTATTAAAAAGTCACTAATCGAAATATGTCTAATTTTCAGTATGAAGACCAAGTTAAACCAAAATAAATTTAATGCAGACGTGACCTACAATACTTGTAGAACATGTTTAAAGTGGGATTTCTTTGGTTTAAAGTGGTTCAACTAGTCAAATATCTAACTTTTTATTGCATGCTAACTATTTCCCTATATATCCCTAACAAAACCTGAAGATTTTAATGATGTCGTATAAGACAATAAAGACTCTTTTAACATGGTAATTGTGTATTTTGGCTTTCTTTGAAAATATTCTATTTAAATATTGTATAATATCGGAAATACCTGATGCTTGCAAAAACACTTTATTGGAGGCGAAATCGTATATTAATTAAGTGCGCAATACCTCTTCAATACTGATTTGCTTAGTATTAGACATCCAATGAGAAATAAGATAGAATGCATGCTATTTTAAATACATACGAAATTGCAACTGGTCTGGGAAATGATAGAATTTTTCAGATATAAGTTTGATATTGGATAACGCAGTAAACATACTTACAACTCCTTCGTACGCGTACTGGGTCTTGTCGAAGTAAAAGAACTCCTTTGCCGTCCGGATTCTGACGGTGGTGGCGTCAAGTGAGTGGGCGTCAAATTCACTTCCGGCAATAGGGGTCACGGAACAGTTACCGCGCATCTTGTCCATATGGTACGCAACGCCTAGAGACAGACCAATACAAAATGTCAATCAACATACAAATGATTATGATAAAACGTCGGCTCATATACCATTGATTTTGATACAATGTCAGTCCTCATAATTAAAATTATAATAATTATATAACAACGTCACTACATACTAATCATTATACCTCAACGTCAGCCAAAATATCAATGGCTATAATAGAACGTCAGCCCACAAACCAATGTTAATGATACAACGTCAGCCTATATACGATTGATTATCATACAACGTCAGTTCACATACCAATGATAATGTTACAACGTCAGCCTATAAACAATTGAATATGATACAACGTCAGCCTATGTACGATTGATTATGATACAACGTCAGCCTATAAACAATTGAATATGATACAACGTCAGCCTATATACGATTGATTATGATACAACGTCAGCCTATATACTAATGATAATGATACAACGTCAGCCTATATACGATTGATAATGATACAACGTCAGCCTATATACGATTGATAATGATACAACGTCAGCCTATATACGATTGATTATGATACAACGTCAGCCTATATACTAATGATAATGATACACCGTCAACCTATATACGATTGATAATGATACAACGTCAGCCTATCTACGATTGATTATGATACAACGTCAGCCTATATACGATTGATAATGATACAACGTCAGCCAATATACCAATGATAATGATTCAACGTCAGCCTATATATGATTGATAATGATACAACGTCAGCCTATATATGATTGATAATGATACAACGTCAGCCTATATATGATTGATAATGATACAACGTCAGCCTATATATGATTGATAATGATACAACGTCAGCCTATATATGATTGATAATGATACAACGTCAGCCAATGTACGATAGATTATGATACAACGTCAGCCTATATACGATTGATAATGATACAACGTCAGCCAATATACCAATGATAATGATACAACGTCAGCCTATATATGATTGATAATGATACAACGTCAGCCTATATATGATTGATAATGATACAACGTCAGCCTATATATGATTGATAATGATACACCGTCAGCCTATATACGATTGATAATGATACAACTTCAGCCTATATATGATTGATAATGATACAACGTCAGCCTATATACGATTGATAATGATACAACGTCAGCCTATATATGATTGATAATGATACAACGTCAGCCTATATACCAATGATAATGATACAACGTCAGCCTATATACTATGGATAATGATACAACGTCAGCCTATATATGATTGATAATGATACAACGTCAGCCAATGTACGATAGATTATGATACAACGTCAGCCTATATACGATTGATAATGATACAACGTCAGCCAATATACCAATGATAATGATACAACGTCAGCCTATATATGATTGATAATGATACAACGTCAGCCTATATATGATTGATAATGATACAACGTCAGCCTATATATGATTGATAATGATACACCGTCAGCCTATAAACGATTGATAATGATACAACGTCAGCCTATATATGATTGATAATGATACAACGTCAGCCTATATACCAATGATAATGATACAACGTCAGCCTATATACTATTGATAATGATACAACGTCAGCCTATATACCAATGATAATGATACAACGTCAGCCTATATATGATTAATAATGATACAACGTCAGCCTATATATGATTGATAATGATACAACGTCAGCCAATATACGATTGATAATGATACAACGTCAGCTCACATACCAATAAATATGATACAAATACTGATTAACACGTTCACAGTTTTGAATTTTTACATCTTATGACTTCTTTCTTGGCCGGTTGAATTATTTCATAATTCATTTTATTTGAAAAAATTGTTTTTATTTTCAATCAATGGATTCCTTCATTCATTTTAAAAGGGGTTTTTACGAAGTAATCTAGAAGTATCTGACTTTTGTTATACAGAAAAGAAAATAGTAAACTTTACGGAAAGGTAGTAGTTGATTGATTATTTTAGTTCTAAAATAGACAAAAGTAAAGCATAGGTTAATTTAAGTGTCATCAAAATATTTAGAATATTATTTAGGACTGAAAATATATGTATGAGAGAAGTAACGTAACGCCGCTGTGCTTACCCTCGTTCCAATCGTGGACTTCTGACGAAGTGTCTAGACCAAAGTTGACCACGTTGATCGGGTTCGGTTTGTAGTCGTATCGCACCAAGCTCATGTTGTAGTCATACCATTCCTGAAGCAAAACAAACAGTGACTACATTTTTATATTCTTACTGTAAACTATTTACACAGATTTACAATATCTGAATATTATGCTTCATCGGTTTTCTTTTATATAGCCATTTATAAGAGCGTCCAGGTCTGTCCCTAACCAATAACTTAGAAATACTTTCTGTATGCACCAGTTAATCCCTTTCTGAAAATCAAAACTACAATTTTCTTTCTATCAGTTATTAACTAAGAAATACCACTATAATGTACCACTTGCACGCATTCACTTAAAATTATCTTCTATGTACCATTTATACCATTATACCATCCTTATGATTAGATAAGATATGGATATCAAATATTCCAAACTACAATATCTAATACTCCTAACTCTAAAACTTAGTGTCTTACTTGCAGATTAAACATGTACTTTTTTCATTTTTTCACAAAAATACCCCCGAAATATTATAAAAAGTGATAAAGAGCACATAACTTTTTTGACAATGAAGTCAAAATTTAACGATCCAATAAATAAGATTTTGTAGTATTCCACTTTAAACAATGCAATCTAGCCTGAATTACTTTAATGAAGCCAATGGTTTTTTGGGTTGGGTCCAAAATTTCAGATGTAAATTTGAAGTAGTTTGATGGATTCGGCAGTGGTTTCATGTTCTTCCTGCCTGGACAAACATACCCAGACGGCGTCTGAAAGTAAAACACAGGGCTGTCAATTTACTGAGATATTAAGAGAGATAAAAGGCCTACAAATTGGTTCAGGCATATGTTGAAGTATATGTGCCATTGTTCCAGGCATATGTATTAGTATATGAACTATTGTTCCAGGCATATGTTAAATTATTGTACTATTGTTCCAGGCCTATGTTAAATTATTGTACTATTGTTCCAGGCATATGTTAGAGTATATGTATATGTGCCATTGTTCCAGGCAAACCGGTATGTTATATATAATGTATACGTGCCACATGAAGCCAGGCACAAATGAAAGAACAGGTCCCATACCACTCACATGCGTGCATTTTTACATGTACCTCAAATAAATGGGTCGGGTCTACATAGTCTGGAAACTGCCCCCTGAACTCGGCAAACTCGTACGTGTGGTTGATGGCTCGGGGAGTGCGGCCGTTGGAGTTAAGGTTAGGTTCCCATATGTTACCCACTACTGTGGCGCGGACAGGAACACGAGACTGTATGGCGGTGTCCCAACCGTCCACTGAAACCAAACAGCAGTCAGTTGGTACAAACAGAACGTCAGTACTAGTGGTAATGCAGACAGGACTTCAGTACTACTGGTAGTAAAGACAAGACCTCAGTACTACTGGTAGTAAAGACAAGTCGTCAGTAAAGACAAGTCGCCAGTACTACTGGTAGTAAAGACAATTCGCCAGTACTACTGGTAGTTAAGACAAGTCGTCAGTACTACTGGTAGTAAAGACAAGTCGTTAGTACTACTGGACGTCAGCATCAAACTATTAGGTAAAAATCTTAGTTTGATAAGAGCATTCTGCTATATGATTTAAATATTTATTAAAATAGTATGAAAGGATGATATTACTATTTTAGTTTTAGTCGGTACGTCTCGCACAGTTTGGAGACATGACTAATGGGCAGGCCCCAACGACCGGTACCCATATGCCTACTGACAGTTGCAAAATCGCGATCCCCTCGGTTTCGTAAAAATTCATTATCAAAATTTTCATCCCCCAGTGTAAACGCGAAACTTTTTGTTTTTGAAGACGTGGAAACAATAATCATTTTATAGATTGACAGAAATTAAGGTATTTCTGTTCCGCCCTGATTGAACGAAATATTAATTATCTATGGTGTGGTGGTTCGACAATGTTCTGTTGAACCAACAGATTGGTCAACATCGCATTTGTTAGACCAGTTGAATCAATATTCATTTTGTTGGACTTTTAATGATAAAATAAATATACAGGTATAATCATGATTAGTCCAAATTCAGTGGATCCCTGTTAAGTAGCCGAAGTAAAAGAGCGACATGAATGGCTGGTTGCCAGATAAAATCAAACTTATACATATCTCTGTAGTGAAGGGTATAGCCAAAATATTTGCTGACTGAGATTTAAGCAGCATATGATTGATGGACCTACAGACAAATATACTGTCTTTGGCTTTCATGCTATTTAGTGAATATGATGTTATCCTGTCTAGCACATACTATTTATAGAAAGCAGCCAGGTTCTCATCGTATTGAGCCACGGCCCGGAGTCCACATAACTCTCTCCTACCCGCCAGACGGGAGAGAATCGTACACATATGGCCGTGGCTTGCGACAATACGTGGTCCTTGAGCTGAGCTGCAAGAGCGCTGTTTCTACAGTCAGTCATCTTACCCGTAAAATACCAATTGACGGTCATGGTGGCGTCCATGTTTGGCCAGTAGAGACAGGACTGCCACTGGTCCACCAGCATGCCCCGTACTGTGGTGGTGCCCACGTACTGCTCCGTCTGGTTCCCGCCGAAGTGGAGGGCGCCGTATGCACTGTACATTTTCGGGGCGTTGGGGTTGTTACTTCCGGTGTTGTAACCAAATAACCAGTTATTTGATTTGTCGGAGGATAACTGGGACACGGTGCATTGTTCTGTAAAAATAAAACATCAAGGCGCTCATTTTTGACCATCTTGCTACATTGTATTGATCATTCTCAACCATTTTGACAGGAAATGAATCAAATGTCCAATTGTAAACTCGTTTTGTACACCGTATGTTGTTAAACAACTATTAATTATGTACAAAGTTATAATTTTTTCAAAGAAAGGTTATATCTTGATTTAACCCGGATTTGATGTAGCAACCAAAACTATAATAATTATATATACTACTCACGCAGTTGGTCCTCTATGAAGAAGAACTCGTTGGTGTTGTATGAGTAGATTCCCTGAGCGTGGAAGCCTAGCTCGTCCTCGAACACGGCGGCTCGCTGGTTCGGGTAGTCGTAGTACTCGGACATATCTATCGTCTGGTTCTTGTCCTGGAAGTTACACTCCACCTTGACACTGTACGTGTTTGGTAATGTCGGCTTCGATTTAGCTGTGATAAAAAGACAGAAATCATGAGATCATTTATATAAGCATTGAATGCTTATTTTTGGTTGTCGTCGGTCCTATAACACACCAAGCGGTGCAGACAAACTGAATACCGCGCGTTAGCACAGTATTTAAGTATTGAATCCTTATTTTTTGAAAGATATAGTCTCATAACTGCAACGGTGTGTGCATACAAATTGAATAACGCGCGTTAGCGCGTTATGAAAATTTGTTTGCAAACACCGTTGCAGTTATGAGACTATATCTTTTAAAAAATAAGTATTTAATGCTTATATTTACATTTTTTTTTACCTTCTAGCCTTGTATGCAAATGGGAATTATACCTCAAAATTACTGTATTATCCTATGGGTAAGTTCAAATAAATGGAAGAGCCACAGTAACAGCCACAAGCGTGATCTTTGATTTTCGCTTGTGACGTTGTATTTATCAGCGTTCAACGTTTGTGACGTCACAA
Organism: Magallana ariakensis; assembly: GCA_020458035.1. Lineage (NCBI taxonomy): Eukaryota > Metazoa > Mollusca > Bivalvia > Ostreida > Ostreidae > Magallana > Magallana ariakensis. Next base: position 40,577,914 of record CM035811.1, on the reverse strand, counting down.
TTAAAACTCGTGATTTAACCTTTTAGTACCCTGTCTGTGTTATGATGCTATATCTGCAGTAGCTTTACATGCAAAATATAAGTGGAATGTAAATATGATAATTTATCTGCACCGCTTTGTGTTTTATAGGACCGACGACATCCAAAAATAAGCATTCAATGCTTATATTGATGTCATATCCCTGACTAAGAGCGTATAAAATGGCTTTAAAGCGACGATACACAAATACATTGTATTTTATACAAATAGGCATCAGTATGAATATATAAATGTAAGCATTAAATGTTTATTTTTGGATGTTGTCGGTCCTATAAAACACCAAGTGGTGCAGATAAATTATCATAGATTTATCAGTTGAGATTTCCTTACTTGTAGGATATAAATGTGTACGTAAATTTCGATGCTTAGATTTATATATTCAAACTGATGTCTATTTTTATGAAATATATGTGTATTGTCGCTGTAAAGCCATTATATACGCTCTCAGTCAGGGATATGAAACATACATGGAACAGCCATATTAACATGTTATTTAGTTCGCTTCCGCGACTTAAAATATACTGTGGCTTCATCAATATTCGTTGAATACCAATTTTCGTGGATTTCGTTGTTAACTTGATCCACGAAAGTAAATGTTCATTGAAGTGCAATTCCTATTAACATATTGTATTGATAGGGTATTGGCCACGAATTTACATATCCTTGAAACTGTGACTTTCACTTTATCCAAAAAAATTGATACACACGAATATTAATGAAACCACAGTAGTGCCAGAAACTTTGTATAGAAAAATCTTTTTGAATAAGGAGTATATATAATTTAATTATTATTTTTCAAAAGTACCTATGAAATTGGTTATGCAAGATTGAAAGTTTCATTTAATCTTACAAAAACTGAAATACTCAAAACACGTGAAGACGTTTATATTTGTGCTCATGACGCACGAGTTAGCAAAGTGTATTCATAGGAAATTGAACGTCGCAGATTTCCAATGCAAACATAAGGGGAAATATACACTGAATGTCAATATTTGATTTTGTTTATTGTATACCTAATCTTAGTGCTTCATAATAAGTAATACTCATTAACAATTTTACTTTTTATAATATTAATAATTTTAAATGTTACTCTAGATCGTTATCCAATTATCTTAATCTTATATGTTATGCTAACCAAAAGAATTAATTATTCATATAACTAACATTTTTAATGTCCTTCATATCCAATTTGATCTCCCTAATCTAATAGTTCAATTTATACATCTAACACAAATCCGCATGTCTTCTAAACCAACATGTTATCAACATATCTAATCCAAACGTCTAGTTATCCATTATTTTATGTTTTCATAGTGCATCCACGTACCTTACTTAATCTGATCATAAAAAATCTAGAAGACAGACGAGTGAACTGTGTTGGATATAAATTGTATTCAATCTCTTGTGTGTTCTCTTTGGCAAGGTATAATTATTTGAGATTCCTCGTTTTACAGGACGTACAAACTCACAGTGCAATATAAGACAAATACAACAAAAACGGTATGGACCTGTTACTATACTGACCATTGTTGCCTGGTGGTGTGGGGGTACAAACTGACGCATCCCGCCCGTGGAGTGGAGGGTCCGCCTTGATGACCAAGGACAGTACTGCTGTAATCCAACACCTGTCCAAAATATTCAACCTCAACTTAAACAACCAGCCTTGAAAGAGCCTATATCATACGACATAATACAAAGTAAGAGCCTCTATCATACGACATATTTTACAAAGTAGAGACTGTTTCATACGACATATTATATAAAAGTAAGAGCCTGTATCATACGACATATTATACAAAGTAAGAGCCTCTATCATACGACATATCATGCAAAGTAAGAGACTGTATAATACGACATATCATACAAAGTAAGAGCCTGTATCATACGACATATCATGCAAAGTAAGTGACTGTATCATACGACATATCATGAAAAGTAAGAGCCTGTCCCATACGACATATCATACAAAGTAAGAGCCTCTATCATACGACATATCATACAAAGTAAGAGCCTCTATCATACGACATATCATACAAAGTAAGAGACTGTATCATACGATATATCATACAAAGTAAGAGACTGTATCATACGACATATCGTACAAAGTAAGAGACTGTAACATACAACATATCATACAAAGTAGAGACTGTATCATACGATATATCATACAAAGTAAGAGACTGTATCATACGACATATCATACAAAGTAAGAGCCTGTCCCATACGACATATCATACAAAGTAAGAGACTCTATCATACGACATATCATACAAAGTAAGAGACTGTATCATACGACATATTATACAAAGTAAGAAACTGTATCATAGGACATATCATACAAAGTAAGAGACTGTATTATACGACATATCATACAAAGTAGAAACTGTATCATACGACATATTTTACAAAGTAAGAGACTGTATCATACGACATATCATACAAAGTAGAGACTGTATCATACGACAAATCATACAAAGTAAGAGCCTGTCCCATACGACATATCATACAAAGTAAGAGCCTCTATCATACGACATATCATACAAAGTAAGAGACTGTATCATACGACATATTATACAAAGTAAGAGACTGTTTCATACGACATATCATACAAAGTAAGAGATTGTATCATACGACATATTATACAAAGTAAGAGATTGTATCATACGACATATCATACAAAGTAGAGCCTGTCCCATACGACATATCATACAAAGTAAGAGCCTCTATCATACGACATATCATACAAAGTAAGAGACTGTATCATACGACATATTATACAAAGTAAGAGACTGTTTCATACGACATATCATACAAAGTAAGAGCCTGTATCATACGACATATTATACAAAGTAAGAGATTGTATCATACGACATATCATACAAAGTAGAGCCTGTCCCATACGACATATCATACAAAGTAAGAGCCTCTATCATACGACATATCATACAAAGTAAGAGACTGTATCATACGACATATTATACAAAGTAAGAGACTGTTTCATACGACATATCATACAAAGTAAGAGACTATATTATACGACATATCATACAAAGTAGAGACTGTATCATACGACATATTATACAAAGTAAGAGACTGTATCATACGACATATCATACAAAGTAAGAGACTGTATCATATGATATATCATACGAAGTAAGAGACTGTATCATACGACATATCATACAAAGTAAGAGACTGTATCATACGACATATCATACAAAGTAAGAGACTGTACCATACGACATATCATACAAAGTAAGAGACTGTATCATACGACATATCATACAAAGTAAGAGACTGTACCATACGACATATCATACAAAGTAAGAGACTGTATCATACGACATATTTTACAAAGTAGAGACTGTTTCATACGACATATCATACAAAGTAAGAGACTGTATCATACGACATATTATACAAAGTAAGAGACTGTATCATACGACATATCATACAAAGTAGAGACTGTATCATACGACATATCATACAAAGTAAGAGACTGTATCATACGACATTACATACAAAGTAGAGACTGTATCATACGACATATCATACAAAGTAAGAGACTCTATCATACGACAAATCATACAAAGTAAGAGCCTGTCCCATACGACATATCATACAAAGTAAGAGCCTGTCCCTTACGACATATGATACAAAGTAAGAGCCTCTATCATACGACATATCATACAAAGTAGAGACTGTATCATACGACATATCATACAAAGTAAGAGCCTGTCCCATACGACATATCATACAAAGTAAGAGCCTCTACCATATGACATATCATACAAAGTAAGAGACTGTATCATACGACATATCATACAAAGTAAGAGCCTGTCCAATACGACATATCATACAAAGTAAGAGACTGTATCATACGACATATCATACAAAGTAAGAGCCTGTCCCATACGACATATCATACAAAGTAAGAGCCTCTACCATATGACATATCATACAAAGTAAGAGCCTGTATCATACGACATATCATACAAAGTAAGAGCCTGTATCATACGACATATCATACAAAGTAAGAGACTGTATCATACGACATATCATACAAAGTAAGAGACTGTATCATACGACATATCATACAAAGTAAGAGCCTGTCCCATACGACATATCATACAAAGTAAGAGCCTCTACCATATGACATATCATACAAAGTAAGAGCCTGTATCATACGACATATCATACAAAGTAAGAGCCTGTATCATACGACATATCATACAAAGTAAGAGACTGTATCATACGACATATCATACAAAGTCAGAGACTGTATCATACGACATATAATACAAAGTAAGAGACTGTATCATACGACATATAATACAAAGTAAGAGACTGTATCATACGACATATCATATAAAGTAAGAGCCTGTCCCATACGACATATCATGAAAAGTAAGAGCCTGCCCCGTACGACATATCATACAATGTATGAGCCTCTATCATACGACATATCATACAAAGGAAGAGCCTGTATCATACGACATATCATATAAAGTAAGAGACTGTATCATACGACATATTATACAAAGTAAGAGACTGTATCATACGACATATTATACAAAGTAAGAGACTGTATCATACGACATAAAATACAAAGTAAGAGACTGTATCATACGACATATCATACAAAGTAAGAGACTGTATCATACGACATATCATACAAAGTAAGAGCCTGTCCCATACGACATATCATACAAAGTAAGAGCCTGTCCCATACGACATATCATGCAAAGTAAGAGCCTGCCCCGTACGACATATCATACAATGTATGAACCTCTATCATACGACATATCATACAAAGTAAGAGGCTCTATCATACGACATATTATACAAAGTAAGAGCCTCTATCATACGACATATCAAACAAAGTAAGAGCCTGTATCATACGATATATTATACAATACGACATATTATGCAAATAAAGGCCTGTATCATATTAGATATCATATAAAGTAACAATATACTTTCTTTTTAGTATATATGGATAAAATCTTATACTATATATGTCATATACTAGGAAAATGTTATCAAACATTTTTCTAACTACAGAGAGAGAGAGAGAGAGAGAGAGAGAGAGAGAGAGAGAGAGAGAGAGAGAGAGAGAGAGAGAGAGAACAGTTTAAAGTGTCCTGCCAAAAACTGAAAACGATACATTGTTTTGATTTGTTTTTAAAGATCTTTTCTTCTTTTCTTTTGGATCCGAAAGAATTTGCTTGGTGGAATTAAGAATGTTGTTTACTCAGGGTTTGAGTTCTAAAATTAAGTTGAATGTCATGAGTAAAATTTGTTCTAAAATTATACTATATTAATTATAAATTATTATCAAAATGAATATTTATTGACATGACATTCGATATTTTTACTATATTATGGAATAAGGCTCAAACCAAATTTGATTACTTTTAGCAGAACAGAGGAAATTCGGACTAATTTTTTCAAATTTTATTTTTCACCGAAATATTTTTGGCAGTACTATAATATCAAAGGTTAAAATTTGATTTGTTAGTCAACATAATTTTGCATATTTTTTGTTGGTTTTATCTCACTTTTTCATTTAGATAATTGTATGGCACACATTACAAAAACATTGAAAAATGCTTAAAAACGATAAAAGATACCATATCTCAAAATTTTGATCATTGACCTCACATAAATTTTATGCCAACAGAATAAGGTCAATATAAGTAGTTTAATCTATAAATGTTTTTGTATTATCATCATTCAATTTTTTGTTAAATTAAATCAAAAATGTGTAGGGATTTGAAAACTGATAGAGGAAATTCGGACTGGAATATTTATAAAAATTGTCAATGAAATTTTAATGCTTTTGATCTATTTAGTGCCACTGCCATTCACAAACTGTATTTCATTATCAAAAGTGTTTAGCCATTTGTATTACTTTCACAGATAAGAAAATCTCAATCACAGTGAACATTTTTTAGGGATTTTTCTTAAATTTTCCAAAAATATTCAGTGGCCATTAACTCAAAAAGTAGGTCATTGACCTACTTTTTTGAAAGTGAAAATTAACACTACACTGAAAGGTCTATAACACACAATAGATGGTTTTTCATTATCATCAGTGGACTTTTTTTCATTCTGAGTAAACGTAATCCTTAACTATCTTTTACCTGAAATAAAATGACAGGATTGTACGAAATGTCTGTTTTTTCTCTCATAAAAACAACTAATGGCTGATATAAAAAAAAAACTCGCGATGAAATAGTACTTAAATACTGAGATGTTTATCTATTAATTTGTACTCTTAAAATCAAAATCACAGATTTAGACAGATATCAAATGAATGATATCAAAAAACTTTCAATGAAATCAGAAAGTACTGAGATGTTTATCTGTAAATTAATTCTCTGAAATCAAAATCACAGATTAAGACAAATATGGTTACGATATTAATAATGTATTTTTTTTCAAGAAATAATCTTTGGGGTCACACTGATGGGCCTCGTCGTTCAATGTTGTCTGAGGGCTTCAAACCACAATATATAGGAACCACATTAAATAAGTTTTCTTCTTTTGATCCGCACGAAAACAACCTTTGATCCGCTCAATACCCGTCCTATCAGATCTTCATTCACTCGTCCGATACGCTTCGTTATCAGACAAGTCCTTTCAGGTTTCACAATATACTGAATGTTTTAAATTTTCATGTATTATTTCTTATGCATTAGGTTTTATTTGTATGTTTTTGACTTTTCATAACCCCAGAATGTGTTAAAGACATGCATTCAAATGTTATTCGTTGATTTAAACAATAAATTACAATTTCAAAGAAAATAAAACAAAAGGATTAAAGCTGCATGGTCAAATGAATTTGCAAATTTTAAAGGTGAAATAATCCTTAAACATGTTCATCAAATAAAACAGGAGAGAGAGAGAGAGAGAGAGAGAGAGAGAGAGAGAGAGAGAGTGTGTGTGAGAGAGAGAGAGAGAGAGAGAGAGGGGGGGGGGCAGTGAGCGTATGCCTGTAGTGGTTTATATTTATAAGCGATTCTTGGTGTTCAATATTTTATTAGCGGTCCAATAATTGTATTTTAATTGATAATTATTTTACCAGTGTAGCTCTTACTTTATAAACATACCTAATCACCAATTATCATCTTCCGCAAACGTTAAACTCTTTAACAGTAGACAATACACTCTTTACGCTATTGAACCTACCAGAATTATATGAATAACTTACCGTAACAAAAACCTCCTCCCGGTCACCATCTTGTTTAATCACCTCCCGATGTCCAAAGGTTGCAGCGATGTCGTTCGTACTGCATCGGGGGTTTATCTACATGACAATTGATAAAGTCGCTTCGTCCGAAGATTGAAGCGTTATCAGTACGGACAATGCATTGATTACCACGCTACTACATAGGGTAGACCGTGTGATACAGGAACAGACGGGCGTACATACAGTGCACCGATCACCGCCCTTCTTTATGTTTCTTATGTTTCCTAACATTTACATATACTTGGCATCTAATAATATAATAAATAATATAAAATACCATATATTAAATGAATAAAAATTGCATTAAACTTTTATTGACAATCATCAATTTTATAGTGTATGTATATCATGATATGAGTTAAAGAGAGCTGTGTTTAGCGACCCATGCAGTGTTAACTTTAAGAATTCTTAAAGTATTATGTGTGGATTCCCGTTGTGAACCCTTCTGATCGATGGTATAAAATCCTTCTGGATTTCATACCAATTAAAATCAAAGGACTGAAAGTTCTGAGAGCAAAGAGTTGTTTTTGTAATATGACTGACAGGCAATTTATGTATAAACAAGCAATTTTTACATGGATATCTTGAGAAACACTACCTAGATGTAAATACTAGAGATATTTGATCTCAAACGCTGTGTGATAAGGAAACAAAATCAGTGTAGGTAATTGTATTCTTTATAATCAATATTTAAACCTCGCTGTATAAATATAAAGATGAAATCTCATGGAGTTCACATGCACGCTAAAGTATACAAATCATATAAATAAAAAGCAGCATTATATTCAAATTCATATATACAATTTCCATTCTCACAAAAATACATTAAAGTCATAATTCTATCCTAGGGATTAGCGTACCTTAACATAGCACATTTTATCGTTGTAAATTTATGACAATGGATAAATGACGTCATATTTATACCCTGACTCATGTATTGCTTCAATAGACATTGTGATAATATTTGCATAGGTAGAAAGCACAATAATGCTACACAGACCATACAGCGTGGACAGAGAGCTGGTCCCGCCTACAAAATGTATGTCTCTGTATTGAATGCCCGGTGCAAAACGTAAATACAAGTCATTTCGGAGAGTCCATAATTCTAATCTCTTTGCCGTTTATAAGCGTCCTTTATCTGTTTAAACATAACCACATATCGAGACACTTGACAAAAGACACGTGATCCTAGTGAGACAAAAAACGGAGACAGTCACAATTGTCACAAAAAACACGTGCTCGCCAGACAACAGACGTCCGCCGAGTGTGCGACTAGCCGTCCGGGGAACTGAGACATTGTGGAGAACGTCACATATCACACACATATCATACAGTCATCACACACCGCCGTGCCAGCACAGTCTGACACCGAATCCTGTTATATACATACTGACAAATACACATTCCTGACACAATCCATATGTTTCACATTTATAATCAGCAGGAGCATGCCCTCCCCCGAAAGACAGTGAACACGACAATACAAAAATAAAGATATATTTAAATCCGTAAATAATGCAATAATCTCCAAGTTTTGATTATATGTCACACATGTAATGAATAAAAAAATAATAATATCAAAAATAGGAGGAACAAACACTGAACAAAACACGATAAGGAATTATTGCATAAGGGCACAAAGGTTGTACATTCATCGCTTATATTAGCCAGCGAATGTTGGCGTCTTTACAACACGGAGAATCTCTGTCAAAGTTACACAGAATCCGTGGATCGAATTCCCGACTCATGTAAACATGCCGCTAATCTTTGGAAGCTTCATAAAATGATGGCGCCAATCAAGCCACGTGATCTATAGGTGCGTTTGCCAAACATCTTGTTTTTCATCGTAATTAGTTCTTGGGAATTCTTTGAGGGATTCGAACATGTTTTCATCTAAGTCCAAAGATTCCACTTCACTCTTAGCCTTTCCCGTGCTCTCGGTGACGCTGTCCGTGTCGATGACCGTAGCCTGTCAACGAGAAATAGGTCAATTAGAACCAAGTCATAATGACGTCATATAGACGTGTTGGGAAGATCCACCCCTCTCATATTTCTATTTTCTATAATTAATTATCGGTCAAACTGCACGTCGACGACAGATAATTTCAAAATAAAAATGTAAACAGAAAAAGTACGCTCCATAAAAATGATGATTCTTAATACAGCATGAAGTGTACGTTGGTAATAAAAACTTTATATTTCATTATCTTTTAAAACAATTCCTTCTCCCTTGACTGAAAATAAATAAACCTGACTGACAACAGCGCTGCGGTGAGTAGGCGTATGGTGATACCGATATACTAGTATTTATGTGCTTCAGAAGCTAAATTAAATTACATACTTTTAACAAAAAGAATACTACACCAAAGTGCGACACACTATAGAGTAGAGTGTGGGTTGTACACAGACACAGAAAGCAAGAACCAATTCATTGATACCGTTTAAGGAGATATAATAATTCAACAACGTGCAACTTTATTTAATGTTTAATTGTATTTGTGTTTAACCTCATCAATGAACATATGACTGTATCTTATGCTTCACTAAGGCTTATTACTAGAGTTAGGTAAAACTTATAGCTTGATCTGCTGAAACAAACAACGAAAAAACAGTAATAAAACCTGTGTGTGTGTGTGTGTGTGTGTGTGTGTGTGTGTGTGTGTGTTAACTTGATGTTTAAAAGACATATACTAACTCTTATTTACTTTAAACAAAATAAATAAAAATAAAGTAAAATGAAAATACATAAGAGCTTTATGAATCAGTTCGACATGTACATGTATACAGAGTCTGTTTTAGAAGAAGTCCAATAAATAGTAACATATAAATGCAAACAATATGAAAAACGCCATGCAAGAACTCGTGATTAGTTGGGTACAATGCGCAGTTGTGGAATTAAGTTCATTAGTAGAAGTACATGTGTATAGATATATAGCGTCAGAGATCAGCATGTATACTTACTCTTCAAAACTCTGTAGTTTTTGCTTTCTAATGGAACAAATAAAAGTTGACAGTGTTGAAATGGAATGTTTATCTTTTTTCCGAATAAGAGGCCCCCGGGCCACAACACTAGCAAGGTTTTACTCTCAGAAAATGATTTTTGTATTAAATTGTATCCAATGTCGGTACGTTTATATAAGGCGTTTATAACTGTAAGCGATGTTATCAACTTTAAAACATTTAAATCACAACACTGTAACTGTGGCTGTATATATCAATATGTCCTCCTAAATGATCCTATTTTAATGTTTTTGTTTCGCTTGTGTTGGTCTTGGTTAGTGATAAGGGTGGCATGATGACGAAAGAGAGAAAAAGATTAAATGGTAGAGGGTGATCAGAGAGAATAAGAGGTTACAATAGATAACACTCGTTAATTACAGCACACTCAGGGGGCACCACTTACTCTACAAATGATCCTCTAGTTCTAGTCGCTAAAAAGGAGCACAGACGTACCATTCAGTAACGTAACATTCAGTAACGTAACATTCAGTAACATAACATTCAGTAACGTAACAGCAAGTCCTTGGCAATCAAACAAATGAGTTCCAATTAAGTTAATCTATGTCATGACATATGCTAAATGATTTTGGACCTTAGAAAAATGATTTTTCTAATAATATGAATAAATTCTATTATATCCCTTTGCAATTGAGTTAGAATCAACAAGAGTATATAGTATTCACCTCCCCCTCGCTGGGCTCGGATTCCTCCCCGGGACGGGCGGGGGGTGAGGCTGCTGTATTGATATCTGTGATCTGTAGCTGAATCTAAATGGACAAGGGCGCCGGGTTAGAGATATGAATCTCATACATGTATTTGTGAATCTTCCTAATTTCATATATTTATCATTGAAAATTTGAAGTTTTTTTTTAGTTTTATGAAGCAGAACCATTTTGATCATTATGTTTTTTCCATTAGTATAATAAGTGTCAAATATTTAATAAGAACTGCTTTTGTTAATGACCTCATCAGAACTTATTGGGTCTGGCTCATGCATTTCATCAACTTGAAATTCCTCTGTACCGAAGAAATTGGTCTACAACAAATAGAGTTTAGAAGGTGATTTCAAAAGCAATGTGGGGCTTTTATAAAAACGGCATTAGAGGTATATGGTTTTTTATGTATTGAAACTTGCTAAGTTTCAGAACTTGTGTTTGATCCTTTGACTTTGTGTCAATAAAATATGTTCAATTCAATAAATATGCACGATCAATTTTTGAAATAGTATAGCTAGATAATTATATGTAACATTGATTAAAGCTTGAGCCTTGATGCTTTATGTATTTTAGGCTTACCGTATCATCGTCTTGAGCCTGCGTGCTTCCATTCTTCTGAAGTTCCTGTCCCGCGTTTTGCTGAAGATCCGAAGTCTTCAGGTGGTACACCTGATTGGGGGCTTTTATTTCCTCATCGACCGTCATGGTTTCTTTTGGAATATTGTTATCGTAAGCAAACTCACTTCCAGTCGACTTCCGAATGTACCCAATGTCATCCGGGTCTTCGGGCATACGATATTTCTGTTTCGTGTGTCTCCGTGAGCACTAAATATTGGAAGTAAATCGTCTTACTGAGTTGATCACAATTTGATATAATTTTACACTTCAATATTAGATTTAGGTTATATCCATTATATGAAAAATATAATTTTCCCTTTAAAACATTATTGTTCGACCTACCAAGACACAGATCATCGCAAGCAGGAAGACCAGCACCACGGCTCCACACACGATCACCGCGATCCCCCAGTTAGGTACCATGAAGTCACTGCGCGTGACCGGAAGTTCGGTGGTCGACTCGGGTAATGCCGTTGATTGTTTGGTAGTAGATGACTCATAGGGAATTTCTGTTGACGAAGAAGATTCAATATTTATTTCAAAAGGACACATTATTCGATGCTTGATTTCTATAAATATCAAGACAAATACATGTATTTAACAGTATGGTAAAACAAGCATATGTTATGATATAAATATACACATAGTTGTTTAATTTTACTTTTTCTGGAATACGTACTGGTGTGCGAAATTGATGCAAGGTCTATTCTAAGGTCAGGCCCAAACGCGTTGTTATTTACTGCGGAACTGACAATGGAATTTAGTTGCTCCGGAGGAACAGAGTCATTTTCTGAAAACTGTACTGAGTAATCAACAATCACACTGCCTTCTCTGAAAAAAAGAAAGAAATATTTAAACATAGAATAAGTGAGCGATGGATTAAAAAAAAAGAAGAGATTTTGAAATTATGGACATTACCTGAAAGCTATGTTCACAATATCAATGACTCGGTCTTTGTAAGCACTGTTTTTGTAAACCGCTAAAAGCTGAAAAAGAAATATTTTGTTCCCATAGAGAAAAAAAAATAGATGTTGTGCAAATCTTTTTAAGAAAAAAAGTATTTTTTACTTCAGCAAGTACTTTCTTTGAATGCCAAGCAGTTAAACACTAATTTACGCACCTTTTGATACAAGGTATCTTTGAGCGTCATATATTCTGCAGAATTGATGTCAGACAGCTTGGAATTCCAAGTCTGGCTCGTAATTTTCAGTGAAGCATTAATAACTTGTGATACTACAGGACGAGTTGTTAAAACTATGGTTGTTTGAGCTCCAGTTGTTGATGGAGGTTGAGTTGTGGTTGGTGCTATGGTTGTTGGAGCTTTTGTGGTTGTTGGAGTTTGAGTTGTTGATGGAGCTTGTGTGGTTGTTGGAGCTTGAGTTGTTGTTGGAGCTTGTGTGGTTGTTGGAGTTGGAGTTGTTGTTGGAGCTTGAGTTGTTGTTGGAGTCTGAGTTGTTGTAGGAGCTTGAGTTATTGTTGGCATCTGAGTTGTTGTAGGAGCTTGAGTTGTTGTTGGAGCTTGAGTTGTTGTTGGAGCGTGAGTTGTTGTTGGAGCCTGAGTTGTTGTTGTCGTCTGAGTTGTTGTAGGAGCTTGAGTTGTTGTTGGCGTCTGAGTTGTTGTAGGAGCTTGAGTTGTTGTTGAAGCCTGAGTTGTTGTTGTCGTCTGAGTTGTTGTTGGAGCTTGAGTTGTTGTTGGCATCTGAGTTGTTGTAGGAGCTTGAGTTGTTGTTGGAGCCTGAGTTGTTGTTGGAGTCTGAGTTGTTGTAGGAGCTTGAGTTGTTGTTGGAGCCTGAGTTGTTGTTGGCGTCTGAGTTGTTGTAGTATCTTGAGTTGTTGTAGAAGCTTGAGTTGTTGTTGGCATCTGAGCTGTTGTAGTAGCTTGAGTTGTTGTTGGAGCTTGAGTTGCTGTTGGCGTCTGAGTTGTGGTTGTTGGAGCTTGAGTGGTTGTTTGAGTTTGAGTTGTTGATGCCTGAGTTGTAGGAGCTTGTGTTGTTATTGGAGCTGGAGTCCTTGTTTCCGCCTGAGTTGTTTGAGTTTGGGTTGTTGTTGGAGCTTGTGTTGTTGTTGAAGCTGAAAGTGTTGTAGGAGCTCGAGTTGTTGTTGGATTTTGCGTTATTGTTGGCCCTTGAGTTCCTGTTTGAGTATGCGTTGTTGTTGGGGCCTGAGATGTGGTTGTTTGAGCTTGAGTTGATATTAGAGCATGAAGTGTTGTTGATGCCTGAGTTGTGGTCATTGGAGCTTGAGTTGATGCTGGGACTTGAGTAGTTGTTTGAGCTTGTGTTGTCGTTAAAGCTTGGGGGGTTGTAAGTGCTTCAGTTGTGGTTGATGAAGCTTTAGTGGTTGTTGAAGATTGAGTTGTCGTTAAAGCTTTTGTTGTTGAAGTCTGCGTAATAGAACTTAGATCTTGAGTGGTTGAAGGAGCTTGAGTTGTTATTGGAACTTGGATGGTTGTTGTTAGTGCTTTTGTTGTTGAAGTTTGTGTTATGGATAATGAATCCTGAGTGGTTGTTGGTGTCTGTAATGTCGTTGAAACTTGGATGGTCGTTGCAGCTCCAGTAGTTGATAGTGCTTTAGTAGTCACTGGAACTTCAGTGGTTGTTGGTGCTTGAGCTGTAGTTGTAGAATGAGTTGTTGTAGCTTGAGTTGTTGTTGTTGGCATATAAGCTGTAGTTGGAGCTTGAGTTGTTGTAGCTTGAGTTTTGGTTGTTGGAGCTTGAGTTGTTGTAGCTTGAGTTGTTGTTGTTGGCGTATAAGCTGTAGTTGGAGCTTGAGTTGTTGTAGCTTGAGTTGTGGTTGTTGGAGCTTGAGTTGTTAATGGAGCTTGTGTTGTGGAACTTACGAAAGTAGATGAACTTCCCGTTGTTGGTATAACAACAGATGGTGTTGTCGAGAATAGTGTAATTTCTTTAAAAAAACATAAATTATATCAAATTGATTTGAAAAATCGGATAATGATGGCTGAACTAAATAATTAAAACATATAGTTGCAATGGCAAACCGTAAACCCTGAACTTGATATAAGATAGAACCTACATTATTTGATATAAACGACATGACAGAAAAACAGTCTTACTTTTGTGAGAGGTGAACACGGGATCATTCATTACGTTTGGTCCAAAGAATCCATCTTGGAACGCCTGGTTGACGTCAGCGTTGAGCAGCAGTACGTCCACATCCTCGCCGCCAAGGAATGTAACCACGAAATTAATGATGACACTCCCCGGGCTACAGGTCACCAACATACAGAACAACAACAGTGAATGTCTTCATCCCACACTAGTTAACACATGCTTGGATTTACTTACATTTAAAAACGTGAAGAGCTTTTTGAAGAAGTAGCTTTTTTTTTTATTAATGGCTTATATTGCAAATAGCTTGCATTGATTTTGGTAGGTTTAATAAGAGCAGTTACTCAGTAGATTTTATTCGCGATAAATAGTATCCCACAAACAGTATGATATTTTCTCTGAAGGTGGAATAACACATCATCACAAAATGGCTGACCTCTGATCGAAACTACATTTCGTATTATTAAAAGGATTTTATCGACGGCAATAGCTAACTTACTCCATAGCCGAGTGGATTAAGTGTCGGACTTGTGATCCGTACATCCTGAGTTCGAATCCCGAAGGGGTTTTTGTTGTTACTTACTGAATTGAATATATATTAGATATTCATTTTTTATCACAAAACTGCAATTTTTTCGCTTATTTGACAATTTATTTATCATTTTATCTTTCATAATCAAATAATTTACTGTTAATTTGAGTGATTTTTTCCAGGTGTGTTATTCCACCTTAAGCAAAATAGAATAAGTTAACAGTTCGTAAGAAAAGTACCTGAATCTGAGTCCTTCAGTAAATCCTTCAAAACGGTCAGAATAAACACCCATGGCGTACGTATCGTAAAGCTTGTAAAATAGAAAATGATACCAAGGATTAATCCATAATGGTCTAATATTTGATAATAGATTGATACTAAGGCTTAACTTGAAGAGAATATTACAAAATGCTATATAATTATCGCTTTATACTTACAAATGTAGAGTAAGCAATAGACATGTTTGTGTAGTATTGGCTTGTTTGGTCTGCATATAATGGATTCCACTCCTCGGTAATAACCCTTATAGTGACTTCAAAGTCCTGGAGAATCACAGAACCCTCTGTTGTACTCAACATTTGATCGGTCGTTAAGCTTGATGTTGTAATGGATTCTGTTGTCACGTGTGGAGTAGTAATGGATTCTGTTGTCACGTGTGGAGTAGTAATGGACTCTGTTGTCACGTGTGGAGTAGTAATGGATTCTGTTGTCACGTGTGGAGTAGTAATGGACTCTGTTGTCACCTGTCGTGTTGTAATGGAATCTGTTGATACTTGCGGTGTTGAAATGGATTCTGTTGTCACGTGTCGTGTTGTAATGGATTCTGTTGTTACGTGCGGTGTTGAAATGGCTTCTGTGGTCATAAGCGGTGTTGAAATGGATTGTGTTGTCACGTGCGGTGTTGAAATGGATACTGTTGTCACGAGCGGTGTTGAAATGGAATCTGTTGTCACGTGCGGTGTTAAAATGGAATCGGTTGTCATGTGCGGTGTTGAAATGAAATCTGTTGTCACGTGCGGTGTTGAAATTGAATCTGTTGTCACGTGCGGTGTTGAAATGGAATCTGTTGTCATGTGCGGTGTTGTATCAGTTAGTGGTTTGTTGGTTACATCTGTCGTAGCTTTAGTGGTGTGTTGTTGTGTTGTTGTTGTGTATGCTTCCAGAGCCGATGTTGTTTGACTTTCTGTCTTTTTTGTTGTTGATGTAAGCGATACACTTGTCTTCTCTTGTGTTGTCATTCTAGTTGTGGGTATGTATACAGTAGTCGGTGGTGTGGTGGAGACATCAACAATTAATTCTGCAAAATCGAATTCGATAGTTTAAGATATTTTAACAGGAAAGCGTGAACTGTTACGACATAGTACAACCAAGACACTTAGTATATTATTTATTCAAAATCTTTTGATTACATTAATTAGAAAATACAAATGCTTGTAAAAAACCCCATACGTTTAAGTTGTTAGTTATTGAGACAAATGCGAAGAATTTTATTATTATGCCTATGAAATAGCCTAATTATCTTAGACAACCAAATTGCGTTTACAAAGTTAACATAGACTTTTAAAATTTAATCAAACATTTTTTATAGACAGATGTCTTTTTCTTTGGTGCAGAAAACATGTTAATGAATCAGGCAGTCATAAAACAAATGTAATCATGAACTATAACTTTGCAAAGCATGAATAGCATTTCATTGGATTTAATCACAAGCTTGTCCAGAATTTTTCATCTGAACGCAAAAATATTACAACAGGATGTTTCATCAGATAAATAATGAGAGTGGGGAGTTACATACGAAGGTATACCTTGATGTGATGTAAAATTTTGGTCAATTTCTGCATTTGGAAAATTTCCAGAAGTAAAGGCCTGATTTATCGCGTTGTCGAGATCCTTGGTATTTATAGGGTCGCTTCCTAAGTACGTCACAATGTAAGATATGATGAGGCTTCCTTGTCTGTAATGAGAATGAAAATGAGAACCAAGACTACACTAATGTAAATTTTAAAAAAATCATTTCTTAAATAAATAAAATTGTTCCCATTACCTGAATTGTAAATTTGAGACGTCCATCAATCGATCTTTATATTTTTCATCAAGATCGTAGACAGAATAAATCTATAAATATAACGAGAAATCGTTCTTTAGCAATTTGTGATGTCAGTTCAAGAGTATTTTCTAGTTGAATTGATTTATATCATTAAACTCATTACTTACGAAGGTTTTGTACGCATTATTCAGGATTTCATAATCTAAAGACCCAGTCACGGCGTACCCCGGCACCCACTGCTCGTTCAACACGCGGAGCTCCACCTGAAACTTCCGGAGAATTTGAGGCTGCGCTGTCCGCACAGGTGTTGTCGGTTTTGTAGTCGTTATTGTCGGTGTTGTTGTCGGTATTTCTGTCGTTGTTGTCAGTGTTGTTGTGGGTAGTGTTGTTTCCGCATCTGTTAAGAGCTTTGTTATCTCAGGAGTAGTTTGTTGTGCATTGCTTGTTGTGTAGAACTTCGTTGTTGCGTTAGTTTCCTGGGTACCCATGGTAACAGTCTGTGTGGTGACTGGGTGCAGAGTTGTCTGTCCTGTAGCCGATGTTTCCGTGCCTGACACTGGAGTCTGTGTTGTCTGGTTCTCTGTCCTGATTTTCTCCGTGGTTGCAAGGTAAGGTGTTGTTACCGAGTCCGTAGATGAAAAGGAACTAGAAGAGGGGGTCGCTTTTTCCGTCGTAACTGGAAAGGTCGTTTTCTCTGTTGTTTCCGGTTTTTCTGTTGGATCGTGGGTAATTGGAGCTGTGGTTCTGGACGGAGTTGTAACGGCAAATGTTGTCTGTGCAGCTGTTGTGAATGGCATGGTAGTAGAAGTGGTCAATGCTGTTGGATTAAAAAAATATCAAGTCTTTTAAATTATTATTATAGATATGATTGTATTATTGCAGACTTTGCTGCTTTTTGCTCTAATCACCGTTAAATAAAGCTCATATCTTACAAAACATAAAACAGTGATTCTATTTTTTTCTTCTTTTTCTTTTTATGATATTGCTTTAATAATATAGCATTTATAAATGAAGAAAACAAAAAGCGGAAACATAATTAAAAATACTTGCATCGTTCAAATTAAACTCAAATACATTAATGTTCTCCGATTTGTTAAATATTTCCCTATGAATTTCTCCAATTAGTTTATTATTGCTTTGTCATTATTTGTTAAACTCTGATGCTATGTTCAGGTTTGAAGGGACTGAAAATTTGGTTCACCCGCCTGCATGTACGTAGCAGCACACATTTATCCCAGTACATGCAGTGTTCAAGAAATTAAAAACATAACAGATGATTGACTAAGGAGAATGAAAAAATATCTTCAAATTTTGGGCTAACTGAAGTCTGAAAAACAATCCGGGAGGAGTTGAAAGAGACAAAAACTTAACATCAAGAACGTGACCGGCGTCAAGCGATTCAATAAGTTATCCTTCTCAATGAATACAGCCCATTTGATCCAAACTTAAAAATATTAAGGGCTCAACAATATGGACACGATTTAAATTTAAATAATTTTTAGAAATTTTTTTTATGACAGAAAAGATAAGCGTTAAAGAAGTCTCCGCTATTTTTAACGCTTTTTGTGTGCATGTCTGACTGCGTTTCACACCATTCACTTACCTGCGTGAGAGGTAAACTCAGGGTCAATAGTGAATGCTTCCGGTAGACTCTGGGCAAAAGCGTTGATGTCCTGGTCAAGTAAGATAGGATCGATCTCCTCCTCACCGGAAAACGTCACACTGAACTCAGCAATAATGCTTCCGGGTCTAACGAAATGAAAACGTAAGTCAATGATAGTCGCGCTTATTTTTTTTTTTTGGGGGGGGGATGCTAAAATTATTTTTTTGATATTAAGCAGAAAGTTCAAACATACCTAAAGATAATATCAGACACAGTAACAAGACGATTTCCGTAAGAACTTTGTCTGTATGCATCCAATAGCTACAAAAGAACAGTCTTTTAGTACATGTAACTAGTGTTAAATTCCATGTACCATTTTACATTTTTACATCTTTTTTTACTCGACATAAAGTTCCCGTCATAAAAACTGAATTGATATTTTGAAACTTAACATAAACTGTGTTGTGAATAAATGAAGTGAAAAAAACCAAACAATGCGAGTCTTGTGTAATGGTTACTTCTATTAAGATATGAACTTAAAGTTCAAAAACGTTTTCCTCGCTCAAACATTTTAAAAACAAGTTTCTTAAAATCCATAAGATATTGTATCCAATTTACATTTAAACTGAGAGACAAAATTGACATCGCGACCTAACATTACACACTAATTATATTTTTAATTCCACACAATAATTGATGAAAAATCAATAACACCGTCATTTTTTATGAGAATTTTAAAATTATCATATGTTGTGTTTTATGGACGGGATGTTTTCTGTATATAAATTAAACAAACCACTTAAAAACAAATATACTGACCGTAGCCTGAACTTGTTCGTACATAACACGATAGAAGGCCGAGTTGGTATTCTCGTAATCCGGAAACCATTGCTGGTTGACAATCCTCACTTTTCCTGACACGACCCGCCGCGGCACAGAGGATGTGGTTGCTGGTACTGTTGTTGTGTGTGATGTGGCTGCTGGTACTGTTGTTGTCTGTGATATTGGTTGCGGCGTCCTTGTTGTCACTGAAGCTGAAGATGTTGTTGCATAGACCGTCGTTGACCTGAGTTCTGCTGTGAAGGTGGGTTGTATCTCTGAGACCAGAGCTGTTGAGGAGGCGCTCATTATCATCAGCGAGGAAGAAATATCCTGTGTTTCTACAGGTACAGACGGAGAGACTACACTAGAGAAGACAAGCTGACTCGTTTCTAGAGAGATTAGCTGGCTCTCGGAAACTGGTTCTTTGCTGTGTATAACGGATGTTGCTGAGGGTTCCCTTGATGGTAAAACTGAAGATAAACCAAACTCCGAAGAAGATGGTGCAGTTGTTGAGACTTCCGTTGGTCTAGACTCTGTATAAGAGGATTCAGGTGTCGGTGTGATGGATATTAATTTTGAGGAAGATATAGGAACATCAGTTGGCGATATGGTCAGCGAACCAACACTGGACAATGACGGCGAGGACGAAACCTGACTTACTCGTGATAAGTCTTCAAACGATGCTAATGAAAATGTAGAAGAGAAAGCATAACGTGAAACATATTAATACATGAATACATATAAATAAATATCGAATTTTATAAAAATGAAAAAACACAAAAACAAAATTGTGCAGAAGAATTAAGTAGAAAAACAAACACACCAGTGAAATCACTTGATATACGAGAGCGTGTTAGTGAAAACGTCTTTGTTTCTGTTATCGAGTCCGTCGACGTCTTTGATGAAACTTCACTCGACGTGAACGATGATAAATGCAGTTTTATTTCTGAGGAGGTACCACCAACTGTCGATGGTAATGATGTTGTAAGGGCAAGAGACACGGACCGAGAAACATAATCCTCAGATGATACGGATGCTAATATAGATGGTTCTATATTTAATGATAACATAGTGGTAACATCCGAAATCTGTGTATAAGAGCTCAACAATTGGCTTTCTTTTGTCATACTTGATGATATGCTTGAGGGTTCACTTTTGAAATCAGTTACTATGCTTGAGGGTTCACTTTTGAAATCAGTTGCCGATATCTGCGATGTATAAATAATGTGCTCGCTGATGTCAGATGATCTCTTCAATGAGGCAAATGTTGATTGAATCATGGACGATAACGCAGTGCTGTCTGCTGTGACAGAACTCTTGATATCCTTCACGGAAACTAATGTGCTTACCGAACCAACGATATCTGAGAAAAGAGTACTTGTATCAACAAAATCCGATGAGTGCGATACAGATTTGTCATTCTGGCTACTTGATGACATAATGTCTGCTGAACTCGACGAGATCTTCAAAGGAATGTCGGAGTCGAAGCCTTTAGATTCAGCTGAACTATACATAGAATCAGACGGAACAACTAAAGAAGATGAGCTGCTCATCCTCATTGATTGTAACGCAGATGTCAACGAGCTGCTTTCACGGTACGTTTCCTCCATTCTATTAGATGACATAATACTTGTTGACTCTTTCGGTTGTAAAATGCTGCTTTTCAACGACGAAAAGCTCGTGAAGTATGATGAATGTAATATTTGAAAGGAAGCTGTTGAATCAAGTACCTCTGGTGATAACACTATTGACCCGGTTGTAGACGGAACTACGGCCGTTGCAGTCTTAGATCCAGTTTCTTCAGTTTTAAAATCATCAGTAGTTAGACTCGAAGAGTTTAACACAAGTTCCATTGTTGAAGAGAAAACGATTTCTGATACATTCAGAGAAGGTCTTGTTTCGATGATAGAAGACCTAGATAAAATAATAGTTTGGTCTGTTGGACTTTTTATTGATGACAATACAGATGGATCGGTGGAGTATAACGATGAAACCAAGGTTGAAATTTCGTTCCGCACGGATAACGTATATTGATCAGAAAGGCTTGAAAAAAGGGTTGTTCCTAAAATGTGTCTGGACTGTGTTTGAACTGATGACGACGGCTCGAAGAGGTCACTAACAAAACTAGTTTTATGTTGGACTTTAGACATAGTACTTTCTATCTTATCTGTATCAAATGCGCTAATTGGAGACAATTTAGGCTCTTCTGAAACAGAAAATTGGACCGATGTTGATCTAGAAAGGTTCAAAGTTAATGAGCTCTTTGTAGTTAAAATATCTTGTAACGAGGACAGAAAATATTCCATGGATATAGACACCTGCTGACTTTCTAGCTCAAAATCAGATTTTGATGAGGAAATTATTGTTGATATCAAAGGTGCATGAGTTACAATTGACATATCTGAGATTCTGCTAGCTATTTCCGATCTGGACAATGATTGAGTAGGGGAATCGATTCTTGAGTCTAGAGGAGCTAAAGTCGACATTGAAGAAAACAGTTCCGAGCTGGGCTTAATTTCTATATTTGTAGAAATCTTCGCTTCCGTTGAGGTATCGTCAGAGGGCATCAATGACATTAAATTTGTTGAGTATCCAGAAATTTTTGAGGTTCGAGTTTCAGGCAACAAATCAGTTGATAATGGAGTGATACTGCTCGAGACATACACTATCTTATCCGTGCTTTGTTGATTTATCACGTTCGATGACATAACCTCTGACCTAGTCTCTATAGATGATTTGGTAAAAGTAGAGGGCGAGTGTGACTGTACACCCGTAACTGATGACGATATGAAGGACGTTGACAAGGGGAGAGTTGATGTCAGCGGTTCCGTCCTTATAACATTACTGGAAGACAGTACGGCTATATACGAGCTGGGTTGTAGAGTTGGAATTGAACTCCTCTCAACAGACTCTGTCGACGAAATGAACTCTGGTACTGCTGATTGTTGCAGATCTGTGGATGTTCTGCTTGGATAAACTTTAGTAGACATACTTGTATACGTACTACTCTCTCCGTCTTCGGTGTAAATATGGCTCATTATGCTGCTGGTGGTGACTTCTTTAGAAGACACATCTTTTATTGAATGAATTTGAGAATTTTGAACAATATTAGAGGTAGAACTATCTAATACAGCTTGGGGACTGTGTGTTTGCATCATGGAATAGGACGTTACATGATCCTCAACAGAAGAAGTCAATTTTGTTGATGCAGATGTTTCAAACTTTGAATTTTCGTTAGAGAACAATACGGAGGAGAGATAATTGTATGATTTGGATGACAACCAGTTCTTACTCAGGGTTTGACTGTTTGCCGTGTTCAGAGACGTTGTATAAAGCTTTGCGTTAGAATCTGTCATTGTTGCAAGCAGTATTGAGGACATTCCAAATAAAGTACTCAGCTGATCTTTCGAGGAATCTAGTACTTCTGGTGATGTTGAATTCATTTGATGAAAAGCTGAACTTGAGGGAGATAGAATTCCATAAGAAGAGAACGAACTCTCGTTCTCCGACAAAATAATTGATGTCGATATAATTATGCTTGGCCGATGAAATTCTGACTCTTTAAAGGTCTTGGATAATACTGAATTTGAAGCTTCCGCAACGTGTGACGACATTATGGCTGAGATAGAATGTGAAATTGGATCAATGTCATTCAAAGAGGAAGACGAAATAAATGTTGTTGGTATTGGTTCAGTGGATGAAACTGGTAGTGCTGGATCTGATTGTGTGACAATTTCTTTAGTAGCAGGGTTTAGATGATGCGAATCAGATAATTCAGGTGTTGCTGAGGCAGGGATAGGGTCAGGAGTAAGCATGGAGACAGGGAGGGACAGTGGGGAGTCTGTGGTGCCAAGTGTTAGCCTGGGAGTGGCTGATGCCAGCCTTTCCATAGTGGTGCTGGTAGAAGGTAAGCGTGTGCTTGTAAGTATACCATCAACTGTATAAAATAAAACAAAAACGCATAAAGATAAAGAATATTTAAAAGCATAAATAAAATCAACAAAAATAAAAAAAGTTTGAATTTTCAAAACCAAAATTCCTTAAGGCTTTGTAACAAGCTAAGCTTTGCCACTTGCGCGTCCCAATTTATTTATAATGCATATTTATAAAGCAAAGTAACTTTTGAAATCATACAATTTCACTAATGGAAAAAACCCAGGAGACTATTATTTGTAGAAGGGGAACTACAATTAATCAATGGCTATTTTACATAGATCTACTTAGTATTTCTGAATATAGAAGGATAACAGAGGGATTATACCGGTATTTTGCTAATTATATACCTTTAGATTGGCTGTACTCTGATATTTCAAACTGTCTATGCGTTGAAATTGGAACAAGACCACTAGTTGTTTTTGTTGTTTTGTTTCTAATTATGGTATCAGATATTGGACTTGACGACTCTAATTGTTGCCTTTCAGACAAAATGGCATTTAGTAAATCTTCAAGATGTGCGTCTCCAAAAATATCAGCATTGAAAGGAACCTCGCCCTCTCCCACTAATGTATTTGTAGTCATTTCAGGGCTGAAGATCTCCGATCCTCTAGTAGCTGATGAAGCATCTTCTTTCGATGTGTTTACAAAGACGTCGCTATATAAATCCTGGTGGCTTTCTAATGATATTAATGATGGCTTGTAATCAGACATTTGCGTAGATGTTAAAGCGTTTCTAGGAACTTCAGTTGACAGTTCAATAGACAGCGCTCTCTGTGGAAGCTGAATAGTGGATAAGATGTTCGGCGCAATAGTTTGAACTTCACTTTCCAAATGTTGGCCCATCCCAGTTGGCAATATTGACGTCTCTTCTGTAGAACTGTGTTGTGCCAAGTAAGGCATACTCGATTGAAATAGAGAATTCATTGCATAAACTGTGCTCGTCAGTATCAAATTGTCTTCATTTTTGAGTCCAAAACCTAAAGAGTACGGTGAAGAGATCGTATTGGGGTTGGCTCCTATCGTGTCCCTTTCTATGACAGAGGAGTGCAGTTTGCTGTGCGCATTGTCGTGCCAAATGGAAGAAATGAAATCATTTCCACTATTATGAATTGTTTCCGTCGCCGAAATCAGACTATTTGGTATCACGTACGATGTTTTATACTCGCTGTGTACATTGTTAGTCGTAAACTGAGAAATAAAGCTGCTAGCAGTATTGTTAACGTTATCTGAAGCAAAACTATAAATGACAGTTGCTAGTGATTGAAATGCACTCTCTGTTGCTGACGGGTTGAGTTGCACATCTTCATTTTTTAAATATTCAGAAGAAAAGCTATAGGCTACAGTGCTGTTTTTGACATAAGCTGAGCTGAAAGAAGAAAGCGTGTAGCTGTTGTAAGAAGAAGGATCTTTAAGTGCGGCAGTTGGTCTGTGGAAGTAGTAGGAAGCTGAAGTGCTGGAGTTGAGTACAGAAAGGTCGAGCAGTGGAGCAGGTGAAGCAGACGATAGCAGAAAAGATGAAGTGTGCACACTGGCCAATACGCTACCTGAAGACGATGTCATATCAACACCAGTAAAAGATGGAAGAATGTCGAAATCCATTGATGACGAAAATTCTGATGAGTAGAATGAGGATTTCATCTGACTCGTAGCCTCTGTAAACATAATGGTATTAGTAAAGATTGTAAATAAACATTATTGCAATTTGCAATGTAAGCAATGCGCACAACTGTGATTGGACGGTAAAACAAGTTCACCTTTAGAAGATGTTGAAAACGTCTGTATTCTGGTAGACGGGTCGTATACGACATCCGATATTGATGACTGTAATAGTTCTAGACTGGAAGATACTGCAAGTAAACCCTCGGATGATCGTCCATCGTGTAAGGACGTCACCAACAAGTCCCCAGAAAACAATGTGCGGGATGGTATCAGAGTGGATGAGAAAGAGAGTGGCTCTTGTGTTGAAAGGTTCTCAATGCCTACAATATTAAGGTAGTGATTAGGATAAATTATCATAGAATGATCATAATTTATTCTTTTACTGTAAGAAAATGAAATATTAACTTTTGCTCATTGACTTGAATATTCTTTATTCCTTTATATTTACATTTTTCAGTGTCTTTGCCTATGATAAAACTACGTATCGATTTTGTACTATAAAGTTCAAAAAACCCAAATGACGTATAATTGGGGCGCAAGCGGGGTTTGCTTATCTATATTTAAGAAATAAGGAATCCTTCTTTGAATATTATGAGGTGATAATTATGGTCGGAGCGTGGTCAAATCTATCATAAAGCGCTTCGGGCTTTATGATAGATATTACTTATATTTTTATTGTTTCCAATTTCTACACTTTAAAACAACATTTTAAAACCACTATTTTTTCATGTAGCACATGTTCTATAGTATAACTACGCGGCGCAGCCAATACCGTTTTTCGGTTATGCTGTAAGACACGCCCATTTTGTATCGCTCATCTTTTATGAAATTATTGGGTTATAGGCTTCACAGTCAGTTGAAAATGTAAATATTCAAATATTTAATCGTACAGTTGTTGAAAATTATATAAATATAAGTAATAAAGAATCATTCTTTGAATATTATGAGATGATTATTTCGGTCGGGGCGTGATCAAATCTATCATAATTGATATTGGATTGGATTTGACCACGCCCAGACCAAAATTATCACCTTATAATACTGAAAGAATGATTCCTTATTCCTTAAATAGTTTATTATACACTCTTTTATAGTTATATGTATATATAGTTATTTTGTGAAAGTTGATTAATGTAAAATAGTGATAAAGAATGTTTGTCTGTTTCAAGTAATTCCTATCGTATCCCCGGATTCAGAGAGAGCTCACTTGGCTCACTTTTGCAAAGAGGAGGAAGGGGGTGGCAGTTGATTATGTTGGCAATTGGTGAGCATGTTGGCCATCTTTCTCTTGTTACCTACATTATAATTTTAAGGCATTTTGGCAGATAAATATTAGTGGTCTGGTCGTGTGTTCTGGAGTCCCTCACTCACCGCGTGTGTTTGTGTTGCTCATTAACTGCGTATGTAGGTGGCGCTCACTTAACACGTACATGTATGTTGGTGGCGCTCACTTACCGCATATGGTGGAGGCTCTCTCTAACCGCGTATGTTGGTGGCGCTCACTTACCGCGTATATTTGTGGCACTGGACAGGATTATGAATAAGGTGTCATTGGTAGCCATCTCCTCCTGTAACGTGTATCGAAATCTATCCACCGTGATAGGATCATTGAACTCGAAACCAATCGTGGCTTTTGTGTTTTCCCCTGCTTGCCTGCAAGAATAACAAACATGATCGAACTACACAGAAAGGATAATATCAATATTCTGATTTTAATACAGTATTTTTATATTAAAAATATCAAACTCTTTGAACAGACACCATTACTCTGATCTAAACATTTTTCTGGAGTCAAATATTTATTAAAATATCTAACAGTTTAGTAGGGTATATCTCGTGTGTATATATCTCTTGTTTAAAAAGATTTTTCAAATTTTTCTTCACACATTCTTTTGCTAAACATTTTGGGCCTAATATGTTACAGTACTACATCAGGGTGTTTTTATATATAATAATATTACAAATTGCATTGTTTTAAAAAAAACCAATTTCCCCACGCGTTCCGATATTGATTGTTACAATGTGAACAATCTAAATTATTGTTATTTCTATATTAAACTCTGAACCTCTCCTTGGGTTCCCAGTATTGGTCCCGAGGTCACAGGCTGTACGAATTATAATCTACATTATATCAAGATACTTGCATGGTTAATATATTACATAATGTAGCATTGCAGTTCTCGAGAAGATTTTAAACATTTTATCATAATGAATTAATTATCTAATCATATATCACACTGAGCCCCTTGAATATCAGAACATTGTTCAAAATTGAAACCTTAATTCCTTCTTTTTCCCCATTTTAAACCGTTAAGAATCAACACTACATGTATATCTATATATACATATAGAGACCTCTCGCAGAGTAGTATCACCAATTATTTTCATTTTAACAGTAGATTAAATAATGTTAAACAGTGGCGTCGGAAGCAAATTGAAAGTGGGGGCTAGACTTATAAAAAATTTTGACAAGCCAAAAAAAAAAGGAAAAAAAAGGTCTTTGGTTATGGTTATGTAGAACTTTGAATAAGCCCCCCCCCCTCCTCTCCCGGTTCCGACGCCTATGTTAAATTTATATATATTTATATATATACCTTAGTCCCATGAGTCCTTCCGTCTTAAAATTTGAAACATTGGAAAAAAGATCGCTGATCTGAAACATGAAAGAGGAGTTATCTCACTTGTGACACAGTGATCTTGTTTAGTGCAACAAATGGAGGTCATGCATTGTTGTATACATACTTCTAGAAGGAGGTCGGCTTCTAACATTTTGTAGTTATCTGAGCTCGTGTCTAAAAAGTCAGGATTCCATATTTCCCAAAGTAAGAAATCGGCCTGGAATTTTGTAAAGGTCTGCTGACCTGAAACACAAATATATTGGTATGAATGAGAGAGAGAGAGAGAGAGAGAGAGAGAGAGAGAGAGCTGTATAGATGTATATATCAGTTAATCTGAATGAAAGTAAGAAATTTGTGAAAACCTTCCGATTATACATTGTGCATGTAGCTCTATAGAGATATTTACATGTAACTATTGATTTTACTTTTAAATTGTATGTCGTCACATTTAATTTCACTTATTAATTGCAAAAATACATAAACATTGATATTATCTCTAACTTTACTCGCAGGGGATACGATAGGAATTGCTACTCGCAGCTTTCTTCTTTGAATCCCACTATAACATGACTGGTTCCCGTACACCAGTCAAAGAGTCTACCCTGAGTGACCTGTCCGCTGTGTTTAATCTCGCGATCCTCGAGTAAACATTTGTATTGAGTTCTTCCATTGATAAAGCCGTACTCTTTAGTGTACCCGCGGTTATCTGCTTTATACAGATATCGTTAGCAAATACTGGAGAAAGAGGGTCGATTTTTATTTATTATAATGAAGAAACAGTTTATGAATAAATTTTTCTCATTTTTATAGCAAAATGTGACTAGACGTAATCTGAATTACACTACCCGCATATATTTATAGTTGATGAAAGCGACTTGCTTCATTGGTGACATAACGCGTTATGATAGAAAGAGGTCTTATCTCTCATTATTTAGTGATAACATCCTTGTGTTTGGATAAAAATTAACATATCATTTATTTGAAAATCTTCCTCGGCAATAAAGTCTTGCGTTATAGAATAAACTTTGGTTATAGATATTTGGTTTTATTAGCTGCAAGCTTTCAACTGTTGGAATTGAGAGAGAGAGAGAGAGAGAGAGAGAGAGAGAGAGAGAGAGAGAGAGAGAGAGAGAGAGAAGAGAGAGAGAGAGAGATTTCAGGGTTGGGTTATAATGTTACAAAGACTAGTCTTTTTGTGTGACTCATGTTGCATTAATACAACCAGTGGTCATTAATCAGAGTGATATAAAGGTAGACACTGTATTTATTGAAAATGACTTCATTTATATCATTTTTGTGGTCTCAAGATTAAAAGTTTTTCCCTGTTCCTTACATTTTAGGAGGCCACATAATGAACTGTTTAATGAGCACGACAGACAGGCCAGGCACATGGAAACTTCACCCTGCACCTGCATTTATATATCATTCTGTCACGCAGACGTCCATTTTATTGCATATTCACATGGACATCCATTTTTCAAAATCCAAATTGAAGTTGAGGTAATTTCATTTTACAACTATCTAATAAAAGTATGCACAACCTGTCTCCATTTAAAAAAAAAACTTAGTGAACAATCAAAGATTCAGATTATACAATTCCTGATAGATTGCATGCACAGCTGCATACATGCAACACGGTTCGCGATCAGTTCCTAGATATATGTAGGCTTTGTAGCTGAAACAGGTAACAGTATATAGAGCCCCCGGTGGACAGGGCATGTAAGGTCAATGAAATAAAAATATTCTTCTATTTTAGGAATACGAACAGGAACTCTTATTTCACGATTTTTACATAACACAGGTGACAGATGTCTAAGTTTCAATTAAATGGCGGACTCCTAAATCAATTCATTGCTCAGAGTTGGTCATCTAGTGACCGTATAAACGTCAAAATTTGAAATCAAAGGGAGTGGAAACAATAGCTGAATGGTGTGGGATTGTCTTTTGCTGTATTTAGACTGACCCTCGGTGACAGCGGAAGACGGATGTCTTTTGATCAGACGTCTAGGCACTGTACCGCGTCATATAGTAAATTAAAGGCACTCTATATTTGTAGTTAGAGGTTTCTTTTGGTTAATTTTTGGGGATGTTGGTGGGGGTTATGTTTGAACAAGTTGTTCACAATAAATACACGGTTCCAAGAGTGAAAAAAAATTTACGAAAAATGTAATGGATTTTGTTAAAAGTCTTTCAAACCATGTTTGATAAACTCGTCTTTTTAGACACTAGTGTAATCGTTTGGGACACATGTGGTTAGTTTTTCTAGGAATTATTTAAGGAATTATTATTAGACTGCTCATAGACAAATGAGCTATGGTCTGTGTAGAAACCTCAGCCTGATCGTGACAGGGGAAAGTTAAGGTGGTACGTCCCGTAAGGTGGTACGTCCTGTCGATATTAAATGGTGATAAAGTACATTATAATAAATATACTTTTGCCGATTTAGAATTTTCAAATTTTACAATATCTGACCAAAAAATGTTTTCAAAATTTTTGGAAAGGTAAAAATCTTAAAAGCCCCAGCGGGATTCGAACTTACGACTTACAAGATTGGTAGATAACGCTTAAACCCTTTGGGCTACGCTGTTTGGTAACAATTTTGGTGGTGGTGGTGGGGGGGGGGGTAATAAAATTATGCTTGTTTATTTCGCTAGGAAGTACGTCACAATATGGAGGTGTCACACACCACCTGTCGGGGAGCCCTGGCTATTTTCCCTGTTTGTCCCTCCTACTCATGAGAACACAGCTACTATTCATTGAGTGACAACGAGGCTCATACTCCACCTATTCTGATGCCGGAAAAATCATCGAAACAGGGGCTCTCCTGAATCACTATCACTCAGTCTGACACGGCGGTTCCCAAACTGTGTACATAAAACTGTTGGACTACTGCATTTAATAAAACTTGTACACAATTCTACTCTTGAAGAGTGTTTGTAGGGATTGGAACTGTTAGTATACATGTCTTGTATTATCACTTATAAATATTGATAATTGTCTCAATCCTGTAAAGCTACTTTCTAGAACAAGCCTGGTCTATCTATAGAGTATATATTTTCATTGATGCCTCATATAGTAGACTGCATATGCCATGTAATGTAGTTCGCAGAGTTAGCTGAACACCCCTACATTCCAGAATGGTTCGCACGACCGGTTTTTTAAAGGTAGGTACAAACTGTGTCATTTAAATAACCATATGCACTTCAAACACATAATATCAATCCTTATATTAAAAGACGAAGAATTATTGATTGTAAGATGATTTAGTAGTAGCAGTGTCAGTACTACGTACGGCTAGGGCCAAACCTCCACCCTGGCCTATGTCTGACGGCGGGGGGGGGGATCTAACGACAGCCTTATCCCCTTAGAGCCATGACTCAGCCCAAGCGAAAGGACAATTGTCCGATAATGCAGAGAGGCCCTCCTATGATACTTTAAAAAAAATTAAAACAGGGCGCTAAAATTTGAAAATAAAAGGGGGGAAAAAAAGTTCTACAGACAATGACCATATCATGTCCCTTTACAATCCCTCCTTTGTCCACTTTCTCTGGAGACGGGCCAGGAGACGACCGTCCGTCCTGTGGGCAGGGTACGAGAAGCTTCCTTTGAAGCTGCAGACATGCCGTCCACCCGAATTTTCTCGCAAGATACAGCTCTTCAGCTATCTACATTGTATCGCTTGCGAAAATATATGTTATGGAAAAAAAAACATGTGTATACATGCTCTGTCGAGTTACAAAAGTCATTCATAAGTACACGTTATTTAGAGTGTTGCCCCCTCAAACTGTATTCTTTCATAAGCTGATTTACAAATACCAAAACTATGCTTATCCGCACATTCTCAATTAATGAAAAGTGCCACAACCGGGGGTGATTTTCATAAGATTACTAATCTAACATTTTTTTGGTAGTAATATTCCTTCCTAAGTAGCGATTTTCTAATCCTTGACACGACCAAGTAATAACAACTTTGCAAATTTCTAAAAACATAAATAAATATGGTCTTAATAAGATGACAAGCCCCCATAACGTCCTGTGTATAGAACGCTGTGAGGAATGGATTGTTTTGTTTGAGTCTATAGGATGAATGAATGAATGTGATTTCTTGATCGTGATCTATAAAGCGATACCGGCGCGTATGGAATGTATTTTATTGAATAAAGAAATGATAAACTGTCGTTTTTTTTTTTTTAAAAAGGTGAGCTGAATATTACACGATATATTTGGTATTGTTAGCATTTGTATATTTAACATTATGGTAGGCTCTTTTTAAATTGTTTACTGTTCATGAAACTATAAATTATTATCAAAGGTAAGATTGCATTACTCAGAATTACTAGTATTATACACACGTCATTCCAGTGAAATTTTAAACGTTCTTTGTGCGGCTATATAAGACACTTTTAGAAAGTAAAATCCCTCCACCAAGTTTCTTTGCAAAGCGAATAAGTTAATCAACTGGGTGATCTGAACTGACAGTAAATCACTTTCTAGTCTGTGTCAGGACTTGTGAGGAGTCCAACCAATATCCCTGCAGTTGGCTCGTTAATCTATTAGTGAACTTTCCGTATATTTTTTTTCAAACTGTTTAAAGAAAGTGGATCGGTCAGTTCGAATTCTTTAAAAATATATTATTCTATATGTGATTAAGAGAAAAAAAACGGTTTACTAAAAAGGGGGCGTCCTTTACCAAAATTTAGATTGAGAGTAAATATTTAATTGTCATGTACAAATTTTGATTCTCAATAATCTAATGATTCTCAATAATCTATATTTTTGTACATGACAGTGGGAATGCATGTTCATTTTCTAATATTATTTATTTATCAAAATCTCAGTTTTGAAAAGTTTTGAAACAGTTTAACTAAAAGAGTGCAACATCTTAAGTCTCTGTATTCCAATTGCTTAAAGAGAGAGTACAGCTGAAAACATGTGTGTTTTACTTCAGATTTACCCATTGTATCATTAGGAAATAAGAAATAACTTTGACTGTGACAGTTGAAGTACATAAAAACCCCTTTCACATACCTAATTAATGTAATTATGAGCTTCCGGAAATTTAAGGGTCGTACAAACCGGATTAATCTTTTATCGTTTATTTGTACCACGTGGATTTTGATTGACAGTACATGTAATTGACACGTGCTGAAAACTACAAGATCTTCGCCCGACTACGGTCATCATGGAATACAAGGTAAAAGGGACTGTCTAAACGGAACACATCATCACTTTCTCGATAA
The DNA here is from genome assembly GCA_020458035.1 of Magallana ariakensis. Lineage (NCBI taxonomy): Eukaryota > Metazoa > Mollusca > Bivalvia > Ostreida > Ostreidae > Magallana > Magallana ariakensis. The sequence continues at coordinate 40,544,761 of CM035811.1, read as the reverse complement.
TTTAAAAATGGTTTACCAATTTCAGTTCATTTAAAATGAACAAATAACCCCCTCAAGGGGCCTCACTCAGAAATGAATTTAGGCTGTAGCAACTCCTGTGATAAAAACACAAAATGCATGCTTACAAAATAATAATTCTGGTCATTTTAAAAACTTTGAACAGTTATTAACTGGGAGTAGTAGAAAAGTCATATTTCTATCAACAAACATGTCCTGGAGAATCTTTGCGAGCCCTGAGGGTATTTTGTTTATAGTAAATACGCATGCGTAATAGTATAGAAGGCGGAATCCAATCGCAACTTCTCGGGCCTTTCAAGCAGAGCTCGGAAAAACACTTCGAATGTATTACCATCACCGGATGTTAGAATCTATACTACTATATTAAAATAATATACTCGAAATTTTGGGCTTTAATACCGAGAAATCGGAGAAGTACTGTCTTTTGTTTTATATATTTTAAACATCATTGGTACTTGAAGATTACCAATTTGTTTTCATTTTTCCTCAATCAAGCTTCGCTAATTAATAATCAACAAAAAATCTTTTAAAAAATCCGGAAATCACCTGGATTTTTTGGATTTTACAATCTTGCGCATGCGCATTACATTCACGCTTAATCACGAGAGGCTCTTTAGTTCATGTTTCCACAATATCACATTTGCATGGATAAACTCAGAAACGATAATACAAATACGTGTAAATTTTCATTGGAAATTTGCTATATATTCTGTTCATCAAAGAAAATATGGGAGATAACTCTAACTCAGTGCATTTAATATGAAAAATCCCGAGAGTTCCGAATGTTAACATGGTGTGAAAAAGTGTTGAATTCTTCTTTAATATAAATTAAATTTTCAGATGAAAGGTATTTACAGCCTCAAAATGGTTTGTTATGAATAATTTGACTGTTATTTTCAATGTAGCTTCATTAATTTTCTCCAAAATCGTTTCGGAGCGATTCTGAAATTCTTTGCTACATTACGGGTATATGGGAGGCATTTTAACTGTGGCGAAGGCCTGTCCCGAGACACAGTTAGATTATTCTAACTAAGCAGAGTGTAGTGAAATTATTAATAGCATTATTGTAGGCCTAAAGCTTGGTTATACGGTATGTCGATGTATCTATTTCGTAAATTTCCGATATCATATGCAATTTCAACCCGTGCACGCACGGGTCAAAGTCTAGTTTTATTAAAAAAAAAAAAAGAAAAAAAAAAAAAAGAATCGCTTCCCACTAAAATAAGTATCGGCTAGACAGCCTTGTCTGTCGCTTTTTTGGTATATTTTAGGATATATCATTGACTTCAATGAAGCCTAACTCACATTTAATAAACAAATCGTAAAATGTGTTGAATTTATAAAGTTTTATAAAAAGGGGGGTTGTCATGGCCGCCTAGGTAATACATTCGAGGTGTTTTTCCGAGCTCTGCCGGAAAGGCCCGAGAAGTTGCGATTGGGCGGAATCCCGTAACACGTTGCGATGTATATATTTATGGGTTATACATAATTATTAATTTTAATGAAATAAATAGACTGATATCGATTTCGAATAATTTGTAAATTTGGAAAAAAATTGTAATTTTCTGAAAGTTTATACATTGATGAGTAGTACAAAAATACCGAACCCGATCGGAATTGTTTTTCAAGTCAGTTTTTTTAATAACATGCGCTGTACTGTCTTTTTAACGATATAAAACTTTAGGCTTTGTTGGATCTGATTGTCTGTTTCCAATTTTATACTTCGATGCAATAATTTTATTGCTATACAATTCATTTAAAATTTAAATGATTTGTGCACTTGCTGTATAGATCTCTCCTGTAATAGCTCACAAAAACCATCTTATAATAATTATTATCTACATGTATGTCTACATCTCTATTTGATTTTTTTATTCAAATATCAAGATATAAATAGTGATTTAAAATACAAAACTCATCGTTATATCATGGCGCTTTATAACATTAACAGCCAATTCTACTATATAAGGAAGGTTACTAAATCTACATGTATTTTGAGGTCCGATGCCAGTTTGTGAAGTCCGTGCTCTCGCCATGATTTACTAACAGGTCCCCATGTCATAGCATACTTTTTCATCTGAACCTGTATCACGTAGCTATGTCAACGTGCGCTGGATTGTGTTTTCAAGAGACAAATATAAATAAGTAAAGAGATTTAAAAATCTAATCGATATTTATTAGTAAAATTGGTGAATCCGTGAAAGATACGGCATCACCATAGTTCCGGATCATAGAGGAGGTTGTTTTAAATGTCTATCAGACCCACTTTATTAATCAAACATCAATTTGTATTTACACAGAGTTACAAATCTTTAAGGTTACACAATGACCCTTTGAAACATGTATACAAGGTTTGCAAATATATATGCACACGATTTAATGAAAATTACGCCATTTGTCTATCGCTGCTATACATCTGTCAGCAATAGACCAAGCAAGTCAAATCGGTCGGTGTTGTTGTCCCTTCGTAGAAGATTTTTAAAGCACAGTGATTCAGAAGGCAGTTACGAGAACTCCATTTGAATCACCATGAGGGTGCTATTACTAATTATTTGATCATCATGTAACAAATCGTACACACTCACACTGATCATAAACGTGATTAGAGCGATCACAAATCGGTCATGTTTTCTGTCTAAATACGCACCCAGCGCAAGCGTATTCATGTACTGTATATCTTCACTAACAAAGGGTTAACTATCCAAGAGGAGCGGATCGTAAACATTGGGCTAGCAAAGATGGTACATGTACTGTACGTGCATCTCGGTCGTCCCCAGTCCGCCGAAAGCTGTGAGGAACATCGCCATCGTCCGCCAAGGCTAGTCGGCGTGTAATCGACTCATTATGACAATGCCACGTCCTTGATTTATGGCTGTGTTGATCGTTTGTCAATCTTGTCACAAGAACTTTTTTTGGGAAATATTTTCCTCGTTAAAAAACTTCCCCGAAACCCAAAATATGACAGACATGTTATGTATTTGTACACAAAAGACAATATAATCTTATATCTTTTTTCAACTTAATTCTTTAATCAGACGACAAGCCAAATAATATCCCCATTAATAACACAAAAATTGTATAAATAAAAATGTTGTCCTTAAGTTCACCTTGCTGATAAACTTTGAACCGGAAATGACAACTAAACCATCCTCATCGGCATAACCGTGATTTGAATTTTTAATAACGAACTTATAAAAATTTCAAAATGGAGAGACGATTTATACGGTCGTCGATCATAGCGGTAATATGGGTTCTTCATATAGAACACGTGTAATCGGATTCCAATACATGACACAACAGAAAAAAATGCGTCTATATTCTTTGTTAAGGTTGCCAGGGCAATCGTACAAGAAGGACTACCATATATATATATATATATATATATATATATATATATATATATATATATATATATATATATATATATATATATATATATATATAAAGCAATATCTGCCACGACTCAGAAATTTTATTCCAAAAATGGGTTAAAAACAATGAAAACGTTTAAGAATTATTAGGATCAATGTTTATAGTCTTTGTGGAGATGGAGAGAGGGTTTTATAGTAAGATCCCTGTGTGAGAGTCACTCAACTGTTGTGTTTAGTGACTGCATATGATCTGGGACAACAAATGTCTATAGAACTGGAATGCCGAATCGATCACCACCAGCAATAATATTCACCTTTTCTCATAAAATAGTTCTGTATGGAGCGTCTGGTGTAAACTAGGTCCTTCCAGGTAACCGTATGCGGTGTTGTGGTACCTAGGATTACACAGTTCCCGTCGATAATGATATACTGGTCGCCGACGTACGACCGTGCCTGGCTGATTGAGCTCTTCGATTATAAACCAAGTATAGTGAATTGTCTCTGATGGTTGTAGGCACGTGTTGACAATTAAAGCAAGCATCAACTTTTGGCCTAAGACTGGTCAGAATTATATTTTTGCTATCAAATAATTGGAATAATTTGATAATATACTAGAATAAGAAATTATACTTAAAAATTTAATATTGAATACGTTAATATTTATATAATTTAAACGATTCAAAATTGAAATGAAATACTAGATTTTTTTTTATTAAAAACATTAAAAGAAGAATGTGCATATATCACCTAGACTTGAAGGCATTTTAGGTATTTAGAAAATAGAGATGTAATCAAGAGTTACAATGATGGTGTATCATTAGAGACCGGTTGTAAAACAAGCAACACTTCATCATACGCGGTCCGTGTACGTAAGGAGCTCCCTCTCCGCCCACTAATTACACGTCCTCGATAAAACTGGATTCAAATACCGCGAAATCAAGAGTCTCACAGCGTGTCCTTTTTGAGCGCGTATTTTCCCACGGTCTCCAGAAAATCGTTATACCAGGGTAGAGAATGACATCCGTTATATACCGGCGGTACGATGCGTGTGTCGTGAAACTAGTCTCGGTTTTTACAGCATTGTTATATTTTATAGCATCGATAAAGTAACTAGAACTTTAGTACACAATTAAAAAAATTAACATAAAGTCATGTGACCATTGGTAATTCGTAATTTTGCTATCAAAAATTACGTCACGTGGCCAGTCTAAGTGTTGATAACACCATGGTGTTCGGGTAGAGCCATTGCAACAGGCCAACAGCCCAATAGCGCATTCTAATCACTATCATGTAAGAAGAAAGACTTCCTAATTATTCTATTATTTTTTAGCCCATAGTGTATTAATGACATTTATTTTACATTTTGCCCAATACTTGAATATTCTTATTAAAAATAAGCACCACTCATATACATGTAGCCCATAATGCTTCGATGGTCAAGGTTGAAAGAACTGAAACAGACTGTACTTCTGAATGTTTGCATTGCATAAATCGTTTTGAATGAAGATGTTCCAGATTGTTCACTGTTGTCCTAATTAGTTCATTGCAACAGTCCTGGTGCAGCATAATTTTGAGATGGTGCAGTTTCATACAGATGTAAATCTACATTCATAATATCATTATACTCGCATATCACATCATAAAATCAGTCTAGACAAGATTTTTAAAAGAGCCAACCTGTTTTCAGCAATTTTTATTGAAATTCCGAAGAAGTTTGAATAGTTTACAGACAAACATACAGATAGGTGGACATCATCAATTAAGATATCACGAGCCTAAAGCTCAGGTAAGCTAAAAACCTAATGATGTTACATGTTACTAATTCCTTAATTTCAATCTATCAAAGTGACGTTTCGTAACGAATCAATGGGCACCTGACATACATGTAATAGCTCCTCCGAGTCGTTGGTTATGTTAGATATTTGTCTTCCCTTACTCTATATATTCTTATCCTATTCTTTGTTTTACTGGGTTCTTTGAAAAATCTTGTAATTACTTATACAACAGGAATTTTTTCAAGCTTACTCAATAAACAACCCTTCATAACTTTAATCCCAAACACTTCTGATGTGAATAGCGTGTGCTGAATAAACAGGTGTGTATAGCTTCCTGAACCACTGACACAGTGAACGCCAATCAAATCTTTTCAGAACAGGTATTCCGTATTCATTCACGTCTGGGGGTTTAAATCCATTCACAAAAATCTAGGTAAGTGGAGAATACTCATCACCAGGGTCCGCCAGGCGGTGTCCCTGACGTCAGACTGCGGACCAGAGCTACACATCACACACCATGGTTTCTTAATTTAACTTTCGTCTGTTATAATGAACTGTTTAGTATCTTATCAGATTTCATCACAATACAAATAATATGTGAGCCAACTTCATGGATCAATTTCTGACTCCAATGCTATAAAAATCCACTAACTGTGTTACATAGTATTTACGGGGATTTATTGTTGATACTTATGTATTTAAATATTCATTTTTTCCATATATTACGAAGTGTATTGTGTATAATCTGGTCGGTTATTAGCTTTGCTGTACGGAAAAGCTTCATGTTCTACTAGTAAACAAACAGACAGAACAAAATTAATTGAAAAAAAGTGTACAATGTAGCTTATTTAGCAACAGTAGCTTATTTAGCAACATACGGACATGGCCTCTTATTTTACAGACTCAGTTGTGTAACTTGGATGACAAACATACGGAAAAAAGTAGCGTCATTAACAACCATACGAACAGTGGCATATTTGATAAACACACGTGTATTAGATTGATTAAGCAGAGGATTTTAGAAACAGACGGTATAGCTTATTTGTCAAACGGACAAAAGAAACTTCCTCTACAACCATACGAACAGTATATATCTTATATGACAAAAATGGATATTGTAGCCTATCAAACGGAAGTGTAATATAATGGTTATATAATTGACAGACAGAGGGACACTAGCTACTCTAGCTTCCATAACAAACGGTAGATATCAGAAACAGAAGGACAGGATGTTTGTGAAGCTAACGGACGACACGTTCAGCCGCCGCTGATTGTAATGTTACAAAATACCTACACGTCTTGTTTTGTGTTCAGATTTGCATAACAGCTTAAAAACTAAGTACATCTCGAATTTACAAGATCTGTCCCCAGATAACTCATTTATAAAGGTAAATGACGGCATATGCAGAATGTGCTGCAGAGTGTCTGTCAGCTAGCGAAGGCCACCTTAATGGCCAGACCTAAGAAAACACACACAAGTCGTCACAGATGATGGATTACTGTTATGCAACTTTGAAGAGAGGACAATTTAATTGCAAGATTCAAGATTTTTCAAAAACAAGATGTGGTTAGTAATGAATAGTGACATTTAATTATAAGACATCGCAGCAATCTTAAGTTAGCATGACATGGCTTTTGGGATAATGGACACGATGACCAACAGGGTTTTTTGATTTTGTAAATTGATTTGTCTATGAATTTTGATAAAGAAGCAAACTAGGATCACTTAGACAAATTCTTATTAAAATCTTTTAAATTCTGATCCATTTAAAGTACAGGGCCAGTTGGCGCTTTGTGTGGAACAAGATCGTTCAATGTCCGACGTCTACTCCATAACAAGCGATACTTATGGATTAAGTCCTCCTTTCGCTAAGTTAAAGGACCGGGGTCTAACTTTTCATCTGCTGTTATGTAAAATAGTCAACTTTCAACACAAGATCGTTCTGGATATTGTTGGAATTCAACATATGAGCTGCCTGAGTCGGATTTAGTTCTGCGTAGTCGCGGGCCGCGCCTCTCAAACCAGTTCCGCGTATTTTTAAACACTTTGGACAAATTGTCGTGGACGAGTCTACATAATTACATGTACTTAATATGACGCGGCAGATGGATCTAATAAAATTAATGGGATGACCTGTAGTTCGCAAAAAATAATAAGAGTTACAAAATGACAATAAACTGAAATTTGTGGCTCGTCCTCATCACTCTCTTATAATAATCAGACAACTGTTATACTGAAATTAAATTTTATATGGAATGGCACTGCAAATTCTTTACCAAGCAACATACTAATGTCATGTTGTAAATTTTGAATTTACTGGGTGGGTGTAAAAACGAATTTTACATGACAAACTACATGACTTGATATAAAAATGAATACATGTAGTAAAAATTGTAAGTCGCTTTAAAAGTTTTGAATTTACTGGGTGGGTGTAAATACAAAATTTACAACATGACGCAAGTTCGGTCTAATGAAGCGGTATTTTCTATTTGGATGATTTAATGGCAATATTTTTCTTGAAAGTTAGGGAATCTTGTATACGCATACTGTAGGTAGTCAGCGACCGGCGACGGGCGGCATTTGTGTGGATAATTGTGATGTATCTGTGTATCTATCAAATTAATGCTTTTCTTTCATAGCAAGCATGAGATTTCCTTTCCTTTATAAACTTATTCTGTTCGTGTCCCAAGTATTAAAACTAGAAATGAGTGTATGTCCCGTCTGTCCGTCTGTTTATTTGCCCTGACTTTTAAGGTCTGTGTGATATCGAGGGTTTACGGCTGACAATTTAAGAGTGCTGGATGGCCGTGGCCATTTTTAGACTGTATTGATAGCTCTGTATAATGATATAGAAAAATGCTCAACTTGTAAAGCTAAGATTTATCGAATTTTTCTTTACAAGTTATAGTTTACAGCTTAAAAAATCATATCTAAAAATGTATGGTCGATCTGATGGGTAACTTGTTGACAGCCTGCTTAACAATGTAATTCGGTTCAAGATGGATGAATATTAGGATTTGAACGAAACTCAACGAAATGTTCATCGTTCCTAACAAATCTCCTCTATCTCAGTCTTTTTATCCATCCATTTATCTATCTATATCGTAAGGTCGAGATTCTACCACTACCAAATCTCCAAAACAATTGAATGCTAACCCATGTAGAACATCAGGAACGTATATACTCGCCCAAATTACATGTGCCGTTGGTCGTTGTCATACAATGTGGTCGAATATCTCCGATCTTAGTCACCGAGAGACAAGTAGCAGGAGCCGAGAGAGCGGGCACAAAGAGGTCTTGTCAGGACCTTGCCCACATTGTCAGGAAACACCCTACTCCCAGAGTTCACCCAGGTTTACCAGTAGACTGGTATTTGTCATTAAAATGGCCATACAAAATCTTCATTCATTTCTTCATGACAAATTAATACTGTAGGTAAATATACTTTTGTATAGAATGTAATATGGTCACCAATTATAAAGGGAACGTGTATAAGCATGAACGAGAGATTATACCATAAAAAGCACGTTTAGATCTTGTCAAAGTTGATCTTTTATACTTGTATTTTTTACTCGTGGATGCGATATCAATAGTAAGTACTAATCTATAATCTCTGTGTACATTGTACAATGGTGCTGAGATCGAAATAAATGAATGTACTATATTACTAGCAGAGCACTGATTGCTTATATTCTTCTGTGACCTCGAATGTCCTTACAAAAGTCGCATAATTCAATGAAGTGTGCGAATTCTCGCATCTGGTTATTCTGGTAGCGGAAGTACTGTCCTTCTTTGATGGACCGAGATCTTTGACTAGTCCCGTGCCCCTGGACTGTCACCTGTCAGACGCCTGAATGAGGACTGAGAGAGGCTCCCCCTTGGTTTTGGTACTACGACCCCAGACCCGATAAAATTTGTCAAAAGGTATGAAATTTGTAACAGATTAATTCTCAAACATCAAAAAGGCGAATATTAGCACAGCCAAGTCACGCCACGATCAATGTCTGTCAAAGAAGGCAGAGATGAGAAGCCCTGTCATTTTTATATTATAGCGACTGATTAAGGTAACGTTAAGAAGGCCAATACAAAGACTGAGCAAAAAATGCTGACGCGCATTTTTTTAAAAGTAGTATTGGTCTTATAAGTAACTCACGGTAGGGTCATATAACAATTGTTTAAGGTTATTCATTCATCACCGTGATGTACAGTTATCTTATATTGACAGACAGTACATGTACGTGCAATATGTTAACAGCCCTGGCCTCTCTTGTCACACTACCTCTAGTACAGCGCTTCCGAAATACGAGGACTCGACAAGTAAAATGGAGGGGAGGGGGGTTTGATTACTCGGGTAGACAATAACGTTACTGAGGTTATATACACCTACATATACGTGTAGCTGTCAAGAGGGGTAGCTATTTTTTCTTGTATTATTTTTTAATCCGTGGTATATGTAGATGGAGTTTAGTCGACAATTTCCCCCTAACATGCATTTCCTTTCTCCACATGCATTTCCATTAGCGTTTCTGGTATGGTAGTGACTGTGCGTGTTTTGTCTACAGAGGCGTCAACACGTGCAGCCCGCCCCTCTGACACATTATGTTAATGGCTTATAGTGTCTGCAGGTCCTAATAAAGAATTAATTTCTCACCTTATCATAATTACATCTTTGTTTGAGATAAAGACGTAACGAGGATTTTTTGTTCTCAAGATAATGAGGCATTGCTTAGTCGAAAAAAGTTATACTATGGAGTAAAGTAAGAAACAAGTTTCATATCCAATCGGGAATTGGGTGGGATGGCGAGGGGGGATTAGATTTGCTGTATAATCACTTGACTATTTAATTCTTAAGCATACGATTCCTTTAGCAATGAGTTCCGTATGACCTGTATCTTATATTTTCATTTAAAAATGGTTTGATCTTAAACGTAACAATACAGTCTTGTGAATTATAATGACAATATATTCTTTTATGTCATGACTATCAAACCCATTGCAGACGTGATGGGATTTTTGCATTACAATGGCCGATTGTCGTCTGCCCGATAGCGGCGAAAGCGGATCATTAAACTGTTCGATATGCATTGCATGGTATCAATTGAGAGAGAGAGAGAGAGAGAGAGAGAGAGAGAGAGAGAGAGAGAGAGAGAGAGAGAGATCATACTCATGGACTTACCGGACACACCCAGTAGGAGGCTGGTTAGCAGCAGCAGTCTGGAAGTAGCGAACATCTCCACGTGCTTTAATTCCTTGTCACTCGATATCAGGTGTCAAAAGATGAACATCAAATCTCCAACCAAATCAATGTTACTTTCCAATAACAAAATCCTCTAACTACCTTGCCATGACTTTGGATTGTCAAATTTTCTACACCGATATTAGGGATATTTTTCGCCGATAAATTTACAATAGTAAGTCAACCGGTTCTTGAACACAATTGAAAAGAATAAAATTAAATGGTTGTAAAATTCCTTTGAATGAATATTTCAATCCATTGATCCGTTTGAAACCATGCTATATGCCGGTGTCTCTCTAAAATGACTGGTCGCAAGGCGTTGTCTTCAAGAATTTGATCTGACCAGTTCTATTGAGGTAACACAAAAGTCCAAAACACACCTTATTCCTTAATTGGCCACTACTAAGGCCTACACCTGAATAGGTATGAACTACTAAACGGAATAACAGGTAGGAATTTGGAATCGTCCAGAAGGGGCGTGTAGGATTTCACATGGGCCGTTATTGATTGAGATAATATAGAACGTATTAGTGTAAATATTCTTAATCATGCGTAACGACTTAACAATTTCAATAGTGACGATTGCTAATAACTCGATCCAGCTCCACTAGAGCTATTTGGTAATCGAACAGATTTAACCGTAAAATGTTATTTTTAGAATTGAAAATTCCGAAATTCTTTTTAAAGAATCTAAAATGGTGTTATAACGGTTACGCTATCCTTCTTTGATGATAAATAAGGTGCTTATAAATTATTTTGTAGGTGAATCAGTTTTAATTCATGCAACGCGTCAATTCAAAGTACAAAGTTCTTATTCTTCATGGAGAAAACTCTCAAGTTATGTGTGATTGATTAAGAATTGTACTATTATCCATTAAGAAATCTAAATTTGGATGAAATCTAAACATTGCGCGAATCAAATTTTAAGATCCGAGGTCAATGTCCGTCCTCTCTCCATTGGAGGATTGGCGATTGGTGAAGTTAGTATTTTTTTTTCTTTTTGTTGAGAGGTTAGAGTGCACGTAGGCGTCTTATTAAATATAAACTATGGTTTAAAAATTATGTCTCAGCATGTACATGTATAACAATATTACCAATAAAAATTTGTATATATATTGTAAATTTTTTGTCATTATATATAATTATCTTTATTTTATTATAAATTGCATTGAATTCATAAACCTCTTGATTTACTAAAAGATTTTCTTTCAAATCAAATTGGTACTGTTAAAATTAGTCAATTTAAAGTGCTAAAAAGTCATGGGAAAAATTAATGCAGCTCTCTGAATATTTAATTCTCGTTTCCAATATTCAATGTTATCATTGTGTAAAGCAATGTAATGTTAGTTTTTAGTGGAAAAAGTTCAATTGAACAAGTTCTTTGTTTAGTTGAAGTGTGTTTCATGTATATTTTTTTCTTTCATATACTTTTCAAACAATTCTTGATACAACAACATTGAGGAGTGCGATACCTTTACATATATTTTCTTAAATGTTATTTTTCCTAAATTTTATTTGTTTCCGTTTTGTTCAATAAAGAATGTAATATAGATATTTTAAATGTGCATAAGTCAAATGATGGAAGGAAACTTCTGGTAAATGCTAAAATAGATGACACTTTACTTACGATTGTTAACTTATATGCTCCTAATAAAGAAAGCGATAGAATAATATTTTTTAACTCGCTAAATACACCATACCCCACGAGACAGTAAACTAATCATTGGCGGTGACTTCAATTGCAATTTAATAAAAGAAAATGACAAATCCCACAAAAAGTTAAGTAAACTACTAAATAAGCTGGATTTAGTCGATGTGTGGCTGAATAAAAATCCAACAAAAAATGGTTATACATGGTGTGATGCAGAAAATTCCCCACAGAGTAGAATAGATTACATTTTTGTGCGCAATGACTCAATCGATTATGTAAGAAATGTTGTTAGAAAATTACCAGGTATATACTCATAATAAAAACACACGGTTAAGTGACCACAGGTTAATAAAATGTAATTTAAATTTTAGTAATTTGGGGAGAGGTAAAGGATACTGGAAATTAAATATCTCGCATCTAGAGAACGAAGACTACAAAAGCGGAATCTTAGAATTATTCAAAAATATAGATGACTCATTAGATCTAATTTCAAAATGGAAAACTTTTAAAATTAAAATTCGTGATTATTTTATTACTACGCAAATATACCGAAAAAAAAAACCCCGAAAACAAAACTGTAGCAATTAATAGCGAAATCATAGAGGAAATGTGTGGAGGGTAATCGTGTTAAAAAATCCAGTCATGTAAACTTGTAAATCCGAATATGCAATCGTGTTGGTGTGTGAGCCTGAGTATGAATGTGTGTAATTCTGATCGTGTAATCTATAAAACTCGGACATAAACACTCTTAACGTTGACTCCGTAGATCTTCAATGTAATTCTTCCTGCAGATGCACATTTGCAACTTTAAAATGCTGTTTGTTATTTACATGTAACCTGTCTTTATAATACGCATTTTCCATCGGTGGTCAATGCGTTTATATCTCCGTTTTCTGAAATAGCACAGTTGACATGTTACAAATTAACAAATGTAAGGTCTACAAGTTTGTCGAATTTTGACATGACCATATATGGAAACAGTGACGTCACAGATAGCTGCAGGAAAAGGCCTGCCGTAATCGCCGGAATGGGCACAGAATAAAAAAAAAAAATACATATCATCATAATTATTATCTCTGGATAACAATATTTTTTAGGAAGTACGATTTTTCGAAAAAATAAATTTCAAGAGAATCCATAAAAGATGCGAGTGAAGAATTCAATCGGCATCAGATATCTTAGATCTGGAAAATTTTACCTATCATGACTTTGTTTAAATGTAACACGCATTTCTATTATCTAAGTGTACATGTAACAAATCGTTGAAGTATAGAGCTCGGGTGAATAAAGGAAATATCACCAAAAGCATCCTTATCGCTACCACAATGTTGGGACAAGAGCCCCCCAACCCCCACCGAAAAATTCACGGGGTCGGCCGGCTGATTAATTAAAAAACTGAGTTATCAATAAGAAAAGCTAACTACCTGAAAACAGTAGTTTTAAGATTTTGATTTAGATGAGACATGAGTAGCGCCCCCCCCTTTAAATAAAAAAAAAAATCCCGAAGATAAGGTTAACTGTCGTGAAATTAAAATGTGTTTAAATTATAACGAAAATATTTCATTTTGTCGGTAATATACAGAAAAAGAAGGTGAAAATTAATTAGCAAAAATGTTTTGATTTCAAGCAATTATTACGGGATATAAGTATGGCGTCCTGAATGTCGATTCAATCTAGACACACTCGATCAGTGAAGTTGCATGGTTAATCAAAATTTTCCGGAAAGCTTTATAGCTTTACAGCCACTTGTGAACATGTACTGATTATCATAAAGCAGCTACTTAGTTTTGTAAATTTGAAGATGGGGGAACAAGATAGCGCAAATGCCCATTTGGTTTAGTCGTAAAATACAATTTCAAATTTAATTTTTTTTCAACTAAATATACTAGATAATGTTATAATACATGTTTACAAAAGTACATTTTCTAACTATATTCAGTTTTGAATATTTTAAAAACGGTAAGAAAAAAAAAATAAATTCTATTGTTTTGATAGTATCGAACCCACAACCTAAAAACCCTAGCTTTATAATGTTACCTAATGTCTGCTGCTCTAACCACTGAGCCATTTCAGTCACAACAAAACCCCATTGTTAAATGCTATATGCGACTTCAACCACGAATTTACGGACTTGTATTATTTTTCTAAAACGTTCAATTGTTGTGATACAAAATGACATTTTTAAAGTATAGTGGGTCATCTCTCCACGTTTTCGTTGATTAAAATCGGTTTGAATTCCTATAAACCTTATATAGACTATGAAAAAAATATGGAGCTCAGACCCACTCTATAAAAGAAAAGGCATTGAAGTTCTAAAAATGACACTATTTGGAGGTTTTGGCACGCATACTCCAGTTTGAATCAACCTATTCCAAATATTTAACTTATTTAAGGGTTATAAATCGATGTTATGGTAAATATACATTGTTTTCAATAATGTAGAAAGAAATTATGAGATTTGTTGATATTTTAATTTTATAGTACCTTACCTATCCTCATATGGGCAGTTTACACGCCTTATTCACCCATCTTCTTACTGTTAATACAGTATATATTTTATCAGATTTAATAATTAAAACTTCACCAGTTCATATACGATCAAATCTGTTTAACCCACCCGTTCCTTAATTTCAGAAATTCGATTTTCGAAGAAAAAATATAATTATAAAAACATAAACATACTAGTATCCCTTTTTTATTTCTTCAAAACCTTTCAATTTTTGACAACATTTTGTACTTAAATTAATTATTTAAAAACTTTTTTTTATAACAGTTTTTTATTATTTACACGTATCATGCACTTGCACAACAAAGTCATTTTGATAGTTGAAAAAATATAAAGACATACATTTTTCCGCGAAAAATTACAAAAAGTCGTTTAATTCTAAATAAATGATGATTATAAAATTCACCCTCAAAATTCTTAGCATTCAGGTAAGCAATAAAAGTACATGGGGTCTCACGGCGGTCTCCAAACCCCATGCCGCTCAAAATATATTCCCTCCCTAGGAAATTTCTTGATCCGTCTCATTTCTAGAAAAGAGTACGTATTCAACTTATATTTTCCAGTTTAAATTACATGTCAAATTATTTTAGCTATATTAAAATAGATATAGGCATTTCTTTTTTAGTCAAAGTTAACCGTTATCGTTTTATACATGTACCAGTGTCCGTGGAAATTATATTACAGAAACTAGCACATTCGTCATACCGGCACCGATTTTTTACATTCACCTTTTCTTGTTTGGATCAGTTTCAATCACACCTCAATATCTTTTTCTGAAAATAATATTCTCGATCCATAGAAAATTTTATAGTATCGTTCATTAGAACAGTTTAACTGAATTTTATGTTTATTTTAGTCCATTCCGGCGATTACGGCATGCCTTTTCCCGCAGCAAGCATTTTCCATATAAGGTCATGTCAAAATTCGACAAACTTGTAGACTACATTTGTCGATTTGTAACATGTCAGATATGCCTTTTCCGAGCATGAAGATACAAATGCAGAATCAATGGATTAAAAATGTGCAAAGTTGAAGGTTAAATAAACCAACAAAAACAATTAAGCTGCAAAATGTGCATCATAGGAAGAAACTGAGTCAAATCTTAAAGTTTTTATTGTCCGAGTTTTTATAGGTTACGCAATCAGATTTACACAAATTCATACTCAGACTCACACACCAACACGATTGCATATTTGAATTCACAAGTTTACAGGTCTAGATTTTTGAACACGATTATCCTCCATAGAAATGTGTCACTTTTATGAAAACTTAATATATATAAGTAAATCTATTAAAATGTTGATATAAATGCTTATTTGAATGACGTTGAATGTCCAAAACTTAACGATAGTGAAAAAGAATATTGCGACTCATTACCTACAATTGAAGAATGCGCAGATGCAGTAAATAATTTTAAAAATAACAAATCTTCGGGTTTGGATGGTATACCGGCTGAATTTTATAAATGCTTTTGGAAAACAATTGGACCACTCTTTTATGGGGTTTTTATTAACTTCCCTTTTCACAGCGGTTAGCTCTTATCACTCTTTTATTTAAGAAAGGGGAAAAAATAATCTTAAAAACTACAGACCACTAAGTTTAACAAATATTTATCTTTTGTTCTTGCCAAAAAATTACAAACAGTTATTGATAAACTAATTAGCTAGGAACAATCAGCGTATATAAAATGCCGTTTTATAGGCATAAATGCAAGATTAATTTTAGACATCTATGAATACTGCATGGAAAACGATAATGACGGTTTATTGCTTTTTTAGATTTTGAAAAAGCATTTGATTTAGTCGAGTTGAATTTTGTTCAAGTTTTAAAACAATTCAATTTTGGTGAAAATTTATTCATGGGTCAAAATTCTTTACACAAAACCAATTTTCAGAGTTAAAAACAATGGATGGATTTCTAAAACTTTCAAAATAAATAGAGGTATAAGTCAAGGGTGTCTTATCTCAGCACTTTTATATCTGTTTGTTGCGGAAATATTGGCTTAAAAATTAAAACACAATTCGGAAATTCAAGGAATAAATACATGTATATCAAACATGACAGACGATATAAAAACTATTCAACATGCGGACGATGTCACTTTAACCTTAAGCTTGAAAAATATTTCTTCTTTAAATGTTGCAATAAAGACTGTTGAAGAGCTCTGTAAACACGCCGGATCAAAAGTAAATATAAACAAAACGCAATGTATACTACTTGGTAGTCCAAAAGACAAATATAATAATATAAGCGGCATCGATGTGACCAATGATGCTGTTAGATGTTTGGGTATTTCATCATAAATCAATGCTATGAACTTAACTGGTTACACTCTTTTCAAAATATGGAAAAACTTTTTGAGTCCTGGAAAAAAGAAAATTATCTATATTTGGAAAAGCATGCATTGTTAATTCACTAGCTATATCTAAAATAATTTATGTGGGTTCTATATTACCTATGCCTGACCCTGAATATATTAAACGACTGAAAAGTAGCATATTTAATTTCATTTGGATTAAAAGAGATAGAATACAAAGAGATACTGTGATTGGAAGACAAGAAGATGGCGGTATAGGAGTTGTTGATATTGAATCGAAGTTTAAGGCCTTAAAAGCTGCATGGTGTAGAATTTTGATTGACAAAACATGCATAATTAACAAATTAGTTGATAGTTATTTGAGAGTTTTAAATGTAGATATCAATTATGTATTAAACGTATCGGAGACCAATAGCTCTAATTTTAAAATCATTTCTAAACTCCCAATTTTTTTAATAAAGAAGTATTTTGTAGTTTCAAGGATTGTAAAAAACACCATTGACATTACTAAATTATCTGATATAAATTTTGCTAAACAACCAATTTGCAACAATAATTTGTTTCAATTTGTTAATAAAACAATTTGTCATAAAAGTTGGATTCAAAGTGGCATATTGTATTAAAGGATCTTTTTAATGCTGATGGCCAATTCAAAACACTTCAAGAATTGTCATCTACTTTAAAGCAAAAAGCTAACTGGATGTGTGAATATAGAATAGTTAAAAATGCAATATATAAAATATCAATAAGATTTAATATGAAATGTTGTCAATATATACAAAAAGTATCTACTGGTGATTTTATTTTTATTAATGGTTTACATTGTATTGAAGACATAAAATGTAATTTTTCTACGAAAATTTGTTGTACAAAAAAGTTAAGCCTCTCTGTCACCAGGCATTGTTTAAAAGACTGTTTTCAGTGAAAAAAGAATATTGGAATGACATACAAAAACAAAGTAAAAGATATATTTGACTAACATATATGTGAATTTAATTACAAATTGCTGAACAATACAGTGTGCTGTAACAGCTTTCTTTTTAAATGCAAATATAGGTCTTCTGCTTCTTGTAATATGTGTAGCGAAATTGAAGATGTAAAACATTTGATTTTTGAGTGTGAACATGTTAAGAGGATATGGTCAACTTTAAGCTTAGTTATAGGATTTGCTATACAGTGGAAACATGTTCTTTTGGGGTTTTTACTTTGAACGAAATGCAAAAATACGATTTTTGAATACTATTGTGTCTTTCATAGCATACAAGATACTTAAATATAAAATGTGTTGTAGATCTCAAAACAAAACAGAGACATATAATGCATTGGTTTTATATTAAAAAAAAACATTATACATGTAGGATACAATATTAATGTACTTGTAAATATTTCACAAATACAAATGTTTAGAATTAATACTGTGAAATTATATTACTTTATTACTAACTATATTGGCCCGAGATAGTTGGATATTGTTAACGGGCTGTTCTGTAATGTGAAATATAAAAAAAAATGTGATTTGATTCATGCGTGTCGTTGCTCTGTTAAAATCTATTTTTTTTTAGATGATTCCAATTTTGAAGAAAAAATTAATCGTGGCATGTGTCCTTAGATAATACACTTTGAATTGCATTTAACATTGTAATGTTGACAGTTACAACGAGTAACTGAGGTCAATAACGTCATACAACAGTCATGATAATCTATTCTGCTGGGTGGAATTCAAAACTATGACATGTGTACAGATTATAAAAGTTTCTTTTTTGTTCGGCTGTAAATTTTATTCATAGGTCTTGTCTTCTTCATTGTCGGTGAAACACGGGACTTCGGGGGATTCCCTGATGGAGGTTGGCAAGGACCCCTCTGATTGGTGGGTGTCTGTCTCCTCTCCCTCCTGTCGCGTCAGTTCCTGTTTTAGCATGGACTCGATCATTTCCTTGTTGACCTGATCTTTGTTGTCTCCCTGAGTATCATATAAAGGTACGCCATTACGCTGACAACTTGAGTGAGTCTCTTCACGTGAAATACTGTAGCTCTACGACAAAATTCTGATTGGTCTATGGTCTGTCAACCCGGATTTTCTCGTACAACTACACTTTACATCAACTTTGTGATCGAAAGAACGCTCCGGGAAAAATTATGAATAACATCATACAGGAATTGACCATGCAATGTACTTAGAACGCGGAAACGACGGTCCGATTTGAACGGGAAAATTTGTTTCCCTTCGATTACATACTTAAGGTTCCTCGACACATTAAAATTTTATATGATGGATCGATGGAGAATCTTTTTTGAAGTATGATTCCACAAAACAGAGATCGATATCGACTTTTAGTTATTTTATAATATTTTTTTGTATTTTTCAGTTAAATGGGAAAAAATGTTTTGAAGACAATCCGGGTATTTTAGAACTTAAAACTTGGTGTCAATTAATGTGTAATATGATCGGTGTCAATTAATGTGTTATATGATCATAAATAAATACAGACCAAAGATCGTTTTTTCAAGTATTCAATTTTTTTAATTAAAAAATAATTCTGAAAATAAAAATTGTAACTCTTTTATATCTTTTTCATCTATGAATAAAATTTAAAGAATAAAAGGATAAACTGCATTTTTTTTTTGTAAAATTTCAATTTTAGAATAATTCTGATCGGGATCAGTTTTGTTTTAATCGGGATCGGTTCAAATTTGATAAATAGCAATTTTTCTAAAATTTCGCATTTTAGTTTCAATTTCTTTGTAAAATATCATTGTTTAGTAAGTACTTTAATGTGACTATATAATTGATATGAATTATAAAGTCATTAAATAACCAAATCATTCAACAGCTGAACAACCTGAATTTTTTTTGCAAAATAGTGAGATATTCTACATGTAGCTTTTTATGATTCGTTCAGGATCAGTTTAATTACAATCGGGATCGGTTCGATTTTAAGATTTTCCAATTTTTCTAAAATATTCACAATTTCGTTTCAATTTCTTGTTAAAAAATGATTGTACAGCAATTGTTTAATGCCAGTAACAGATTAATTGCAGTTTTTATCCATAGATTTAAAAAATATCTGCAATTCTTGTTTTTTCATTTTCATAAATATTTTTTTTTTACCAAAATACTATTAAAATAAAGTTAATATGGCTGTCTTTGATATGTATTTATAGATTATTATATTGTGCATTATTTGATATCAAATTTTAGGTCTAAGATATCCTGTTCGCCCATAAAACGATGTTTCCGGTTTCTATTAAAAAAATACCAAAAAAGTCATATAAATAATTGGAAGCCGATATCGGTGTCATTTTGTATAAACATTTTTCAAAACTGATTCTTCATCGATCTATAAAACAATGCATTGGTGTGTCGAGCCACCTTAAAGTGGAATAACACATCATCACTAAATGGCTGACCTCTGATCGAAACGACATTTCGTTTTATTAAAAAAAAAATGATCGACAGCAACATGTTACGTACTCCATAGCCGAATAGATAGTGTCGGGCTAGTGATCCGTACATCCCGAGTCCGAATCCCGCAGGGGCTTTCGTTGTTACTTACTGAATTGAATTTTATAGATATTCATTTTTACCCCCAAACTGCCAATTTTTCGCTTATTTGACGTATTTACAAGTTATTTATCATTATATCTTTCATAATCAAATAAATAATTATTAATTTGAGTGACATTCTCAAGGTGTGTTATTCCACCTTAAAAAATTATCAAAAAAAACTTAAGCTGAGGGAGTAATATTGTAAGGGTTATAATTGTCATGATAGGTAATATCGAGCGATAAACTGGCTCTAACTTACCTCACTGATATAATTCAGGATCTTAGAAATGGCGTCTCGTCTCCGGATTTTCGCCTTTTCCAGGTTGGCTAGTTTAGAGAGGACGGCGTCGATTTTACCGATGATCCCGCCCACAGCGTGTTCCATCCGCTCCACCCGGCGACACAGGTGAGTGTACTCCTCATACAGCACACCCGAGAACGCGCCCCTCGCGGCGCGGGGAGCGGTTCCAACCGTGACGGAGTCGTTGTCGCTGTCGTCATTTTCGCTGGCCTGATCCCGGTTCTCGTTGAGATGGTCATAGTCCTTGTTTATCTGTTCCTGTAGTAAAAATATATTTTGGGACGTTTGTGTCTCATGTCAGTTAAGTATATATATTGTGACCGACGTTCAAATGTACATGCATATTTCCCTTATGTTTGCATGGGAAATATTTCAATATAACAAGTTTAACCTTAACACGGCGCACATGTAAACGTCATCATGCGTTTGAATAGATTTCGCTAGTGTTTGATCATCCCCTAATATGATTTAAACAATTTGTTGTATGTATATTAAGAAAATCTCGAGTCGTTTAATATCAATTCCATCTCAAAATAATTCTCTTTAATATTTCTGGCACCATATTCTTTCTAAGCGTGCAAAACAGCATTTTTGGGGGTTATACCTCTATGATATTAACATTACTGACAAAAAGGTATATCATGGCTTTAAAACGACGTTTTAACGATTTGGTAAGTCATACAAACATTAACAAAATCAATTTAAATGAAAGCCTATGATTCTTCGTTTTGGATATCGTCGGTGCTGTAAGACTATGGAGACAAATCATCAACATGTACTCTTGATACCTTCTGTTTCTCAAGATCCTGGCGGAGCCTCATTTGTTCTTCTTGGTCCAGGTACCGAGAACCGTCCGCGTCGTATTTACAAAATAGAGCCTCGATTTCGCCATTAGCATAACCACGTCTGAAAGTAAAGCTAAAGCTTATCCCATTTCTGTCTTACAAGCTTTGATTGGAGGTGTTTTAACATAAAAGTTTTGATTATTTATGGAACTACATCACTTGATCAGATCCTGTCTCCATTCGTCAAAGTCTATCTTGCCGTCAGCGTTAGCGTCAGCGTACTTCAGAACGTCGTCCAAATCCAATATACGGTCCTCTTTAGCATGAATCTTGCCCAGCGTTTTTCTGTATTTCTGTAAATAAGAAAGAGTCACCTGCGTAATTAACATTTCCCAAAGAGTGAGATTTAAAGTAAAAAAGGCATTGGCATACTATCCAGTATCCACTAAATCCGTGCCGTTTGTTGCGTTTAGATCTATAATAACAGTATAAATGGTCGAAGGTGCGATGTAACAGTTCAATATTAAATCGTGCTTGGATGCCTTTAGCTCTAATGCCAATACGTCAGAAATGAATTGTTTGACCTTTTATAAATCTAATTGCGTGTCATTAAGCATGAAATGTAGCTGCAGAACTGTAGCTCCACGGAAAATTTGAGTTGACGGACCGTGGAGCTACAGGTCCACCCGTATAAAAAAAAACTGTATATTTATTGCGCACAAAAAGTTGCGCGCGGTTTTGGACTTATTTAACTAATTTTGGAACATATTATGTAAATATTTTCATACCAAAAAATTCCTGAGAAAATTTACTACTCGCTTCTGAACTTGTCCAAAACGTTTTTCTTAGCAGCCTTACCCACCTCGAAAATTGAAGTATGCTAAATTCACATCGGGATCAAGAGTCGCGACTTTTGCCTGTAAACAAAACACACCATTTCACTTAACAGGGCCGATGAGAGTGTTTAAAAGATATTCAGAGGCAAGTTAAGTAATGACATGTTAAGTATAATGTCTCAGGAATATTTTAGTATTGAGATTTTCACAGAATATATTCCTTAATTAGGTTAATAAGTCCAAAACCGCGCGCAACTTTTTGTGCGCAATAAATATACAATTTTTTATATGGGTGGACCTGTAGCTCCACGGTCCGTCAACCCGATTTTCCGTGGAGCTACAGTTCTGCAGCTACATGAAATGCATTGTGTGAACAACTGCAATGCTTCTACTTGCAACTGTAAAACGAACGATAACTCCAGTTAGAAAAATTACAATTTTATTTGTGTTTGGTGACTATGTAGGATTACAAGTAATCTGATATCAAATTAAATATTCAATGCGCGGATCCAGAAATATTTTCTAGGGGGGGGGGGTCCGAGGAATGATTGTGTTTGTCGGGGGGATGGTTGGGTTCTGCATGAGGCCTATTTCCGGTAAATTTACAATGTGAATTTTAAAAATTTGAGATTTTTTTCGAGGGGGGGGGGGGGGTCCGGACTCCCTGACCCCTCCTCTAGATCCTCGCATGAAATCGTACGGTGCATTAGTAATGGTCGATATATTTAATATCAGTATAGGGTTCGCTGGTCCTTCGGATACACACGGAGGGTACGGCCATTTGGTATTCCAAATTCCTTTTTCATATTGACTGCAAAATGTGAAAAAAAACCAACAAGTGATGATATTCTCTTGTGGCAATGGTCTACCATTTGATCTACATGTATATGTGGATTTTATTTAGGTAAGTTCGGGTGCATAAATGCCATCTTAGTGCTGGCATAATTATCCAGCGCAGTGTTTGATTTAAAATTGTATTGTCTTCGTGTTTTAATGAAAGTAGAATTTCAGCTAACATATACCCAGGTCGTTATAGCTTCAGAATTATTGTATTAATTAAAACAAAAGAACAAAAAAAATTAACATAATACGTGTGTGGACTGCTATCATTCATTTTGTGGGGTTACGCGTTATTTGAGAAACCCAAACTGAAAAAGGGTTGAAAATAATTATTAGGTATACATATTTTAGGTGTTGTACAAACGTGCACAGTCCTTAAAATTGAAAATTGCTGATATACTATATATATATATATATTATCCTTATTCAATGCGTCATGTTCCTCGATAGGTAATTTTTAACAGCACTTTCAACACGCATATTTCTTCTGCAAAGGATCGCAAATCCGTCGATCAAATATTTTTACGGTAGGATATGCTTTGAAATTTTGTAGATATCATAGATATAGTATGATAATAATATGAGTTTCAATTGTTGATATTTGTTGAAATGCTAACCGATCGTTCAAACATCGGGGAAACACGTGCACGAAGCCCGTGGTGATTCGGAATGCACCCCCCCCAAAAATAAACGAACCAAAAACCAGTCAATAGTGTATACAACCACTAGCCTAACTAACAAAGTCCGAGCCTAGCTGCTTACAGCGAGGAAGTAGTCGGAGATCTGGAAGTCGTCGCTCTGATTGGCCAGCTCGCTCTTAACCTCGGAGTACGTGTCGTTAATGATGGCCAGGAACATGTTGACCAATATGAAGAAGATGAAGAAGATGAACAGCATGAAGAATGCGGGGCCCAGGTAGGGGTCCACTTCACGGAGCGCGTAGAAATCAAAACTGCCGAGGATTATGTTGAAGAGGGCAAAACTGTAACAGAGAAACATTTTCTCCGGTTTGAATTACTAGTAATGAAAGATAACCAATGCAAAGATCAACTAGATTTGGTTTAACGATTATACACTAAAATGATCTCTACATAACAAATATTAAAATGAGTAAAATCTACCCCCTCCCCTTACGTTCATTTGATTTACAACTTGTGTATTTGCAAATTACAAACATTTGATGGATTTAAACTTACAACGAACTCGTAAAGTCGCTGAAATCTTTGAGCTTGGACCCAAACAGTAAATACCCTAGCTGTGTGAACGCCAGAAAGACAATGAAATACATCACAGCGAACCCCGCCAGGTCCTTGGCACAACGAGCAAGAGTCGACGTCAGTTGTGTCATCGTTTTGTTAAAACTGACGTATTTAAAAAGCTGAAAAGGAGAATTTTAAATTTTTATTATTCCCATATTGTATTGCCAAATATTCCTTTACTTTCCTAAGCTGATTTTAAAAATACCTTGACCCAGGCTATAAACACAGTTATAGCAATAGCGTTGTCAAATCGTATTTGCCAGAGACTAATGAAGTCGAAGTCTTGGAACTGGTCAGGTTTGTTGGTCAGCTCCTGGAGCTTCCTGTCCACGGTGACGGTTCTGTAGACGTCAAACACCAAGATTACGATAGATATAAGGATGACCATTATGTCCAGAAGGTTCCAGACGCTCTTGAAGTATGCAAGCTTAATAACTGATATCTAAATAAAAAAACGACAAAATCAGGAAAGAGTAAGATGTATAAAACGTGTAACATTCTTTTTTTCTGACGGCGACCCTCACCTCTAGCAGCTCCTCTATGATATAGTACAGAATAAACAAGACGAAGAATACTTCACAGGCCAGGACGAAAAACTCAAAGACGGTCACATAGCGCAGTAGTTTCACCGTGCGGAAACTCCATGACGTCATCGCTCCTCCTGTGGCCGGGAATTCCACTGAGAGTCGGACCACGCAGAACAGGTTCACGTTTGCGTTATACACGGTGAAATCTATGAACAATGCCCGTGTTCCTCGAGTGATCCATCTATTCCCGAACAAGTGCTCCAGAATCTGTGTCGTTTGTAACTTACTCGTTCCCAGATTCTGCACGAACCCTCCCCCGCTGTATGACGCCAGCTTACCCTCACTGCTGCTTCCATCCAGTGATGCCTCGGACTGATACGTGAATCTAAACCAAAGTATGCAATAATATGTTTTACGGTGCTACCGTTGTGGCGAGCGCAGCAAGAATTACACATACCTTGCATCATTGTCAACTTAGTGATATTTTGACAGTTATCATTTAACATCAAAGAATTTTTTTTTTTTTTTTTTTGAGAGAGAGAGAGAGAGAGAGAGAGAGAGAGAGAGAGAGAGAGAGAATTATATGATATTTCTAAGGTTTTAAGGTTTAAAAAATTCCTACAAAATACGTAGACTTGCTTCCCCTAAATCCGTTCTTTACTTTTGGAGAAAACTGATCAGTCTGTAAAATGTAATTTGTGTTTAATTTAGTCAAAAGTGTAAAGTGTAAATACAGTACATACATGTATGTATTATTTTTCTTTGTACCTTGTTGTCATCTGACTTTTATTTTTTTTTTTTTATTCCTGATTCATAATTTTTTTTACTGAAAGTTTAGTTTGGCATACGTTGTAACCGTGCCCCGGTCCCTGTTTGTATGTGTTTAATTTCCCATTTTCCAATTTAATGATTAGAAAATATGCAATATCTGCATATATTTTTTTTAACTGTTTATTTTTTCTCTGCATTCTTTATTATTTAGTTAAAAATGACTTTTTAAATTTTTTTTAATTTCCTCCCTACTTATACTTATTGTTCATGTTCAACAAAAAAATTAGCTTAACTCTTTCTTGTATATATAATTATATAATCTCTCTATCGAAATAAAAAAAAAACCTAAAATAAACAAACACCACAAATCATCTAAGGCAGGTATCGAAGTTTATACTGAAATAGCTATATAGAACACGCATCATAGATGTTTGATCCACCTCTAAATTTATCGCGGGAAAACTAGCGCGAGATCACTGTGACGTCACACGTTCAAATCTATAATTTATTCATTTGTTTACGTATCTCGACTCAAAACGAAGGAATGGAAGCATGTAAAAAATCTCTTGGGTCTCACCAAAACTTGTGCGCTACTCAAAACGTGTCTTCAAACCTCTATGCACTCTAATTAAATGTTAGCCATTTTTGGCATAGCACCACGGGAAAAAACATTAGAGAGCACTATGGGACGTATACATAATTTTTTTTCTTGATGAATCTGTAGGTTTAGCTCGTTCTTTTTCCCGCGCGCACTGGTTCTTAGAGCTCGCTTCGCTCGCTATAAACGTGACTGAGATGATGAGATACCTAGTGAAAGTGTCTATTCGTTCTCTAGGAAACATCGCCTGATAAAAGTTTTGTGTTGTCGATAAAAAAAATCTTGGAAATATGACCTCTGTAGCAAAATTATTTGTTTTCCTTAAAGTTTATTTTTGGGTCTAAAATGAGGAAATTGAATGTTTTTTTCTATTATTATAATGAATATTTAGCTTTCCATTGACCATTTTGTCATTTTTGATAAGTGACGTTTAAAAGATGACATGAAGACGTGTACTTACGCGGTGTAATTGTCGACGTCGTCTTTACTGTTTCTATCTTCGTTTGATTCCGAATATTCACCATAGCAATCATAGATGACGTCACGAAAATATTCATGCACAACACAGGAGTTGTTTCTGACTTTCAGTTGTCGGATTCGGGGCAACCCCAGCAGTTTGTTCTCGTAAAAGACGAACGAGGAGGAGAGAGAGTGGTTGTACCAGAGGTTCCAGTGGAGAGCGGAGGGCAGGATTCCGTGAAGATACTGTTGACAAAATGATTGTACAGATTGTAAACAATAAATTAACGAAGTATTAGACGAAAACCATCACATTGTGTATAACCCACCGTCCACGTGTCTCCGACACTTCCAATGGACCTGAAGGACACGCTTCCGGAATTTGAGTCCAAAAATAACTCGCTCATGACCTTTGTGACGTAGAACATCGATGTGCTGGTCATGCCGAACGCCACTGTCAAATAGACAATCTGGCAGATATGTATATCAGAAAAAAAATATTTGAAAAATGCACTGTATCAAATCTAAAGGAGGTAGATATAGCCTAAATATGACCCTGGTCATACAGCCATCTTAATGAGTGACTATTGATTTGTTTATTATTGTCACCTATGGAAAGCAGCACGAGGAAAAGGATATAGACCACCAGCTCCTTCAGAGTGGTCCGGACCTGGAGCTTCTTGTCGTCCGACTCCAGGGTGAGACGCGTCGCCCACACAGCTACAGAACGAGAAAAATTCACATCAGATCTACAGAACACGTAGACACAATAAGACACAGAACGAGACAAACAGAGTTACAGAACGAGACAAACAGAACTTTAGAACAAGGCACAAATAGCTACAGAAGAGACACAGAGACAGAGCTACAGAACGTCACACACAGTTTTACAGAACGTCACACACAGTTTTACAGAACGTCACACACAAACAGTTCAGTAGTTATGAAATACATCGCACTAAAGCAAAGGAACAATGGTGTAATTTTGTCATTGGAAACATGAAATTGACCTTTTGAGACTCTCAACTTGCGACAGAGAAAGACTGCAGCCATAAAGCTAGGAGCACAAGTGATACTGATTAGTCTATTATGTTAGCATCACGGAACACCAATGTTGCTTCGCAAGAGTTACAGTATGCTGAAGTCAAAAGACCGTTAAAGTGAACTAATCTTAAATTGACTGATAAAATATCAATAATTTATTTTTACATTTTAATGGGTAAATTTTGTTAAAAGTTTTTGCAAACAAACAAAAAAGACAAAAGCTTTGAAAAAAATGTTTCACTTTTAGGTTTCTATTTTCTTTTAGATTAAAAGACTCCATTCGATTAGATATAATTCAACCATCCTTACACTTGAGTTCGCGCTTCAGTTTCTTTAAACATCCTTTACGTTGTTGAGTTTCTTGTTCTGGAATTTTATGGAAATCCTGGTCGTCTTCATTGTTTTGAATGGACTGGACGGGGGTCAGAGTCTGGGGTGGGGGGCTGGAGTGGCTGGGTCGGGGGCTTTCGGCCATCCATGGTCCCGGCTGTTCCGGATTGCTCTGACGGCTCGTCGGCGGTTCTCTCTCCTCCATTTCTCTTTTATCCGTACTTCCTTTTCTCAAGACAGGGCTTATCAGTCTTTGCGTGTGAGTTATATAGTATCTAAAGAAGATGGTTTTCTTGAGTCATAAACTTCTGTCAGAGCCTGTAAAATATTTTAATTGGGAATAATATGTTTTACGATGTGACCATTGGGGCGAGCGAATTTTTGTATGCTAAATGAATTAAAATGAAATAAAGTGAATAAGTGTGGTTTGTTAACAGGTAAAAATGGCGACTCTTGATCCCGACGTGAATTAACATAATTAACTTTCCGAGGTCGGTTAGGGTGTAAGGAAAGCGTTTAAGGCAATTAAAGTGATGAATAAGTAGTAGAATCTCGCAGGATTTTTTTTTGTATGAAAAGAAGGTGTTGCAAAACAGCGGGACTATTCCCTAACGTGGAAAGGACCTTTAAATATCCGTATCGCTTAAGAGCCATATCTAAATATAGACATTTACGTATGTTCCATATGTAGGCAAAATAAACAAATATTTTACGCGCATTTCTATCGAACACGGCAACCACCAATTACAATTAGAAAGATAACCATATATTCTGTATTCGGATGTTTACATATATAAATTTGATTTCTACTGTCCAGCGTGTTTAAAATATCATTCTTGAGATACATGAATAATTCTGATTCTGGCTCTTCAAAACCGTCAGAGTTGTAATTATAATCATCCCATGTTTCTATAGTATATAAATAAACGCTAAGTCTAGATAAAAATGTAGAACAAATTTATCCGTACATATTTTCATTAACCTATTGCTCCAACACCGATTCAAATTTTTAAAAATGATTTTGTTTGCTTTTTACAACCTCTACATGTATATTTGAAATCAGCATACCCGGTTATTTCATAAAAAGGATGAAAAATATACTTTCAACATTGATGCATACTTAGCACATTGTTTTAAAATCTCCTGTTCAGAAGAAAATGTTTATCAAGTTTATAACGGGGACTTCACCCAGTAATGTTAAAAAAAATAAGCATGCATGCAAAATATTACATTAATAAGAGTTTAAATAACATTATTCTGACTCTTAAATTATTTATATACATTATTTTTCCATGCGGTTAAAAGAAATAAAATGTTTTAAAAATTCCAACTTTTTCGGGATTCGAACCCAGTTAAAAATGTAAGACAAGGTAATCATCTGTTCTAACTGCGTTACCACTCGACCACTCCAGACATGAATTAAGGAGGGAAAATTTAAAACATCGCATTTAGATTTCAAAGGTATCAATGATTTTTTCTATAACTCAGATTTTTTAAAAATAAGACTCTTTGAAACAAAAATCGGAAATGGCAGTTTTCGAGAAAATGTCTTACTCTTAACGTTAAGATTAAATTAAATTTGTTTCAAGGAGGCAGTTTTTCACAATGATGAGGATTCCCCTTTTATATAGCGTGAATTCTGCCACATTTGTCTGTGTAACCATTCTCAAATTTATTTCATGGTCTTAAGTAAGTTAGTACAAACTTTCCAAATAAAATTCTACACTCTTTATGTACAACCTTGCATGAAAATATTTTTTTTTACATCGAATTCTGTAACTATGATTTTTCCATTTTATCTGCAACTCCTTAAGGGAAAATTAGCATAGGAACTGCAACACCTTCTTTTTACATAATATATTCCTCAATTAGTTTCATGAGCCCAAAATCGTGTGCAACTTTGTGTTATTTTGTATGAATAGAAATTGAGCTGTACGGTCTGTCAACCCAAATACCGTTGAGCTGCATTTCTACAGCTAATGCAACATTAGCTTGGATCGACCACATGCAGTAAAGCATGGAACTTCTATGCATATCATCTCTTTATCTAAGCCGTAAAAGAATTAAAACAAAAAATGATTACAGTTTACTCTAAAATAGCAAGTACTTATTAAACGTAACGAAGCAGTACAGATGCTTGATCCATCTCTAAGTTTATCGCGGGAAATAATATATGACAGAATAGGAGGGGGTGAGGGCGTGAATTAGTCTCTTGGTTTTCATCAAAGCTTGTGCGGTTCTTAAAACGAGTCTTCAAACCTCACGAAACCGTAAATTGCGAGTAAAAGGTCAGCCATTTTCGACATAGCATTATGAGAGCTACATGTAGAAGCAATGACGGGAAGCTGCCAAAATGTTTCTTGATGAATTTGTAGGTTAAGCTCGTTATTTTTCTATCGCACTGGTTCTTGGAGCTCGCGCCTCGCTCGCCGGCGCGCTAAATATGTAAACGGTATGACCGCGAGGCCGAGCAGAGATACTTTGTTTAGATAGAAACAGTACAGTTTAATTTTGTAAAAGAGAGGACAAAATAATTTTAAACATACAAAAAAGTTTAATCCTTCTGCCTACCCAAAGCATAACGTTAAGCCAAAATTAAACATCGCGTGCTCAGCCTACAATTATGAAGAAGAATTTGATTTGTTCGTTCATATAGCTTTGATACATGTACATGTAGGTTTTGGATATATTTCCATAATATCCAATATTATATACAACACAAAAATATTATTTATTTGATCCTTTAAATCATAAAATTAACTATAGTCTATGAAAACACATAATAAAAACGGGTTGAGTTGACAATAAATCATGAAGTAATCACTTACCCGGTCTTTCTACTGTTCCTTTACAGTCGTAGTTAGCGGTAGTACCTAGGGCATGCGTTGTTCAAAGATTAATACATGTACACTGTCCAAACTCTGACGATAGTGAAATACACACTGGTATTTTCCTACATAATATGAAGGAATGTCATCAAAAATTCATTGAACAATTGATTTTTAATTTTTGTCATGTAAAATAATATCGAACTTGCGGGATGGACACGCGGATTTATAGGCGATTTGTATTTAGTTACACATGGTATTACAACACTGATCAAACACCAAAGTATCTATCTCCTCCCAATCACGAGAGTATTCGTATTTTAATATAGTGTAACATGCAGAAATATTATCGAAAATACCTTTGTATGATAGATATATGATAATGCATTACAATTAAATATTTTGTTGGTTATAAATAACACTATCTCTACATAAATAAAGGTTTATTTCATTCTCATGCTCTCTCTCTCTCTCTCTCTCTCTCTCTCTCTCTCAAAAAAAAAAAAAAAAAAACAAACAAAAAACACCATTAAGAAATCAATAAAAGTTACATAAAATATGCTTGATAAATAGTTAATCTTAATTTTTGAGAATTGTTAGAATTAGTTTAAGTAAGTGAAAAATGTATTTGAAATCAACCAAAAGTAAAATAAAAAAGAAGGAAATACTATGCTGAGTTGATATATGATGAACCAAATACATGTAAATGTAGTTCCCCATATTAAGCCCCCCCCCACCCCTGCAATTAACAACATTGCCTGTAGACAAAATAAACATAATGATTGTATGTTGTTCTTTCCACTGCTTATATATTTCATGGCTTTTTATTATTTCATATCCAGATCTAGACTTACAACAGTTATTTTGTAAATCAAACATTCAAGGCTAACCAACGAGAAATCATTATTTCCAGAAACTTTGTTTAGAAATAACGCAATTCATCTTGTTACTATTACTCTGATTAATTGGATGTTTATTTGATATTATAATGTTCACATTCATTGACATTTTTTTTTATATCTGTGAAAAATGATGTCTTACTGTGGTCATGGTGTACTTGTAAGTTTCAGTATAGCAACTAAATGTTGCTTGAATCAAAGTGGGTAAAGGTAACGGAATAAAATGGTCTCAGTGGTTTACTCTCAAGTTTATCTGTGCGTATCATTTTGGGGGAATTTGATATATGAAAATGAAAACAAGCCAGTAGAATTATTTATACCGTACGTATCTTTAATACAAAAAACGGGACCACCAATCAATGAATATCATGTGTATTTATGTAATATTTTCAAGACAACAGGAATGGGTTACGTTTAGAGTTGTCAACATTTTATAGAGTTAAATGGATAAGTGCTACGATAACCAAAAGTTCATAGATCGTTTTATCCCTAAATTGGATACTGTGGATCTCGTGGAGGAACAAGTATCGCGTGCAAATATGTTAAAACGAAGTTTATATGTGAAGAATATTTATTTATAGCTACACGTATACACGCTATAAAATACATTTTTTTCAGTAAAATAAAATTGCTTGACTTGAGAAACATGGTGAGTCGTATTGAGTAATACTTTTCACAAAGTATTGTCAATATCAGATTTACCTTTGTATTGACAAAGAAATGCATGGGTGTTATTTGCAATAAGAATTCGATGCCTATTTTGTTAATACATGTACTAACGAAGGAAGTGCGCATGTCCGCGGAAAATCAGTACGATGATATTGTTTGCTTACAATCAAAACTACATATCCGTCATAATGTTGTATATTGTTAATACTAGTATTAGTTGTTGGTTTGAAATAAAATGATTTATTATAAGTGAAATATGTTTCAATTGTCATTCATGAATCCCTCTCTCCTCTCTATTCAAAAGGATCGGATACTCATGTGAGAGATGTGACCTATAAGTCTCTTAACTTGTAATAAGAAAAAAACCACATACGATTATTATTATAACATAATAACTGATGATATGATAAACGTAAAATGTCATATCTAAGTTTATGGGTATTTTAATTTTTCTAAAACGAAAATTTTTTTTTAGGGAATATAAAGATACCACAGAGTCAGCGTCATCTGTTTCATATTTGGATATTTTACTGGAAATGGACATTGATGGTAACCTAACAACAAAACTTTATGATAAACGCGATGACTTCAATTTTTCTATAGTCAACTTTCCTTACTTATGTAGCAATATACCTTCATCACCTGCATATGGTGTTTTTGTCTCTCAGTTAATTCGATACGCAAGGGCATGCTCTTTGTATGAACAGTTTCTAAGACGAGGCAAGCTACTGACAAACAAGTTGATAAAACAGGACTATCAACAGCCTCGTTTAAAGTCATCTTTTCGTAAGTTCTATGGTCGATACGACGACCTTGTCAGCAAATACAATCTTCCACTGAGTCGCATGCTGACTGACGTTTTTCATACTAATTGTTAGACCATAATTAATTACCTAATTGTCTACGGACTTTTGCGCTTTTTATTTTCACGATTACGACAAAGAGCACACGGCGGGTGTGACCGGTCAGCAGAGGATGCTCACTCCTCCTAGGCACCTGATCCTGCCTCTATCTTGGAGGTCCGTGTTGCTCTGCATTGAATTTGTATTTCGTTTTATGGATTTTTGAGATGGTTGACGGTTTGTTATTCTATTAAGACGTTGCACTGTTGATTACCGAAATCACAGAATATGCGAATATGTTAGCTCTATTATCACGTTTGCATAAATATTGTAAGATTATAACTAATTAATACACCGTGAATCACTGGACCCGGAACACGTCACGCTCTATTGATTTGACTGGTTCCCTGTCAGTACCAGGTTGACAAGTGTGAAGTAGCCGTAGGAATTATACAAACAAGCCAGCGACACGTGTGGATCTATATGTGCAGCAATTTCTGTCAGGAGTTTACCTTGATTTAGTGAGTCTTCTTATTATACTTTTTCTCTTTATTTTCTTACACTTTATTTCGATGTTTCTTTTAAAAAAGTATTCATTAATATTTTATTTCAAACACAGTAATACTCTGACAATCATCTCATTCTTTGAATGTAAAAACAAAGAAAAATACATTTTCCCTTTAACTTTGACAAAACTTGTTGAAATTGAAATGTGTGCTATACATTGGCCTGCAACATAGGAAAGAGTTATAAGTACACTTAGAGGTAAGGATTGTGTAAATGAACTCGCAATTAAGGCGCACTTTCATTCGGCCATGAATTACAAATATGATGAGGTTGGACACACGAGGAGATCGTTTTCCTGCCTGGGTTGTTAGCGGGCGGTGATGGATGGGCCTTGATGTTCACCCCGGGGCTGCTCCGCACCACAGTCACTCCGTCTCACGCTGATCGTTTCTGTCTTCTGTTGAAGTACACAATATCATTCAGTTTAACAGAATAGCGTACAAATGTCGTGAAAGTGTCAAAAGTACATTGATATCGCTAGCAAATAAAATGGCGTCTTTTCAATTGAAATTTACAACTATTCAAGGGTGTGTACATGTTTTCCCCTAAGTAACCAATTCAAATTTCAATTCAACTAAATTGAACCAAATCAAGAAGTAAAATGCGGAATGTAGCCATTAATCTCAGCTTTTTTTTCAACAATTTCCTTACAACACTCTTCAGCAGGCAGAACTAATTGTTTTATTTGATTTTGTTGATATCCTCTGCTTTAATGATTCAATGGTTAGTGTACAAACGGCGTTTACACCCAATACATGGGATTCGAATCTTTACTGAACCTTCTGCACAATAACAGGAGGTGCAGTAGATGATAAGGTATTTGCGAAATGCTGATATTTACATTCTTATTCCCCACGAATCGAGGATCGGGGATGTAGTTTCCTTATGTCTGCCACAACTTTAATATTTGGCTAATATTAATTTCTGTACCATACATGTACTTAGTCCAGATATACTTTCAAAGTATGGCAGACATGTTATCTACATATACTAATTACCTTTCAAATAATTCCATAAATAAGACAATGCCCGTGTGTCAGTGATCAGGAGATCACACGCTATGAAAAAGGAAAAAAAGTATTAGATCAGCAGATCATGGATACAGGTAAAAATCTTTATTCGATTAAAAGCTGAGATATTGGATTGGCATCATACTCGGTAGATGTAAATATATGTAAATGTGTTCAACAGTCAAACATGTGCTTGTTTCTCTTTATCTTTCGATGTTTTGTGAGAAAAAAAAAAACTTGGGCCAGGTGATCGAGTATTGACTCATCTCAGTTTGTCATTATATGTAGTGACCGCGGCTTACTCTCCTTGTCAGATTTAGTACTGTTCAGCTATTAATATCACAATTATAGGCATAAATCCTCCTAAAAAAATCCATACCAAAATGTCTGAAAGATATTATGTTAGGTTCGTAGATGACATATTTGTCATTTCTATACCGGACTTACAATTTTATTAAGAAACTTAAAGGTGAAAATCTTAAGAAAATTGTGAAAATCTATGTGTAGCAATTTTTAAAGCAGTGTCCTAGACAATTATGTATATGAGACAATGGTTTGTAAAATAAATGCAAGCAAATTTGTTTTCAAATGTATTATACTCTGTCCTGAGTTTTTGCTTTCACCACTTTTAGCTTGATATTCCGATAATCATAAATACCTTTGTGCTCAAAATCCACTAATATAAAAAGTGTCCAGATTATCTGTTTTGAAACGCCCCCTCTACCGCTTCAGGTTTCAAAACACAATTTACGGGGATTTTGCATTGCATCAGCCATAAAAAAGTCCGGATGATAACGTTGAAAAACTGCGCGAGGATTCCAAGTGAGTTCCGAATGGTGAAAAGATGTAAACATTTCCCCATTATAAATCTCCGTAAGAAATTTGTTTTCGTACTTGTGAAATTTTGAAAAATGATAATGAGTAAATGAAGATATCTTGGATATTTTCCCTTTTATCAATATCAACGGTTACAGTATTTCTTTCACAGGTATGTGCATTTTAATTAAAATTCATAAAAAAATGGAAGCAATAAATTGGGATAGACTATAAGAACTTTCCTCCCTGACATGATTTATTTCTTTTAAAATAATCTGCATTTGTGTCCTCAGAAAGGTCTCACTACGACTCCTAACGTCAGAGAGGATCCTCATTTTTGTGATCGGCTTCGGTTGTGTCCATATGAGGCATCCGGCAAATTTTACTATTTGTGCACGCATTGCGCCCTGCACTACTTTATTTACTATGCAATGACAACCTCATTTAAATCTACAATTACACGTAGATTACTAAAAACGTTACTTTTATCCGTTTGCCTTGAAAATAAGACATTTATACAGTTAATTCCCTCTGCGTAATTGTGGGACTGTTGTAGAACTTCACCTTGAAAAATCAATCTGGCCCCAGTCTTCCATCATAGGAAAAGCCGTCTCTGTATAGAATCCCCCCTTACATGACCGCAGGCCTTTTCCCTTCTTACATTTTTGCTAGAATTATTCCCGTTTCCGATTCTATTACTAGAATCTTCTTTATGTTCGTTTGGGTGGGTGGGGGGGGGGGGGGGGTTTCCGCCAATAGGCGCGATCTAACCGTTTTACGGTGATGGGAAAGACTGAGGGGTCTATGCTACAAAAGCGGTATTTTCCAACAAAACAATGCATGTGCAATTGCTCCTTTTTACATGTAGTTCACCACAGCCAACAGCTATCAAAACGTGTCTGTCGTTATCGGCGGCGATGAATTTTCACACTTTGGTGAAGTTCAACGAAACTTAACACAACAGATGGTAATGGGGATTCAAGTTTTTTAAATTAAGGGCCGCGTCGTCTCTCAAAGGGAGATTATTAAGAATTGTTAGAAATTTCTTTTCAATTTTTAAATAAAAATCAATGGAATTTACTGTAGTTTTGAAATGGAAAAAAATGTTAGCAGAAGTATATGTATTACACGTGTTTGAATTATAACATTTCTATAAAGGAGGCCGACTTTAGTTTTCATTGCGCACGTTTTTGCGCATTTTAGTTAATTAAAAATACAGTGTATATATACTTATAATGAAATTTTTTCGATATCATTTATAAAATTGAACACAATAAACATTAGAAAAGTAAAAATATTTAGATTTTTGAAGGAAAATTTTATTTTTTAAACGATTTTTTCGTTATACGGTAGGTTAGCGTTGCCATTGTGCTTTTATGACGTTATGATAAAATGAGGCTTTGTAGGAGTGCGTTATAAGAAATAACATAAAATAAAAAATAAAAATTGTACACCGTTGAAACCGTTGAAAATCTATACACAGAAAAATGCTATCCTCGGGGGAAATTTAAAAAAAAAAAATTCATGAATCCATTACACCATTCTACATTTGTAATACTCCAAATATATAGCTAAATTTGGTTCATTTTAATATTTTGAGATGGCCCCCACTAAAAACCAGGCAGTAAAATTTAATATTTTTTATATACAAGGTAGAAAATTATGTTACTAATCACATATTACAGTTTGAGAAAAAAGCTATTGTAGTATTTTTTAATCTGTTTCGAATTGCGGAAAATCACAATTTCCTATATATTCCTATAGTAAAATACCTGTATTTTGCGATGACCCCTAAAAGAACCAAACGGTCGATTTTCTTGAAACTTTGCAAATAATCTAGAGTTGGTGTAAATTATATATGGTTAAAAAATAAAGAGTTTTGCTTTTGTAGTATTTCCACCCCCCCCCCCCCCCAAATCGGCCTCCTTAAAATTACATATAGTAGTCCTCGATATTTTCTATAACTGATAGAAAGTTTTTCCCCATCAAATTACCCACTACTAAAGGACTTGTCAAAATATTTCGCTCATTACTATTATATCACTACTCATTACTATCACAGTCTTACTGACGCAATGTATTCTTACAAAATAAAGTTTGTTTAAAATTATAGTATTTTTTTAATATTAATAAATTTTTATCTACATGTATATTTATGACAGATATTGTTGTGTAATGATATTGCTAATGTTGTGGATTCACGGTATAGTTCACTATGACTCGGACTCAATAAAACAAGATTTTCTTCAGTTCCTTAGTTTGGTTCTGTTAGTATGATTTCACAATGATGGCACAATATTTTGGACAATATCAAACTATTTCTTATTTTCTGAATCTTATGCTTTCTCTGAAAATAACGTCAAATGACTGAACGGACCAGCACATTTTTTTCAAATTTAGCATAGCGTTTGTAAAATGCAATTGAACTAATGACAAATGTTTGATTAAAGTTTATTTGTTATTTCAGAAAGAATACAAAATGGCTTTATAGATACAACAACATTATATCCAACAGATGAAGGCTATTTATCGCATTATATCATGAGTCTTTTAGGTAAATATTTCTACCATTCCAAGTCAACTTAACGAAAGTACCTGTAATCAAAGAACTTGTAACAGAAAAGAAAGTATTAGATCGACCCATTTGAAAAATGGTTGATAAACGTTACTAACTAACTAGGGTATTTAAGTTATTTAAGTTACGAGGGTGTAATGTTCTTGACCGTCAGTGTGTCAATCCGTTATTCCTGTTTTTTGTAAGCGCAACTCCTTTTAACAACTGAACGTAATTTCGGAAAACTTTGTTGGTATGGAGGACACAATGTGTAGGAAATTCCGATTCCATTTTCTATAAAATTTGGCACTTTCAAATTTAGAGTTTTGCTGTAGTCAAAGATAAAAAGATAGATGTGCATACTTGCAGGGCGTTTTGACGTGATGATATTTGGGATAATATATGCTCGTTTTAAATTCAAATTATTTTATGTTATTAATGCATACCCTGGCAGGCATTTATCGTCAAGTAGTGGGGAGCGTAGGGTTATGAACTTGCTTACTTTTTCTATTATTTCAATTTTTGTGTATGTCCTTTTATTTGCCTGAGATATTTCAAAAGATGTGAAATTGATTACTGTACAAGTTTTATGTCCGTGC
The DNA here is from genome assembly GCA_020458035.1 of Magallana ariakensis. Taxonomy (NCBI): domain Eukaryota; kingdom Metazoa; phylum Mollusca; class Bivalvia; order Ostreida; family Ostreidae; genus Magallana; species Magallana ariakensis. Next base: position 40,505,805 of record CM035811.1, on the reverse strand, counting down.
CTGTGGGCCTGAGTGCCTGAGTGTCTTAAAAATTAAAATTTACACATACATGTACATGTACCTCCAAGCCTATCTAAGTGATTACTCATACATGTACCTCCAAGCCTATTTAAGGGATTACTCATACATGTACCTCCAAGCCTATCTAAGGGATTACTCATACATGTACCTCCAAGCCTATCTAAGTGATTACTCATACATGTACCTCCAAGCCTATCTAAGGGATTACTCATATAAGTACCTCCAAGCCTATCTAAGGGATTACTCATACATGCATCTCCAAGCCTATCTTAGGGGATACTCATGCATGCACCTCCAAACCTATCTAAGGGATTACTCATGCATGTACCCTCTAGCCTATCTAAGTGATTACACATACATGTACCTCCAAGCCTATCTAAGGGATTACACATGCATGTACCTCCAAGCATATCTAAGGGATTACTCATGCATGTACCTCCAAGCCTATCTAAGTGATTACCCATGCATGTACCTCCAAGCCTATCTAAGGGATTACTTATGCATGTACCTCCAAGCCTATCTTAGGGATTACTCATATAAGTACCTCCAAGCCTATCTAAGGGATTACTCATACATGTATCTCCAAGCCTATCTAAGGGATTACTCATACATGTACCTCCTAGCCTATCTAAGGGATTACTCATACATGTACCTCCAATCCAAGCCTATGTAAGGGATTACTCATACATGTTCCTCCAAGCCTATCTAAGGGATTACTGATACATGTACCTCCAAGCCTATCTAAGGGACAACTAATACATGTAGCTCCAAGCCTATCTAAGGGATTACTCATACAAGTACCTCCAAGCCTATCTAAGGGATTACTCATAGCCTTGTTCAAGTCTCTATGTTTTATTGTTTTTATATTTCTTGCAAATTTTACAGTAGTTCAGAAAATTTTTATTCCGTCTCTCTATCATTTTTAAATTTTATCAAATCTGATATGTTTTGCATCTTTTGAAATGGCTGCAGGTTCGTAGCTCCTGGTCTGAAAAATTCGGATGGACGACCTGGGAGCCACAGTGCCGCCCATAGTATAAAAAACAACTGCATTTTACGGCGCACAACAAAATGTGCTAGTTTTGGACTGATTAACCTTATTTACACACAAATTCTGTTGCGAAGAATTAGACAATAGTACCGTCAAACTTCTCATGCAATTTACTACTGATATATTCTCTTTACTTGCCTCTGATATTATTTGCCATCAACAGCCCCGTAAAATAAAGTTGTTCACATGTAAAAATGGCGACTCTCGATCTCGATGAGTCAAATTAACATACTTCATTTTCTGAGGTCGGTAAGCGTATTTCGGAGAAAGTCTGAGGCAAGTAAATTGCATGAGGAATGAAATGGTACTTATTGTTTTCACAGAATGTGTGTGTAAATAAGGTTAATCAGTCCAAAACTAGCAAACTTTTTGTGCGCCGTAAATTGCATATTTTTTTTTACTATGGAATGCACTGTAGGACGTCCATCCGACATTTTTCAGACCGGGAGCTACAGACCTGCAGCTACATTTGAAGGTACATGTATTATAATAAAAAGAGCACTAAAATTATTAAACATAATAGACTTGATCAAGTTTTGTAATAACGGACACTGGACAGTAAACGATGTCCAAGTTACACTTGTATTTTACAACGAATGTGGTTAATGAGCCATGATTGGTGGTCACTAATTATTGACCAGCGTCCGTGTAAGGTATAGTTTTCAATGACACAAACGCTCTCTTACAGAATGTCCTCCTCTGTTTAGTCTCCCTAAGACGGAAACAGCACACGTGACACCAGAAGTCATTTTGAGCACTCATGATCGATATATTGACGCAAAAGTCGTCATTTCCTGTCCGGATGATTACCACGTTGTAGGACCGGAAGCTGCAGTTTGCCTCGATACCGGAAGCTGGGATGTTGAAACGCTTCCACACTGTTCTGGTAATTTCTAGTGATGACGTATCATTTTACACTGAAGATAAATACTTATGTTTAAGTTTTAAATTCCACTATTTAAAAAAAAAAGCCAAGTAATATATTTCACGGAAATATCATGCACATAGTTGTCATCGTCTTTGGACACAGTCTCCGAACGCTGACCATGGTCTCTAACTTTTCTTGTGTTCACGCTCTACTGGTATTTTGATTGGATCGTTCACATTTTTATGGAGGAAATATTACCATCCTGTCAATGCTAACGCATGTATTCATCAACAATTGCTTGTTTTTATAACAAACATCCACAACCTAAAGAGTTTTGCTTTCTCTTTAGTGAATTGAGAATAATAAATATTCATGAAAACAAAAAAGTTCAATTTGTTGGCTCTTCGGTCAGTATGCATATGCGATACTTTTCAAGACTTTTCCGACGATGAGTTATCATAGACTTTTACTTTTTATAACAAAATTAAAATGCAATAAATAATGTTTTTATTGGAAGATATCACCTACGGAGTGCCAGATTCTACAAAGATCTACATAGCTATATTTGCCAGCTGTGGCGTACTCGTCATCCTATCGTTCGCAATCCTCATTGCTAGAATTCTCTGTGTTTTTCGAAGACCTTTAGAAAAAAGGTAAGGACTTTGTCACATTAAATAATTAAAAATTAAAATCGCTGTTTATAAATGTTGAATGTTTAATAGTTATACTAAATATAAGTAAGTTGAATTATCTTTCCCTAGAACAGATACATCAGATTGTATTTTAAACGTTTTAAAGATCAAGATAATCATCTGAATATCAACTTAATGCAATAAAAAAACCTTACGGATGTTGTCAATTTCTTAGCTCAAGAAATGATCTAGGGAAAAGTACAGAGTCGGTGGCGTCTATTCGGTACTTCCCACAGAACGGACAGTTCCACGACCCGGTGGTGCCCGACCTGCACCAGAAAGAGACTGCGTTTGATAGTTTCTATAACCCTGGTTACATAAGTAACGAGGTGTATCCACAGACGCGATACATTGAGCATGCGCAAGATCATTGGAGAGGCCGACAGGCGAGCTATGACAGTTCTTTTGATGGCGAATCTTCTATGGGATACATGTCAGTTCATTCTTTGATACTTCTGTATTTACAATTTATTTATTATCATGTTTTTTTTTAAATTTATCAAAAATGAATGATTCATTGAATATAAGGCAGTCATTGTATAACAACCATTATCATATCTGATACCCTTCTCATGCGATTTGAATTGTCCACAAATTTGAATTGTCCACAAATAAAAAAATTGGCTCAAAGTATTAAAATACTTCTGTCTGTGATGTATGCCACTGATCAGTTGAATAGAAAACTTTATTCTGCGCCTATGTGTGTGTGAGAGATAACTTTTGTAAGCAGGCAATATAATTATCATCAATCACAATCAGTTATGAAAAAAAATCGTTAAGGAGGCTAGATGGTCAACAAATTAATTATCATGTCTACTTAAAAGATATGGTTTAAATTTTAGCCATAAATTATTGTTAAGAAAAGAACGAAAAATCCATAAATTTTACCTTTTAAATTTAGGTGGTTTCCTATATTTTGATATAGAGATTTTTTTCTTAAGGAAATCAATACGGTCTAAATATGGCTACAACAATAGGATCCTCTTAATTGAATTGAATATAAAATTTAAAAAAGATTTGGGAAAACATCGGGTAGAGTTGGTTCATAAACAAATCTCAATGAATAACTTTAATATTGCATGCTTTACACGAGTACAATTGCTGGATATAGTGGCGTGGTTTGATGTTGTAGAGTTGACGAACCAGACAGCGGACAACGGGACTGGAGCTCTACAGGAAGCACGGACATTGACAGGTATGATAAGTAAGTACTGTAACCCACACACACTCAAATCATATGTTTCCTTTTATGAACTTTTAGAAGAGCAATAACGTTCATTTCTGTCAATAGGCCATATTTTTGACGTCACAATGATCACCACGCGAGAGAATGGTTTAACATTACATTATAATAAACACAAAAACACAGTTATGTTTATATTTCTGCTTTTTTCAAACGTTAATACAAATAATAAACATCAATGTTAAAAAGTTCACCGGGATATGAACTTGGTTGGTACGTGATCAATCCTTCTGAAGGACTTCTCAGAAGATTTGATCCTGTACCAATCTAGTTCATATCCCGTAAACGTTTTAATTTGCTGTTTATTTCTTTAGTGAAGTTTTAATGGGTCAAAAGGTTTTGACGTCACAATGATCATAGCATGTTTTGATTTAACGGTTGAATTATTGTAACATAAAAAATATGATCATGATTATAAATCTGAATTTTTTTTTCACAAATATTAAAAGAAGTAACAAACAAAAATGTTAAAAAGAACACTCGGACATGAACTTGGTTGACACTTGGTCAAATCTTCTGAGAAGTCCTTCGGCCTTCACAGGATTTGATCACGTGACCAATTAAGTTCATTTAAGGACGTCGGACCCAATTCATCTTCACAATAGATTTTTATTCAAATTTTTATATAATGTTAGTCAGTTAATGGCGAGTGAAAATCAATAAAAAAGTTACATAATTATCTAATTCCTTATTTTACTGGGGGCGTTTCATAATTTGGGTTCGAAAATCCTCCGATATAATAGAAAGTAATGGGAATTTTCTGGGGTGTGGTATAAAAACTGATATTTTAAAAATTCTGTAATAGATTTTTTACTCTAATAGAAATGTAATATTAAGAAGTCAATTAGCTTACAGATGAACAGGAAAAAAAATGTAGGTCATCGACCTAAATTTGTTGAGGGGTTGTGTCAAAGTTCACCGCATGCTTCATTTTTCCTTACAAATATCATTGGAAAAAGGATATAATTAATTATTGCCTGACGTTACATTAACTGCTATATACATAAATATTGTTAGGTTAAGATATAATTTTAATATCTACCAGATAATAACACTTTAAACTGCCTTTGGGCGTTTAGGATTTATAAACCGTGGAAATATAACGGACTTGTCGCAAACAGAGAAAATTCGGACTAATTTTTTTATTTCTTAATAATTTTCCACCATAAATATTTCGGCATCACAAATTATGTTTAGTAGAATGAAAATTTTATTATTTTCTCTTATTTCGATGTACATAATTACGACAGACATATTCATAGCATATGCACGGAATTCTGCCCAAAGGTGTGAAATCTTGAATTGGGTCCGTCGTCCTTAAACACAGCTTAACTGGGCAAAATCATGACGTTGCGAAACTGCAAGTGTAGAAGTGCGAAAATTACACGGGACAAATATAACCCTGTATACAATATCATTAGCAAAACAGTAATATGATTTCATCAATTTATTGAAATGCTGTATTCATCTTTTATGTTACAATAATTCAATCGTTAAATCAAAACGGGCTATGATCATTGTGACGTCTAAACCTTTTGACCCATTAAAACTTCACTAAAGAAATAAACAGCAAATTAAAACGTTTACGGGATATGAACTAGGTTGGTACGGGATTTAATCTTCTGAGAAGTCCTTCAGAAGGATTGATCACGTACCAACCAAATTCATATCCCGATGAACTGTCTAACTTGCTGTTCATTACTTATATTTTCGTTTGAAAAGACAAATCATTCAGAACTGTTAAAATAACCATGTTTTTAATGTTTACAATATTATAACCGTCAAGCGATAAACGCGTGCAGTAATCATCATGACGTCATTAAAAAGTTCACACAGAATTGAACGTTTTCACTATTCTATAAGTTCACATAAGGAAGTATATATGCAAATGTTAATATATTCAAATGAACAATTTTACAATGCTATTCATTTCTTAATTGTATGCTCACTGTAATGCAAATCAACATTTCAGTATACAATATTTGTGAATATTTGCATTTCCACTTGTTTATAAAACAGATTTCAACACCCGCGTCCATGTCGAATACAGGAAGTGGTGGAAGATGATAGGACGTCATTCTGATGTAAACTTACTCTCCGATGACAATTCATGTATTAAGAAGCAAAGAAACAAGCATTCATATTTATTGTGTTTAATTTATTTCATAATGATTACATTCAATCATATTAATGCATCTGTGATAATCAACATTCATGTATATACATGTACTTACTACAGTATACAGATTTAGTGTGTATGTTCAAGATTCAATATTAAGTAAATGTTTAAATTATGTTTGTTGTTTTCGCTTTGTCTTTAAATGCTTTTGCTGATTTATCATTTGTTACTTGATTTTTAGCTCACCCGAGCCGAAGGCTCAAGTGAGCTTTTCTGATCAAGATTTGTCCGTTGTCTGTCATTGTTGTCGTTGCTCAGGTGAGTGATATGGCCCTGGGTCTCCTGTTTTTATATGGGGGTTGCTTTTATAATACGTTATAGGTCGCATTTTTAGGGTTAAATCTGAGGTTTATGTTTTTTGGACATCCATTATTTAAAAAATAATTTTTTTTGTGAATCTGCAATGATTGCTTCGTTCATAGCCCGTAATAATTAATCTCACTAAAAAAATCTGGTCAGGATGAAAAAACATTGAGGTACCCAACTGAAAATCATGAAAATGAAATTGTTTTAAAGACATGTTGTGTTGAAATTTACGCAAGTAAAACAATTGAACAAACATCTGTTTGAGAAAAAAGTTCAGAACAATCACGACATTAAGTATAGTTAACTATACAGAATTAAATAATTCCTTAAACCTTAAGTTGTCTTTTATTAGATAATCTCACATATCAAGCAAAACAACTTAAAAACTTAAAAATATGATGCGTGACAAGAAACGAACACATGTCCTCAAGTTATGTCCGACATCGAAAAATCCCAAAAGGTAATGTTCGACATCGAACAATCCCACATAAAGATAATGTTTCACATCGAACAATCCCACACATCAAAAGGTAATGTTCGACATCGAACAATCCTGCACATCGAAATGTAATGTCCGATTTAGAAAGATCACACACATCAAAAAGTTATATGTATGTACAAATGGTAAGTTCCGACATCTACCGACAAGGTCAGTTAGTATGTTAGTAGGTGACACGGGCCAAAAAGGGACTCTTGGCTATTTCTTCTTCTCCATATTTTATACAGATGACGTAATAACCAGGATATGCTACGTCATATGTAACCTCATACAAACTGTCTCCCGTGTAAACTACACTAGACTCCAGCACAGAAAAAGGTCGAGGACCATGTATGGTAACGGATACCGCCACATTTGCTTGGGAATGACACCATACCTAAATTAAGAGAGACGTACATGAATAATTTTACTAAGATTTTGAATTTAATCGGAACCTTTTATTCGATATTTGTTGTGTTTGCAGTGAAAATATGGCCTATTTGCACAGTATTATTTGCCTTAACAATACATATATCTCAAAATGGAATTAGTTTAACAACATTGTAATGACGGTGCCATTTTAATGATTATTATTGGGTGTCTTATTGACATTGGTGATTTAAACTTTAAGCTACCTGAAAATTATTTTTCACTCCAACTTGTCCTACAGCAAGACCCAAGCCCTCGGCTGTACAGGAATCGTCACTTTCTAAATCAGTATTCCCATGTGTGATATCTTTCTCAATGCTGACATCGTCGAACTTTAAACACAGAGGAACACTTGATTCAATATTTTCATGTTCAAGCTGAATACACAAAGAGTTTGTAAATATTTGTTCGTTAGGTGCAACATAATGACAAAGCGCCGATATGTAGTAAGAGTTTGGCGTATCTTTTAAGATTACGTCTTTTGCTGTGTGAAACACAATATCTGGATAATAAGGTGAGAGTTTTGTGCTCAGGTCATTTGGTCTGACGTTTGTCTCTGTGCTTGTAATTCTTTTACTTGACGGAGACAGCTGCATAAAACTTTGTACATCGTGTAGTAAACTGATTCTTTCGGTCTTTTCAGTCATATCTGATGTGGACAACTCTTTCTCTGAGTTTATTGATAAGACATTTTGATCTTTAATGCTGATTGGTTCTATTGTTTCAGTAAGATCGTCTAATGAACTTTTGATTTCGCTAGTGGAGACAGTCTTAATTTTTGGATTAACATTTTCTGGTTGTTTATACTGCGGCATACAAGATCTAAATTTTTTCTGTGTACTTCGTTTTGTTAATATTTCTGTATCCGAAGAACTAGAAAGATTATCAAATGATAATTCACTTATCTTCTGATGTCTTTTCCCAATACTATGAGGGTATTTATTGTGCTTTCGGGTGTACACAATAGGATCCAAATAAATATCTCTTTTGTGAGAATTTGGACTTGTTTTAATTTGTCTTTTTTGTTGTAATATATTTCGGTTGCAGGATGTCTGAGAACCCTTTGAATCGCTTTTATTGTGGTGTTCTTCCGATATGCCACTGTCAAGGGTTGACTGACGTGAATTGTGTAATATGTCAATATTGTTGGCGCTAATAGGATATTTGTCAAATAATTCACCGTCTGAAAAAGCCCTTGTTTGTTTGAAACAGCTTGTATTCTTTGCTGCTACGGTACACATTTTTCTATGAATAGCAACATATTGTTTACGTTTTCTGATATTGAGATCAAGAAGCAAGCTTGAAAAATCTGATTCTTGAAGAATATCATTAACTTTCACTTGTGTTGATTTGTTGGCTTTGACCTTAGGTGTTATGACATGAACTTTTGATGGCACAATGTTTGTCACAGTAACTATTGATTTAAACTTTGTAGGGTTAGACGTTGATGCCGGTTTGGATTCCCCTTCACTTGTAGTTTCAGGATTCTGAAGTGTTGTAAAATTATTCTTAACCGATTGCATTTTATCCTCCATAGACGTCGTGAGATTATGTTGTATTCCTTCCATTTCGCTAAACTGCCTCTGAAGACCAGCTTTCTTTGGTAAAACACCCCCGTTCCTTCGAATGCTTGGTTCATTTACGGTTATATTCCCATTGTGTGAATCACTCTCTTTTTTCAAGAATTCAATAAGATATTGTTCCTTTCTTGGTCCTAAAATAAATTGCTCGACAAGAAAGTTTGGATCATAATCTGTAGAGTCGATGGAAAAGTGGTCTGTAGTCTGGTTATTTAACCAGTACATAGTCGTCGCTCTCTGTTTTGATATATTATGGTCCCAGCTACGTCTTCCTTTAACCTGACTATTATCACTGCCTTCCCTGACACTAGTTTTCAGACCATCAGACTGGGCTGTTATGTCGTTATGTGGCATTTCTTTGTTTCTTTTCAAGTCATCAAATGGGAAAGAGTAGGTCGTTGGAGAGGCCAAGCTACTAAGGCTTGACGTAGAAGGTGACGCCATTGACGTAGCAGACCTTTCTCTCTGAAGGTGTATGTCCACGACATAACGCTTGTCTCTTCGTATTTTCTCAAGTCGAGACAATGTTTTGTTGTACGGGTATTTGTCATTTTTTAATAGTGAAAAAGACCGCGATAATGAGAATGGCTTTTTTACTTTTCCTAGCGATGAATTCGAATTACTGCTGGCAGAAGATGTACTGCTGAATGAATTTTGACGTAACAAATCTGATGAAAAATAACAACATGATTTTCTCAAACTATCAGACTGCAACACTTTCAGTGATGGAAACTTGCTGTTTAGTTTTTTAGACTGAATAAAGTTTTTCTTTAATTGTTTTGTTGGTCTTATTGATTCAGTATTGTTACAATCAGAGACATCATAATTCAGCATTGAATCGGAGAAAGATCTGCATGTTAAAGTTGACGCAACTAGTGGAACTGATATTCTATTACTTTTTAAATTCTTTTTGTTTTCAACTCGTTGATTATCATTAATATTTAACGTGTCAACCTTAGCGTTTATGTCCGAAGATTCTGATCTTTTCTCTAAGATGTTTTGATTATTGTTTGAATTATCACCGCTATTCATTTGTTCTTCGTTAGATTTTCCTGACCTTAAGATATTTTTTCGGTTAAGAGGCGGAGAAGGCGAGCATGATTTTCTCAGGTCTTCCTCTGTGGATGTGTCTGTCATGCTGCTTTGGCGTGAAAGGGTCGGAGAAGGGGATTCCTGAATGACGATTTCCTCTCCATGTCGGCTGATTACTTTACGAATGACCCGGCGTTTGGTTACTGTAAATTGCTTTTTCATTCGTGATGATCTAGAAGATCTACCAGCTGACTTTTCTGAATCGTTTTTAGACCTTCCATTCAAGTCTCGCTCGTGTTCAATTTTTAAAAGACCTTGGGGGCGTTCATCAATAGACGATAGGGAAAGTGAATCAAAAATTATACGCTTGTCTTTCGCATCTCTTATCGCTCGTCTTGTCAAATCTCTTGGCTGGTACACTTTGACCTTGAATGGTGACCCTTCGATATGAACATTTTGCCATTTTATTGAAATCGTGTGGATTCCTGTCGATATAGGTAAATATGTCATAAGAAACGCTCCATCCCCTGTACACTGACAATTAAAGGGAATAACGCTAATTGAGGAACTATCCCCAAGAAGTTTAAGGTTTTTCCACCGGACATACGTATTGCCTACCCCGTCCTCCACGTACTCCATTACGTGGTTATCTATGGAAGCAAACCGACCTTGCTTAGGTTGTGTCTGATATGCACCAATCATTATCTCCTTTGATTGGTGTAAACTGATAATTTGCTCGCTGTATACTTCATTTTTAGGCCCTTTAATGTCCACTCCAAGATGGAACATTCCTAAGACATCAGCAGCAGATATACTAAATCGTGCTTTTCTTCCAACTATACCACTAACTATCCCCGACCCTTTGATTGAAAAGGTTGTCATTTTCCTTGCTTGCTCACTCTTTTCATCATGATCACGTCTTCTTATCTGGCTACTCTCAGCCGCCCATTTTATCATTGATACATATCTAAGTAATTTTGGTTCGATCGAATAACTTGCAATCGCCATTTCCTCTGGCGTAATCATATCCTGAAAAAAGAGAGAAAAAACATTGAATACGGATGGCGCTTAAATTTAAAACAATAAGATGACAAGCAAAACAGTAACTTTGTTAGGTTTAACAGGGCTGGATGGTCGTGGCCATTTTTAGACTGTATTAAACTCCTTAAAGGAGAGCTCTGTATAAATATATAAGAAAATACTCAAAATCATTAGCTAAAATTTATGGAATTTTTCTTTACTGAGTAATAGCTTATGGCTAAACAAATTACATAACAAAAATGAAGGTAAATCTGATGGGTAATCTGTTGACAACACACTCTCCTTAATCTGAGTTTTTTTCTGTGGTTCAAGAAAAAGTCAAGCCATTAATTTTACTATTTTAGTTTATGTCAAAGTCGCGTCAGTAATGATACCTCTCGGAAGAATGACCCTTTTCGAGAGAAACTAATTTTATTTACCGGAATAAAAAACTATCTAATACATGTTAATTTCATATAGTGTGTGGTCAACATGTAAAATGATGATTCGAAATACTTCAAGTAACTGTTTAAGATATTATCAAAATCTTTCTATATATAAAACAATTTTTTACAAAAATGAACACTTTTAAATCAGCATATGCCTTATTTAGAGTATTACTTTTTATATATATATTTTTTGTTCTATTATTCATTCACACACCCAACCTAAATAAGTAAATATATGATTGTAATATTACAATGTATATTGTTTCTTAGTCAAAATCTTATTGTTAAACATTGAAGAAAATCTTACAAAACTAAAATAATTCAGAAAAAAAACCCAGTTCATTACATTAGGTTCAGTTTTTTAAATTGCAAAATTAAATTAATAATTATTTATCTTAGTTTGTGAATTTTAACCACTGTAGTACATGAAGTGTATACCTAATGTAATGCGACTTTTGCTTTAATGTAACTTAAAACAACTAGATTTTTTTCTTAATTTTCTATAACTGCATTCCTTTTTAAATTGGATTTTTACAAATTCGGTCATTTCCTACATGTTAATTATTTTACAAGGCAAATGTTGAAGTGAAATGCTGGTGACATTTTGTCTTTGCTATAAAACATTTAACTCCAAACATGGCTAAATAATAAACAACTTACCAGAGGTAGACCATAACATTGTTGAGCAAGTTTGAGTCCCAGTCGGCAGTTGTTCACCCTGTTGTGTGGTTTGAGGTGACCAAAGCTTGGGCATATTCCAGGATGTACTGCTTCTAGGAGAGCACACAAAACAATTCCATCGTTCCAGCTAAAACTGAAATCTTCTACATTATGAGAGGGCAGAGTTTGTTGTACCCAGGTTAATATACGTCTTCTACGGACATTGTCTTGAAATAAAACACAGTCACTATCAGTTCATTGACTACGGTTAATAACCTATTTCCATTCTATACCATTAGCTGATTTTAGTAAATTCACATGAGTTTTCATAATAAAAAAAAGATATACCTGATGAAAACAAATTAAATATTCTTTCGCCTAGCTTGGGCTGTATGACAATTTTTCCAAATTGATCAAAGTGGTAGAGGTTTTTCTGTTTTTCCTGGATGAGATAGACGGGATTGAGGTACTGAATGGCACACACGTAATACACAAGCCACCGCACAGCGGTCTGGAAGGCGGACCAACACAGTGCTAGTCGAGACGCTTGAATAGAATAAAAAACAAACGAATTCAAATAATTTTGCATGATATAAAGGGTTCTAAAGGCTTGTAAACTTATTCGGCACGCCTACAAACACATAGGATGCTTTTTGTCAATTTCAACCGCTACCCTCCCAAACAGGCACTATTTATTTTATTATACTGAATGTCTTAATTTTAAGTAAATTTTACTGCTTTTATATAGAAATGACGTGAATTAAACGGCGAACCGTACGCGCATAGTTTACGCGCATTTAACAATTCGTTCTGTCGGCCCGTTGCCAAGCGTGTTGCTAACGCTGAGGGTAAGAGAAGGGATTGTCAACTGCGTTATGAGCATGTGGTAGTTTTTTTGTTATGAGCATGTGGTAGTTTTTTTTTTTTGTTATGAGCATGTGGTAGTATTTTTGTTTTGAACTAAATAGCGTTTGGTAATGTGGAATGTATCTTTTATCATTCCAAAATGTTCGGAATAAAGAAAGTAATCGATTTTCTAAATGATTTATTTTATGATTGATGTAATGTATATCAAAATATAAAAATGTACAAAAACTTTGCCCGATAATTATGTTAGTGTCAAGGTGGAATTTTTGCATGTTTTGGAAAAAAAATCAAATATGTCAAAGTATGACACACCATAATTGCTTAAATATTTACATCCATTTTTGTTATTGATGTATCTCATCTGTCTGTTGAAATTATTATATTATTACCATAAAAAATTATTTTCTACGGGAAAATGTTGTTTCCATAAAAAACAATATTATTTTTGGATCTTTTGAATATCCTACTGGTATAAAAGAACTTCCTAAATGAATCATAAATTCGGTAGGATTAAAGGAATATATTCATTCCACTTTTGAAGTTTTTATTTTAAAGCAATGGATAGGATATTAACAAAACTTCCGTAGGATTTTAAATTTCAACAGGAAATTATCTTAATTTCCTGTAATAAAAACAACCTAATTGAATTACTTTTGTTCTATAGGAAATGCTAGTATAATTCCCGTAGAAAGTTAAATTATTTTTTTTTTACGGGAATAATTGTTTTCCCATGAAATATTAATAATTAAAGATAAATATTTCAACTTTAAGGTTAAGCGGGTACAAAAATGTCACATTGGCACATGCATAGTTATCCAGCAGGTAGAAGTGTTCCTATAGAACGCCACAGCTGCCAATGAAGTGGTATATCTTTTATATGCAATATCATCTTATGCAGTAGTAAAATCATTATATACACTGCTTACACCATTCATAACATAAATTTAGAAAGCGGGGTCGGGTTTGTTTTTGGTAAAAACTGATAAAAACGACATACATGTTGTTACTTTCTTGGATTAAGTATCGCTTATTTATAATGTTGGATGTACTTTGGCAGGGTTAACAATATGATGTAGACGTTATGCACTCTGTATTAACGACACGTGATCGATGTGCATGTAAAGTAAGCAGCACTATCTGTGCAAGGTAATGCAGCCCTCTTTTATTATTTTTTTTATTGATTGCCATTTCTTTTTTTTCAAACATACACATGCATTACTACAAAGAATTCAAAGAATTATTGCGCTCCTTTTGGCGTTTCTACCGCGTCAATAAGCGTTAGAACGCGCTTCCGCGCTGTTTTTAGTGTGTTGTCACATGTCCACAAAAAAAAAAAAAAAAAAAAAAACAACAAAACAACCAGACATTGCTGATGTACAATATAGTATTCTCCAATTTAATATGGCATCTCATAAAATGTGTTGACCGTTTTTTAAAAGATTTTTGAATTATCTCTTATTTATAACTTACTTCAAAGTTGTGTTTAGCCCTTTCCATTAAAAAGAATCCAAAACAATTTGTTCATCATTTATCAACAAGTATTAAAGTCAAAGTTTGTTTGCGGACAGTGGTACATATTTGATGCTATGTACCCACGAGTAAAGAACGTCTTGTGCGCGCAGTTAGCGCATGGAGCACACCATAAACTCTTGACAGGCTGTAGGATCTCCGGATAAAGCCTCGGTAGCCGCAGATCACTTGATATCTTCACGTTGTAAAAAAAATCATATATTAAATTGTACAATTTTAAAAATTTTCTCTGCAATCCTACGGAGATTCCAAAAAAAGTACAGTGCTGTGATAATTCCGATAACGCCTTGGGATCACAACCTGGCATAACAGGGTCTTGGCAAAGATTTAGTTATATAGAGAAAAAATAAATTCAAAGGAAGAATTAATAATATTAATATCTTCAGTCAGGCATTTGAATCTTGAATTTAAATAAAAACACATAATCTATACTTCTATATTAAAATAATAGACTCGAATTTTTGGGCTTTAATACCGAGAAATCGGAAGAGTACTGTCTTTCTTTATATATATTTTAAACATCATTGGTACTTGAAGATTACCAATTTCTTTTTATTTTTTCTCAATCAAGCTTCACTAATTAATAATCAATGAAAATTCCTTTTAAAAATACGGAAATCATCTGGATTTTTTGGATTTTACAATCATGCGCATTACATTCACGCTAAATCATGGGAGGCTCTTTAATTTATGTTTCAACAATATCACATTTGCATGGATAAACTCAGAAACGATAATACAAACATGTGTAAATCTTCATTGAAAATTTGCTATATATTCGTTCACCAAAAAAAATACGGGAGATAATTCTAACTATTTAATAAGAAAAATCCCGAGAGTTCTGAATGTCAACATGGTGTGTAAATTTGAAGTGAGTAAAAACCTTTGGTGAAAAAGTGTTGAATTCTTCATTTATATGGATTAAATTTTTAGATGAAAGGTATTTACAGCCTCAAAATGGTTTGTTATGAATAATTTGACTGTTATTTTCAATGCTTGAACTTCATTAATTTTCTCCAAAGTCGTTTCGGAGCGATTCTGCAGTTTTTTGCTACATTACGGGTATATGGGAGGCATTTTAACTGTGGTGAAGGCCTGTCCCGAGACACAGTTAGATTATTCTAACTAAGCAGAATGTAGTGAAATTAATAGCATTATTGTTGGCTTAAAGCTTGTTTGTGTAAATGTCGACAATACGGTGTGTCGATATATATCTATTTCGTAAATGTCCGATATCATATGCAATGTCAACCCGTGCACGCACGGGTCAAAGTCTAGTTATAGTGAAAAATAATTGAGAATTATCATTTTACTAGAATATAACAAACTTGCTTACCCTGATTGCAGCATTGAATGACACAGGATTTTCTTCTATTCTTCTGGCTTACAACCATTGTGTAGCCTGAAAAAATGAAGGGTTCTATGTTATTTATTATAGACATAACATTACCTATATAATACATATAATTTTATAATGCCTCTATGTATTTTGCCTGTCACTTTACGACGAATAAACTTGCTATTTCATCTAAAAAGCATATAACGTAAAAAAGCTTCGGTGCTACTAGTATTTGCCCATGGAAGTAATCGTTTGACTTCCTGTACGGTTGATTTCAGAACTTCTCTGGTGTTATCAGAGTAGCTACCGATAACTCGAATTTGTATACTATACTCTGTCCCAAGATATCCTGGATTCACATTTTGCTCAATTAATTAATATTTATAAATACCTCAGGGTTCAGACGATGTTCATTCAAAAGTATGAAAAATTTCCAGGATTTCTCCGTTAAAACGCCCCCGTTAGCTTATCAGGTTTCAATACACGGCTAAAAAATGTGATGTCTACGGGGATTTTGTATTGCAGTAAGCCCGGATGATGACGTTGAAAAATTGCGCGAGGTATTCCGAGTACTTCCGAATGGAGAAAAGATGTAAACATTCCCCATTATAAATCTCCGTAAGAAATCTAATTTTGTTCCTGGGAATTTTTTCGAGTGAAAAATGATAATGTGTCAATGAAGATATCTTGGAAATTTCCCCTTTCATCAATTTTAATTGCACTTCTTTCACAGGTATGTGTATTTTCAGTAAAAATCGGACAAATGTGCTGCATAAATATCTTGGGACAGACTATAACAGCAATCCTGTGTTGCAGACAAAAAGAAGTTTCTTCGGTAAAATATATTACATATTTGCTGACTATTCGAACAATGGCAAGTAATTGTGCCCCTCGACAGCATCTGTTTTCCCCGGCTCATGGCCTCAACGCCAGTAAAAAGGTACTAGTATAAAATACACACCAATTGATAATATCGTATGATGTAAACAGTCAGCATCCAAACACTGCCAAACCTCCAATAACATATCGAGTGAGTGATTCGGTGTCTGTAACTCTTAAGTTGTCAGACAAACATTTTTATTTACAGAAAAACATCTCTTCTTTTGGTGCGTCGATTTCATCAAATACCCATATATGAAAACAGGTTGCTAATTATGTAAAATCGTGGGTTAGGTTGACAACCAATTGTGTGTGATATCACATTAGCACATGTCCATGACGTGATGTGGTAATGTACTAGTGATGTACATGTAGTATGTGTTACTCTATATATTGTACTTTTTTATTCAATTAATCATTGAATTTAAAAATGTATTTTGAAATATTTTTTGCTGCGGAAGACTTCTTGTATTTAAAAGAAACTGTAATAAAACTTAAAATATTAAAGTATCTTTGTGAATAATATGTTTTAAAACTGTGCCTTTGGACTGTTAAACCCTAAGAGTTAAATTTAAATCTAATTATGTTTTTGGCAGAAGTATTTATTGTTGATTTAAAGGTTGGGGACGGATAGATATCTGATATAGATGTAAATATAGTCAGCCATACCCAAATTCGGGTAGGGAAACTTTACAATCACAAAAAATGTACTCACAAAATCACAAAATAGCTTTGCATGTGTAAATAATGCCGAAAGTTTGCAATGCTTAACATAGAAAAAGTCGCACTATTTTGAATTCAATGTTTTGTTGATTTCCAATTAACTTCACTCTAAAGGGAACGGAATTCTTGCGCATTTTAATCATTATATAGCTGTTTTAATGTTTACATATCACTGTTAATATATCAAAATAATTCTTCGTATTTCTAAACATGTAATTTAAGAAGACGTTACTGCTCCATATATAAAGTAGTACAAAGTTCATGTGTGAAATTTGCCGGAAGCCTCACATAGAACTAACTGATTGGCTGAATCTGATCACAAATATTTTTAGAACATTTCAAGTATACACCCGTAAAAACCGAGCAGCGTCAAAGTAAACCCTCAAATACTATTTAATGAGTTAAATTATGATGTCTTAATGATCTAATTATAAAGCTGAAGAAGTGGAGGTTTAGCTCACTGAGTAATATTCCAGATATTGACAGAACAATTATTCTCACAATCTTGCTACATGTAGTATTGAAATGTTTTAAAGCTTGCATAAAACACAATGAACGAGTGGATTTAATTGGAAATCCTCGAAACATTGCATCATAGTGATGAATATACGTTGTCGTTTAGACTTAGATAGATTTCATTAGCACCAAGGAACGATGTTTTTCTCATGAATCATAGTCTATAAGAAATAATATTTTATAATCCAAAATGGTGTAGATTTTTAAAAAAAGTCTTTTTAGGTTTATACTTATACAGATATCGTTGATAAAGATATGCTTACCAAGATATATTACACTCTTTGCTGTCCACTCAGTAAATCTTTTACATTCATTCGCAAATTAAAGGGAGAAATATTCCATTTATCCAGTGAAAAATAACATTTTCTGAAAATGACGGACACAAACTATTGATGGAGCCGCACCCTTATCCGTGTTATAAACACCGGTATTAGCTGACTATCACGAGCTAGTAGAACCACCTGTACATATTGATTCTAAGAAAATTTGCTGTCTCCAAGGGAAAAATCGATATCACATTGCTTATATTGTAGCAGGTAGACGAAGAATGAACCTATTTGCGTACGAAACATTTTTTTTTATAAAATAGCAAGGATATCAAGGACAGCGTGGTCGAGTTGAAATAGCAGGTTTATGCGACGAAATTTTTAAAGGTAAAATGATGCACAATTATAATAAAAACTCGTATCATCGTTATGTTAATACATGTAAATAATAAAATTCTTTCTTTGAAACTTCAAGGGTATGAAGGAAGCTAGCATAGCAGGAAAAATAAATAACCCTCGTTCCGGCAGCAAGTTACCTTCCTAGACCGAATGTGGCTCATCTGTTTATATTTACATCTACTTTTAAATAATTTAATCAATTATTAATAAAAAGTGTGTAACAATAGTTCAATTATTATTATTGTCTATAAAAACGTTACACAAAAAAACTTTTAAAAACCCACAAAATAACAAAAAATCAGAATGATATCTTGAGGAGGTGGTATGGCGCTTGGCGATATTAATGTGAATAAAAGAACATTATAATCATTATACTGTTTTTAAACCGAATTGTTTGTCAAATATTGCAAAATTTGAATATTTTAAAACAGTGAAATTATTTTGATTATAATGTACTTTTATTTACATGAATATCGCCAGGTGTCCCATATCATCTTGAGATATTTTCAGGAAACAAAAGTGTTACAGACAGACAGAATGATAGACGGACAGACAGTCAGATTTGACGGACAGACCCAAATCAGTATCCTCCACTTTCAGTTCAGTGGGAAACAATATTTTTTTTATTCCAAACTACTATATTAGTTGTATTTCAATAGTCGTTGCAAAGCTATCCCCAGTCACTATTAAAATGATTTATTTCAATAGTGGTTGCAAATACTTGCGCTCATATGTAAAGTTTAAAGAAGTTGGTCTTCCCTCATCAATTACTGATATTGTTTACATGGTGTGAAACTAATGTACCACCCGTGTCACGTGATATACATTTTAATAAGCGTTTTCGACATGACAATATTATGGAGGGTAATCGTGTTCAAAAATCCAGTCCTGTAAACTTGTAAATTAGAATATGCAATCGTGTTGGTGTGTGAGCCTAAGTATGAATGTGTGTAATTCTGATCGTGTACTCTATAAAACTGGACATAAACATTCTAAAGTTGACTCCGCAGACCTTCAATGTAATTCTTCCCACAGATGCACATTTGCAACTTTAAAATGTTGTTCGTTATTTACATGTAACCTGTCACTATAATACACATTTTCCATCGGAAGTATCTGCATTTATATCTCTGTTTTCTGAAATAGCACAGTTGACATGTTACAAATCGACAAATGTAAAGTCTACAAGTTTGTCGAATTTTGACCACAGGGGCTCGGTTGTCAGACACTGAAATTTATAACAATTTATTCCCGAATAAAAAAAAATACATAAATGGTCATTTAATATATGTTCCATGGTATCGAAATAAAATCCACCGTAAAAATTGCCCTTTATCGTCGTTTTAAAAAATGTGTATCATATGTTCATTAAAAAAAGTAAAGGGACGACAATCGCCATCTTGGATTTCCTGGGGGGGGGGGGGGGGTGGCTCAATTCACAGTTTATTTTCAACAATTAAGGTAACTCCAGTGTTTTAGAAATCCGTGTCAAACCAAACATTTTTTAATTTTAATAGTTAAAACAACTTATAAACTTACTATAGAGACCAAAATATTTATACCTTTGCACGTTTGTTTTCCTACAGTGAGCTTCAGCTCACAAGGTCCAAAAATTTAACAGCCAAAATTTAACACCATGATGCATGATCTCATAATTTATTAAATTATACACCAAAATACACCATGTTAGGTTATAATTTAAGCAAATCAATTGATTATCATTAAATCATAAAAAATGTAATGATTTTCTACAGAAAATATAAAAAATATTACATTTTTTCTTGCCACGACCTTCCCCAAAAAATCATAAAATTGCATATTTTTGAAAAATTCTAAAAAATTATTCAGTTTACATACAATTTTTAAAGAATATTTATTAAGAGTTACATATTGTGTTAACAAAAAAACATAGTTTATCAAAATTGACCATCCAGTTTTTGCTTGATAGTCTTTTGAACATGTGTACCCCGTATTGAAAATGTAAATTTTACAAGTTGTTTCTTGCAAACATTGGAAAAAAATGAAATGTACCAAAAAGACACAATCTAACAGTCACTTAAATTGATATACTCAATGAAACTGTATTATACATATAAAATTAAGGTCGAGACTGCCAAAAAAACTCATATAGTTGAGTACAGTAGTACCCCCTCCCCCTTTCTGTCAAATACTTTCTATCCCAGTTTTTTTAACATATTTATCTGTAGATTAAACACCAATCAGTGTTATGTAGTTTAATTACACAAGTACTTACTTATCCTCTCCTTGTCCCGGAGGACACATGAGGTCGTCAAGCTACATAAACGCAGTGTAATTGTCGGAGGAGAATGCATACAATACGTACAATTATATTGCACACTCTTTGACCTTTTTACATTTCGCTGCTTTCCTTGCTTTCTCCAATCCCTCTAAACGACGGAGATGCTATATTTTAACAAATTTTCCACTTTTTGACCAAACCATGATTATTTTAAAACACTTGTTGTGTGCCAAAATTATAACCGGAAATTTAGCACGCCGTGTAAAAAAAGAACCGGATCCGAAAGACACTGGAGTTACCTTAATCCCCTTTGCCTACCGGTTTCTGGCGAAATCTAGCTCACAAAATGATCCAATGACTTCTCCCTATACTTTATATATGTATACATGCCGTATTAACCACCCAGTAGAGGTGTAACAATACGGCGATATATCGATCGTATTGATCGTGAGGGCCCACGATACGCATATCATATCGTCACATGTGTATCGTGATACACTGTATGAGTTAATTTTCATTAACTTTCTAGAATAAATACATAGTACTTTACTAGCATGAAGACATTAAAGCGACAGTACAGCTGAAAACACATGTGTAAATAACTTCAGATTTACCCATTGTATCGTTAGGAAATACGAAATAACTTTGATTGTGACAGTTGAAGTACATAAAAATTCCTTTTACATACCTAATTAATGTAATTATGAGCTTCCGGAAATTTAAGAGTCGTACAAACCGAAAGTCTTATATCGTTTATTTGTACCACGTGGATTTTGATTGACAGTAATTGACACGTGCTGAAAACTACAATATCTTTGCCCGACTACGGTCATCATGGTATACGAGGTAAAAGGGACTCTCTAAACGGAAAACATCATCACTTTCTCGATAATTTATTAATGGTTTACCAATTTCAATCCATTTTAAAATTAACAGACATAAATATGTCAAATTATCCCTCAAGGGGCCTCATTTACAAAAATGAATTTAGGTTGTAGCAACTCCTATGATAAACACGCAAAATACATGCTTACAAAATAATAACTGTGATTATTTTAAAAACTTTGAACAATTATTACCTTATTTTCTTTGCCAATTCAGTCAATTAAGCAGGCCTACCCGGTCTCTTACTCGCCATGCTGGTTTGTTTATAGTAAATACGCATGCGTAATGGTATAGAAAGTGGAACCCCGTAACACGTGACGATGTATATATGTATAGGTTATACCTAATTATTAATTTTAATGAAATAATTAGATTTATTTCATGGAGAAATTTGTAATTTTCTAAAAGTTTATACATTTATGAGTAGAACAAAAATACCGAACCCGATCGAAAAATTTTTCAAGTCGGTTTTTTAATAAGATGCGCCGTACTGTCTCTTTAAGAAATTTCAATTAAAGTTAGAAATAATTTGTTCATCAATTGAACTGTATATCTACAGTTTGTTGATTGATTTTTTTTAATAGTTGACATATTTCCTTCATTCAATACTATTTCTTATAGAGGTAGGCAACATAGATACCAGTTTATTTATAGTTGAAAACTATATCGTGATACGTGATGTATCGCATTGATATATCGTGATGCGTATCGTATCGTGAGGTAGCTGGCGATACTCAAGCCTACCACCCAGTGACCCGAAACGTCCTCGATACCGAAAGCAACGGAAGTTTGCATCGAGCGACGCGACGCCTAGCGGCGGCTCTCCATATAAAGTCAGAGATGTTGCGAACGCATACGGTAAGTCCAGAGAAATCGTAAGAACCCGCGAAAATGGACAGCGACCAGGAAAAATGTGTAATCAATGCGGAAAATGGTCACAATCTATTGACTAAGGCCAAGCTGGAACAGGAAAGACATTTACAATGAAAAATATAGTTATAAGATTGAGACAGCAAGGTAAGATCGTGGCTTTAACCTGTTACACTGGCATTGCTTGCTTAGAGTACAAAGGACTGGGTGCAGTTACCTTGCATAAGTTTTCTGGATTAGAGGATGGTAGACATACAGAGGCAGATCTATATCTGTATAAGTTATTTTATGTGGAGATTTCTACCAACTACCTCCGATCAAAGATGATCGAGTTATATGGCGATTTTGGTCATTATTGCTTTGAGGTAGACTTCTTAACAAAATTTTTCCACACATTGTAACTTTGAAAAATGCGCATCACCAGGCCTCTAATGAGGACCATTTGATCACCGCAGTGAATGGATTAGAAAAAAGGATGTGTTAGTGATGAAACTATAAACTTCCTCAGATCTTTATCAAGGCCAGGGCTTACAATCTGAGACTTGTCTAAAATTATTTGCACGAAATTTAGATGTAGACATCTACAACTATGAACGTTTACAGTTAATTAACATTCCCTTGAGAACCTTCATTTGAAAAAGATGCTTGCACCCAAAAAACTAGGAATAAAAATATCAGCACCTGTAATGTTGTTAACTAACATAACGGACCAGCTAGTTAATGGTGCAACAGGAACTGTCATGAAAATTGAAGATGATACGATAACAGTAGATTTTCAAATACATGGTGCGTGTAAGATTTAAATTTACAAAGTTTGATCCAGTGAAAAAAAATTGTCGTTGCATCACGATACCAATTTCCTATAAAGTTATGTTTTGGGGTTACCATTCACAAATCACAAGGCATGAGTATACCTAATCTTGAAATTGATTGCAAAGCATGTCTTCTTGGGCAAATTGGAGTTGCAGTGGGCAGAGCAATAACAACAGATGGTCTACGTGTCTTAAATTTTAGCCCCTCTCTCTGCAGAGAACACGCATCAAAGGTATATAACTTCATCAGTGCAAATGATATAGGCGAACTCTGTGACTCATTGCATTGTTGCCAGTCTCATTGTTGTGCAGAAAGAACTGTAAATGTGTTTGAAAATGATGATTCTTGGAATTATGAATGGGATTCAGATAGTTTTGAACTTGACTACTCAGAGCAATTTCCCTTATACATAGACAGATTAGATGAACATAGCTACTCTCAATGCCCAGAAGATTCAATTTTACCTGAGATTAAAGACATCCTCCATGAAACACTCTTAGACTTTATAATTTCTCCAGCAGAGCAAGAGGCTAACCAAGCATTAGAGAATTTACTAGAAAAGAAAAACTTGCTAAATGAGTGGTTTGCAGTTCACTGTGCAAAAATGAAGGACATTTATAATTTGGCAACTTCTGGAGAATTTGTTGAAATTAAACAAAAGCACTTTACTGAGTTTTAAACTTTGTTTAATTCTTACTTAACGTCCGCTCCATACTTGGATTCTTTGAGACATTTAGTAGGTGATCTGAATAACTGTGAAGTATTATCAAGCAGTTACTGACGTCTGTAGTATTTCTAATTCAGCGTAACTTGTTACAAGAGAAAGCTTTAGTTGTTAAAACGGATACCCAAGGTATTTTTATCTTTCCGTCTCAAACTACTGAGTTGCCCTTGCTGGTAAAGGAAAAATAAGATATGTTGGGGATTACACAATTGCCAAAACCAGGTATCGTCTTGCTGTTAGTTTGCGCAATATGTTGTTTACACCGGGTATGGATGAGCAAGTGAAAACATTCAGAATAAGTTATCTACATGTATATATTGGACAATTTCACAGTTTCAGCTTCGGAAATCAAACAGTTATCAATTTATGAAGAAACTTTGGAAGAAATAAGTTGAAAACAAATCACATCAGAAGTACTTGTCAACATACATGACAAAGTATTTATACCCCCGCAAACGAAGTTTAGGGGGGGGTATATTGGTTTCACCCTGTCCGTCTGTCTGTCTGTCCGTCTGTCTGTCTGTCTGTCTGTCCGTCTGTCTGTAGACGCAACTTTGTCCCCCCTATAGAATTTTTTACTACTGCATGGAACAGTCTGAAAATTTGTACATATGTTGAACACCATCTGAAGATGTGCACCTGCAATTTTTTTTAAGATCGGACAAGATTTTAATGATTTTATGACAGTTTTCATTTTCCTTATTCTATATATTATACACTGATGTTGAAAAGTAAGGGAGGTAATCCTTACAGACTTTATTAATTAATTAATAGTAAGCACTCTAAAATATATTTATATTAATACATCCAGATGGAGGTTTTTTGTCTTTATTCCTTAACTTAAATTATTTTTTATTAGTATTCTATCAACTGACAATGCAAAATTTTTGTTTGTCAATGATACATTCTTTGGAGCTAATAAGAACATCAAAGACAAGTGTGGCTGAATTCATTTGTCCCAAGGGGGCCATTATCTGAGCCATGGTTTAGATGGAGCATGGGTTTAGGGAAAATTGATAATCTGTAAAATGGGCGGTGGTTTTGGGGTTATTTTAATACTGCTTCATGTAAACCAAAAGTTTCTATCATTATAATGAAATAAATAATATTATTATTAATAAAGAAGTTAGCTATTTTTAGAAGCTGTTTAAAGTTATTAGTCAAGTAAATTGATGAAGTGATCCTATAGGGCATTAATTTAAATGAAATTCAAAATTACTGATATGATTGTAGTGTTTTGGCAATTTTAAAATTGTTTGTAATATTAAATTTTCTTTTTTTCATATTTTTACATAGTATGCTAATTATGATAATGTTTTGGGATTTTATCCAATTTAACAAGCTCATCAAAGAAAATCATAGTCCTATGGGATCAATTTTCTGATAGTGAGTTGCATTGTACCATAGGAGAAAGTGAGGAAAATTTGAAACAATTAATTGCATCTGTCAAGACTCTGATTAGAAAGATATTCAAAGTGTTATCAACAGAAGAGCATTGCTTGGCTATTTTCATTTACTGCAAAGGGAGGGGTTATTGTCACTTTGTTGGTTTTTCTTTAAAACAATGAAATAAAAAAATATCACCAGATACATAAATTTGTAAATGTATTACTGTTATACATATGTATTTACAGTGAAGTTTTGAAAATTTTGATTTTAATTTTTCTTTGTTAACTACATGTGTAATTGAGTTTTTTAAAAAATCTAGAATTTTTTTTTATTTATGTGTCGCAAACCTTTATTATACAATTCAATTATTTGTCCCATTTGAAATTAGCCTTGCGGGGGTATTAGTCCCAATAGGACAGTTCTAGTTGAGTTTTTTGAGATATTGGAACAGCAAAATCGTTTCTATTTATCTTATAAAACATAGGTTAAGCATAATAAACACCGGTATAGATATGTCAACAGCTTTTAAATGTTGACATTAAACTTTTTACCCATTGTCATTTTTTTAGACCAGCAGTTGAATTGGATGAGACCCACCCTGAGGAAAGAAATGTACCTGATGCAGCATGTATTTCAAGTATATGTGAGGAACTTGTTCAGAAAACCACTAATTTGTGTTTTTTGTTTTACAGAATTGTTTGTCTTTTTGTGGCAGTGTCAGTTTTCATTCATCCGTCAAGATTTGTCGGAAAATAAGTTGGCATCCCATTTAAAATTGAAATCGGAATGTCTGCTAAATGCAAAATTCTACATGACTTTCACGAAAAAGGAACTACATTTGTTAACAGAGGCTTATGGACGTAAAGTATCCCAAAGAAAATCGAAAGAGGAAATTGGAACTGTTTTATCACAGAAACTACAGCAAAGTTCACAGATTCCCAATCCCGAAATTCTAAGTGCTTTTCAACTATGTACTACTAGTAGTGTACTTGGTAGTACAAGTATAAGGAATCAGCCTCAACCGTGTGAACAGACAATAAATGAAAAAAGTCCTGTATAATTGAACCAAGAACTGTTGACGAAGATGTATGCTTAAGTGAACCTAGTTGTAGTGAAGAGGCATGCACGATTCACAAAAACATGTGATACAGGTGAAGTACATGTATTAAGTGAACATTCTAGTGCAAACACCAAAATTGTAAAACAGACAAGGAAAAGTAAATCATCTGGTAGGAAAAAAGGACAGCGCAAAATCTAAGAGAAAAAAAACATCAGAAAACATAATTGATAAACAGAATTAAATAAGGATTTATGTGGTATTTGTTCCAAATCAGAAAAAGAAGATGAGGACTGGATATGTTGTGATGTATGCTCAATCTGGTACCACAGAGAATGTGTTGGATTGGAGGATGAAGAATGGATTTTGGTTTCAGATGCAGCAGCACTGTATACATGTCCAATGTGTCTTTAAAGATGGGTAAGGAGAAAATTTTGCAATCTTCTTTGTGTGTATAATACATACATACATACATACATACATACATACATACATACATACTGCTAGTTTGTCAGAAAATCATTTATTAACCCGTCATATGACAATCATACACATTCCAAGATATGCTTACCCGTAAGTGTTCATCAACCTTATTACCAGAGTATTATGTCATCAGTCATCATACCCTGTTTAGGATTGTTAGTTATTTTTAAAGTTAGATTTGTAATTTTCCATAGCTTTGCTTACTACATAGCATTTAAACGAGGAAGTCATGATCAGTACATATACTAAATATACTGGTAATATATATTTGAAATGATTTGTTGTTGACCTGATATGGTTCACACATACGTAGTAAATCCAACGTGTAATTACTAAAGTGATAAAAGAATGGTCCCAAGTTTTCACCTAGTATTTGAATTGCTGATAATTTATAATTATACCCTTTATGTTAACTGGGGCTCGTTTCATAAAGAGGCCTAAATTTTGGGCCTAACTTTAGTCTAGTCCGAGGACTTACACCGAAACTTAGTTGGGCGTATTTTACATTTCATAAAGCGGCGTAACTGGAGGCATAAACTTTAGACTATTGCTTTGGCATAAGTCCTTGACAACGCAGCACTGCACATGCATAAATTTTTTTTCTGTTACTCTGTTATGTACATGTGTATGTAGCATGTGAAAATATGATCAATCTTTAGAGGAACTAGCAATTGTAATAATTTTTACTAAAAATATTTAAGATTTGATAAATTCTTGTTTCAGTATGTACAAAGGTTAAAATGTTTAAATAATAATCCTTTTCCTCCAACAATTTACCGAACTAAATTCAAATAATATCAAAATTAAATTATACAAATAGATAAAACATTTAACGGAAACCAATAAATGGTATAGTGTATATGATTTTCTGGAATACCAGCGCAAGGAGTATTATTTAGTGTCAATCACACATGGAAATCTTAAATGAATTATCCGTATAATACATGTTATAATGTTTAATTATTGACCTGAGTTGTTTCTATTTATACATTGACTGCTAAAATATGCACCATGGTAAAATCCTATTCTTCTTTTAAAGCGGGTCCTTACTCGGCATTATTTTGGTTGAAGTACATGAATTGTGTAATGTGCTCAATAAAATGATCAATATAACATTTTAAGTATTTAGGAAGTCCAAAATATATATGCGTAAACTTATTACTTTTATCATATCAAAAATTTTAAATTTACTGGGTCGGTGTAAATATACAAGTTGTCATATTGTAAATTCTATGTTTTAATCCAATTTTCTTACCTTTGTCGCTCTTTGTCATTGCGCATTTCAATTGAAATGAATTTAAGGGGTTCTAAAACAAAATTAATGCATTTTTGTTTTCAATCATTTCGCGATGTTTTGTTTTTTAGCGCAATTAAATAAATTATTATACATGTACATGTATTATAATAAGTTACACTCTCTGTATCCAGTATTTAAAAATTATAAAATTAGAATTTCTATTTATCAAACCAGTTTGAATTGCAGACTTGTCTAAACTCTAATGTGTCATCATTCCCCTGTATCAACTTTAAAAAGAGAATCACAAATTAAATTTATGATTGTGCATCAGTATCAGTGAGTTTAATCGGCTTCGATTTTTCCGATTTTTAGTATTATTTGCATTCAATATTAATGCATCTACAGGTACATACATCGTAGGTTATAAAAATATAGTGTTTATATATAAATTACAAAATAATTAGCTATTTTCTCGGGAAGCAATTTTAATGAATGATTTTTTATAGGTAAAGTTATTACTTAATGTGGTTTAGAAACTTGTTCATGGTAAATGTTATAGAAAGAAAAAAAAATGGTTTAGAAAATTAAAATGTAAGTTTATAAAATGCAACACATATAAATCTTATATGAAGACCTTTGATTACATGTAACATGCTTTGTGAAAGATGTGTCGAAAAGTAAAAAAAAGAAAGAAAAGAAAGGCTCCATGTTTTTTTTATATAAATTTAAAAAAGATGATAAGATCTCTCTCTCTCTCTCTCTTTCTCTGTCTGTCTGTCTCTCTCTCTCTCTCTCTCTCTCGTGCACATTTATTCGGGAGAAACCCCCGTGTGCACATTAATTCCGGAGAAACTCCCGTGTCAATCAAATTCCAGAGTTTATAATATAAATCGTTCTTTCTCAGTAACTGAATGTGACAATACATGTTACTTAAATCGCATAAGTGAAAATACAATCGTCGTTTCATAATATATATGCTAACTAACAGGGATAAAGTAATTGAAAAAAGAAATCACGGGTCATTATATACATGAATGGCAGATGAAATCAGTCATGATTTGTTGTAAGCGTTTTAAAGGAAAACACAGTGCAGAGAACATCCGACATGAATATGAAGAAACTGTTTCGTCATATGATATTTATGAAAAAGTCACATGTATAATCAGTGATAATGCTGCAAATATGGTGATTTTGCTTTACCTGGTTTCGAAGAAGAGCAAAAAAGCTTTGATGATGAGAGTGAAAGTGATTGTGAGGATAACTGTGATGATGACATGTCCAAGCTATGTGATGAAATTTTCCCCAAGCATTCGCGTTGTTATGCACATACTCTCCAGCTAGTTGTGAAAGATGGGCTTGGTGATTGTTCCCCGAGCCTCAAAAGTATAGTTGCAAAAGCTTCCAACATTGTGTCTTTTGTGCGAAAATCTGTGGTAGCAAGTGAAATGTTGGAAGACGAACAACGTCTGCAGGCTGCAAATCTCACCAGATGGAACTCGCAGCTCCACATGCTTAAGTCAATTCTTAAAGTTCCAGAGAGCAAATTTAATAGCCTTGACATCAAAAGTAAACTCTCAACTTGCTACAGGAACTTTGCCAGATCCTTGACCGTTTTGAGCATGCCACTTTGCTTGGACAACAGGAGGTAAATGTAAGTGCAAGCTTGACCATACCTGTCACACTTGGTATAAAGCATCAGCTGCGCCAGATTTCTGCCATACACAGCAACAAAATGATCAAAACCCTTATTCATTCTGTGGAATACAGGCTATCTCCATTTGAAAAGAATGAGACGTTTATTATTGCTGCTGTATTGGATCCAAGATTTAAAATGAGATGGTGTAAATCAGGGGAAGTGGAAGAGACAATTGCCTTGATTAATGAGAAGTTAAGCAATCTGAATACTCAAGATCTAGATGATTCATTGTCACCGCAAAGCCCACCTGCAAAGAAGGGAAAAACTGATTTTTTCAGTTTTTTACCCCCATCAACACCAAAGAGGAAAAGAAATCCATCTGGGCCAGCTATAGAAATAGATATCTACCTGGGGGAAGACTGCACAGAGATGTCTGACAGTCCACTAACATACTGGAGTCATAATCAGTCCAGGTTTCCTTGTCTTTCCAGATTGGCCCAAAGATATCTAGCTGTACCAGCAACGTCAGCACCCGTTGAAAGACTATTTAGTGTGGCAGGAAATATTTTCAGACCAGAAAGATGCCGTTTGAATGATTCAACATTTGAAAATCTAATGATGATTAAAATGAACTCGTAACTGTGAAAACATTTCTGTACATCTCGATGCTGTTTATACATGTTTTTGTTCTCAACATTCTTTAAAATAAAAGCAAAGTAACTGAAATGTATTTAATTACACTTGTCAAAGTAATAGAAAGTAATTAGTTACATTTGAAAAAATCAATGTAATTGTAATTGAAAGTAATTGGCAAAATTATTAATGTATTTGAAAGTAATTTATTACATTTCAAAGTAATTGACCCCAACCCTGCTTACTAATGTTTACGTCCGAACTTATGCCTACCTTTGATTGGACGTAAAATTTTGGCTTAACTTAAGTCGGACGTAAAGATGCGCTCTTAAAGCCCCTTTCACAATTGGCGCACGAGCACTTTACAACACTTTGCGATCGGAATTTTTTGGCTTCGCACGAGCTATCGCATACGTTGCAAGAGCTCTCGCATTCGTTGCATGCGTTTTTGTGGTCGCATCAAGTCTCCTCAAAATAGTGGACATGCACACTATTCAGACACGACCAAATGGGATCCAAATTATTGCAATGCAACGCACGAACATTAGTATGAACGTTTTACAACGTTTTGTGTACTCGCAAGAGCGATGCATGATGTTTAAAGATCGTAAGATAAACCGCAGCTGTTTATGCGTGTGTTGTGCGACCATGAGACTGTTGCTCAACGTGACTCATGTAATCTGGCAACGTTTTACTATCATTGCAAGATATATCGGTTTCAGTTTTCATGCTTTGCCACTAGAATATACTGGATAAAGGATTATTTTTGCCCCGTGATGTTTTCGCTCCTACTTTTTGCCTTGTCTTGAATTTGCCCCAACAATGTCGTGGTAAAAGAGAGATGATATGAGACATTGGAATTCGCCAAGTCTTAATCCGCTAACTGACAAAAAGAGCGAAATGAGCGAAAATAAAACGGGGGCAAATAGTTCCCTTATACAGTATACACTGTATAAGTATATCAGTTTCAGGCCACAATTGATCTCGATTTTGGCTATTGCTTTTGTCATCTTCTTGGGCGGTATCTTCTCTTGCGTTCAACTATTTCTATTGAAGAGCTTCGGAAACGGGCGGTATATATACCCCCCTCTGACTCCTACGAGCATTCGTACGATGGAACGCATGATCGGACGAGCGTCGCTCGCTCATCGCATTGGCGCACGTTCAATCGTCCTATCATCTAGTCTTTCGTGCGATCCTATCGGATTATCTTACAACACTCGCTTTCATTGTACAACAGTCGCATATAGACGCAAGATATATCGCAAGATTTAGTGCGTTTACTTCGCACAACGGTCGCTCTGAATCGTGCGAGTTTCGTATGAGTACTTTTTCATATGCTATTATTTTGGCAACAGTTTACGAACCATATCTATTTTTTTCGGTCGCACGAATATTTTGTCGCTTCTGCTCGTGCGCCAATTGTAAAAGGGGCTTAAATGAAACGCAAATATTCGAACTAGTCCCGTATTTACGCCGGCGTAGCGCTAAGTCTGGGCGTACGACCCCTTTTGAAACGAGCCCCTGGTGTCTTAGACCATCTAATCATTAACGTAACAGGACTCTCTCATGATTACATTTTACATGAGAACTTGGCGAGTATGAACAAACTAAATATCAATCTAATTAAAATTAGAACTTCCATCAGCTCCTCGGTTTTCGATATGTCGCGACATATCGAAAACCGAGGAGCGGATGGAAGTTCTAATTTTAATTAGATTAACTAAATATATATATATTTTTTAACTTAATGACAAGAACATACCTCTTTATAGATGCAGGAAATAATCCCTACATCATGTTGAGGAGGAGGAGGATGAAGAGGAGGAGGTGGAGAAGGAGAAGGGGGGTCTGTAAATGTGTGCTTCAGTATCCTCAACATTTGCTTTCTTAGAGATAGGAGTACTGCCCAAAATGACGGATGCTGAAGTTTGCAGACAAGGAAAATGAGCCAATGGGAATCTGAAACCTGTATTGCCAAGGAATACCAGCTGGAGGACATGGGTGGACAGTTGAATGTTCTCTTTATGAGTAATAATTGTGCTAATACTTTTAGCTTCTTCCACTGTATCAGTGAAACCGATCAGTTCATAATCTTCTCCTTTTGCTTCATGATCAGTTGCAGGTCCTCTTGGATCGCCATTTCATCATTCATTAACCCATCCCTATAACCATCTTCGCTGACATTCTGTTCTACTGCAATGGATTTCATCCACTCCAACATTTCAGAGTTAATACCAGGCTGTTGCTGAACGCAATTCTTATAACGCTGTAGAACTCGTTGGGATGGCAAAACAATGCAACAAATCCACAAATCCACTTCTACTCAAATCATGGTAAGTTTTGGGTGAACGGCAGTAAAGGGAAAGACACATCCTGATGATATCTCTAAGCCATCTGCGGCCATTTGGATGAGATGCTATAGTTTGCACCTGTGAATTAAAATAACGATAAGTGAAAAGTAACGATTTTGTCAGGCACAGTTTTTAGCACATGATCAAGGACATCTGTCATATCTTTATGGCTAGTGTCTGATAACTGGACGTGAGTTTCAAGTTTGTCTCTATGTTATATAGATGCATTTTCGAATTGCTTTGCAAGTAGGGGTACACACAATTCACATACAGATTTTGTTGTAGTATATGTTAATATTCTTTTGCATTTTGTTGAACGCATTTTTGTTGATGTTTCACCTTTTTTGTCTGACCAATTAATGTGTCTTTGGTAATTGACATGTCTGAGTTGGCTACATCTTTACAAAGATTCAGATTTCTGATTCCATCCAATATTCCAGAAATAACTTTTGAGTCAAACAAAAATGTACTGCTTATTTGAATATCAGTCAAATTAATTTCCTTATTGCTCACCAGAATATCTACAAGTTTATCTTCATGAAATGACACTTCAGTTAATATTTTGTGTCCATTAACAGCAAACCCATTAAAATATCCTAGCTGTAGTTTGGTTTCACATTCAAACATGACAAAGAAATCTTTGCCTGCAATAGTCTTGATATCTAATAAACTGCAATTTGAAATGGGAAATGATTTCCATTTCAATCCATAATACATCTTTGTTAACCCACTTTTGTTCTTTGCCCTTGCAGATTTTGTTAAGGTTCTCTTTGAAGATCTTTTTGATTGTCCTGCCGATAGCATGACCTGAAACTGACTTATCTGGATATTTTTCCTGTTTTGCTGACAGTGTGATGCTTCCATTTTCACACTAACTGATGTGTTGGAGAAGCCTAAAATGTGAAGAATTTTTTTTTATTATTCAAAATAAAAGTTCACGCAAATAGTTTTGTAATATAATGTTAGTCTTTTTTAAAACTTTAAATATGAACGAAGCACGCTGTGTGAAGTCATACTTCTAAGGACCAACAATACAAAGTGATTTTAATTGGTGGAGGAGTAATTTATATATGTTTAAATTAAGAATTAAGCAGGAAAAAAGGAAGTCAAAAAGATAAATACGAAGAAGATTACTTATTTATTCCCCTCAATAGAAGGAAAGAATATTCAAATAAATTTATGCGCGGATCCAGAAAATTTTTCCAAGAGGAGGGGGGGGGGAAAGATAATTGTGTTTGCCGGGGGGGGGGTCCAAGACATATTTCCGATAATTTTACTATGTAAATTTAATAAATTTTCATTTCCAGGGGGTTTGGGACCCCTTCGACCCTCTATCTAGATCCGCGCTTGAAATTGGTCCTAATAATAAATCTTCTGGGTGAGGGGTTCATGTGTGAATTCAGAGATTTGCAGGGGGGGGGGGGGGTGGGGTGGCTGCAAGGCCTTTGTTTGAGAACTTTATCCACACATAGGGTTCATATGCAGAACTACTGAGAAGTTTTGGTCATATAGTAAAGTTACCAAAAAATAAGCTTAGGAACTGTCTCCTCTAGAAAACTTAGACCACCACCTAACACCCATACAACACCAAGAATAATTACTGCTTCCATGCATGGGTTCATAACACCCCCCCCCCTTTACAAGCAGCCATATATTAGCATGCAGATTATGTTTTATGTAATTCGGACAAGTAGCACCGGGGGTGGGTCACTTATTTCACAAACATTTTTCTTGAATTAACATAAAAGAAAATTAATTATGGAAGTTGCCCCCCCCCACCACCACTTTTTCGGTTTTTTAGGAGATGTTACTTGCTTGTAAATCAGCTAGCACTGATTGCATGAAAACATACAAAACACGTTTCTGATAATCTGTTGCTAATTTGAAAGAGATTTGTGATTAGCAGGTGCCCCTTTATTCATCACTGAGCTTTTATGCTTCTGATTTGATGATTTTTATGGTTTATGCATAACTCTTTAATGAGAAGAATTCATTTAAAGATGAATTAAATATCAAATAAGAATTATATATTTATAATTATCAGCTTACCATACAACAACATTATCAGTTGTCTTCATTTTCTCGAGGTAAATGTCGATCTTCTTGTACTTCAATTTAAAAATCCGCGCAAAATTAACTTACGATTTCTCTGGACTTACCGTATGCGTTCAGAACATCTTTGACTTTATGGGTGCATTCGATTTGGCGACCCGTGTTACTCGTGTCGTACTCCCATAAAATAAAACACCGAGAGTACACGTCGAGTGTCAAACACGTGAGACACGAGTATACTCTCCAATTTTTAGAGAGTAAACGAGTTCCAATATGGCGGAAGGCGGGCAAGGACAGTAAGTTGCAATTTAAAAAAAATGAAGATTAACTGTAATAAGCACATAAATTACTGTAAATACTCTTAAATACAATTCTTTTTGATATCGTATACGCATTAACATACACCCACTGTCAGTAAAAATGGCTAATGTACATCATGCGTTGAAAGTTACTTTTGATAGTCTGAAATGACGTTCAAAATCACTTGAAGACAGGGTTGGAACAACTTCTTCATAAAATCCTTGAACTGACGGAACGTTTTCTCTTCGAAATAAATTGTTATTTAGAAGAAACGGGAAAATATCATCCTCAACTTCATCTACATCTTCATCTTCCAAAAATTGCTCAGTCGTTAGTAAAATACCGATTGTGTCGGCCATATTTGTTTACTCTAGTTACAACTCGATTCGTTCGATTAGAATTATTAATTTTTTAGGTGTTTCGCATGCTCTACCGCGACACTCGTGTGTGTAGTGTTGCTCAAATCGAACGTACCCTATATGGAGAGTCGCCGCTAGGCGTCGCGTCGCTCGATGCAAACTTCCGTTGCTTTCGATGAACATGGACTGGTATCTAGGACGTTTCGGGTCACTGGGTGGTTAATACGGCATGTATACATATATAAAGCATAGGGAGAAGTCATTGGATCATTTTGTGACCTAGATTTCGTCAGAAACCGGTAGGCAAAGGGGATAAATTGTTGAAAATAAACTGGGAATTAAGGCTACCCCTGAAATCCAAGATGGCGAGTGTCGTCCCTTTACTTTTTTTAATGTACATATGATACACATTTTTTAAAACGACGATAAAGGGCAATTTTTACGGTGGATTTTATTTCGATACCATGGAACATATATTGAATGACCATTTATGTACTAGTATATTTTTTTTATTCGGGAATAAATTGTTATGAATTTCAGTGTCTGACAACCGAGCCCCTGTGATTTTGATATGACCATATATGGAAACAGTGACGTCACAGATAGTTGCGGGAAAAGGCCTGCCGTAATCGCCGGAATGGGCACAGAATGAACAAAAAAATATTACATATCATCATATTATTTCTGGATAACAACATTTTTTTTAGGAAGTACGATTTTTCGAACAATAAATTATAGGCTCGGTGTCCATTATATCAAGAGAATTCAGAAAAGATGCGAGTGAAGAATTCAATCGGCATCAGATGTCTTAGATCTGGAAAATTTTAAATATCAGGCTCTGTTTAAGGTGACTCACTACACCTTGAAC
The DNA here is from genome assembly GCA_020458035.1 of Magallana ariakensis. NCBI lineage: Eukaryota > Metazoa > Mollusca > Bivalvia > Ostreida > Ostreidae > Magallana > Magallana ariakensis. Next base: position 40,469,358 of record CM035811.1, on the reverse strand, counting down.
ATTTGACTCAAATCAGCAGAAAATTACTTGATTATGATAGATATCATAATGGATCAGAAGGATATAGGATATAAGAAGGAAATAGGCAAAAAAATGTGTAATTTTGGATGAAAAATTACATTTTCGAAAATTTAATTCAGTAATCATGAACAAAAGTTCCAGGCGGATTCGAACTCATGATCTGCGGTTCAGAAGCTAATACTTTAACCACTGAGCTACAACGATATACAACCGAATCAAATGATATAAACAGTTTAACAAAACATTTAAATCGCCATTTTGTGACGTAGTGTCTTAAAAAGTATAAGTCTGGGTGTAGTGAGGTACATTAAATGTATACACGCATTTCTATTGTCTTAAAGTACATGTAACAAATCGTATAAGTATACTTAGAGTTCGACTGAATAAAGAAAATATTATTAAAAGCATCATTATCGCTACTACTTTGTTGAGACAAGAGCCCCCACCCACGAAGAATAAAAAATCACGGGGGGGGTCGGGGGGGGGGGTCGGCCGCTGATTAATTAAAAACTGAGTTATCGATAAGAAAAACTAACTACCTGAAAACAGTTGTTTTAAGATTTTGATTTAGATGAGACATGAGTAGCGGCACCCCTTCTCCTTTAAGTGGAAAAAAAAGATAAGGTTAACTGTCGTGAAATTAAAATGTGTATAAATTGCTACAAAATATATCATTTCGTCGGTAATATATAAAAAAGAAGGTAAAAATTAATTGGCAAAAATGTTTTGATATCACGCAATTATTACGGGATATAAGTATGGCGTCCTGAATGTCGATTCAATCCAGACACACTCAGTGAAGTTGTTTAATCAAAATTTTCGTTAAAGCTATACTGCTTTACAGCCAATTGTAAACATATACTGATTACCATAAAGTAGGTACTTGGTTTTGTAAAATTACTGTCATTACAGTATATATTTATAAGATTTTAAAATTAAAACTCTACCAGCTCATATAGAATCAAAACTGTTTAACCCACTTTAATTTCAGAAATTCGATTTTCGAATAAAAAATATAATCATAAAAACATAAACCAGTATCCCTTATTTATGTCTTCAGAACCTTTCAATTTTTGACAACATTTTGTACTTTAATTAATGATAATAAAACTTCTTTCATAACAGTTTCAGATTGTTTTTTCATTTATCATGCTCTTGCACAACAAAGTCATTTTGATTTTTAAAAAAATATATATATGTACATGTAGATACATACGCTTTTCCGCGAAAAATTACCAAATTTTTTGGCAAGTCGTTTAATTCTAAAGAAATGAGGAATATAAATTTCTCTCTCAAAATTCTTAGCATTTAGGTAAGCAATGAAGCTATATGGGCTTCACGTCGGTCTCCAAACCGCATGCCGCACAAAAGATATTCACCACCTAGGAAATTTCTTGATCCGTCTCATTTCTAGAAAAGAGTACGTATTCAACTATATATTTTTCAGTTTAAATTACATGTCAAATTATTTTAGCGATATAAGAATAGATTTTAGGCATTTCTTTTTTGGTAAAAGTTAACCCTTATCGTATATTACATGTACCAGTGTTCTTCTGTAATTATATTACAGAAACCAGCGCATTCGTCACACCGGCACCGATTTTTACAAACATTGACCTCTTCTTGTTTTGTCCAGTTTCAATCATACCTCAATCTTTTTTATAAAATATAAAAAAAAAATATTTTTGATCCAAAGAAGATAGTATCGTTCATAAGAACAGTTTAACTGAATTTTATGTTTATTTTATCCATTCCGGCGATTACGGCATGCCTTTTTAACGCAGCGAGCATTTGCCATATAAGGTCATGTCAAAATTCGGCACATATGTGTGTGTTGGGGGGGGAGTGCTGATACAAAAAATCTTGACAAGCATAGAAAATAAATAAATAAATAAATAAATTACTCCATCTTTATTCACTTTAAATATGTAAATTTAAAAAAAAATGTTCGCTGCGAGAAAAAGTCCCCCCCCCCGATGCTACGTGCCTGCTTTCATAAACAGTAAATTAAAAGTGGAGAATAAAATCACTAATAATACGGTAATCTTTCTCTCTCTCTCTCTCTCTCTCTCTCTCTCTCTCTCTCTCTCTCTGCTTCATTCTTGACTACTAATTATTTTTATTTCAAGAAAGAAAACAACTATTAAATCTTTTTTCTTAAATTCATAATCATTTTACCAAAAAGAAGTAACAAAGCGATAACGTTCTAAAGTTTAAATATTTCCTGATTAATTAAACATCAACTGCAATGGAGAGCAACTTTGCTGTATAATTGATACCGACTCTTTAGAAATAACCAGCATATCTTTTTTTAAAAATCTGGGAAATTTTGCCTCAAACAAACATTTAGAAAATGAAAATAGGCATGTTGCCACTTTTTCTTTTTTCACCCAAATATGCGTTCGCGATTTTATATTCTCGCGATTAGATGCAAAACCGTTAAATCGCGGAATTAAGTACTCGCGTAAAATAAGGAATCTACAGTAATACACCCACGAAAACATAGGCGTTGAATTTGGGGGGGGGGGGGGGGGGGCTTCTCGGAACTACCTCTGAAAAGGCTGGACCCGACAATGATCATATTTAAATGGGCATTGTATAATTGATCACATATTGATTTGTATAAATAACAGTAATACACTTTATTTCATTTAACTCAATGTGTTCAGTTGTTTTGGTATTTTTTTTTCGCAAATTAGGTTTAAAGACATTCGCAATACAACATTAAAGTAACTTTATTTCGCATAACAACACCATTTCGATCCGCAAAAAAACAAGCTTTTTTATGTAACACATCAATTTTGAGAAATTTGTTGTATTTAGATGATTAAGGGCTAAAAATTAGAGTAAGACATAATAATGGAGAATACTACACATATTTTGAAATAAGTATTTTGAAATTAAATAGTATGCTCGAGCATATTTGCAGATGGCAGCTGATTTACAATATATATATGCACGTATATATAAAATACGTCACTGGAGAAGGGAGCCTTTATCTGTGTCAAATTTTATATTACAAGTGCTTGAACTATGTAAATTTAATACGAAGTAAGGAATAATCTTTACATCATATATATGTATAATTATATACCTTTAATGATTTCAAAAATATTCTGATAGTTTCGTTTCGGTAGGTTTCGTTTGGTTTTGATTTCTTTTCGCACTTTACAGTTACCCGCGCCAGAGTTACTGCTTTAACCTTTGGTATTTCAACACGCGTGAAATGATGTCAATAAACTATAATTGAATTATACCTGATAAGTATTTGTTGTGAAATTATTTAAAAACCTTCTTTCATTTTCGATAAACCAGCCCGAAATAGCAAAAATAAGATTGAGATGGTGGGACAGCTTTGGCGGATCCAAGTCGGTTGGAGTTTTTATCAAAATATATCCTTGCAATGAAATACCGTATATCAGGGTTTTTTCTGCGTGTATCCAATTTCCGCTTTGTTCGCGACGATTTCCGAATCGCGGAAAATAAATCAGCGTAAATTTGATACAAAGTTTTGTTCTTACAAAAGAGTTCTTTCTTTCCATATGAAGTAAACATGTAAGTAAAGTACGATGAACTATGTTCAGTAAGTTGAGTTAGAGGTAGAAATTTCGGGATCGAAGGACAAGCGTCAGATAACAGGCGTGTAAGCCTCGTACTTTATTTAATAATCCACTGACAAACTAATTAAAACGGTCACTTTCCTTGCGTAAACCGATGTCTAATTATACATGAGCTACTGGTATATGTAATGGTACATGATCTATTGATATATGTCTGTTTGCGTCTCTGAAAATAAATATCGGTAATTATATGTATTATGTAACATAATGGAAATCGTGTAAATGGTTTCATTGTCCGATTTTTTTATTATAAAGAGCGACAATTTAGATACTATTCCCCCTCATAATCGTGAATTATATTTTCAATATGACTTTCAAATAGTGAAAATTTGATTCGCGTAAATTTTATATACCGTTCTAAGTTCAAATTCGCGGAAAAAACATGACGGCGAAAAAACCCTAATATACGGTAATATTGAATAATAATGTAAAGAGTGAATATATTTAGCGGTAATTTATTTAGAGTTTACATAGAATTTAAGAGTTGACAAATTTTGAAAAAATAAAATGAGCCAATTCGTTTCCCTGTTTTTAGAACCACCGCATAGTGAAGTACCATCATATAATGAAGAATGTTAAAGTACCATCACGTCATGTTAAAGTACCATCATGTAATGTTGAAGTATCATCACGTAATGTTAAAGTACCATAACGTAATGTTAAAGTACCATCACGTCATGTTAAAGTACCATCATGTAATGTTGAAGTATCATCACGTAATGTTAAAGTACCGTCACGTAATGTTAAAGTAGCATCACGTAATGTTGAAGTATCATGTAATGTTGAAGTACCATCATGTAATGTTGAAGTACCATCATGTAATGTTGAAGTACCATCATGTAATGTTGAAGTATCATGTAATGTTAAAGTACCATCATGTAATGTTGAAGTATCATCACGTAATGTTAAAGTACCGTCACGTAATGTTAAAGTTGCATCACGTAATGTTGAAGTACGATCATATTATGAAGATTATCAACATAAGACAGTTGAGGCGGTCCATACACGTTCATCAAAATAGTCTTTTATACGAAATTTACATATAGAAAACTTATTTTTGACAGTGTTTAAATATAATATTGAGATTTGACATAAAAATGAAAGTAAGAAAGAGATACGACGCACCGCACACTATCTCCCTACCCGGTTTGAAATAAAAATCGTTGGGCATGCATGTATATGCGATTAATACAATAGATAATGACAAAAATGAAAATAATTTCAATTGCAACAATAAACTGCATACGGAACAACCAGTTAAAAGCCTAAAAGGTTTGTAATTTTTTCAGTCGGCTGCAACAAAAAGAATTTAGGTAACATATAATCAATTTCATTTTAGATTTCATTCCAGGCCGCTCCTCAAAATATCCAGCCAGTTGCTTTTGATTTCAATTTCTAAAAAATAGGTTAAGAAAAACAATTAAGAAAAAATTCGGACACCGTATATATATTAAAATATGTAAAAAAAAAAATCACAAACCACAAAATGAAGTGAATCCTTATTTAGTTTGGATATCGCCGGTCCTATAACGCACCAGACCGTGCACACAAATTACATGTAAGTACCGCATGTTATTTATGGGAAAATATTAATATAGTAAAGGCAATATCCAATTACAATCTTGCGACATTTAAGCGACAATCTGCATGAATAGTATAATCTGTTTTATTTATACGTTTTACGGTGCGACCGTTGGGGCGAGCGCAACATAAATAGATTCAAATACCACGGGTACATATGTTTCAGATAATAATAAATTAAAGCGTGGTTAACCATTTGGATGCATTAATGAAAAAAAAATAAGGAAAATAAAAATTATGTAATACATTTTGACGTAAAATTTGATTTCTCAGAATTCATAAATAAAATAGCTTAATCATAACAATCATGCTCAATATTAAACAGCACAAACACAAAGTTGCGTGAAATGTCATTTATTAAAATGACATAGAAAGGTTATACATATATATCTATTTCTACATTATATATGTATATACATAATCAATAATGCAAAAAGGGAGATCACAAAAATATTATTACATTCCATAACAATACAGGAGTATAATGATCTCCCCTGATAATAATTAAATCATTGTAAACAAGTTTCAGACTGAGCTGCGCTGTTATTCACCTTATCTTTTAGAATTGAAATTATTGTATAAGGGTTAAATTGGTCTCCTTCGCATTAGTTCGACAGAATTCGGTGCAACTGGTGCATGTTACAGCATTGAAAATCTAGAGGAACAACCGTTTTGTACTAGAAACATACTGAACTTACTCAACACAACTTCCTGTTTCGGCTTGAGGTGCCCGATTATACCACTTTTGATTTAGAGTTGAATTTATCCCATTAAGGTTAAATCGGTCATCTTGGCATAGTTCAACAGAATTCGGTGCAGCTAGTGCATGTTTCATCGTTGGAAGACCGTTTTACTAGAATCTGGCTTAACCTACTCAACACAACTTCCAGTGTTCGCAAAATGTGCGCTGTTATACCTTCAATGTTTAAGAATTGAATTTTTGCAAATAATCTTAAAAGGGTTGTTTAGTTCATTTGACATACATTCTACAAGAACCTTTGCTACCAGTGCCTTTTTTTTACCCTGTGAAATCGTGAGAAGCATCTGTTTTCGTCAGAAATTCGTCACAGTTAATCAGCACAAGTCCTAGTTTAGTCTAGAGTTGCGTTATTATAACTCCTATAATTTGGTAAACAACTGTTCTTATATGGGTTTATCCACTTCACACACAAACACATTCGCAAATGCTGCATTTCTTTGCACGAGAATATGCACAACAGACATTTGCATCGACAATTAAACTAATTTAACCGTACATGTCCTACATTATTATAAATGAGAGGTATTATAACCCCTATATTTGAATATCTCATTATTTCTGTAAGTGTTTATTGGGTCTTTTTTACAAACTTTCCACAGATTATGGGAACAATGGTGCATGTTTCAGCTCCATTAAATTGTGGGAAGCACTTGTGTACAACAGAAATTAGACTCTAATAACGTTTGCAAGTCCAAGTTTATGCTAGGAGTGCGTTTGTATATCCAATAAGTTTCAGTTGAATAACTCAGAGAAGCGATTATGCGCTCTGCTCCATACACGTTAAACATAAATTGGTACAACTGGTGCCTATTTCAGCTTTGGGAGATCGCGAGGAACAACTGTTTCTACTAGAATCTGGTTTAACCTAATCAGTACAACTTCAAGTTTCAGAGCGAGGTGCGCTGTTATACCTCTTGTTTTAGAATTGAAATTATTGTATAAGGGTTAACTCGGTCTCCTTCGCATTAGTTCGACAGAATTCGGTGCAACTGGTGCATGTTTCAGCATTGTAAGATCTTGAGGAACAACCGTTTGTATTAGAAACTTACTTCACTTACTCAACACAACTTCCTGTTTCGGCTTGAGGTGTCCGATTAAACCACTTTTGTTTTAGAGTTGAATTTATCATATTAAGGTTAAATCGGTCAACTTGGCATAAGTTCGACAGAATTCGGTGCAACTGGTGCATGTTTCAGCGTTGGAAGATCGTAAGGAACAACCGTTTGTACTAGAATCTGGCTTAACCTACTGAACACAACCTCCAGTGTCGGCGAAATGTACTCTATTATACCCCTAATGATTTTGAATTGAAGTTAGCAAATAATCCTATAAGGGTTGTTTAGTTCATTTGACATACTTTCTACAAGAATATTTGCTACCAGTGCCTTTTTTTACCCTGTGACACATGAGAATCATCTGTTTTGTCAGAAATTCGTCAGAGTTAATCAGCACAAGTCCTAGTTTAGTCTATAGTTGCGTTATTATAACCCCTATAATTTGGTAAACAACTGTTCTTATATGGGTTTATCAACTTCACACACTAACACATTCGTGAAAATGCTGCATTTCTTTGCACGAGAATATGCACAACAGACATTTGCATCGACAATTAAACTAATTTAACCGTACATGTCCTACATTATTATAAATGTGAGGTGTTATAACCCCTATATTTAAATATTTCATTATTTCTGTAAGTGTTTATTGGGTCTTTTTTACAAACTTTCCACAGATTATGGGAACAATGTTGCCTGTTTCAGCTCCATAAAATTGTGGAAAGCACTTTGTACAACAGAAATTAGGTTCTAATAACGTTTGCAAGTCCAAGTTTATGCTTCGTGTGCGTTTGTATATTCAATAAGTTTCAGTTGAATAAATCCTACAAGCGATTATGCGCTCTGCTCCATACACGTTAAACATAAATTGGTACAACTGGTGCCTATTTCAGCTTTGGGAGATCGTGAGGAACAACCGTTTATACTAGAATCTGGTTTAACCTAATCAGTACAACTTCAAGTTTCAGAGCGAGGTGATCTGTTATACCGCTTTATGTTTAAGAATTGAAATTATTGTATAAGGGTTAACTCGGTCTCCTTCGCATTAGTTCGACAGAATTCGGAGCAAGTGGTGCATGTATCAGCATTGGAAGATCTTGAGGAGCAAGCGTTTCTACTAGAAAGTTAATAGGAACAAGTCCTAGTTTAGTCCAGAGTTGTGTTATTATAACCCCTCTAATTTGGTAAACAACTGTTCTTATACGGATGTATTCAATCTACTTCACACACTAACACATTCGTAAAAATGCTGCATTTCTTTCCACGAGAATATGCAAAAAAGGCATTTGCATCGACAATTAAACTAATGCAACCGTACATGTCCTACATTATTATAAATGTGAGGTATTATAACCACTATATTTGGATATTCAATTATTTCTGTAAGTGTTTATTGGGCCTTCTTTACAAGCTTTCTACAGATTATGGGAACAATGTTGCCTGTTTCAGCTCCATAAAGTTGTGGGAAGCACTTGTGTACAACGAGATTAGAAATTAAATTCTAATAAAGTTTGCAAGTGCAAGTTAATGATACCTGTGTGTTTATATATATAAGTTTCAGTTGAATAATCAGATAAGCGATTATGCGCTCTATTTCATATACTTTAAACATAAATTGGCCAACTGGTGCCTATTTCAGCTTTGGGAGATCGTAAAGGAACAACCGTTTATACTAGAATCTGGTTTAACCTAATCAGTACAACTTCAAGTTTCAGAGTGAGGTGATCTGTTATACCCCTTTATGTTTAAGAATTGAAATTATTCTATAAGGGTTAAATCTGTCTCCTTCGCATTAGTTCGACAGAATTCGGAGCAAGTGGTGCATGTATCAGCATTGGAAGATCTTGAGGAACAAGCGTTTGTACTAGAAACTTACTTAACTTACTCAACATAACTTCCATTTTTTGCTTGGGGAGCCCGATTATACTACTTTTGTATAAGAGTTGAATTTATCATATTAAGGTTAAATCGGTCTTCTTGGCATAAGGTCGACAAAATTCGGTGCAACTGGTGCATGTTTTAGCGTTGGAAGATCGTAATGAACAACCGATTGTACTAGAATCTGGCTAAACCTACTGAACACAACTTCCAGTTTCGGCGAAATGTACTGTATTACGCCCCAAATGATTTAGAATTGAAGTTATGAAAAAAATCCTGTAAGGGTTGTTTAGTTCATTTGACATACTTTCTACAGGAACCTTTGCTACCAGTGCCTTTTTTAACCCTGTGAAATCGTGAGAATCATCAGTTTTTGTCAGAAATTAGTCACAGCAAAGGTCCTAGTTTAGTCTAGAGTTGCGTTATTATAACCCCTCTAATTTGGTAAACAACTGTTCTTATACGTGTTTATTCAATCCACTTTACCCACTAACACATTCGTAAAAATGCTGCATTTCTTTCCACGAGAATCTCCAAAACAGGCATTTGCATCGACAATGAAAGTAATTCAACCGTACACATAATACATTGTTATAAATGTGAGATATTATAACCCCTATATTTGAATATTCAATTATTTCTGTAAGTGTTTATTGGGTGTTTTTTACAAGCTTTCCACAGAATATGGGAACAATGTTGCCTCTGTCAGCTCCATAAAATTGTGGGGAGCACTTGTTTACAACAGAAATTAGACTCTAATAACGTTTGCAAGTCAATGTTTATGCTACGTGTGCGTTTGTATATCCAATAAGTTTCAATTGAATAACTCAGAGAAGTGATTATGCGCTCTGCTCCATACACTTTAAACATAAATTGGTGCAACTGGTGCCTATTTCAGCTTTGGGAGATCGGGAGGAACAATTGTTTCTACTAGAATCTGGTTTAACCTAATCAGTACAACTTCAAGTTTCAGAGTGAGGTGCTCTGTTATACCCCTTATGTTTTAGAATTGAAATTATTGTATAAGAGTTAAATCGGTCTCTTTCGCATTAGTTCGACAGAATTCGGTGCAACTGGTGCATGTTTAAGCATTGGTAGATCTTGAGGAACAACCGTTTGTACTAGAAATTTACTTAACTTACTCAACACAACTTCCAGTTTTGGTTTGAGGTGCCCGATTATACCACTTTTGTTTTAGAGTTGAATATATCAAATTAAGGTTAAATCTGTCATCTTGGCATAAGTTCGACAGAATTCGGTGCAACTGGTGCATGTTTCAGCGTTGGAAGATCGTAAGGAACAACTGTTTGTACTAAAATCTGATTTAATCTTCTGAACACAACTTCTAGTTTCGGCAAAATGTATTCTATTATACCCCTAATGATTTAGAATTGAAGTTATGCAAGAAATCTTATAGGGGTTGTTTAGTTCATTTGACATACTTTCTACAAGAACCTTTGCTACCAGTGCCTTTTTTAACCCTGTAAAATCGTGAGAATCATCTGTTTTTGTCAGAAATTAGTCACAGCAAAGGTCCTAGTTTAGTCTAGAGTTGCGTTATTATAACCCCTCTAATTTGGTAAACAACTTTTCTTATACGGGTTTATTCAATCCACTTCAAACACTAACACATTCGTAAAAATGCTGCTTTTTTTTCCACGAGAATATGCAAAACAGGCATTTGCATCGATAATTAAAGTAATTCGACCGTACATGTCCTACATTATTATAAATGTGAGGTATTATAACCCCTGTATTTGAATATTCAATTATTTCTGTAAGTGTTTATTGGGTGTTTTTTTACAAGCTTTCCACAAATTATTAGAACAATGTTGACTGTGTCAGCTCCATAAAACTGTGGGAAGCACTTGTGAACAACAGAAATTAGACTCTAATAACGTTTGCAAGACCAAGTTTATGCTACGTGTGCGTTTGTATATCCAATAAGTTTCAGTTGAATAACTCAGAGAAGTGATTATGCGCTCTGCTCCATACACTTTAAACATAAATTGGTGCAACTAGTGCCTATTTCAGCTTTGGGAGATCGTGAGGAACAATTGTTTATAATAGAATCTGGTTAAACCTAATCAGTACAACCTACGTTTCAGAGTGAGGTGCGCTGTTTAATGTTTTAGAATTAAAATTATTGTATAAAAGTTAAATTGGTCTGTTTTGAAATAGTTCGACAGAATTCGGTGCAACTGGTGCATGTTTCGGCATTAGTAGATCTTGAGGAACAACCGTTTGTACTAGAAACTTACTTAACTTACTTAATACAACTTCCAGTTTTGGCTTGAGGTGCCCGATTATACCACTTTTGTTTTAGAGTTGAATATATCAAATTAAGGTTAAATCGGTCATCTTGGCATAAGTTCGACAGAATTCGGTGCAACTGGTGCATGTTTCAGCGTTGGAAGATCGTAGGGAACAACCGTTTGTACTAAACTCTAGCTTAACCTACTGAACACAACTTCCAGTTTCTCCGAAATATACTCTATTATACCCATAATGATTTAGAATTGAAGTTATGAAAAAAATCCTATAAGGGTTGTTTAGTTCATTTGACATACTTTTTACCAGAACCTTTGCTACCAGTGCCTTTTTTAAGCCTGTGAAATCGTGAGAATCATCCGTTTTTGTCAGAAATTAGTCACAGTTAATAGGCACAAGTCCTAGCTAGTTTAGTCTAGAGTTGCGTAATTATAACCCCTCTAATTTGGTAAACAACTGTTCTTATCCGGTTTTATTCAATCCACTTCACAGACTAACACATTCGTAGAAATGCTTCATTTCTTTCCACGAGAATATGCAAAACAGGCATTTACATCGACAATTAAACTAATTCAACCGTACATGTCCTACATTATTATAAATGTGAGATATTATAACCCCTATATTTGAATATTCAATTATTTCTGTAAGTGTTTATTGGGTCTTCTTTACAAGCTTTCTACCGATTGTTGGAACAATGTTGGCTGTTTCAGCTCCATAAAATTGTAGAAAGCACTTGTGTACAACAAAAATTAGACTCTAATAACGTTTGCAAGTCCAAGTTTATGCTACGTGTGCGTTTGTATATCCAATAAGTTTCAGTTGAATAACTCAGAGAAGTGATTATGCGCTCTGCTTCATACACTTTAAACATAAATTGGTGCAACTGGTGCCTATTTCAGCTTTGGGAGATCGTGAGGAACAATTGTTTATAATAGAATCTGGTTTAACCTAATCAGTACAACTTCAAGTTTCAGAGTGAGGTGCGCTGTTTTATGTTTTAGTAGTGAAAATATTGTATAAGAGTTAAATTGGTCTCTTTCGCATTAGCTCGACAGAATTTGGTGCAACTGGTGCATGTTTCAGCATTGGAAGATCTTGAGGAACAACCGTTTGTACTAGAAACTTACATAATATAACGATGCAACGATAATGTTGAAAGTGTGTGGAATCTTTTAAGTCCACAGTGTACTCAAGTTAATGTAATGGGACTTTTTTACAACACAAAGAGACGTCGGCGTAGTCATGGACATCGGTCTTATAACAAACCAATTATACACGATGTTTCCTTTGATTCATTATTACCTTATGTTAATAAACAACTGGGTCTCCATTACATTCGCACCAAACAGTACTCTGTCCCTTTGAAAAAGCAAAACAATCTTCTTGAAAAAGTCAAGGAAAAGCCGCTTTTTGATTTTTCTACACCTGAATACAGACTCGGATCCATGATTATGGATATTGCTTATCATCGGCTTTTTAAACCTACACAAACAGAAAATACTGCCCATGCACCACGTCATTTTTTCAAACTGCAGTATGCCAACAAGGGAATCGATGCCGTTAATATAAGCAATATTCTTAATCACAAAAAAGTTCAGTCCTGCATTCCGCCATATTTCAAGATAAAGTCAACTCCTTGTATTTCCTACAATTATACTTCAACCGTTGCTTCCAAACTCTTCAATTACAAACAAACTCTACAAGACCTTGATATCGAACATCTGAAAGATAATCCTCCAACGTGCTCATGTTCTTCTTCACCCTACAACTATAGTCCTGCCGGACACGTCATTACTGGTGATGTCAATTTAGTTAATAACGATGACCTAAAATCACTTATTATGAAAGGACCAAAGTTTAGGGAACCTAGATCCTTCACATGGCGTCGTAATTTTATGCATATCATGAATGCTGTTGAAGATTACGCCAAGCGATGGGCACAATCTGAAAAAGAATACCTTGATACCTTGTCAGAGTGGGTTAAAAGCATCAGATGTATACTAAAATCTCGTATTAAACGACTTAGAGGACAAATGAAAACCATATATCATTTCTGTTTTTAATAATGCAGAAGTGAGAAAAGAACTAGGTAGATTGCATGATCAATATGTACTGGTCCCTGCTGATAAGGCAAGCAACAACATTGTCTTTGTTTGTAAGGCACATTATAATAATTGCATTTTCAAAGAACTAGGTTTCGATTCTACACATGGTAATCCTACTTACACTCATAGCAGCCTTTCCAAGCAGGAAATACTTCAAAATCATAAATCGGTTATGAATACCTTTAATATCCCAAATAAACAAAATGAGTTTGATTTACCTTATTTGTACTTGATTCCAAAGCTTCACAAAAGTCCATACAAACAGAGATATATAGCAGGTTCCAGTAAATGTTCTACCAAGCCTCTCTCTTTACTCCTTACTAAAATTCTTACAGAAGTTAAGGAGAAGCTTCAAGAGTACAAGTACAACAATCTACTCCAGAAGTGGTGTGAATTAGATGTGGATACTAAAAAACTCTAAAGAATTATTGGAAACTTTGAGTTCACAAAATCTTACCAAAATCAGTAGCATCAAAACGTACGATTTTTCAACGCTTTATACAACCATTCCCCACGACAAATTAAAATCCAGACTTTTTAATATCATCGACAGTTGTTTCTTCAATAAAAATGGAAGTCGTAAAAATGCTTACCTTGTCATTGGAAATCTAAAAAACTATTTTGTTAAAAACCATTCTGATTGCACACACAAGAACTCTGAAGTTGACATTAAAAAGATGCTTGAATTTCTGATAGACAACATCTATGTAGTTTTTGGAAATCAAGTCTTCCAACAATCTGTTGGAATTCCCATGGATACCAATTGTGCCCCATTGTTAGCAGACCTATTTCTGTATTCTTATGAAGCAGAATTTTTCAAAAACTTGTACGTGAAAAAAATAAATCAGTCGCTGTGGCCTTCAACTCAACATTTAGGTATATCGACGACGTATTATCAATTAACAATTGTTATTTCCATACTTACGTCGACTCGATATATCCCAGTGAACTTGAAATAAAAGATACCACAGAGTCAGCGTCATCTGTTTCATATTTGGATATTTTACTGGAAATGGACATTGATGGTAACCTAACAACAAAACTTTATGATAAACGCGATGACTTCAATTTTTCTATAGTCAACTTTCCCTACTTATGTAGCAATATACCTTCATCACCTGCATATGGTGTTTTTGTCTCTCAGTTAATTCGATACGCAAGGGCATGCTCTTCGTATGAACAGTTTCTAAGACGAGGCAAGCTACTGACAAAAAAGTTGATAAAACAGGACTATCAACAGTCTCGTTTAAAGTCATCTTTTCGTAAGTGCTATGGTTGATACGACGACCTTGTCAGCAAATACAATCTTCCACTGAGTCGCATGCTGACTGACGTTTTTCATACTAATTGTTAGACCATAATTAATTACCTAATTGTCTACGGACTTTTGCGGTTTTTATTTTCCCGATTACGACAAAGAGCACACGGCGGGTGTGACCGGTCAGCAGAGGATGCTCACTGCTCCATGGCACCTGATCCTACCTCTATCTTGGAGGTCCGTGTTGCCCTGCTTTGAATTTGTATTTCGTTTTATGGATTTTTGAGATGGTTGACGGTTTGTTATAATCATTTTATCATTAAGTTACTCAACACAACTTCCAGTTTTGGCTTGAGGTGCCCGATTATACCACTTTTGTTTTAGAGTTGAATTTATCAAATTAGGGTTAAATCGGTCATCTTGGCATAAGTTCGACAGAATTCGGTGCAACTGGTGCATGTTTTAGCGTTGGAAGATCGCAAGGAATAACCGTTTGTAGTAAAATCTGGCTTAACCTATTGAACACAACTTCCAGTTTCGGCACAGTGTACTCTATTAGACCCCTACTGATTTAGAATTGAAGTTATGCAAACAATCTTATAAGGGTTGTTTAGTTCATTTGACATACTTTCTACAAGAATCTTTGCTACCAGTGCCTTTTTTAACCCTGTGAAATTGTGAGAATCATCTGTTTTTGTCAGAAATTAGTCACAGTTAATAGGCACAAATCCTAGTTTAGTCTAGAGTTGCGTTATTATAACCCCTCTAATTTGGTAAACAACTGTTCTTATACGGGTTTATTCAATCCACTTTACACACTAACACATTCGTAAAAATGCTGCATTTCTCTGCACGAGAATATGCAAAACAGGCATTTGCATCGACAATTAAACTATTTCAACCGTACATGTCCTATATTATTATAAATGTGAGGTGTTATAACCCCTATATTTGAATATTCAATTATTTCTGTAAGTGTTTATTGGGTCTTCTTTACAAGCTTTCTACCAATTATGGGAACAATGTTGCCTGTTTCAGCTCCATAAAATTGTGGAAAGCACTTGTGTACAATAGAACTTAAACTCTAATAACGTTTGCAAGTCCAAGTTTATGCTACGTGTGCGTTTGTATATCCAATAAGTTTCAGTTGAATAACTCAGAGAAGTGATTATGCGCTATGTTCCATACACTTTAAACATAAATTGGTGCAACTGGTGCCTATTTCAGCTTTGGGAGATCGTGAGGAACAATTGTTATGATAGAATCTGGTTAAACCTAATCAGTACAACTTCAAGTTTCAGAGTGAGGTGCTCTGTTTTATACCCCTTATGTTTTAGAATTGAAATTATTGTATAAGAGATAAATCGGTCACTTTCGCATTAGTTCGACAGAATTCATTGCAACTGGTGCATGTTTCAGCATTGGAAGATCTTGAGGAACAACCGTTTGTACTAGAAACTTACTTAACTTACAAAACACAACTTCCAGTTTTGGCTTGAGGCGCCCCATTATACCACTTTTCTTTTAGAGTTGAATTTATTAAATTAACGTTAAATCGGTTATCTTGGCATAAGTTCGACAGAATTCGGTGCAACTGGTGCATGTTTCAGCGCTGGAAGATCGTAAGGAACAACCGTTTGTACTCAAATCTGGCTTAACGTACTGAACACAACTTCCAGTTTCGGCGAAATGGACTCTATTATACCCCTAATGATTTAGAATTGAAGTAATGCAAAAAATCCTTTAAGGGTTGTTTAGTTCATTTGACATATTTTCTACAAGAACCTTTACTACCAGTGCCTTTTTTAAGCCTATCAAATCGTAAGAATCATCTGTTTTTGTCAGAGAGTAGTCATAGTTAATAGGCACAAGTCCTAGTTTAGTCTAGAGTTGCGTTATTATAACCCCCTAAATTTGATAAACAACTGTTCTTTTACGGGATTATTCAATCCACTTCACACACTAACACATTCGTAAAAATGCTGCATTTCTTTGCCCGAGAATATGCAAAACAGGCATTTGCATTGACAATTAAACTAATTTAACCGTACATGTCCTACATTATTAGAAATGTGAGGTATTATAACCCCTATATTTGAATATTCAATTATTTCTGTAAGTGTTTATTGGGTCTTCTTTACAAGCTTTCTACAGATTATGGGAACAATGTTGCCTGTTTCAGCTCCATAGAATTGTGGAAAGCACTTGTGTACAACAGAAATTGGACTCTAATAACGTCTGCAAGTCCAAGTTTATGCTACGTGTGCGTTTGTATATCCAATAAGTTTCAGTTGAATAACTCAGAGAAGTGATTATGCGCTCTGCTCCATACACTTTAAACATAAATTGGTGCAACTGGTGCCTATTTCAGCTTTGGGAGATCGTGAGGAACAATTGTTTATAATAGAATCTGGTTTAACCTAATCAGTACAACTTCAAGTTTCAGGGTGAGGTGCACTGTTATACCCCTTATGTTTTAGAATTGAAATTATTGTATAAGAGTTAAATCGGTCTCTTTCGCATTAGTTCGACAGAATTCGGTGCAACTGGTGCATGTTTCAGCATTGGAAGATCTTGAGGAACAACCATTTGTACTAGAAACTTACTTAACTTACTCAATACAACTTCCAGTTTCGGCTTGAGGTGCCCGATTATACCACTTTTGTTTTAGAGTTGAATATATCAAATTAAGGTTAAATCGGTCATCTTGGCATAAGTTCGACAGAATTCGGTGCAACTGGTGCATGTTTCAGCGTTGGAAGATCGTAAGGAACAACCGTTTGAACTCAAATATGGCTTAACCCTCTGAACACAATCTTCCAGTTTCGGCGAAATGTACTCTATCATACCCCTAATTTTCTAGAATTGAAGTTATGCAAAAAACCTATAAGGGTTGTTTAGTTCATTTGACATACTTTCTACAAGAACCTTTGCTACCGGTGCAATTTTTAAGCCTGTGAAATCGTGAGAATCATCTGTTTTTGTCAGAAAGAAGTCATAGTTAATAGGGACAAGTCCTACTTTAGTCTAGAGTTCCGATATTGTAACCCCTATAATTTGGTTAACAACTGTTCTTATACGGGTTTATTCAATCCACCTCACACACTATTACATTCGTAAAATTGCTGCATTTCTTTGCACGAGAATATGCAAAACAGACATTTGCATCGACAATTAAACTAATTTAACCGTACATGTCCTACATTATTAGAAATGTGAGGTATTATAACCCCTATATTTGAATATTCAATTATTTCTGTAAGTGTTTATTGGGTCTTCTTTACAAGCTTTCTACAGATTATGGGAACAATGGTGCCTGTTTCAGCTCCATACAATTGTGGAAAGCACTTGTGTACAACAAAAATTAGACTCTAATAACGTTTGCAAGTCCAAGTTTATGCTACTTGTGCGTTTGTATATCCAATAAATTTCAGTTGAATAACTCAGAGAAGTGATTATGCGCTCTGCTCCATACACTTTAAACTTCCAGTTTTGGCTTGAGGTGCCCGATTATACCACTTTTGTTTTAGAGTTGAATTTATCAAATTAAGGTTAAATCGGTCATCTTGGCATAAGTTCGATCGAATTCGGTGCAACTGGTGCATGTTTCAGCGTTGGAAGATCGTAAGGAACAACCGTTTGTACTCAAATCTGGCTTAACTTACTGAGCACAACTTCCAGTTTCGGCGAAATGTACTCTATTATACCCCTAATGATTTAGAATTGAAGTAATGCAAATAATCCTATTAAGGTTGTTTAGTTTATTTGACATACTTTCTACAAGAACATTTGCTACCAGTTCCTTTTTTTACAAGGTGAAATCGTGAGAATCATCTGTTTTTGTCAGAAATTAGATACAGTAAATCAGCACAAGTCTTACTTTAGTCTAGAGTTGCGTTATTATAACCCCTTTAATTTGGTAAACAATGTTGCCTGTTTCAGCTCCATAAAATTGTGGGAAGCACTTGTGTACAACAGAAATTAGACTCTTATAACGTTTGCAAGTCCACGTGTATGCTACGTGTGCGTTTGTATATCCGATAAGTTTCAGTTGAATAAATCAGATAATCTATTATGCGCTCTCCTCCATACACTTTAAACATAAGTTGGTGCAACTGGTGCCTATTTCAGCTTTGGGAGATCGTGAGGAACAACCGTTTATACTAGAATCTGGTTTAACCTAATTAGTACAACTCCGAGTTTCAGAGTGAGGTGCGCTGTTATACCCATTATGTTTTAGAATTAAAACTATTGTATAAGGGTTAAATCGGTCTCCTTCGATTTAGTTCGACAGAAGTCGGTGCAACTGGTGCATGTTTCAGCATTGGAAGATCTTGAGGAACAACCATTTGTACTAGAAACTTACTTAACTTACTCAATACAACTTCCAGTTTCGGCATGAGGTGCCCGATTATACCCCTTATGTTTTAGAATTGCAATTATCATATTAAGGTTAAATCGATCTCCTTCGCATAAGTTCGATTGATTTCGGTGCAGCTGGTGCATGTTTCAGCGTTGGAAGATCGTAAGGAACAACCGTTTGTACTAGATTCTGGCTTAACTTTCTGAACACAACTTCCAGTTTCGGCGAAATGTACTCTATTATACCACTAGTGATTTAGAATTGAAGTTATGCAAATAATCCTATTAGGAATGTTTAGTTATTTGACATACTTTCTACAAGAACCTTTGCTACTAGTGCCTTTTTTTACAAGGTGAAATGGTCAAAATCATCTGGTTTTGTCAGAAATAAGTCACAGTTAATCAGCACAAGTCCTACTTTAGTCTAGAGTTGCGTTATTGTAACCCCTATAATTTGGTAAACAACTGTTCTTATCTTGGTTTATTCAATCCACCTCACACACTATTACATTCGTAAAATTGCTGCATTTCTTTGCACGAGAATATGCAAAACAGACATTTGCATCGACAATTAAACTAATTTAACCGTACATGTCCTACATTATTAGAAATGTGAGGTATTATAACCCCTATATTTGAATATTCAATTATTACCGTAAGTGTTTATTGGGTCTTCTTTACAAGCTTTTTACAGATTATGGGAACAATGTTGCCTATTTCAGCTCCATAAAATTGTGGGAAGCACTTGTGTACAACAGAAATTAGACTCTTATAACGTTTGCAAGTCCACGTGTATGCTACGTGTGCGTTTGTATATCCGATAAGTTTCTGTTGAATAAATCAGATAATCTATTATGCGCTCTGCTCCATACACTTTAAACATAAATTGGTGCAACAGGTCCCTATTTCAGCTATGGGAGATCATGAGGAACAACCGTTTATACTAGAATCTGGTTTTACCTAATTAGTACAACTTCGAGTTTTCAGAGTGAGGTGCGCTGTTATACCCATTATGTTTTAGAATTGAAACTATTGTATAAGGGTTAAATCGGTCTCCTTCGCATTAGTTCGACAGAATTCGGTGCAACTGCACATGTTTCAGCATTGGAAGATCTTGAGGAACAACCGTTTGTACTAGAAACTTACTTAACTTACTCAACACATCTTCCAGTTTCGGCATGAGGTGCCCGATTATACCCCTTATGTTTTAGAATTGAAATTATCATATTAAGGTTAAATCGATCTCCTTCGCATAAGTTCGATTAATTTCGGTGCAGCTGGTGCATGTTTCAGCGTTGGAAGATCGTAAGGAACAACCGTTTGTACCAGAATCTGGCTTAACCTACTTAACACAACTTTCAGTTGTGAAATGTACTCTATTATACCACTAGTGATTTAGAATTGAAGTTATGCAAATAATCCTATTAAGAATGTTTAGTTTATTTGACATACTTTCTACAAGAACCTACAAGAACCTTTGCTACTAGTGCCTTTTTTTACAAGGTGAAATGGTCAAAATCATCTGGTTTTGTCAGAAATTAGTCACAGTTAATCAGCACAAGTCCTACTTTAGTCTAGAGTTGCGTTATTATAACGGTAACCCCTATAATTTGGTAAACAACTGTTCTTATCTGGGTTTATTCAATCCACACTACTGAATTCAAAATCCACTGATATTCCTAAAAATTGACTGACATTGTCTTACATCCACTGTTCATTGACTGTACCTCACTGTACATTTGACTGACTTTCACTGTACCCCACTGTACCCCACTGTACATTTCTACTGAACAGCACTGTATCCCACTGTATGCCACTGTACAGTCCTACTGACTTCCACTGTACCCCACTGTACGCCACTGTACAGGGCGCTGACCAGCACTGTACCCCACTGTACGCCACTGTACCGGGCACTGATAATCACTGTACCCCACTGTACGCCACTGTACTATTAATTTGAGAAAAAATTAGATTTTTAAATCTTCAGTATATTTTTTTTCTTCGATATTTATTCTTATTGTGCCGTATATAGTATTATCATTATGTATACAGATAACTTGACAGAAGAATGCAACAGGTCGTTAAATTTATTTAATACGTTTTATATATTAATGTCTATTGATATTGAATGTTACGATCACAGAATTATGATAATTTCCCTAGCTTTAAGGTGAAAATTTTGAATTTTGCATGTTGAATCTGATTATTAAAATAGTGCATATCATTATGTTTATTCTGCCATTCATTGGAAAATACCCACCCAAACCAGCAAGGTTACATAATCATTCCTATTAATGATACATGACAAGCCCTCGTTTAAATGATCGGGTTGTTAATTCTCTGTGTCTCATGAGCCGTGTTTTAGCCACTAAAAAACAGTCAATTATACATATATACTAATATTTATTTGACAATATTGATTAAATTAAATTCATTGTAAAAAAAAAAAACTAGATATTTAATTACTAAAACATTGATTTTGAAATATTTAAAAATATTTTCCCCTTTAATTGAATAAGTTGCTATATTTGTATGATAATTGGATTCCGAGTTTTTAAATAGATAAATGCCCGGATCGGAAGATGGAGGGAGGAGGGGGGGGTCAGAGGATGATTCCATTTTTTTAAACTTACATAGTACAACTATCCAAAATATGTCTAAGCTCCCCCAGAAACCAAATATCCCTGCCCCTTTCCCTGGAAATTCTGACCGCGCATGTAATTATATATGAGCTTAAAGAAATAGAAGTCCATTTTCTTTCTTGTAAGCAATAGGAAAGAATCAAAACAAATTCAGATTTGGTCACAAATAAAGTAAATATTTATTCATTGTTCAAACATAATAACTTATAAAAACATAGGTACAGTGGGTTACAGTGGTGTACAGTGTTTGTCAGTACCCTGTACAGTGGTGTACAGTGGGGTACAGTGCTGGTCAGTGCCCCGTAAAGTGGTGTACAGTGAGGTACAGTGCTGGTCAGTGGGTAGGTAGTGTGCTGTCCAGTGGAGTACAGTGGAGTACAGTGGCTATGTACAGTGGGGTACAGTGGGATACAGTGTCGTACAGTAGCTCTGTACAGTGGGTGTACAGTGGATTTACAGTAGGGTACAGTGGTTATACAGTAGATGTCAGATAATGTCAGTCAATTTTTGGGAATATCAGTGGATTTTAAATTTAGTAGTGCCACATCACAACCTAACACATTCGTAAAATTGCTGCATTTCTTTGCACAAGAATATGCGAAAAGGACATTTACATCGACAATAAAACTAATTTAACCGTACATGTCCTACATTATAAGAAATGTGAGGTATTATAACCCCTATATTTGAATATTCAATTATTACTGTAAGTGTTTATTGGGTCTTCTTTACAAGCTTTCTACATATTATGGGAACAATGTTGCCTGTTTCAGCTCCATAAAATTGTGGAGAGCACTTGTGTACAACGGAAATTAGACTCTTATAACGTTTGCAATAACAAGTTTATGCTGCGTGTGCGTTTGTATATCCAATAAGTTTCAGTTGAATAAATCAG
Organism: Magallana ariakensis; assembly: GCA_020458035.1. Taxonomy (NCBI): domain Eukaryota; kingdom Metazoa; phylum Mollusca; class Bivalvia; order Ostreida; family Ostreidae; genus Magallana; species Magallana ariakensis. Next base: position 40,446,907 of record CM035811.1, on the reverse strand, counting down.
ATAAGCTATTATGCGCTCTGCTCCATACACTTTAAACATAAATTGGTGCAACTGGTGCCTATTTCAGCTTTGGGAGATCGTGAGGAATAACCGTTTATACTACAATCTGGTTTAACCTAATTAGTACAACTCCGAGTTTCAGAGTGAGGTGCGCTGTTATACCCATTATGTTTTAGAATTGAAACTATTGTATAAGGGTTAAACCGGTCTCCTTCGATTTAGTTCGACAGAAGTCGGTGCAACTGGTGCATGTTTCAGCATTGGAAGATCTTGAGGAACAACCATTTGTACTAGAAACTTACTTAACTTACTCAACACAACTTCCAGTTTCGGCATGAGGTGCCCGATTATACCCCTTATGTTTTAGAATTGAAATTATCATATTAAGGTTAAATCGGTCTTCTTCGCATAAGTTCGATTGAATTCGGTGCAGCTGGTGCATGTTTCAGCGTTGGAAGATCGTAAGGAACAACCGTTTGTACTAGAACACAACTTCTAGTTTCGGCGAAACGTACTCTATAATACCATTAGCGATTTAGAATTGAAGTTATGCAAATAATCCTATTAGGGTTGTTTAGTTCATTTGACATACATTCTACAAGAACCTTTGCTAACAGTGCCTTTTTGTACAAGGTGAAATGGTGAAAATCATCTATTTTTGTCAGAAATTAGTCACAGTTAATCAGCACAAGTCCTACTTTACTCTAGAGTTGCGTTATTGTAACCCCTATAATTTGGTCAACAACTGTTCTTATCTGGGTTTATTCAATCCACTTCACACACTAACACATTCGTAAAATTGCTGCATTTCTTTCCACGAGAATATGAAAAACAGACATTTGCATCGACAATTAAACTAATTTAACCGTACATGTCCTACATTATTAGAAGTGTTAGGTACTATAACCCCTATATTTGAATATTCAATTATTTCTGTAGGTATTTATTTCTACAGATTATGGGAACAATGTTGCCTGTTTCAGCTCCATAAAATTGTGGGAAGCACTTGTGTACAACAGAAATCAGACTCTAATAACGTTTGCAAGTCCAAGTTTATGCTGTCTGTGCGTTTGTATATCCAATAAGTTTCAGTTGAATAAATCCGATAAGCGATTATGCGCTCTGCTCCATACATTTTAAACATAAATTGGTGCAACGAGTGCGTATTTCAGCTCTGAGAGATCGTGAGGAACAACCGTTTATACTAGAATCTTGTTTAACCTAATCAGTACAATTTCGAGATTCAGAGTGAGGTGCGCTGTTATACCCATTATGTTTTAGAATTGAAACTATTGTATAAGAGATAAATCGGTCTCCTTCGCAGAATTCGGTGCAACTGGTGCATGTTTCAACATTTGAAGATCTTGAGGAACAACCATTTGTACTAGAAACTTACTTAACTTACTCAACACAACTTCCAGTTTCGGCTTCAGGTGCCCGAATATACCCGTTTTGTTTTAGAATTGAAATTATCATATTAAGGTTAAATCGGTCTCCTTCGCGCAAGTTCGATTGATTTCTGTGCAACTGGTGCATGTTTCAGCGTTGGAAGATCGTAAGGAACAACCGTTTGTACTCGAATCTGGCTTAACCTATTGAACAGAACTTCCAGTTTCGGCGAAATGTACTCTATTATACCACTAGTGATTCAGAATTGAAGTTATTAGGGTTGTTTAGTTCATTTGACATACTTTCTACAAGAACCTTTGCTACCAGTGCCCTTTTTTACAAGTTGAAATCGCGAGAATCATCTGGTTTTGTCAGAAATTAGTCACAGTTAATCAGCACAAGTCCTACTTTAGTCTAGAGTTGCGTTATTATAACCCCTATAATTTGGTAAACAACTGTTCTTATCTGGGTTTATTCAATCCACTTCACACACTAACACATTCGTAAAATTGCTGCATTTCTTTGCACGAGAATATGCAAAACAGACATCTGCATCGACAATTAAATTTAACCGTACATGTCCTACATTATTAGAAACGTGAGGTATTATAACCCTCTAATTTCTGTTGTAGACAATTGCTTCCTAATCAAGGACATCTATTGGTTAAATTAGTTTAATTGTCGATGCAAATGTCTGTTTTGCATATTCTCAGGCAAAGAAATGCAGCATTTTTACCAATTTGTTAGTGTTTGAGGTAGGTTGAATAAACCCTTACAAGAACAGTTGTTTACCAATTTACAGGGGTTATAATAACGCAACTCTAGACTAAACTAGGACTTGTGCTGATTAGTTGTGAATACTTTCTGGTATAAACAGATGATTCTCACGATTTTACAGGGTAAAAAAAGGCACTTGTAGCAAAGGTTCTTGTAGAAAGTATGTCAATTGAACTAATCAACCCTTAAAGGATTATTTGCAAAAATTCAACTCTAATACATACTTAGGGGTATAACAGCGCAACACTCGCCGAAACCGGAAGTTGTGTTGAGTAGGTTAAGCCAGATTCTAGTACAAGCGGTTGTTTCTCACGATCTTCCAATGCTGAAACATGCACCAGTTGCACCAAATGCTGTCGAACTTCTGCGAAGGAAACCGATTTAACTCTTATCGAATAACTTCAACTCTTAGACGTAAGGGGCATAACAGCGAACCTCACTTCGAAACTTGAAGTTGTACTGATTAAGTTAAACCAGATTCCTGCACAAACGGTTGTTTCTCACGATCTTCCGATGCTGAAACATGCACCAGTTGCACCGATTTATGTTTAAAGTGTGTGGAGTAGAGCGTATAATCACTTATCTGATTTATCCAACTGAAACTTAGTGGATATAAAAACGCAAACGTAGCAATGACTTAGACTTGCAAACGTTATTAGAGTCTAATTTGTGTTGTAGACAATTGCTTCCCACAATTTTATGCAGCTGAAACAGGCAACATTGTTCCCAAAATCTGTCGAAAGCTTGTAAAGAAGACCAAATAAACACTTACAGAAATAATTGAGTATTCAAATATAGGGGTAATAATACCTCACATTTATAATAATCTAGGACATCTATTGGTTAAATTAGTTTAATTGTCGATGCAAATGTCTGTTTTGCATATTCTCAGGCAAAGAAATGCAGCATTTTTACCAATTTGTTAGTGTTTGAAGTAGGTTGAATAAACCCGTACAAGAACAGTTGTTTACCAAATTACAGGGGTTATAATAACGAACCTGTAGACTAAACTAGGACTTGTGCTGATTAGTTGTGACTAATTTCTGGTATAAACAGATGATTCTCACGATTTTACAAGGTTAAAAAAGGCACTTGTAGCAAAGGTTCTTGCAGAAAGTATGTCAATTGATCTAATCAACCCTTAAAGGATTATTTGCAAAAATTCAACTCTAATATATACTTTGGTGTATAACAGCGCACCACTCGCCGAAACCGGAAGTTGTGTTGAGTAGGTTAAGCCAGATTCTAGTACAAACGGTTGTTTCTCACGATCTTCCAATGCTGAAACATGCACCAGTTGCACCAAATTCTGTCGAACTTATGCGAAGGAAACCGATTTAACTCTTATCGAATAACTTCAACTCTTAGACAAAGTGGCATAACAGCGAACCTCACTTCGAAACTTGAAGTTGTACTGATTAAGTTAAACCAGATTCTTGCACAAACGGTTGTTTCTCACGATCTTCCAGTGCTGAAACATGCACCAGTTGCACCGATTTATGTTTAAAGTGTGTGGAGTAGAGCGTATAATCACTTATCTGATTTATCCAACTGAAACTTAGTGGATATAAAAACGCAAACGTAGCAATAACTTAGACTTGCAAACGTTATTAGAGTCTAATTTGTGTTGTAGACAATTGCTTCCCACAATTTTATGCAGCTGAAACAGGCAACATTGTTCCCAAAATCTGTCGAAAGCTTGTAAAGAATACCAAATAAACACTTACAGAAATAATTGAGTATTCAAATATAGGGGTAATAATACCTCACATTTATAATAATCTAGGACATCTATTGGTTAAATTAGTTTAATTGTCGATGCAAATGTCTGTTTTGCATATTCTCAGGCAAAGAAATGCAGCATTTTTACCAATTTGTTAGTGTTTGAAGTAGGTTGAATAAACCCTTACAAGAACAGTTGTTTACCAAATTACAGGGGTTATAATAACGCAACTCTAGACTAAACTAGGACTTGTGCCTATTAACTATGACTACTTTCTGGTATAAACAGATGATTCTCACGATTTTACAGGGTAAAAAAAGGCACTTGTAGCAAAGGTTCTTGTAGAAAGTATGTCAATTGAACTAATCAACCCTTAAAGGATTATTTTCAAAAATTCAACTCTAATACATACTTAGGTGTATAACAGCGCACCACTCGCCGAAACCGGAAGTTGTGTTGAGTAGGTTAAGCCAGATTCTAGTACAAACGGTTGTTTCTCACGATCTTCCAATGCTGAAACATGCACCAGTTGCACCAAATTCTATCGAACTTATGCGAAGGAAACCGATTTAACTCTTATCGAATAACTTCAACTCTTAGACATAAGGGGCATAGCAGCGAACCACACTTCGAAACTTGAAGTTGTTCTGATTAAGTTAAACCAGATTCTTGCACAAACGGTTGTTTCTCACGATCTTCCGATGCTGAAACATGCACCAGTTGCACCGATTTATGTTTAAAGTGTGTGGAGTAGAGCGTATAATCACTTATCTGATTTATCCAACTGAAACTTAGTGGATATAAAAACGCAAACGTAGCAATAACTTAGACTTGCAAACGTTATTAGAGTCTAATTTGTGTTGTAGACAATTGCTTCCCACAATTTTATGCAGCTGAAACAGGCAACATTGTTCCCAAAATCTGTCGAAAGCTTGTAAAGAATACCAAATAAACACTTACAGAAATAATTGAGTATTTAAATATAGGGGTAATATTACCTCACATTTATAATAATCTAGGACATCTATTGGTTAAATTAGTTTAATTGTCGATGCAAATGTCTGTTTTGCATATTCTCAGGCAAAGAAATGCAGCATTTTTATCAATTTGTTAGTGTTTGAAGTAGGTTGAATAAACCCTTACAAGAACAGTTGTTTACCAAATTACAGGGGTTATAATAACGCAACTGTAGACTGAACTAGGACTTGTGCTGATTAGTTGTGACTAATTTCTGGTATAAACAGATGATTCTCACGATTTTACAGGGTTAAAAAAGGCACTTGTAGCAAAGGTTCTTGTAGAAAGTATGTCAATTGAACTAATCAACCCTGAAAGGATTATTTGCAAAAATTCAACTCTAATACATACTAAGGGGTATAACAGCGCACCTCTCGCCGAAACTGGAAGTTGTGTTGAGTAGGTTAAGCCAGATTCTAGTACAAACGGTTGTTTCTCACGATCTTGCAATGCTGAAACATGCACCAGTTGCACCAAATTCTGTCGAACTTATGCGAAGGAAACCGATTTAACTCTTATCGAATAACTTCAACTCTTAGACATAAGGGGCATAACAGCGAACCTCACGCCGAAACTTGAAGTTGTACTGATTAAGTTAAACCAGATTCTTGCACAAACGGTTGTTTCTCACGATCTTCCAGTGCTGAAACATGCACCAGTTGCACCGATTTATGTTGAAAGTGTGTGGAGTAGAGCGTATAATCACTTATCTGATTTATCCAACTGAAACTTAGTGGATATAAAAACGCAAACGTAGCAATAACTTTGACTTGCAAACGTTATTAGAGTCTAATTTGTGTTGTAGACAATTGCTTCCCACAATTTTATGCAGCTGAAACAGGCAACATTGTTCCCAAAATCTGTCGAAAGCTTGTAAAGAAGACCAAATAAACACTTACAGAAATAATTGAGTATTCAAATATAGGGGTAATAATACCTCACATTTATAATAATGTAGGACATCTATTGGTTAAATTAGTTTAATTGTCGATGCAAATGTCTGTTTTGCATATTCTCAGGCAAAGAAATGCAGCATTTTTATCAATTTGTTAGTGTTTGAAGTAGGTTGAATAAACCCTTACAAGAACAGTTGTTTACCAAATTACAGGGGTTATAATAACGCAACTGTAGACTGAACTAGGACTTGTGCTGATTAGTTGTGACTAATTTCTGGTATAAACAGATGATTCTCACGATTTTACAGGGTTAAAAAAGGCACTTGTAGCAAAGGTTCTTGTAGAAAGTATGTCAATTGAACTAATCAACCCTTAAAGGATTATTTGCAAAAATTCAACTCTAATACATACTAAGGGGTATAACAGCGCACCTCTCGCCGAAACTGGAAGTTGTGTTGAGTAGGTTAAGCCAGATTCTAGTACAAACGGTTGTTTCTCACGATCTTGCAATGCTGAAACATGCACCAGTTGCACCAAATTCTGTCGAACTTATGCGAAGGAAACCGATTTAACTCTTATCGAATAACTTCAACTCTTAGACATAAGGGGCATAACAGCGAACCTCACGCCGAAACTTGAAGTTGTACTGATTAAGTTAAACCAGATTCTTGCACAAACGGTTGTTTCTCACGATCTTCCAGTGCTGAAACATGCACCAGTTGCACCGATTTATGTTGAAAGTGTGTGGAGTAGAGCGTATAATCACTTATCTGATTTATCCAACTGAAACTTAGTGGATATAAAAACGCAAACGTAGCAATAACTTTGACTTGCAAACGTTATTAGAGTCTAATTTGTGTTGTAGACAATTGCTTCCCACAATTTTATGCAGCTGAAACAGGCAACATTGTTCCCAAAATCTGTCGAAAGCTTGTAAAGAAAACCAAATAAACACTTACAGAAATAATTGAGTATTCAAATATAGGGGTAATAATACCTCACATTTATAATAATGTAGGACATCTATTGGTTAAATTAGTTTAATTGTCGATGCAAATGTCTGTTTTGCATATTCTCAGGCAAAGAAATGCAGCATTTTTACCAATGTGTTAGTGTTTGAAGTAGGTTGAATAAACCCTTACAAGAACAGTTGTTTACCAAATTACAGGGGTTATAATAACGCAACTGTAGACTAAACTAGGACTTGTGCTGATTAGTTGTGACTAATTTCTGGTATAAACAGATGATTCTCACGATTTTACAGGGTTAAAAAAGGCACTTGTAGCAAAGGTTCTTGTAGAAAGTATGTCAATTGAACTAATCAACCCTTAAAGGCATATTTGCAAAAATTCAACTCTAATACATACTTAGGGGTATAACAGCGCACCTCTCGCCGAAACTGGAAGTTGTGTTGAGTAGGTTAAGCCAGATTCTAGTACAAACGGTTGTTTCTCACGATCTTGCAATGCTGAAACATGCACCAGTTGCACCAAATTCTGTCGAACTTATGCGAAGGAAACCGATTTAACTCTTATCGAATAACTTCAACTCTTAGACATAAGGGGCATAACAGCGAACCTCACGCCGAAACTTGAAGTTGTACTGATTAAGTTAAACCAGATTCTTGCACAAACGGTTGTTTCTCACGATCTTCCAGTGCTGAAACATGCACCAGTTGCACCGATTTATGTTGAAAGTGTGTGGAGTAGAGCGTATAATCACTTATCTGATTTATCCAACTGAAACTTAGTGGATATAAAAACGCAAACGTAGCAATAACTTTGACTTGCAAACGTTATTAGAGTCTAATTTGTGTTGTAGACAATTGCTTCCCACAATTTTATGCAGCTGAAACAGGCAACATTGTTCCCAAAATCTGTCGAAAGCTTGTAAAGAAGACCAAATAAACACTTACGGAAATAATTGAGTATTCAAATATAGGGGTAATAATACCTCACATTTATAATAATCTAGGACATCTATTGGTTAAATTAGTTTAATTGTCGATGCAAATGTCTGTTTTGCATATTCTCAGGCAAAGAAATGCAGCATTTTTACCAATTTGTTAGTGTTTGAAGTAGGTTGAATAAACCCTTACAAGAACAGTTGTTTACCAAATTACAGGGGTTATAATAACGCAACTCTAGACTAAACTAGGACTTGTGCCTATTAACTATGACTACTTTCTGGTATAAACAGATGATTCTCACGATTTTACAGGGTAAAAAAAGGCACTTGTAGCAAAGGTTCTTGTAGAAAGTATGTCAATTTAACTAATCAACCCTTAAAGGATTATTCTCAAAAATTCAACTCTAATACATACTTAGGTGTATAACAGCGCACCTCTCGCCGAAACCGGAAGTTGTGTTGAGTAGGTTAAGCCAGATTCTAGTACAAACGGTTGTTTCTCACGATCTTCCAATGCTGAAACATGCACCAGTTGCACCAAATTCTATCGAACTTCTGCGAAGGAAACTGATTTAACTCTTATCGAATAACTTCAACTCTTAGACATAAGGGGCATAGCAGCGAACCACACTTCGAAACTTGAAGTTGTTCTGATTAAGTTAAACCAGATTCTTGCACAAACGGTTGTTTCTCACGATCTTCCGATGCTGAAACATGCACCAGTTGCACCGATTTATGTTTAAAGTGAGTGGAGTAGAGCGTATAATCACTTATCTGATTTATCCAACTGAAACTTAGTGGATATAAAAACGCAAACGTAGCAATAACTTAGACTTGCAAACGTTATTAGAGTCTAATTTGTGTTGTAGACAATTGCTTCCCACAATTTTATGCAGCTGAAACAGGCAACATTGTTCCCAAAATCTGTCGAAAGCTTGTAAAGAAGACCAAATAAACACTTACAGAAATAATTGAGTATTTAAATATAGGGGTAATAATACCTCACATTTATAATAATCTAGGACATCTATTGGTTAAATTAGTTTAATTGTCGATGCAAATGTCTGTTTTGCATATTCTCAGGCAAAGAAATGCAGCATTTTTATCAATTTGTTAGTGTTTGAAGTAGGTTGAATAAACCCTTACAAGAACAGTTGTTTACCAAATTACAGGGGTTATAATAACGCAACTGTAGACTGAACTAGGACTTATGCTGATTAGTTGTGACTAATTTCTGGTATAAACAGATGATTCTCACGATTTTACAGGGTTAAAAAAGGCACTTGTAGCAAAGGTTCTTGTAGAAAGTATGTCAATTGAACTAATCAACCCTGAAAGGATTATTTGCAAAAATTCAACTCTAATACATACTAAGGGGTAGAACAGCGCACCTCTCGCCGAAACTGGAAGTTGTGTTGAGTAGGTTAAGCCAGATTCTAGTACAAACGGTTGTTTCTCACGATCTTGCAATGCTGAAACATGCACCAGTTGCACCAAATTCTGTCGAACTTATGCGAAGGAAACCGATTTAACTCTTATCGAATAACTTCAACTCTTAGACATAAGGGGCATAACAGCGAACCTCACGCCGAAACTTGAAGTTGTACTGATTAAGTTAAACCAGATTCTTGCACAAACGGTTGTTTCTCACGATCTTCCAGTGCTGAAACATGCACCAGTTGCACCGATTTATGTTGAAAGTGTGTGGAGTAGAGCGTATAATCACTTATCTGATTTATCCAACTGAAACTTAGTGGATATAAAAACGCAAACGTAGCAATAACTTTGACTTGCAAACGTTATTAGAGTCTAATTTGTGTTGTAGACAATTGCTTCCCACAATTTTATGCAGCTGAAACAGGCAACATTGTTCCCAAAATCTGTCGAAAGCTTGTAAAGAAGACCAAATAAACACTTACAGAAATAATTGAGTATTCAAATATAGGGGTAATAATACCTCACATTTATAATAATGTAGGACATCTATTGGTTAAATTAGTTTAATTGTCGATGCAAATGTCTGTTTTGCATATTCTCAGGCAAAGAAATGCAGCATTTTTATCAATTTGTTAGTGTTTGAAGTAGGTTGAATAAACCCTTACAAGAACAGTTGTTTACCAAATTACAGGGGTTATAATAACGCAACTGTAGACTGAACTAGGACTTGTGCTGATTAGTTGTGACTAATTTCTGGTATAAACAGATGATTCTCACGATTTTACAGGGTTAAAAAAGGCACTTGTAGCAAAGGTTCTTGTAGAAAGTATGTCAATTGAACTAATCAACCCTTAAAGGATTATTTGCAAAAATTCAACTCTAATACATACTAAGGGGTATAACAGCGCACCTCTCGCCGAAACTGGAAGTTGTGTTGAGTAGGTTAAGCCAGATTCTAGTACAAACGGTTGTTTCTCACGATCTTGCAATGCTGAAACATGCACCAGTTGCACCAAATTCTGTCGAACTTATGCGAAGGAAACCGATTTAACTCTTATCGAATAACTTCAACTCTTAGACATAAGGGGCATAACAGCGAACCTCACGCCGAAACTTGAAGTTGTACTGATTAAGTTAAACCAGATTCTTGCACAAACGGTTGTTTCTCACGATCTTCCAGTGCTGAAACATGCACCAGTTGCACCGATTTATGTTGAAAGTGTGTGGAGTAGAGCGTATAATCACTTATCTGATTTATCCAACTGAAACTTAGTGGATATAAAAACGCAAACGTAGCAATAACTTTGACTTGCAAACGTTATTAGAGTCTAATTTGTGTTGTAGACAATTGCTTCCCACAATTTTATGCAGCTGAAACAGGCAACATTGTTCCCAAAATCTGTCGAAAGCTTGTAAAGAAGACCAAATAAACACTTACAGAAATAATTGAGTATTCAAATATAGGGGTAATAATACCTCACATTTATAATAATGTAGGACATCTATTGGTTAAATTAGTTTAATTGTCGATGCAAATGTCTGTTTTGCATATTCTCAGGCAAAGAAATGCAGCATTTTTATCAATTTGTTAGTGTTTGAAGTAGGTTGAATAAACCCTTACAAGAACAGTTGTTTACCAAATTACAGGGGTTATAATAACGCAACTGTAGACTGAACTAGGACTTGTGCTGATTAGTTGTGACTAATTTCTGGTATAAACAGATGATTCTCACGATTTTACAGGGTTAAAAAAGGCACTTGTAGCAAAGGTTCTTGTAGAAAGTATGTCAATTGAACTAATCAACCCTGAAAGGATTATTTGCAAAAATTCAACTCTAATACATACTAAGGGGTATAACAGCGCACCTCTCGCCGAAACTGGAAGTTGTGTTGAGTAGGTTAAGCCAGATTCTAGTACAAACGGTTGTTTCTCACGATCTTGCAATGCTGAAACATGCACCAGTTGCACCAAATTCTGTCGAACTTATGCGAAGGAAACCGATTTAACTCTTATCGAATAACTTCAACTCTTAGACATAAGGGGCATAACAGCGAACCTCACGCCGAAACTTGAAGTTGTACTGATTAAGTTAAACCAGATTCTTGCACAAACGGTTGTTTCTCACGATCTTCCAGTGCTGAAACATGCACCAGTTGCACCGATTTATGTTGAAAGTGTGTGGAGTAGAGCGTATAATCACTTATCTGATTTATCCAACTGAAACTTAGTGGATATAAAAACGCAAACGTAGCAATAACTTTGACTTGCAAACGTTATTAGAGTCTAATTTGTGTTGTAGACAATTGCTTCCCACAATTTTATGCAGCTGAAACAGGCAACATTGTTCCCAAAATCTGTCGAAAGCTTGTAAAGAAAACCAAATAAACACTTACAGAAATAATTGAGTATTCAAATATAGGGGTAATAATACCTCACATTTATAATAATGTAGGACATCTATTGGTTAAATTAGTTTAATTGTCGATGCAAATGTCTGTTTTGCATATTCTCAGGCAAAGAAATGCAGCATTTTTACCAATGTGTTAGTGTTTGAAGTAGGTTGAATAAACCCTTACAAGAACAGTTGTTTACCAAATTACAGGGGTTATAATAACGCAACTGTAGACTAAACTAGGACTTGTGCTGATTAGTTGTGACTAATTTCTGGTATAAACAGATGATTCTCACGATTTTACAGGGTTAAAAAAGGCACTTGTAGCAAAGGTTCTTGTAGAAAGTATGTCAATTGAACTAATCAACCCTTAAAGGCATATTTGCAAAAATTCAACTCTAATACATACTTAGGGGTATAACAGCGCACCTCTCGCCGAAACTGGAAGTTGTGTTGAGTAGGTTAAGCCAGATTCTAGTACAAACGGTTGTTTCTCACGATCTTGCAATGCTGAAACATGCACCAGTTGCACCAAATTCTGTCGAACTTATGCGAAGGAAACCGATTTAACTCTTATCGAATAACTTCAACTCTTAGACATAAGGGGCATAACAGCGAACCTCACGCCGAAACTTGAAGTTGTACTGATTAAGTTAAACCAGATTCTTGCACAAACGGTTGTTTCTCACGATCTTCCAGTGCTGAAACATGCACCAGTTGCACCGATTTATGTTGAAAGTGTGTGGAGTAGAGCGTATAATCACTTATCTGATTTATCCAACTGAAACTTAGTGGATATAAAAACGCAAACGTAGCAATAACTTTGACTTGCAAACGTTATTAGAGTCTAATTTGTGTTGTAGACAATTGCTTCCCACAATTTTATGCAGCTGAAACAGGCAACATTGTTCCCAAAATCTGTCGAAAGCTTGTAAAGAAGACCAAATAAACACTTACGGAAATAATTGAGTATTCAAATATAGGGGTAATAATACCTCACATTTATAATAATCTAGGACATCTATTGGTTAAATTAGTTTAATTGTCGATGCAAATGTCTGTTTTGCATATTCTCAGGCAAAGAAATGCAGCATTTTTACCAATTTGTTAGTGTTTGAAGTAGGTTGAATAAACCCTTACAAGAACAGTTGTTTACCAAATTACAGGGGTTATAATAACGCAACTCTAGACTAAACTAGGACTTGTGCCTATTAACTATGACTACTTTCTGGTATAAACAGATGATTCTCACGATTTTACAGGGTAAAAAAGGCACTTGTAGCAAAGGTTCTTGTAGAAAGTATGTCAATTTAACTAATCAACCCTTAAAGGATTATTCTCAAAAATTCAACTCTAATACATACTTAGGTGTATAACAGCGCACCTCTCGCCGAAACCGGAAGTTGTGTTGAGTAGGTTAAGCCAGATTCTAGTACAAACGGTTGTTTCTCACGATCTTCCAATGCTGAAACATGCACCAGTTGCACCAAATTCTATCGAACTTCTGCGAAGGAAACTGATTTAACTCTTATCGAATAACTTCAACTCTTAGACATAAGGGGGCATAGCAGCGAACCACACTTCGAAACTTGAAGTTGTTCTGATTAAGTTAAACCAGATTCTTGCACAAACGGTTGTTTCTCACGATCTTCCGATGCTGAAACATGCACCAGTTGCACCGATTTATGTTTAAAGTGAGTGGAGTAGAGCGTATAATCACTTATCTGATTTATCCAACTGAAACTTAGTGGATATAAAAACGCAAACGTAGCAATAACTTAGACTTGCAAACGTTATTAGAGTCTAATTTGTGTTGTAGACAATTGCTTCCCACAATTTTATGCAGCTGAAACAGGCAACATTGTTCCCAAAATCTGTCGAAAGCTTGTAAAGAAGACCAAATAAACACTTACAGAAATAATTGAGTATTTAAATATAGGGGTAATAATACCTCACATTTATAATAATCTAGGACATCTATTGGTTAAATTAGTTTAATTGTCGATGCAAATGTCTGTTTTGCATATTCTCAGGCAAAGAAATGCAGCATTTTTATCAATTTGTTAGTGTTTGAAGTAGGTTGAATAAACCCTTACAAGAACAGTTGTTTACCAAATTACAGGGGTTATAATAACGCAACTGTAGACTGAACTAGGACTTATGCTGATTAGTTGTGACTAATTTCTGGTATAAACAGATGATTCTCACGATTTTACAGGGTTAAAAAGGCACTTGTAGCAAAGGTTCTTGTAGAAAGTATGTCAATTGAACTAATCAACCCTGAAAGGATTATTTGCAAAAATTCAACTCTAATACATACTAAGGGGTAGAACAGCGCACCTCTCGCCGAAACTGGAAGTTGTGTTGAGTAGGTTAAGCCAGATTCTAGTACAAACGGTTGTTTCTCACGATCTTGCAATGCTGAAACATGCACCAGTTGCACCAAATTCTGTCGAACTTATGCGAAGGAAACCGATTTAACTCTTATCGAATAACTTCAACTCTTAGACATAAGGGGCATAACAGCGAACCTCACGCCGAAACTTGAAGTTGTACTGATTAAGTTAAACCAGATTCTTGCACAAACGGTTGTTTCTCACGATCTTCCAGTGCTGAAACATGCACCAGTTGCACCGATTTATGTTGAAAGTGTGTGGAGTAGAGCGTATAATCACTTATCTGATTTATCCAACTGAAACTTAGTGGATATAAAAACGCAAACGTAGCAATAACTTTGACTTGCAAACGTTATTAGAGTCTAATTTGTGTTGTAGACAATTGCTTCCCACAATTTTATGCAGCTGAAACAGGCAACATTGTTCCCAAAATCTGTCGAAAGCTTGTAAAGAAGACCAAATAAACACTTACAGAATTAATAGAGTATTTAAATATAGGGGTAATAATACCTCACATTTATAATAATGTAGGACATCTATTGGTTAAATTAGTTTAATTGTCGATGCAAATGTCTGTTTTGCATATTCTCAGGCAAAGAAATGCAGCATTTTTACCAATGTGTTAGTGTTTGAAGTAGGTTGAATAAACCCTTACAAGAACAGTTGTTTACCAAATTACAGGGGTTATAATAACGCAACTGTAGACTAAACTAGGACTTGTGCTGATTAGTTGTGACTAATTTCTGGTATAAACAGATGATTCTCACGATTTTACAGGGTTAAAAAAGGCACTTGTAGCAAAGGTTCTTGTAGAAAGTATGTCAATTGAACTAATCAACCCTTAAAGGCATATTTGCAAAAATTCAACTCTAATACATACTTAGGGGTATATCAGCGCACCTCTCGCCGAAACTGGAAGTTTTGTTGAGTAGGTTAAGCCAGATTCTAGTACAAACGGTTGTTTCTCACGATCTTGCAATGCTGAAACATGCACCAGTTGCACCAAATTCTGTCGAACTTATGCGAAGGAAACCGATTTAACTCTTATCGAATAACTTCAACTCTTAGACATAAGGGGCATAACAGCGAATCTACCGCCGAAACTTGAAGTTGTACTGATTAAGTTAAACCAGATTCTTGCACAAACGGTTGTTTCTGACGATCTTCCAGTGCTGAAACATGCACCAGTTGCACCGATTTATGTTGAAAGTGTGTGGAGTAGAGCGTATAATCACTTATCTGATTTATCCAACTGAAACTTAGTGGATATAAAAACGCAAACGTAGCAATAACTTAGACTTGCAAACGTTATTAGAGTCTAATTTGTGTTGTAGACAATTGCTTCCCACAATTTTATGCAGCTGAAACAGGCAACATTGTTCCCAAAATCTGTCGAAAGCTTGTAAAGAAGATCAAATAAACACAGAAATAATTGAGTATTCAAATATAGGGGTAATAATACCTCACATTTATAATAATGTAGGACATCTATTGGTTAAATTAGTTTAATTGTCGATGCAAATGTCTGTTTTGCATATTCTCAGGCAAAGAAATGCAGCATTTTTACCAATTTGTTAGTGTTTGAAGTAGGTTGAATAAACCCTTACAAGAACAGTTGTTTACCAAATTACAGGGGTTATAATAACGCAACTGTAGACTAAACTAGGACTTGTGCTGATTAGTTGTGACTAATTTCTGGTATAAACAGATGATTCTCACGATTTTACAGGGTTAAAAAAGGCACTTGTAGCAAAGGTTCTTGTAGAAAGTATGTCAATTGAACTAATCAACCCTTAAAGGCATACTTGCAAAAATTCAAGTCTAATACATACTTAGGGGTATAACAGCGCACATCTCGCCGAAACTGGAAGTTGTGTTGAGTAGGTTAAGCCAGATTCTAGTACAAACGGTTGTTTCTTACGATCTTGCAATGCTGAAACATGCACCAGTTGCACCAAATTCTGTCGAACTTATGCGAAGGAAACCGATTTAACTCTTATCGAATAACTTCAACTCTTAGACATAAGGGGCATAACAGCGAACCTCACGCCGAAACTTGAAGTTGTACTGATTAAGTTAAACCAGATTCTTGCACAAACGGTTGTTTCTCACGATCTTCTAGTGCTGAAACATGCACCAGTTGCACCGATTTATGTTTAAAGTGTGTGGAGTAGAGCGTATAATCACTTATCTGATTTATCCAACTGAAACTTAGTGGATATAAAAACGCAAACGTAGCAATAACTTAGACTTGCAAACGTTATTAGAGTCTAATTTGTGTTGTAGACAATTGCTTCCCACAATTTTATGCAGCTGAAACAGGCAACATTGTTCCCAAAATCTGTCGAAAGCTTGTAAAGAAGACCAAATAAACACTTACAGAATTAATAGAGTATTTAAATATAGGGGTAATAATACCTC